>CM029272.1:26249809-26869809 GCA_016920895.1 Vaccinium myrtillus
ATAATCAGATTAAGCTTAAAAAAAGGGTAAAAATCTAAATTATAATCATTTTTGCACATGTTTAACAAATGGCTGAGATTAGAAGTGGAAGATCAAACGGTTGAGGGGAAATGGGGCATGGGTGCCCCAATACCACTTTGGGGCAATATAGTCGGACCGCTCTTTCCCAGTTCAAATCTCTCTCTCTCTCTCTCTCTCTCTCTCTCTCTCTGTCTCTCTCTCTCTCTCTCGCAAACCCACTCTATTCGCAAGGTTTTTCTGCAAACTTGCTGATCCAATTATCTTCGTCTTCTTTTTTCGAATTAAAACAACTCAATTGGATGATTGTAATTTGTTGATCCAATTATCTTCGTCTTCTTTTTCAAAATTTTGTATCATGAAATTTTTTTGAGTACATTAATAGAAATATAAGGTGCAAAAATAACTTTCTAGATTACGCTAATGTAAGGGGAAATTTGTTATATCTATGCAATTTCTGTTGCCTATTGCTTATGGACTGGTAATTAAACTAGCACAAAGAAGTAACCCTAAGAAACATGAACTATAATTTCATGGCTATCAAGCACGGACTGTGTCGCATGACATGATACAAACACGTCAACATGAATGCTTTCCAAAGTTATAGCCATCTAGGACAGGACACATGGAGGATACTCGGTAGACATATAATTTGATGCATTTACTAGTTCAATGTCATAAATGAGGAAAGCTGGATAAGCAATTTGTGTAGCCATGTGCATGAACCTTTAACCAGAAAATGATAACAGAATGTAAGGTGAAAAAATTCCTATTGACTAAACGATTATACTCATACATGATGCTAAAATAATTATTAAGGTGGTCTCGTAGAAAATCAGGCCGATCGGATATTTTGACGTTATTCATCTAATTCTTTGATTTTTATTCAGAATTCAGGACCCTACCAGTTTGAAAGAATCTTTACGAAAAGTTATAAAATTGTGGGCTCGGAAACTCATCAATCTGAACCATAAGAGTCGTAGGGCTCATTGAGAAGAGCATTCAATAAAAAAATTATCTTGTTCAAACAATAAAAATTATCTTGTTTGGACATCGATAGGTATCAAAACACTAAAAATATGAGAAGTGTAAGGTTTTGACACATAGCTCGAGTCATATATGCACTATATATATTCTGTCATTAACAAAAATAATTTTGACACTTATCATCACTCGTATTAAAATTTTATTTACCATAAGAAGTGTAAGGTTTTAATTTTGGTATAGTTACATGACCAATTGTATTTTTTTCATGGATTACAGAAAGTGGATCGTGCCAAGCTCAACGGAGAAAAGCATGTGATTTGTCTATTGGAATGGCATTGGCTGAGTGCATCATTTTCCAAACAAAATTATGTGTAAGCATATAAGTAAGGGCATATAAATGAGTCAAATAGCCAAGAACTTATTGCTCAAGTTTGGCTTCAAAACCTAGCAATCTTTAAAAATATCGATCTCAATTTAATTGAACTAAGTAGCTTCAATTCTTCAAACATTATAAATTCACTACAAAAAATTGAATTTTAGTGACACCCTAGTGACAATAACGTGTCACTAAAAGTAGGGGTGTCAAACGTGCGTGCCGTGTCGTGCCGTGCCATTCAACTTCCGTGCCGTGCCGTGCTTCGTGCCGTGCCTTGTCGTGCCTATTTGCTTCATCGTGCCATGACGTGCCGTGCCAACCGTGCTACGTGTCGTGCCGTGCCGTGCCCATTTACTTCATCGTGCCACGGCGTGCCGTGCCATGGGGTGCTACGTGCCGTGCCGTGCCGTGCCCGATTAGTTAATCGTGTCGTGTTGTGCCGTGCCGTTGACTTACTCGTGTTGTACCGTGCCGTTCATTTTTTTTATCGTGCCGTGCCGTGCCTTTTTGTCGTGGAGTGCCGTGCCGCGCCTTTTTGTCGTGTCGTGCCGTGCTTTTTTTGTCGCGCGGCTCGCGCCGTGCCGTGCCTTATTCGTGTCGTGCCGTGCGTTTTTTTAGTCATGTCGTGCGGGCCGTGCCGTGCCGTGCGTTTTTTTAGTCGTGCCTGCCGACGCCGTGCCTTCTTATCGTGTTATAGTTTGAATGACTCACCACTTGTAAATTCAAATTTTTTTTTAAATAGTTGAAGTACTTTTTTATTTATTAACTACATGCGTTAGTGCATTACTACATTGTAATTGTGGTCTACCTTCAACAAATTCGAGTAGAGGTGTCAAACAGGCCCGCTTTTCTTCAGATCAAATATACCGCTGTAATAGTTCAAATATCATATGCACTAGTAATGCTCGGCAAGAAGAGGTAAGCTGATATGCCAATAGGCAACAACAGTGAGATTTTACCTCTGTTGCCTTTCACTTCCCTCGTATCTTTCTTTTCTCTTGATATCCCAAACACGTCATAGCAAAGGTCCTTCATGGAGGTAGAAACCTGCAAATTTTATTGGATAAGTAAAAATTCTTACACAAGAAGCCTTGGTGGCAACAAATGACTATGCACACTAAAGAAAAGGCATTTCTTACGCCGGAAAATTCAGATTCTGACGTAGGTCCTTCATGGAGGTTTAGGCACCTTATGATTCTTTGCGCATAAGTAAAATGCCACAGCAGTAAATACAGGGCGAGTGAAGTCGGCACTAGCCCGACGGGTAGCCGGTAATGACTTTAGAAACCGGTCCTTGTATCTAGCTAATACAACCACCATTTGTTAATCAGCCATGGTTCTCATAGGCATTGTGACGAACATCAAACAAGCATTCATGAGAATGGACATAACAAATATTATCCTTACACGAAAAAATGATATCATTCAGGACCAACATATACTCTCATAGAAACCCCACTAAGGATGAGGGAACATGGCAAGAAGACAATAAAATTTAATCAAAATTTTCACATAAAAAATGATAAGGTGATACTTATAATGGGATCAGGTGATACTTATAATGGGATCAGGGGCATCATCTTGCTTGCACATGACCCACGGGACGCGGGTAAAATGGGGGTGTTCTTCTAACCTCGTTTGAAAATTAATGGGGGTGTTCTTCGATCCCTCGTAAAATGCTTCAAGAAAACCCAATCGTATCGCATTGGAACTTACACAGATACGCTTCCCACGAGTTCGTAAGCAAATCCATATCCTTGATTCAATTTTAATACAACAACCCATGCTTCAGATTACTCATAATGTAAACTTCAAAAACCCAATACCAAGGCAAATGCAGGCGAAATAACTACTTAACACGAATCCTAAAACGAGCAAAAAATACATACTTTGGGGTTTTTTCTTATGACCCGAACAGGAAGGGCAGAACCAGTTGCCTTTGGGGACAGAGGCGAGGATGGGTCTGAGGCAAAAGAGGTGAAACCCACAATCGCATTTGTCGCAAAGAAGCAGCTCGGACGGGTACTCGCCAGACCCATATTCCTCGCAGCATCGGTGTAAGAATCTCGTTTTTTTGAGCTCGATTTGGAAGAGAAAGGGGGCTTTGGAGCCATGGTTCTGCGTTGGAGAGAAGGCATCTTCGTCAGAATCAGAGAAAGTGAGGAGTGAGGTTTTTTGGCAAAACAACATTTGGCCGTGATTTTGCCGCTGAAATTTGGGTTTTTACGGGAAGGTGGGAATTTTGGCGCCAGTAGCTCATGTTTTGGAGGGAGTGGCGCCAGTAGCTCACGTTCTAGAAGGAAATTTGGGTGTGATCTAATACAGCTTGTTTTTTTTATCTAATACACTTGTTTTGCCGTAAAATTGTATTACTCGAGGGTTGTCGGAGTATTTTTCTTCGAATCGGAACCGTCTACATTTTATGTGGGAGTGCATATATCCTCCATGCAAAAAATGAAGTAAATTTATTATCATTACGTACTTGATCGAATGAGACAAAATTTTGGTTTATAATTAATCAACGTCCCGATAAAAGGGCTTTTAATACCCGATAGACTTCAAATTTGGCGAGAGAGTGATTAAAACAGCAATACAAACAATGTGAACGGCTTGGATCGTCATAATTATGTTGAGATTGCATGGCTAACACACATTATCCTATAGCATAATATCTTAGTTCATAACCAAGTTAGTTCGATGTATATGATCAAAAGGTAGGTGCAGACTTGATTTATCGAATGTTCGATATAAACCGTTATGATTTCATATCTTATCAATTCTATCATTTTCCCCGAAAACGGTGCCTATCAAATGTCGGCAACCATCTGATCGGATCAAATTCGGTGAATTTAAGAGCAATAATGTCCTATAATGCATGACTCGACGAAAATCAGAGCAATTTTTTTCATATCGGAACCGTCTAGATTTCAAGTGGGAGTGATTATATCCTCCATGCAAAAAATGAAGTGATTTAACTATCGTTACGTATTTGATCGAAGGACACAAATTGTCGGTTTATAATAAATCAACGTCTCTGATGAAAGGGTTTTCAATACCCGATGGACTTCAAATTTGGCGAGGGTGATTAAAATAGAAAAACAAACAAAGTGAACGGTGTCGATCGTCATAAATGTGTTGCGATCGTGTGGCTAATGCATAATATAATCAAAAATTTATACAAAACAATATAACATATTAATAATTTAACATATTATGTAATTATAAAAAATCAATTTTGACCTATCAATTCAAAAATCAAATATTTCATTTTAATTATTAAAAAATTATTTTTCATTTTTTCTTCAATTTAATTTATGTTATAAATATTTTTTCAAAATTTATATATTTGTTATCAAAATTTAATTTTATTTCACCCCTAAGTTTTTTCATTTATGTTATTCAAAAATTCATTTTTAATTTCCCTCATTTTTTCCTTATTATGGCATTTGGAAACTTAATTTATTTAATAAAATTACATTTTTGATTTATTTATTTTTGTGAAGTCCATTTATTTATTTAAAATATATTCAAAAAAATCCTTTTTTTTTTCCCCCTTATTTGGCAAGTGCATTTATTAAATTCTAACTATTATTCAAAATTTTATTTTTATTTTACCTCATTTTTTTTCTTCTCATTATGGCAAGTCCATTTATTAAATTCTAATTATTATTCATAAATTCAGTTTTAATTTCCATCTTTTTTGTTTTCATAATTATGGCATTTGGCAACTTCATTTATTTAATAAAAAATTATTTTTTATTTATTATGTTTTTATTTATTTTTCTAAAGTCCATTTAATGAAAAAAAACCCAAAAGGCTTTGATCGGGCCAGGTTTTCGCATAGTAGTTTTATGAAAACCTACTCCGATCAACTACTTCCGGGTATTTTTTTTTGCAAAATCCTCGCGTAGGACGCTAAAAACACGTTTTCAACACATCTAACGGTTCCGATCGTCGAAATTTGGTCCGGAAAGTGGAGGCCCATTATTGTGTTCATGTGAGAGTGAGACAGTGAAACTATGAAAGAAATCAAATTTAATTTGTATAATTTATAATTTTCTATAACCAAATTTAATACAAATAATTCTATAATTTATATAATTTCTATAATTTAACATCTAATAATTTCTATAATATAATTTAATAATTTCTATAATATCAATTATCAAACATGTAAAAAAATATTTTACAAGCTTATTTTAATTTTTTTGTCCAAACTCTCTCTCTCTCTCTCCCCAAAATTAAAATATAAAATAAATCAATAAAAATTTTGAAACTTCTTTTTCTCTCTTGTTCATGACTTAGTGTTAGACTATTACTGACTTACTTCCAAGTTGCAAATCACTATTTTTTAAATTTTTTTTTACAAAAAAAAAAGTTTTATTTTTATTTTCAAAATCTTTATTAGATAAAAGCCAATGTATTTTATTTCGCATGTAAAAAAATATTTTACAAGCTTATTTTATTTTTTTTTACAAATGCCAAACTCTCTCTCTATCTCTCAAAATTAAAATATAAAATAAAATAAATCAATAAAAATTTTGTAACTTCTTTTTCCCTCTTGTTTATTTTTTTGTTCATGAGTTAATTTTTTTAAAACTTGATATAAATATATAATTGACTAACACAAGTTACACAACCAAAAAATAATTCTTTTTTATTTTTGTGATTATCAAAAAATACATACAAATAAATTATTGAACATTTTTTTTTTTTTTATTGAACATTTTTTTTTGCCGTGCCAAATCCGCCGTGTCGTGTTGCGTGCCGGACCAACTTTCGTGCTCGTGCTTGTGCCGTGCCAGGCCAACTTCCGTGCTCGTGCCGTGCCGTGCCATGTCCGTCCTACTTCCGTGTCGTGTCGTGCCAGAATAAAGTCGTGCCGTGCCGTGCCTCGTGCCACGTTGACTTTTTATCGTGCCCGTGCCGTGCCCGTAGAAGACCGTGTCGTGCCGTGCCACGTGCCACCTTAGCCCGTGTCGTGCCCGTGCCGTGCTCGCTCATTTACGTGCCCGTGCCGTGCCGCGTGCCAACTTATACCGTGTCGTTCTGTGCCGTGCCAGGATTTTACCGTGCCTCTGGCGTGCCGTGCCGCCTCCCGACGTGCCGTGCCCGTGCCGGCCCGGCCCGTTTGACACCTCTAACTAAAAGTGTGTTGCTAAAGGATATTTAGTGACAGCTTTTTGTACTAAACTGTCAGACAACGCACTAAAAAATTGTCACTGAATACCCTTTAGCAACACACTTTTAGTGACAACCAGGTGATAAAATCGTTGTCACTAAAGATCATTTTTTTTTTGTAGTGATTACAGGAGCACAGTAGTAGTAAGTTAGTAACCAAGCTTTGTTTGTTCATGAAATATTAAACAAATTGATCTCAGTTAATGAGTTTTCAGCGAGCAAACACGAACTCGAACTGGTCGATTAAGTAGCTTCATCTATTTACCCTTGTTAAGTATGGAATTACTGTCTAATATACTAATTATATCTTCATATTTTCACAGATTAATCAAGCAAGCAATCAGAGATGAAAGCAGGATTTCATATACGGGGTAACCATAAGATACTAAAATTTTAAGGTTGAGTGTGAGTGCGTATAAAAAGTACTCCCTCCGTCCCAATTTAAATGCTCCCTACGGTTATGCGTATTTTTTTAAAACTATTATAGTTTTCATTCTATAATGTATTTTATATGCAATATGGATCTTATTTGATAAATCTCAATTAGTTCTATTAGACAAATTTTTTTTAAAATTTGAAAACCTTACCAATAGAAAGATATAGACGTTTGAAAATGACACGGATATACGTAGGGAGCATTTAAAATGGAACGGAGGGAGTATGGTTGTACGTAATTTTCTATGGATTACGGAGTTGATGTGAAGAAATAACTTACTATCTTTGGTGCTTAATTTACCTCTCCTGACTCCTCTATAAAAGGGAGGCCACATTCTAATGCTTTTCTCACATTCATATCTTCCATTCCATAATAACCTTTTCTCTCTACTATAAAAATGGCTGTTCTTCACACGACCATCCACTACAAACCTTTTCTTGTTTCTCTATTAATTCTACTTGTGCATTTCAATATAACAGGTCTCTCTCTCTCTCTCTCTCTCTCTCTCTCTCTCTCTCTCTCTCTCTCATGTGATGTGCACATAAAAAAAGGAGATGGATAAATGTGTATATATATATATAAACGTTCTTCAGGAAACAGTAATGATCGACATGCATGTAGGAGTATATATCTTAATTATTTATTTTTTAGCAGCGAAATACTACCAGTAATCATGCATAAGCCTTTTATCTTAACTAAGATTAATGCATCACCGTGTAATTTTTCCAGCTTATAACTTAATAATGTCTGCGACATAGACATGCATGTACAGAACCCATACAATGCACGTGGACCTCATGAAAATATTGTGGAATCCATATGAATCGAACATCTCTACAGATTGCATGTTTCTCTAGGATTGCTTGTTTATAACAAATCAAGATCCTCTATTTTGTTGATCTCTCGTGTAGTCTTCAAGTGATTGTAAAATAGAATCCCCACGATCTCAAAAAATTGATTATTCGAGCCGTCTATTTTTATAGGTCTTGATTTACTTGTCATCCATGTAAAATTTAATTAGACAAATGACTTTGATGATTTTGACTGTTCATTGCTTACTCTTTGGACAAGTACAACTCCACCAAACCTTTCTCCGATTGGAACGATTTTGGGAATTGATGATATATAAATGTCAAGGCTTCAAAAAATGAACGTATCGAATAGTTGAGTGGGACCATAATGAGTCTTATTTTACATTACATGAGAAAGCAGGATCTCGATGCGTTTAAAAATTTGGAAACCAAGAAATAACATATTGGCTAAATGAAACAAAATGCATATATGCAGAAGCCCAAATTGGGGTGTGCAACGGACAAATTGGCGACAATTTACCATCAAATCAAGAAGTAGTCGACCTCTACAAATCCAACGGCATTCGAAGAATGAGAATGTACGATCCAAACCCACAAGCTCTCCAAGCCCTCAGGGGATCCGACATAGAACTTGTACTTGACGTCCATAACAACGATCTCCAACGTCTCGCTAACGACGCTGCCGCTGCATTTCAGTGGGTCGAAGATAATGTCAGGAACTATTATCCGGGTGTTAAATTCCGGTTTATAGCCGTTGGGAATGAAGTGAATCCAAACCCTGGTGAATCCACGGCTCCTGTAGCTCAATATGTCCTCCTTGCCATGTCAAAGATCTACGACGCACTTGTCTCTGTTGGCTTGAAGGATCAAATTAAGGTTCTTTACTTTTTTAATCTTTATAACATTGCTACGGGTACAAATGTTTAGACAAGGATCCAAATAAACATGTGTTATACTTATACACCCGATGCACTTTTTATTTTTATTTATAGATTAGTGAGTGTGTGTGTGTGTCTCGGGATGTTTTAGGTTTTTCTAACTTCTTGTTTTGGCTTCTTTTACACTTCTCATCCCACTATTACGGTATTACCGGAGGGGAGGTCATTGTAATTATTTCAAAGTAGTGGTGCTACCTCTATCTGTTCAATGTAAGTTTTACTTTACCCTACTACGTACTAATCGATTTTTGTGATCCTTTGTATATAAAACCCCAACAGGTTTCCACTGCAACATACTCGGCACTCGTAAGCAACTCATTTCCTCCTTCTAAAGGCTCTTTCGAAGGCGCCGCGGGATCATTCATGGGACCAATCATCAGTTACCTGAACAACACCAACAGCCCGTTACTCGTCAACATATATCCCTACTTCAGCCACATTGGCAGTCCCCGAGAAGTGCCTCTTCAGTTTGCCCTTTTCACGGCCCCAGGAGTTGTTGCGAAAGACGGCCAGTTTGAATACAAGAACCTTTTTGATGCCATGTTGGACGCTGCTTACTCTGCTGTCGAGAAGGCGGGCGGACCCAGCGTGGAGATCGTGGTGTCAGAGAGCGGATGGCCGTCTGAGGGCGGCCCTGCTGCTTCAGTGGAGAATGCACAGACTTATTATACGAACCTTATCAATCATGTGAAAGCAGGAGGGAGTCCAAAGAGGCCTGAGAGGGCTATTGAGACATACTTGTTTGCTATGTTTGATGAGAATAAAAAAAATGGAACCGAGAGTGAGAAACATTTTGGGATTTTCTCACCTAACAAGCAGCCTAAATACAACCTTAATTTCAACTAAGACTGCTATAAGTCTTAATTAGGAACTACTCCTTCCGTCCCAAAATGCTTTCTGGTCCGCAAAATGATGATTTAAAAATAATACACTTTTTTTCAAGAAAAAAATCTTTTTTCCCAAATTAAAAGAATTTTTCTTGAATTTATTATTATTATTTTTGAGTTCTCGTCTTACGGACCGGACAAATATTTTGGAACGGAGGTGGTAAGTAAGAATAAATACTTCACCATGCAAGAAAATAAGACGATCATATGGAGAAATACCTTGATCCCATGTACTTTTCCTCTGGAGATCGATGTACTTCATAATATATTTCTATAAATAAATCTTGTTGTCTAGCTAGTAGTGTTGTAATGATCCGTAAATTTGTTTATGATTAAATACCCTAATAATTGTATGAATTCTATGGTAGTATTCTTATTTGTTTCTTAATTACTAAGATCAATTGTTTTATAAAAAAAAAAGAAAAAGAAATCTACCCTTCTTAATTGTTACTTACCCCTTCAATTTTTGTTGTATGGCATACGGACCTTAGTACTAGATTTTCCAACGAATAATACACGCACACACACACAACAATGATCCAGTCCACACCATTATATCCACACTTTACGTCCAAACCTTCATTTCCCGATCAAATTTTCATAATCTGAACCGTCCAATGTGTTTAGAAGGCATTTTTAAGGGTTAACGTGAGAAATCAGCCAAAACAAAAATGACCGAGAAGGGCTTGATCCGAGCAGTTTTTCATAAAAAAAATATATATATAATGGTTTGTATTAAAAACTGTTCGGATCAAGCCCTTCCTGGTCATTTTTGTTTTTGCTAATTTCTCGCGTGAACTTTTAAAAACACCTTCTAAACACATTGGACGGTTCAGATCATGAAAATATATATATATCCCTAACTATGAAATATCCCACACTTGGCTAAAGTGGATGACTCACCTTTCTCGATCAAATTTTGACGATCCGAATTGTTCAATATGTTTAAAACGTGTTGTAGACACCCCAATTTGGCATTCCCGATGATGAAAATGGACAACAAAAGACATTGGAGCTTGAGTAAATGCTTGGAAACCTCTTCAAAATAAACCCTAGCTTGCACCACCTTCTAGTACATTCAAAACCCCTTTTATTGATATATGATACGTCCCAACCCATTTTGAAAAGAGGGAGATGTGCGCACCTTACTAAAATGACTTATTTTCCCGACCTCTTGAGGGTAAAATGGTCATGGATTTTGATGTACAAATCATTTTGGGTTCAAACCGCTTGGGTTAGAAATTAGACTCAACCGTCTTTCCAACGCTTCAAACCACGCGCAAAATGGAGTTCAGTAGCACCCGGAGTGGTACCACAAAGTTTGGTATACTGTGCAGTCTTCCTTTGGGCGCCCAAACCCCCTTTGAGCGCCCAAACCCTCTTTGCGCGCCCAGACCTTACCTTTTGGGCACCCAAACCTCACTCCAGATTGTGTGATTCAAAAGTTAAATTTGAGCGGGAGGATCATGGGGGAAATCTTTTCAATTAATATTTGCAGAGCACCTCTGTGAGAGGTAGTGGGGGTGTTTGGGTGCTCTATTTGGACCCCTAAAACAACCCCTAAGGGGCTAAACCATCCATTAATCCTCTATAAATACCCCCTCATCCCTCATTTTTAGAAGAGGATCAGTCTATTACACTCTTAAGCTGTTACTTTGTCAAATTGTGTCCAGAAAGATCACCCCAAACCAAAGCAACTCTTCCTCACCCCTCCTAAGTCTACAAACCCACTTCTTTATCATCCAATCAACCTAAATACACCAACCTCCTTGATCAAGCTCACATCTATTACCTATAATCATGACTCTTCAGCTCCAGTAGCCCAAATCCCAGTCCACCAAACCTCCTAAATTAGCCAAAAGTTTGCACCCAAGTTCAAAATCAAGCATCCAAGGTAGCTTACCAACTTAAAAGTGTTCAAAGGGTTCTCCGAGGAACACCACCCAAATTTTGCTAGTTCCCAATACTAGTTGAAGACTTGGGAAGGTTAAAAGTGCAATAAAAGGGGCCAAAGCTCTGCACCCATATTGGATATGGGCGCCCAAAGCCCCCCCCCCCCCCCTTGGGCGCCTAGTTTCTCTCTCTTTTACTGCATTTTCTCACTTCAAAACAGTTTATTATGTTTCAAATTCATTTATAATATGTTTTGGGGGTCGGGAAGTAGAGTTCATGGTTTGAATATGCTATAAAGTAAGTTTTAAAGTTCATTTCGAGGTTAAATCATATTTCAAAAGGGGATTTGTGAGCCATACACTTATTATATGAAGTTTTAAGTTGTATAATTCTGTTTGTAAGTGCTAAATCATATCCATGCTTTTGAGGAAGTGCAAGATGACGGGGACCGTTGATTGCCAAACATACGTGATTGTTCATTATGGAAGTATAGTGAGCTTACTCACTATAGGCCCTCTGAATCTTAACGGGGAATATCGGGGGGCCCAAATCGTGAATGATGAACCTCAAAGCACAATATCCTCGGTGATGGGTTGGATTGGATTAATTTGTCATTGAAAATAGTGTAGATTCTTCCCACACGTGAACCTTAAAAAAAAAAGAGAGATTAAATTCCTTCCACCGCCGGTGAAAACTATAGGTTTTCCACCACCATCATATTAGGCCCCACGATGCGTTAATAAGTGATCATAACCGTTCACTTTGTAGAGCCCGCATATTAGTATTCTCATTCCGAAAATTAGCTTCACCGGACATGAATAGGTCATCAAAATATTACATTTTGGTTCATAAAACGGTCATGGAAAGTTTAACTTGACAGGATCAGACCATCCATTTTATTAACTAAAATTCAACTTTTTATAGATCTCTTCATATACAATCAAGCTGATTTTTTGCGTGAACATACTACACTCTGTGTCCTACAAAATGAACGGTTCGGATTATAACAATAAACACACGGTGGGGATTCGCGATGGGCGGCGGTGGAAAACCCACCGTTTCCACTACCAGTGGAAATAATTTATTCTCAAAAAAAAAAAAAAACATCAAAACCAACCACTTCAAGCTCATGTAAGCCCCAATCTTAAATCCATGTATGACAAATAAAGTACTGAGAACTTTACAAAAGAAAGAAAAAGATATCAGCAATTCCATATGACCCTAATAAAGAGCTAGAATCACTTTATCTATAAAGAAGATTTGAATACAATCTTCTCTGTAAAACATTAAGAGATTTAGGGTTTGATAGCAGTTGGAGAAGAAGAAGAAGAGTACACGAAGTAGAGAGAGAAAGAGAAACTGAAAACTATATTTCTGTTCTTGTTGAATGACTGATGATCGTGGAGGTTTTCCCCCTTATACAACTGTCAACCGACATAAAACTAACTACAGTTACCTCACAACAGAAATGTAACCCAACTATGGTTAAGACAAAACAACAGTACAACTGAAAAATGGAAAATACAAGATAGCAAAATAACTAATAAACTCAGGCTTAATGAGCCTTGCTAAGAGCCCCCCTCAAACTCATGGGTAGAGACTTGACCATGAGTTTGGAGGCAAGATACTGAAACCGAGCAACAGATACCGGCTTAGTAAAGATATCTGCAGTTTGAGAATCAGAGGAGACATGCTGAACATCAACCTGCTTGGCCATGACTTTTTCCCGAATAAAATGGTAATCTACCTCAATATGTTTTGTCCTAGCATGGAAAATGGGATTAGAGGCAAGGGCTATAGCTGACATGTTATCACAAAAAATGACTGGAACACTGTCAAGAGGAACATGAAGATCAAGAAGAAGTTGACAAATCCACATCAATTCAGCAGTAGCCTGAGCTAGGGATCTGTATTCAGCCTCTGTACTAGATCTGGAGACAGTGTTCTGTTTCTTAGCACTCCAAGAAACCAGATTTTCCCCCAGGAACACACAAAACCCTGAAGTGGAGCGTCTGTCCAAGTGATCCCCAGCCCAGTCAGCATCACAGAATGCAGTAAGGCATAAAGATGAAGGTGTAAAGTACAGTCCTTGATCCAAAGAACCCTTAACATAGCGCAGGATTCTCTTAACAGCAGCAAAATGAGCTTGAGATGGAGCATGCATAAATTGACACACATGATTGACAGCTTGAGAAATTTCAGGTTTGGTAATAGTCAAATATTGGAGAGAACCAACTATGGATCGATAAAACTGAGCATCTTCAAAAGGAACACAATCATCAACAACAGAAACCTTTGTAGAAGAAGGAGAAAGACTAGGCTTACAATCACTCATTCCAGCCTTGCTAAGTAGCTCAAGAGCATACTTGCGTTGTGTCAAAAACAAACCATGACTGTCCTTATGTACCTCAACTCCCAGAAAATAGTGTAAATCGCCAAGATCTTTAAGAGCAAACTTAGTTTGAAGTTGAGGTAAAAGGGTAGATATAAAGGCAGGACTAGAACCAGTGACAATGATATCATCAACATAGATGAGTACATAAGTGATATCAGCCCCTTGTTGCAAAACAAACAAGGATGTATCTGCAAGGCTATTATGGAAACCAAGATGCTGTAGATAAGAAGAAAAGAGAGCATACCAAGCTCTTGGTGCTTGGCGTAAACCATACAAAGCCTTGTGTAATTTACAAACAAACTCAGGCCTATGAGGATCCACATATCCAGGGGGTTGTTTCATATACACATCCTCTTCAATAACACCATGAAGAAAAGCATTGGTAACATCCAACTGCTTCATAGGCCAACCAAAGTGGACAGCCAAGCCAATGACTAGTTTCAAAGTAGGTTGTTTTATAACAGGACTGAAAGTTTCTGTAAAATCAAGACCTTCTATCTGTTGATTGCCTCTAGCCACTAACCTCGCCTTATACCTGGCTATTGTTCCATCAGAATGCTTTTTTAGCTTATAAATCCAATGACATCCTATGATATTCCCATTAGAAGGTGGAGGGACAAGGGACCATGTACCCTGTGATAACAATGCTGCATATTCAGTGGACATAGCTTGCTGCCATTCCACAGATTTAAGGGCTTCATTAAATGTCTTGGGTTCAGTCACAAGAGGAGTGGTGACAAGAGAAAGAGATAATGGTAGTCGGGGCTTAACAATTCCATGTTTAGATCTGGTTTGCATATGATGTTGAACAAGGACAGGAGTAGAAGTGGGAACCATAGGAGAGAGAGGTGCAGGGATTTCTGGAGCAGTAGAATTAGGTAAAGAAGAAACAGGTTGTGTAGTAACAGCACTATCATTCAAAACATGAGAGGAACAAGTAGAAGTAGGTACAGTAGTAGTGACAGGAATATAGGGAACAGAAAGAAGTGAATCAGGTTCTGTAGCCAAAGAAATGTTAAACTGAATAGTAGAAGAAGTAGGAAGACAGTCAGAAGTGGTAGAAGATGATGAGTGAACAATAGAGTGATAAGGAAATGTATGTTCAAGGAACTTAACATGTCTAGAGACATAAACTTTGGCCAAGATAGGATCGTAGCACCTATAACCTTTGGAGTTAGAGCAATAACCCAAAAAAACACAAGAAGTGGATTTTGGACTCAATTTATGAGATGCATATGGTTTTAACCAAGGAAAACACAAGCAACCAAAGGGTTTAAGACTGACATAATCTGGGACTTTGTGAAACAAGAGAGTATAGGGAACTTGGAAATTAAGAGCAGAGTGTGGAAGTCTATTGATGAGATAAACACTGGTAATGAGAGCTTCCAACCAAAACTTCTCAGGCATAGTGGCTTGATGCAAAAGAGTGAGAGTGGTTTCTATGAGATGCCTATGTACTCTTTCTGCCCTACCATTTTGTTCTGGTGTATGAGGACAAGAGGTTTGATGAATAAGACCATGTTCAGCAAATAGATGATACAAGTACTTATTAATGAATTCCCCTCCATTATCTGATCTAAATGATTTGATAATGGAATTGAATTGAGTCTTGACATAAGCACAGAATTGTGTAAGAACAGATTGCACATCAGACTTGTAATGAAGAGGAAATAGCCAAATATATCTAGTAAAATCATCCACAATGACAAGATAGTATTTATATCCACTAAAAGAAACTACAGGGGCAGGGCCCCAGACATCCATATGCATCAGTTCAAAAGGATTCTGAGCATGAAATTCAGACAAAGAAAAGGGTAATTTGTGGCTCTTAGCCACATTACAAGAGACACAATCTACTTGGAAAGGTTTATGAACAGGTAAATGAAACTGGTTTACCAAATGCTGAAGAGTTCCAGTGTGTGGATGACCCAACTTTTGGTGCCAAAGAGTTGCAGAACTTGATTGAGGAAGTGTGGATGATGTTGACAGCAAAGCTTGAGGAGGAAGACTAGAAAAGACCTGAATTGGATATAGACCTTGGTGAGAAGGACCTTGATGAAGAATCTGATTGGTTTGTCTGTCCTGAATGACAAAACCAAGAGCATCAAATGTTAGTCTACAGTTGTTATCTGAGGCCAATTTGTGTACAGAGAGAAGATTATGATGAATAGAAGGGACATGAAGAAGTTCATGAAGATGGAAAGGATAAGGTGTAGGTAAAATACCCTTACCAGAATGTGTAACAGGGACAGTATGTCCATTTCCTACCATCACATGTGCAGGAGCTGCATAAGAGGGCTGCAAAGACAGATTGGAGAAGGTATTAGTGACATGATTTGTAGCACCACTGTCCAGATACCAGTTCTGAGGAGGTTGAGATGACGTGGAAGGGTTATGAGAAGGTGCAGGGTATGGAGGATATAAGATATTGGATGGTGCAGAGCAGGAGGGATACATGGTGGTGGAAAATGCAGAGGGATAGGAAGTAGTTTGCTGAGAAAAGTTCTGAGGTAATGGAAGAATACCAGGTTCAAGATGAGAAGGTCCATTTTCAGGAAAATAAGAAGAAGACTGAACCATATGAGCTTGAGGAATGGGTGGTCTTTGTGTTGATGTATTGGTATAAGAAAAGTAGGATGGAGGTTGATAGTTCAAATTGGATCCGTGATAACACGTTATGGCTGTGTGATTGGTTTTGTTACAGATCTGACATGGATTGTTACCCCCATTTCTCTGATTTTTGTAACCTCTTGGTCTATCATTGTTATTCCAGTTCCTGTTCTGCTGCTGTGGAAAAGTAGCAGGATACATGGAAGGTTGTTGTGGTTGAGTAGACATGTATTGAGCAGCATTCTGTGTTGAACCAGAGTATGATTGGTGAACCATAGATGGTGGATAAGAGGATGAGCCAGCATTAGTATCAGGTTTATTCATAGTCAAAAACACAGAGGAGGATGGCAGCCCAGACACAGGTTTTGCAGACCTGTTTTTCCTCATTTCCTCTCCATTAACAACGGTCACAAGTTCCTCAAATGACAAATCACCTATACGTGGACTCAGTGCAGTCTGAAGATTGTCAAAATCAGGAGGCAAACCATGCAATGCATGAAAAATCAGGTCATCATTGGTAAGAGGAGCCCCTGCTGCGGCTAACTTGTATGACAACTCCTTTATGGTGTCAAAATAGGCATCGAATGTGGTAGTTTTAGTGATATTGAACAACTGTTGTTTTAAGTCATGTATGTGTGTCTTGGACACAGAATTAAATCTGTGTTCTAAGATCTGCCACACTTGTGAGGCATGATCAAGTCCCAAAATCAGAGGCACAGTGGTGGCAGATATAGTAGAAATAAGACATGAAACTAATTGACCGTCAATGACTTTCCAAAGAGCAAAATCTGGTTCTGTAATCGTAATTTCTGTTGTTCTAACAGCAGTAGGAGAAGGACATGAAATGGTCCCATTCACATAACCAAAGAAATCATTTGCCTTAAGAGTATGTTCAATTTGAGTACGCCAAATCACGTAATTATTGGAATCAAGCTTAATAGGTACAAGAGAGTGTATATTGGCGATCAGAAATACCAGTGATGGAGGCAAATTCAATTTAACCATGGTTGATTCAGATGATGAAGACGATGATGTTGACATACTGCTTCAATCAACTCTCTTGTATCACTTCCGAAGACAAATCTCAGAGTTTGAGCACCTCTTTGTATCGAATCTTGAAATCTTCACACAACTCGAAACCCTAACTTCAGGAGTAGATCTAAATGCAGGATCGCAATATTGATTGGCGGATGCCGTGTGGCTCTGATACCATAAAGAAGATTTGAATACAATCTTCTCTGTAAAACATTAAGAGATTTAGGGTTTGATAGCAGTTGGAGAAGAAGAAGAAGAGTACACGAAGTAGAGAGAGAAAGAGAAACTGAAAACTATATTTCTGTTCTTGTTGAATGACTGATGATCGTGGAGGTTTTCCCCCTTATACAACTGTCAACCGACATAAAACTAACTACAGTTACCTCACAACAGAAATGTAACCCAACTATGGTTAAGACAAAACAACAGTACAACTGAAAAATGGAAAATACAAGATAGCAAAATAACTAATAAACTCAGGCTTAATGAGCCTTGCTAATATAAAGTAAAGATGAACTAAAAATAATAATTATGCAACCTCTTTTTCTAACTAGAAAATAAAGCCAATTCCTTTGGGGCCAATTTTTTTCCCGTATTTGAGGAAGAAACATTTAATTACCTTTTGTCTGTAGACCTAACAAATAGTCTTATTGTCAAATATTAGTAAGCCGATGAAACCAATTCTAATGATAGTAGATGAGTTTTCAAATAGAGAAAAATTCCAACAAAAAACCCCATACTTTGACATCAATGTAATTGAGATGGTATGAGTGTAATTGATAATGAAATAATTGTTTAGGAATGCAATTAATAGTTTTAAAAGTTTAGGTGGCGATGAGACATTAATGTCAAAGTGGGTTTTTTTTTTTTTTGAATTTTTCCCTTCTAAATAACACGCAAAATTACCTTGCAAAAATAAAATTTTGAGAGCGAAAGAGATCATTTGCAATCACCAATAATGCAGTGTCACGTAGGCTGGTGTGGTTGGTGGTGTGGTGGACAGGTGGAGTGGTGTGTCTCTAACATTGTTCTCTTCTCTTCTCTTCGGTGATTAGTTACCATGTGCCTTGTTTCATATAACTTTAGAGAAATTCTAGACATATATGTACCATGTGCCTTGTTACCATGTGCCTTGTTCTCTTCTCTTCTCTCGCTCCTGTTTTCGCGCAACCATGCAATGTCGACTTAGTTGTGGACGTCCTTAATGTCAATTTTTGCCGAGTCTAGGTTCATAATGGTTTACTTGGAGTCGTCTTTGGAATCAAATGAAGACTTCTCTTTAGTTTGGTCTATCATATCAAAATTACAATCAATGCGCATGCAGACGAAGACAATGTCAAGAAAATGGGCCATCAGCTGTGGAAAACTAAGACTGGGAACTAACCTCTACGGTCAGGACTTGGATCCAAATAAAAAAGCCTCTGCCGTATAAAATAGGGAATAATACTATGACGTCATATTATGTGGAAAATTATAATGCCAAATTTTTTGTGTACAACAGCCTTGTACCTTTCACATAGCACGAGTCGTTTAACAAAAATAATTTTGATATTTATCATAACTCTTATTAAAATTTTATTTACCGTCCATAAGACGTGTAAGGTTTTAATTGTGGTATAGTTACATGATCAATTTTATTTTTTTCATGGATTAAGGTGTGGGATGGCAATAGATGCTGAGTGTGTTCTCTATTGTGAACATGAGGAATCCTTGCAACATCTTTTTTTTTTATTGAAGCTTTTCCCGGCAGATATGGAATGATGTGTTGGGTAAGTTTGGGATCCAATGAGGGGAAAGACAATGGGATGTGGAGCTTAAATGGGCATGCGATCATTGTAAAGGTAAATCTTTCCGTGCTATGTTATTCAAATTGTTCCTTGCTGCTGCCTTGTACTATCTATTTAGGGGGATGCTCAAAAGAAGAGGCGGCTCTAAGAAGAGCCGAGGGTGGTCACTCGAACACCCTGAATTTTTTTTTTTTTTAGAAATACATGTAAAAATTTATTTATTTTTTAATTTTTGTCATTTTGAACACCCTAACCAAAATATTTGAACACTCTACCCAAAATGTTTGAACACATTACCCAAAAATTTTGAACACCCAATCCAAATGACGGAATTCACCATGCACTATTTGATACTCCATTAGAGAATAGTATAAATTAGATATTTGAGAATTTGGGTGTTTCTTTGTCTCAACACATTTAGCTCAAAGAGATAAGAAAACTTTTAACTATCTCTCTTTAATCTATTTATCCTTATTCCAAATGATTACTCATTACATTATAAAATATAGATCAATAATTTAATATATGCGCGCTATCTTTTTTTGTGAAACACTTTAATATATATGCACAGAGGGTATATAGACATAATAGATTTGGATTATTACATAGGCCATTCATAGGTTTGATTCGTTTTTAATTTTTGTTTGGTAGTTGGAACCATGGACAAGTTTGTGATAAGAAAATCTAGAATGGTGCAAGAGTCATTTCCTATTGAAACTTTTTTGAAGATAGCAACCCCTAAAACTTGTCGAAGCGAAGCCGTATTGACTTGGAATTGTTGTTTTTTCGGTAGCATTGTTGTATTAGTAGAATTTTTATTTTTATTTATTTACGTACAGTTATGATTTCTAGAGAACATTGGTTTTGCCCGGTTTATGTGTGGCGAGGCGTAAATAGACTCTGGGATTAGTGACAACAATGTTTTGATTTAACAAAAAAAAAAAAAATTTGGACGCACGAACATCATTTTGCCATTCTTTTTAAATTTCTTACACGAAGGTGTTAAATGTGTTATGCTCTCACAGCTATCGTGTCTCACCACATAGTTTTTGCAATAATAATATCCAATGCAGGACTCATAAATTGAATGGTTTGGATTAACCGTTGTAAGCCTACAAAAGATCCACGAAGGCCCAAAATTGGATGGGACTGGATGGATCAGGACTAGAGAGTAGTTTTTTCCTGTTGAATGACACCATTTTTTCATACCTTTCCTTATGTGTGTGAAATACAGTTTAGAAAGATCAATCCCTAGTCTATTATCTCTTTGTCAGTAAATGCAAGTGGCAGAGGGTGGGATGGAAACAGCCAAACAGGTCATGGCTCAACTCAAGTCTTCATCTTTTCACAACAAAATTGCTCAATTTAGATTCCTTCCCCTTTACACATGAGTGCGCAGGATAGTCCGGACCACCCAGTTATATAAAAAAATATTTCTAGAGGACCGTAGTAGAATTTCTGAACACCCTCAAGAGAACTCGTGGAGCTGCCACTAGTGCAAAAGACTCGTGGATAAAATAAAATAAAAATAGTACAAAGGACACGCCGATCCTTCCGGGGTAACATCTTGAGCAATCAACCTTAACTTCCAAAGAAAAAAAGGTTAGGACCACAATACAGGACCCCAAAAGCCAAGTCTATGGCCTTTGTCTTTAAGTTAAAACTTCTCTTCTCCTCCATCCACGTCATGTTTAGTATTCACAAGTACTTGAAAGGTATAGATGTATGTAAAACAAATTTCCTACTGTAAATTCATAGCACTAATACAAGTTGAAAATGTTTGTTCTTTCCAACTGCCGTGTAGTATGAGTTTGTGGCAACAATGTTTTGATTTAACAAAAAAAAAAAAAAAAAAGTTGGACGCACGAACATCATTTTTGCCGTCCGTTTTAAATTTCTTGCACGATGGTGTTAAATGTGTTATGCTCTCACAGCTATCGTGTCTGACCACACAGTTTTTGCAATAATAATATCCAATGCAGGATTCATAAATTGAATGGTCTGGATTAACCGTTGTAAGCCTACAAAAGATCCACAATGGCCTAAAATTGGATGAGACTAGATGGATTAGGACTAGAGAGTTGTCTTTCCCTGTCGAATGACACCATTTTCTCATACCTTTCCTTATGTATGTGAAATACAGTTTAGAAAGATCAATCCCTAGTCTATTCTCTCTCTGTCAGTAAATGCAAGTGGAAGAGGGTGGGATGAAAACAGCCAAACAGGTCATGGCTCAACTCAAGTCTTCATCTTTTCACAACAAAATTGCTCAATTTAGATTCCTTCCCCTTTACACATGAGTGCGCAGGATAGTCCGGACCACCCAGTTATATAAAAAATTATTTCTAGAGGACCGTAGTAGAATTTCTGAACACCCTCAAGACCGTAGAATGTTTAGAAGTTGAGTCTTCTTTGTTGCTTTTCTTTTGACCATATTTGGTTGTTCCTTGATGAGTTGTATTGCTTTTGCTTGGGATTTTTCCCTGTTGTAAGCTTGGTTGTTTGGTTTGTAAAAAAATTTCATTTACCAAAAAAAAAAAAAACATTACCAGGCAAAAAGAAAATTTTAAAAATGCCCCAGTTAAGTGAGAATGAGATCGTGTCCAATATGCCTCATGGGTGCATGGTTAGTTTCATATAACTTGAGAGAAATTCTAGACTTAGAGATCACATAATTTTCGGTAGAATTTCTCATTTTTCGTTCCCAATATTCGTTCTTTTGAATTTTAGTAAATTGTTTTCATCGGCAAATGTTTTTCATATATCACGAAGATTAAACTATGAAATCAGTATAATAGAGAAAAAAAAAATGTATTTAGAGAGCTTCAAAGAGTAAACAAAGACCCTCCTAGTCCTAGTGCTATTGCTCGCGAAATCTCAACCTACCTCTCATCCTCTCGAATTTTAGTGATTTGGGATATTGTCAAAAAATAATTTTATGCTCTCGCTCCTGTTTTCATGCAAACATGAATTGACTAAGTCGTGGACATACCAAGTCTCAAGTTTTGGCCGGTCATAAGAAAAAGTGCCAACAATTGTGGCAAACTAAGACTCGGAACTAATCTCTTCCGTCCTTGTGCCAACAATTGTGCCAAACAAAAAAGTCTTTGCCGTATAAAATGGGGAATAACAGTCTTTGTCCTTGAAACAAATGGTACATTATGTGGAAAATTATAATGTTAAAATTTTCGTGTACAAGAGTCTTGTATCCTGCCCTACCACGAGTCGTTTCTGTATCCTGCCCTACCACGAGTCGTTTCTGTATCCTGCCCTACCACGAGTCGTTTATGCACTTTATATATTTTGACATTAAGAAAATAATTTTGGCACTTATCATCAGTCTTATTTAAATTTTATTTACCATCCATAAGACATGTAAGGTTTTAATTGTGGTATAATTACATGATCAATTCTATTTTTTCCTGGATCACTGCAACTGGATCGTGTCATGTTCACCGGAGAAAAGCATGGCATCGGCTGAGTGCATCATTTTTCGAACCAAATAATGTGTAAGCATATAAATTAAGGGCCTATAAATGAGTCAAACGAGCCAAGCACTTATTGTTCAAAGCTTTGCTTCAAAACGTAGCAATCTGTAAAAATATTGACTTAGTTATCTGGTTAGCCAATTTCAAATTAACTTTAATCGAACTAATCCCAAGTAGCTTTAATTCTTCAAACTTTTTTAAGTTACACGAGCCCGGTAGTAGTAATCAAGCTTTGTCTGTTCACGAATTAAACAAATTGATCTCAATTAATGAGTTTTCATCGAGCAAACACAAACTCGAACCAGTCAATTAAGTAGTTTTTTTTTTTTTTTTGGTGCTTGTCAATTAAGTAGCCTAGTAATTCATCTATTTACCCTTGTTATTTAGGTGTAATATCTTCTTATTTTCACAGATGTATCAAGCAAAACAGAGATGGAACAAGGATTTCATATACAGAGTAACCATAATTGCAAAAATAAGATTTTGAAATTTTACGGCTGAGTGTGAGTATAAAAAGTATGATTGTATAATTCCCAATTCCTTGGACGTTAATTTTTTTATATGACAGTATACGGGGGTCCCGGACATGATAATTAAGTAGAAGAATATGTAAAAAAAAAATTAGCAGCCAACGCACTTATGGACATTGAAATCTAAGAATAAAAGAATTGAGGGTGAACTGAACTATGGAGTACGCAGTTGACGTGAAGAGTTGAACTTGGTTTCGTTGGTGCTTAATTTGGCTCTCCTCTATAAAAAGGGAGGCCACATTCTAATGCTTTTATCACATTCGCATCTTTCATTCCATATAACCTTTTATCTCTACCATAAAAATGGCTGTTCTTCTCGCGACCATCCACTACAAACCTTTTCTTGTTTCTCTATTAATTCTACTTGTGCATTTCCATATAACAGGTCTCTCTCTCTCTCTCTCTCTCTCTCTCTCTCTCTCTCTCTCTCTCTCTCTCATAAGCCTGTTTAACTTAATTAGATTAATGAATCACTGTTTAATTTCTCCAGTTTATAAGTTTCTTAGATATAGACAAGTAGCGAACCATATGATGCATGTGGGTCATGAAAATATTGTGGAATCCATGAATCGAACATCTCTATACATGCATGTTTCTCTAGTATTGCTTGTTTATAATAAATTAAGATCTTCTAATTTGTTGATTGTACAATAGAATGCCGCACAATATCATTAATTTAATTATTCGAGCCGTCTATTTTCACACGTCTTGATTTACTTGTCATTCATGTAATTAAAATTTAACTAGACTAAACCTTTTTCCGATGGAAACGATTTTGGGCATAATATTAATTTTAAATATCAATGCTTCAAAACATGAACGTATTGAATAGATGAGTGGGATTATAATGAGTCTTATTTTCAATTACATGAGGAATTTAAACATGAGAAAACAGGATCTCGAGGCATTTAAAACTTCTTTGTTTTGAATATTGAGGAATTTAAAAATTTGAAAACCAAGAAACAACATATTAGCTTAATGAAATAAAATGAATATATGCAGAAGCGCAAGTTGGGGTGTGCTACGGACAAGATGGCAACAATCTACCATCCAGTCAAGAAGTAGTTGACCTCTACAAATCCAATGGCATTGGAAGAATGAGATTGTACTATCCAAACGCACAAGCTCTCCAAGCCCTCAGGGGATCCAACATAGAACTTGTACTTGACGTCCCTAACAGCGATCTCCAACGTCTCGCTAACGACGCTGCCGCTGCATCTCAATGGGTCCAAGATAATATTAGAAACTATTATCCGGACGTTAAATTCCGGATAATAGCCGTTGGGAATGAAGTGAATCCAAACGCTGGTGAATCCACGGCTCCGTTGGCTCAATATGTCCTCCTTGCCATGTCAAAGATCTATGATGCAATTGCGTCTGCTGGCTTGAAAGATCAAATCAAGGTTCGATTCTTATTCAATCTTTATAACATTGCTACGGGCACAACTTTTTAGACAAGGATGCAAATAAACATATGCATTTTTTTGGTTTCATTTATAGATTTAGTGAGTGTCTCGTGACTTTACCCGTTCGTGTCTAAATCCCTAACAGGTTTCCACTGCAACATACTCGAAACTCGTAAGCAACTCTTTCCCTCCTTCTCATGGCTCTTTTGATGGCGCCGCGGGATCATTCATGGGACCGATCATCGACTTCTTGAAAAACACCAACAACCCGTTGCTCGTCAACATATACCCCTACTTCAGCCGCATTGACAATCCCCAAGCCATTACTCTTCAGTATGCCCTTTTCACGGCCCCAGGAGTTGTCGCACAAGACGACCAGTTACAATACAGGAACCTTTTCGATGCCTTGTTGGATGCTGCCTACGCTGCCGTCGAGAAGGCGGGCGGACCCAACATGGAGATCGTGGTGTCAGAGAGCGGATGGCCATCAGAGGGCGGCGCTGATGCTTCAGTGGAGAATGCACAGACTTATTATACGAACCTTATCAATCATGTGAAATCAGGATCAGGGAGTCCAAGGAGGCCTGGGAAGGCTATTGAGACATACTTGTTTGCTATGTTTGATGAGAATCAGAAGAATGGAGGAGAAGAGAGTGAGAAACATTTTGGGATTTTCTCACCCAACAAGCAGCCCAAATACCAACTTAATTTCAACTAAGACTGTTGTAAGTTTTAATTAGGAACTACTCCCTCCGTCCCAAATGTTTGTCTGGTCCGCAAAATGATGATTTAAAAAAAATACACTTTTTTCAACAAACAAAAAATCATGCTTTTTTCATAAATTCAAAGAACTCTTTCATATCTTGCAAAAAAATTTGAATTTTTCTTGAAATTTTTTAGTCTCGTTCTACGGACTTGACAAATATTTAGGGATGGAGGTAGTAAGTAAGAATAAATACCATGCAAGAAAATAAGATGATCAGATGGAGAAATATCTTGATCCCCTGTACTTTCCTCTGGAGAATGGTAAGGATTACTTCCTAATAAATAAATAAATCTTGTTGTCTGGTATCCTAGCCTCCATAAATTTGAAACAATTGAATCTTGAATACTATGAGAAACCTTTTTCTTGAGCGTGTGTGTAATATATTGGAAAAACTCTAATTTGCCTAGGTTTATAGATATTTTATATTCAGTTTTTTTAAAAATCAGCCCACTAATAAAAAAATCAGTTAATCAGACAAAGGAAAACAAACAATCGAATAACACCAGATATACATGAAAAAACCTAAATGGGTAAAAAACTACGGGAATGAATCAAAAACACTATACTCAATGTGTAGTTAAAAGCAATCTTACCTAAGATTAGAATATAATCATCACAATCTAGCCTATGATCTACTAGCCAAATCCATGTTCACCACACCCAGTGCTTTGACTTTCGTTGCCTTGAATCCACGAGCCTTCCGTTTGCCTTTCGAAATCCACCGAAGGACTTTTATTGCATAGGAATCCTCCTTAGGGATTTTCTCATATAGGTTGGATGAAAACAATATCGAAAACTCTTGGAGATATATCTTCCACTCGGTGATACATGGATCGTATCTGTACTCCAAGATGCACATCAAAGAAACCTCTCAAAGATGAATTTCCAGCACAATAAGTCCATGGACCTTAAAAAATCTTCGAGATATATGAACCCTAGCCGCACAGGGAACAAAGTGTGTCTGTTGTGTTATTAAAAAAAATGACCTAATAGCTGTGTATTTATAGCTGCTGAATTCGGCCATTATTGCTGGACGTTTTGCTCAAGCAAAATACTAGCAATGGTTTGCTGCCAGACACTTGAAAAATGCTCGAGCCAAACTTGCAGCCTTCAACTTCTTCTTCAATGTGATCAACCCCTCCTGACTAAAATCTACCGCACTCAAACAAAATACATAATGAAACGATTCCTATCCACAATCCTAAAACAGACACTCTAGAAAAATAAGAAAAAAAAAATACATACAACTCAATAAATTGTGATACACAAAATGTGTATTTTGTCAATGAAATTGCCGAAACAAAAGAGCTCAGCTTATTGGAGCTTACATATATAATTACCTAATGTTGTTATAAGTTAATGAAAGTGATTAAAATTAGCGTACAAGAAGCATTTTCGTCCCTCCTTTTTATACATTGTAGGGGTCTGGATATACCGAGCACCTTTCCCAACCGGGCGAGACACCTCTAAGGAAACGACTGAAAGGCTGCCTATGAGGGACTCTTCGGATGTACGGCACAATATGATGAAATGCATTCAACAAGAGCGAACCGGGGCATCGGCCCAACGTATCGGGGATTCACCGAGACACTCACTATATCTAAATAACTAATGACCACGTAGAGTTAGTGATGAAGAAGCTCGACACAATGCCGAGAGGTTAGTCAATACCTGATAGGCGCGCAATGTCACAGATATAAGCGCCTAAGTAGGGCGAATTAGCGCATTAGAGGCGCGATTTATTCCATTTTCCACTTGATGCGGTGTTATCTTTTGCTTGGTATTGTTATGATTGATTTGTAGGAAACAGGCCGGAAGAGCACGTAAAGTGGACATAGGACATCGGGCATGTTGGGAACCGGTGGGACCCAAGTAAGGACGAGCGAGCAACCTGAAAAGCATTTTGAAGGTATGGGTATCGATACAAGCATTTGGCTGTATCGATACCTAGGCGTTAGTGGGTGAACAGAAGCTATGGGTATCGATACAGGCATTTACCTGTATCGATACCGAGTGGCTTAAAATCAGCCGTTTGACTTGCCACGTGTTGACTTCGGGAAAGACATAAATACCTCGTTTTTTGGACGAATTAGGGTTCGGAAACTTTTGTTTTCTTTTCCAGTTAGCAGCCGTTTATTCTCTCTGGGAGATTCTACTTTCCGGAGATCTTTTCATTGGAGTTTTGACGTTTTTGTTCGAGGATTCAAGTATTGTTCTGGTAACTTTATGTTTTGTTTACGTTAATCTCAGTTCACGGGAGTTTGTCCGTGTTTTGTTCTCGAATATTTTGTTTTAATCCGTATTAAGTTATAAAAGCATGTTTTATTTCAGAATCTTGTTATTTGTTCAAGTTAATATGAGTGAGTAGTCGCATAGGTATGGTCGCGGGGTGATTAACACGCCGTGGCCAGGGCTGGATATGTTCTTGCTCCTGTTCTCAAAATTAATAAATGAACAAACAATTTTAGGTTACTAAAGAACTTCCGTTGGACGAATCCGGGCTTTGTCGGAGCCCATGTAACGTGATAGGAGCGCAATATCTCAAGATATAAGCGCCTAAGTAGGGCGAATTAGCGCATTAGATGCGCGATTTATTCCATTTTCCACTTGATGCGGTGTTGTCTTGTGTTTTGGTATTGTTGTGTTTGTTTTGTAGGAAACGGGCTGGAGGAGCACGTAAAGTGGACACATGACATTGGGCATGCTGGGAACCGGTGGGGCCCAAGCCTGGACGACCAAACAAGCTGAAGGAGCAATTTAGAGTCTCGGTATCGATACATGACTTTCTCTGTATCGATACCGTGTTCATTATACGCGAACAGAATGTCTGGGTATCGATACGGCTAAAAGCCTGTATCGATACCGACTAGCTTAAATGGGCCGGTGATTTTGCCACGTGTTTGGGCTTCGGGAAAGACATAAATACCTCTTTTTGAGGTCGAATTAGGGTTCGAACTTGGCTTAATTTTTCCTGCTGATAAGTCCCCTATATTGTTAATAAAGGGACTTATCTCCCTTATTTTTTGTCACTCACGCATGCATTTCATAGCTTTTATACGATTGATATTGCGCGTGGGTGTATTTTGGTAGTTTCAGGAAAAATGGTGAAAATGGCGATTTTTGATGCCATGGTTTAACCAAAGAGGTACCCGAGTACCCAAGGCCACGTGGCACTCCGCCACCGAGCCCCGAGAGCCAAGAACGAAGCACCGGACAAGGCTTGGGGAGACCAAAAGGCCGGGAGATGAGCAAAGGAAGAAAGAAGAAAAAGACCAGAGATACCGGTAGCGCCAAAACGGGATACCGGTATCCCCGAAAATCTCACATTCTGAAGCAAGATACCGGTAGCGCCAAAACTGGGATACCGGTATCCCTGAAGAATTTCACACTTGGAAATGAGATACCGGTAGCGGCCAAATCAAGATACCGGTATCCCCGGAACAGAAAGAAAATTTGATGAGATACCGGTAGCACCAAAAATGGGATACCGGTATCCCTGCAAATTTTTTGCACCTTTTGAGCCCGATCCAAAATATCTAGTGGCACTTTTGTAATTATGTGGCACGACTTTTTGGGGCTTTAAAAGCCCAAAACTCAGATTTTTAGGGTATTAATTAATTGGCTCTCTCTCTCTCTACCTCCATAGCTTGTTCTTAGTTGTAAGCTCCACCTTCTCTCTAGTTTTTGGAGCATTTTCATTTAGTTTCAAGGTAATTAATCTTCATTAATGTTGTAGTACCTGTTAAGACCTTTATATAAATCTAGTTTGTTTCCGTTTTTACCGGTTAATTCTTATCTCTCCTTTTCTAGTTTTTTCCTCCGAAATCTTTACCTTCCAAGTGTTGTTCGTAATTTTCTTAAGTATTAATGTTGTAGGTAGATTTATAATCTTCACTAAAAATCAGTTTTTACTCTTATTTGTCATGTTCTTTATTTCCTTTATAAAAATAGTCATGTCTTACTTAGTAATTACCGAGTAGTCGTTTTAGGCTCGGTCTCGGGGTGATTAGCACCCCGTGACTTAGGTTGATTCACTCTCCTCGCCATAATGCAAACATTTCTTGTTAATCAAAGAGTTAGGATTAATTTTATGTAACAAAGCCCGGGTTTGTTAATCTCTTTGATCACACGTAGCCAAGAGTTTATCTACTTGGCACGTGTGATGCTTAGGGCGATGTCAATTCGGCCGTTTGCCAATTGAACCAAAAATCCTAATCTTTGCTAAACACCATTTCTAGTTGAATGAGTTTAAATTCCAAACCTTCCGTTCGGGGTTGTTTAACGACGTCCCCGAACCGGTTATTTTAGAGGAGAATGAATCGGCCTAAGTCATTGGTGTTTTGAACCCCGTGACTTAGCCTTGTTTAAATTAGTCTTTTTAATCTTCCGCGTCATTCTCGAAGTTAAGAGAATTCCACCAAATTCCACCCACAAACTCCAAACGCCAAGTTTGCCGCTTTAAGGCTAAACCTTCACTCGCGAAACAAATAAACACGCGCTGCGCATTCGGTCTCTTGAGGACTCGACCCGGACTTCCGGTATCATGCTACCGTCGACTTGAACCCTACGCTTGGGGTAATAGTTTTGGAATACAAACCAAGGGCGCAAGCATTTTTGGCGCCGTTGCCGGGGACCCAATGGTCCGCTCCGCGTGAGTTTGCCTCGCGCCACGCCACTGTGAGTATCCCGTTTCATTAGTACATATCGCTTAGTTTACTTTTGTTCAACTAGTATAGTTCTAAGAGCGGATACCTCTAACCAAACAGTTGATTGTTTAAATTGAGGTTTAACGAAGCTCGAGGAAGTGTGCTAGTTTTTAAATTTCTGTCATATCTATAACGAGGCGGCGGAATAGCCCCTCGGAACTGCTATATATAACGAGGCGGCGGAATAGCCCCTCGGAATTGTTTGTGGTGAGGCGGTGGTATAACCCCTCCAGTCTGCTGTTGGTGTATGCAATATTACGTGAGAGATCCTAATCGGAAAGTAATTGAGTTTGTGAACCCATTCGCCGACATGGATGAGCGTGACCAACCACCACAAGAGCAGGTCCATGCGACAGCGATCTTAACCCCACGCGCCATGTACCACCATCACCCATCGTTTATCCGAGACCCACTTTGCCAATCACGTTGTGTACACGATTAAGCCCAACACAATTTCCATGTTGCCGGCCTTTTATGGGATGAAGTCCCAATGTCCTTACGATCACGTGAGGGACTTTTTGGATCTGGTGAACACACTTGTCACGGTCCAGTGCTGAACTTGAGTCCGCACGCATGAAATTATTTCCATTTTCTCTTAAGGACCAAGCCCGAACATGGCTTTCTACTCTAAAACCGCAGTCCATCACATCGTGGGAAGAAATGCACGATGAATTTCTCAAAAAGTACTATCCTATACATAAAACGGTTGAGATGAAAAAGCGTGTCTCCAACTTTGCCGAAAAACCAAATGAACCATTTTTCTCTCTATGGGAGAGATTTAAAAATCTTTTGGCTGTGGTCCCACATCATGGTTTCTCGGTAAAGGACAAGATGCAGTTTTTCTACGAGGGCATTTCGCAAGGGACTCGGCAATTTATTGACACCATGTGTAATGGTGAATTTTTAAACTGGAGTCCGCAACAGTGTTATGATTTTCTTGATCAACTCGCCGAGAACAACCAGTCGTGGGATTATTCGGATCCCTCGGACAAGACCAATCATCCGGCGAGTGCGAGTGCCAACGTGAGTGTGAATCAAGGTTCGGGTGAGAGAGGGAAGTATGTGCTAAAAGAACAAGATGATCTTAACTTTAAGCTTTCCCAACTCACTAAAAAGATTGGAAAATTTGGAAATAAAGAGTGTGAAGGAGTGTGTGCTTTGCGTGACCCAAGGGCATTCAACCGATGAGTGCCCGACTCTTCCGGGTTTGAAGGAAATCCTTCATGGTGGGGTAGCGGAACAAGCGGAGGTCAATGCCGTTGGTCAACGGTACGACCCTTTTTCAAACACATATAACCCCGGAACCAAGGACAATCCTGCTTTCGGATGGGGCGGAACTAATCAAGGGCAAGCTCAAAGGCCACCCCCGGCCTATAATCAAGGTTATCGACCTACCCAAGGTCAAAATCAAAACCAGGGGCAAGCCCGGTACCCTCCAAATCAACAACATGGGTCTAACTTCTATCACACACCACCTCAAAAGCGCTCTTTGGAAGACACCATGCAATTCTTCATTCAAAGTCAGACGGTTACCAATGAGCAAAATGCTCATGCGTTGAGAGAGATCCAGAGTCAAGTGACTCGGTTAACCACGTCCGTGGGGCAGCTCCAACAAGAGAAGGGACGGTTCCCATCTCAACCCCAAGCAAACCCCCAAGGAGTCCATTTGGCATGCACCACAACGGGCCAAGACCCGAATAATCTTGAGCAAGCTAAATCGATTTCTGTCTTAAGGAGTGGTAAGGAGATTGATAAGACTATCCCTCCAAAACCAACTCCTCCCGTGGTCCCGTCCATTCCGGTTGTTGTTGAGCAACCTTCTTCTAGTGGTCCGGTTGTGCCACCAAAGGTCGTGGAGCAAGAGCCTCCCATTTGTCCGTTTCCGGCACCTTATCCCCAAAGGTTGAAAGTGCCGGCCAAGCCTTCTTCCGACACCGAGGTGTATGAGGTTCTCGAACAAGTTAAGATCAACATCCCTCTTTTGGATGCTATTCGAACCATACCCAAATATGCAAAATTTCTTAAGGACTTATGCACTGTTAAACGCAAGTTGAATGTCCAAAAGAAAGTTTTTCTCACGGAGCAAGTAAGTTCCATCATCCAAAATAACATAGCTCCCAAGTACAAAGACCCCGGTTGTCCTACTATTTCCATTGTCATAGGGGGTAAGAGAGTTGAGAGAGCTTTGCTTGATTTGGGTGCGAGTGTGAATTTGCTACCGTTTTCGGTATATGAGCAGTTGGGCTTGGGAGAGATGAAACCCACAAGAGTGACGCTTCAATTGGCGGATCGTAGTATCCGCATTCCTAAGGGTTTAGTGGAGGATGTCTTAGTCCAGGTGGACAACTTTGTCTACCCCGTGGACTTTGTGGTTCTAGACACGTGTCCCGTTGCCAATGCTTCACAGGCGCAAACACCCGTCATCCTCGGACGCCCTTTCTTGGCGACATCCGATGCGGTCATTCATTGTCGTAATGGGTTGTTAAATATGACATTCGGGAACATGAAGATGGCGGTGAACGTTTTTAACATTGGGTCTCAAATGGGAGACGATGATGATGTGCATGATGTGAGTCTTATAGACACTTTGGTCCAAGAGCATGTTGACACCATACTATATAAGGATCCGCTTGAGGTTTGTCTGACCGCCGAGGAGGCGTCGTTCTTAGATTCGCCGGAGGTTGAGTACTTGTACTCATTGTTAGAAGTGGAGGATATTTGTGGTACGGATACGTGGTACCCTAAGTTTGAAGAGTTGCCTCCCCTCGAGTGCAAAACTCTTCCGTCGAGTGTCCAACCACCCATTCTTGAATTGAAAACCCTCCCGGACACTTTGAAGTATGCCTTCCTTGGTGTTCGTGAAACCTTCCCAGTGGTGATTTCCTCTTCCCTTGAGGCACACCAAGAGTCCGGATTGTTAGCAGTCTTGAAACGGCACACTAAGGCCATCGGTTGGTCCATTGCCGATATTCACGGGATAGATCCCTCGGTTTGCACACACCACATCTATCTTGAAGAGGATGTGAAGCCGTCTCGCCAACCACAACGTCGATTGAATCCAATCATGAAAGACGTGGTTAGGGCGGAGGTCTTAAAATTGTTGGATGTTGGTATCATCTACCCTATCGCCGATAGTAAGTGGGTGAGCCCTATCCAAGTTGTTCCTAAGAAGTCCGGTATCACGGTGGTAAAAAATTCCAATGATGAATTGGTGCCTCAAAGGGTGACCACCGGATGGAGAGTGTGTATTGACTACCGCAAGTTAAATGCGAGCACGCGTAAGGACCACTTCCCTCTCCCATTCATAGATCAAATCTTGGAGAGGGTAGCCGGTCATGCTTTTTATTGCTTTCTCGATGGGTATTCCGGGTACAACCAAATCGAGGTCGCTCTTGGGGATCAAGAGAAGACCACCTTCACGTGTCCTTTCGGTACTTTCACTTATAAGCGCATGCCCTTTGGCTTGTGTAACGCGCCCGGAACCTTTTCAAGGTGCATGATGGGCATTTTTAGTGACATGGTGGAGAAAATTGTGGAGAAATTCCATTGCTCAATAGTCATTTGTTTATTCAGATTTGTTGCTCTACACTGTTTTTGGCTGTCTGAATCATTGAAGTAGGGGGTTGGTTGGACATTGATCGGAGGATGTGCTGAGTTTGAATCTCTGTTGGGTTTAATCAGGGTGGCTGCACTGCTATATCTCACACTTTGGGTTGAAATTTTGAGAATCTTGCTTGTGTTGTACGTTGCGCTTTGTAACAACAGCCATGGTTAAAAGGAAACATGTAGCGATGAAGAAAACAGGTTATGGCAGTCAACCAAGAGATGGGTCCGGTTCGAGCATGGGGCCATCTAAAGATTCGGGCAAACGGCCCGTAGTTGAACCAAACGAGGAGGTGGAAAGAAAGAAAAGAGAGAGAGAGGAGGAGGAGAGAATTGAGAAAAATGCGTGGGCGGCCAAGATGCAATTGCGGATGTTCACTTGCGAGCGACAAATCAACCAAACCCGATTGGGTAGACATCCTGTGGTTGAATCCATAGAGCACCAAGGTCTAACATTTTTCTTTAAACCGGTGAAGAGGTACAGGAAAGAAATGGTTAAAACATTTTATGAGCATATGGTGGTGAATCGGGATAGAGAGGCAATCACGTCTCTAGTCGGGAGGGTAACCGTTGAGGTGACTCCCGACTCCATTGCCCGCTATTTGGGCTACAAGCGCCCCACTTCCACCAACTACCCGAGGGGCGAGTGGACAATGGCACAAGATGAGCAAGTGGGCATTCTGACCGATCACCCCGAGTCCTTCGATCCTAAGGGCACGGGAAGGTACACCCAAGGGAAATTGAGAGATAAGTACCGGACTTTGAACAAGGTGGTGCACCACAACCTTCACCCGTTTAGTTTGGAGAAGACGCCGACAAGGCACGACGGTGAGGTCTTGGTTGTGTTTGGTTCGAAGGATGCGGTAGTCGATTGGGCTTTGTGGATATGGGAGGAGATGGGGCAGTTTAGAAAAAAGGTCGCCGCCAATGCGAACATTCCATTCTCGGTCATGATAACGAAGATGTGCGAGAGTGCCGGGTGCAAACCAACCTCGGGGGACGGATTGACAAGGGCAACTCCGGGGCCTATACATGGTGGCACGGTGAAAAAGAGTGCTTCCGCATCTAAGGCTCCTCGCGTGAAAACCCTTGCCGACTCTCTTCCTACCTCCTCGAACCACCATGACCGAAATGAAGAATGGCACTCGATCAAGCATGCCCGCCAACAAGTTCTCATGGACAACCAATGTAAGTTGGAAACAAACCAACGGCGGATGAAGAGGGGCATGGACAAGATAAAGAAGCTTGTGCAATGGTTGGTGACATGTGAAGGTGAACGGAGGGGACAAGCGTATGAGGATCCCGATGGAGAGGAGGATTCCGGGTCGGAACATGAGGTGTTGCATGACTTTGAGCGATCGGATACCGAGGAGGAGGAGTATGTGGAGGAAGGTGATGGCGATGATGATGCATAGATGTGGTAGTGTCGGTGGTGTTAGTTGGTTGTTATCTTTATTTCTGAAAACTCTTTAACTTTAATTAGGACTAGTATTATGTGGTTTTTGCTGTGGCCGGCATGTGGCCTTGACTTTTGGTTCGTGGGTCGGTGGTGGCAAAGGGTAGTTGACCAAGCAAGTAAATGGCCACCACCATTTTGTGTTCCCTCCTTTTGAAAACCACGGTCATTACAAGCTATGAAAGACCTTAGTTGATTCTAGGAACGCCGGCTTGACTCCGCATGTTGCATGTTTGATATTTTTATTTATCTAAGCATGATTTCCGTTCTAGTTTGCGTAATTGTGAATAATTAGTTACTTTCATTCTTCGGCGCCCTTTTGTTAGCATGCATAGCTTTTTGTATCTCGCTATTGCATTATTCTCGCTAGCGCCTGTCATGGGATGTGATTAGATTTCAAGGTGTGAACAAAAATTCGAATTGAGCGTACCCTCGTGAGTTTTGGAATTGACACTCGATAAGTGCGTGTAGTTGATTGTTTTGGCATAACTGTTCACTTTAGTTCATGACATGCATTTGTGTGGGTTGCAAGTGATTGGTTCTACCGGTGTGGTTCGAAACTTGCCTAATTTTTGTCTATTGAGCATAGAGAATGTGTCTTTAGAATTTGGGAAGTTTACTTAAGCATAGCGAGCAGATTAATTTAGATGAGTTTACTCGGGACGAGTAAGATTCAAGTTGGGGGGTGTGATAAGTCCCCTATATTGTTAATAAAGGGACTTATCTCCCTTATTTTTTGTCACTCACGCATGCATTTCATAGCTTTTATACGATTGATATTGCGCGTGGGTGTATTTTGGTAGTTTCAGGAAAAATGGTGAAAATGGCGATTTTTGATGCCATGGTTTAACCAAAGAGGTACCCGAGTACCCAAGGCCACGTGGCACTCCGCCACCGAGCCCCGAGAGCCAAGAACGAAGCACCGGACAAGGCTTGGGGAGACCAAAAGGCCGGGAGATGAGCAAAGGAAGAAAGAAGAAAAAGACCAGAGATACCGGTAGCGCCAAAACTGGGATACCGGTATCCCTGAAAATCTCACATTCTGAAGCAAGATACCGGTAGCGCCAAAACTGGGATACCGGTATCCCTGAAGAATTTCACACTTGGAAATGAGATACCGGTAGCGGCCAAATCAAGATACCGGTATCCCCGGAACAGAAAGAAAATTTGATGAGATACCGGTAGCACCAAAAATGGGATACCGGTATCCCTGCAAATTTTTTGCACCTTTTTTAGCCCGATCCAAAATATCTAGTGGCACTTTTGTAATTATGTGGCACGACTTTTTGGGGCTTTAAAAGCCCAAAACTCAGATTTTTAGGGTATTAATTAATTGGCTCTCTCTCTCTCTACCTCCATAGCTTGTTCTTAGTTGTAAGCTCCACCTTCTCTCTAGTTTTTGGAGCATTTTCATTTAGTTTCAAGGTAATTAATCTTCATTAATGTTGTAGTACCTGTTAAGACCTTTATATAAATCTAGTTTGTTTCCGTTTTTACCGGTTAATTCTTATCTCTCCTTTTCTAGTTTTTTCCTCCGAAATCTTTACCTTCCAAGTGTTGTTCGTAATTTTCTTAAGTATTAATGTTGTAGGTAGATTTATAATCTTCACTAAAAATCAGTTTTTACTCTTATTTGTCATGTTCTTTATTTCCTTTATAAAAATAGTCATGTCTTACTTAGTAATTACCGAGTAGTCGTTTTAGGCTCGGTCTCGGGGTGATTAGCACCCCGTGACTTAGGTTGATTCACTCTCCTCGCCATAATGCAAACATTTCTTGTTAATCAAAGAGTTAGGATTAATTTTATGTAACAAAGCCCGGGTTTGTTAATCTCTTTGATCACACGTAGCCAAGAGTTTATCTACTTGGCACGTGTGATGCTTAGGGCGATGTCAATTCGGCCGTTTGCCAATTGAACCAAAAATCCTAATCTTTGCTAAACACCATTTCTAGTTGAATGAGTTTAAATTCCAAACCTTCCGTTCGGGGTTGTTTAACGACGTCCCCGAACCGGTTATTTTAGAGGAGAATGAATCGGCCTAAGTCATTGGTGTTTTGAACCCCGTGACTTAGCCTTGTTTAAATTAGTCTTTTTAATCTTCCGCGTCATTCTCGAAGTTAAGAGAATTCCACCAAATTCCACCCACAAACTCCAAACGCCAAGTTTGCCGCTTTAAGGCTAAACCTTCACTCGCGAAACAAATAAACACGCGCTGCGCATTCGGTCTCTGAGGACTCGACCCGGACTTCCGGTATCATGCTACCGTCGACTTGAACCCTACGCTTGGGGTAATAGTTTTGGAATACAAACCAAGGGCGCAAGCACCTGCACTTAGTAGCCGACTTTGTTCTGGGAGATTCTACTTTCCGGGTTACTTTTCCATTGAAGTTTTTGGAGTTTCGTTACGCAATTGAAGTATTGCTTCGGTAACTCTTGTTTTATTTACTTTAATATTAGTTCACGGGAGTTTGTCCGTGTTTTATTCCCGAATCTTGTGTTTTAATTCTTATTCGAGTTTAATAGCATGTTTTATTCCAGAATTTTCTTATGTGTTCTGTTCAATATGAGTGAGTAGTTTCATAAGAATGGTCGCGGGGTGATTAACACGCCGTGGCCAGGGCTGGATTTATTTTTGCTATTATTCTCAAACTCGATAATGAAAAAGCAATTTTAGGTTATTAAAGAGCTTCCGTTGGACGAATCCGAGCTTTGTCGGAGCCCATGTAACGCGAGGAACGGGGGACCAAAACTTGTTCTTCGCTTTACACGGGCAATGGCGAGGTGCGAGGATTCGCATCTTTCGGGGTAACCTTTTCTCTCTAAAATCAAACGTTTCTTGGAACCAACGAATGGAGCATGAAATATCCGGACCAGGTCACCGTGTTATGAACCCTACGACCGTACTTCCTATTAATTAATTTGATCAAAATCAGTTTTTCTCTTAATTTAGTTAATTCACCAATCGAATCAAACGGGTGGCTACCTAAGAGCCGCGTTTAAACCTAGCAACCCGAGTACTTAGTAAGCACTTCCCACCTTCTCTGTGGATTCGATTCCGGTCTTACCGGGTATTGTGCTACACCGGTCTCCGCCCTATGCTTGGGGCAACCCAGTAATTTAGGTATAGGATTTCGGTCAAGCATTTTTGGCGCCGTTGCCGGGTAAGGCAAGAGGTGTTAAGAATTCGGGTAGTTAGTGTTTTTTTTGAATTTTAGTTTTAATTTTATCTTTCTTCATTAAAATAATAAATAAATAAATAATAGGGAAACAATTGGGTGAACGAGGTGAGAATGGAAGAATTCTGTGAGATGTGTGAGTGTTGGGGGCATTCTGTTTATACTTGCTCCGCTTTTTATGCTTACAAGGAAGCTTATCAAAATAATCAGGCTAGGGTGAGTGTTATTAATCAGCGGTGGGATCCATATCCAAATACGTACGAGCTAGGGTGGTCCCACCACCCATCTTTTTCAGGGTGGTATTCCGAACCCCCAGTGCCACCACAGGCATTGCTTTTGCCTCTGCAAGAAATACAGTCGTTCGAACCTGCCCAGGATCACATGCCCCAATTTGGCTCCCTTTTCCAAGACCAGCAAGGGTTTGATCCTTATTCTACTGGCCCACCCCCAGAGCTGACTTATCCCCCTCATGATGATGAGTTTGAGGAGATGGTACAAACTATTGTGCGATCGCAAATAACCATCACCGCGGAAACCACCCAAGAAATTGGGAACCTTAGGTCTCAGTTGACTCAACTCACAGAGGCAGTGGGACAAATCCAACAGGATTGGGAGGCATTTCCTTCTCCGCCTCAAGTCAATAGAAGAGAGGGAGTCGACCCACTTCTCATAGAGGGACGGGTTGATGATCGTTTGGAGGAACCTTCCGAGTTTGGAGGGAATGAGGAGTTTACTCCTAAGGAAGAAGAAGTAGGTTTATCTAACGATGTAGAGGAGGTTGACTTGGGCTTACAACAGTTCTCCGAGTTTAGAGGGAATGAGGGGCTCGCTGCCCAGTGTTCCCCACTTAAGCCCAAGGAGAAAAACGAATCCCCTCCAATGTATTTTTCACTGTTGATTCGGGCCGCCTACGTTTTCCTTTTTCGCTCCTGTGAGTCTAGAGATCGAGGAGTTGACCGGCCTTTGTGCGTTGAACACTTTTCAGAGTCTGTAGGAGGTGGCGAGTTCCATGACAAACGTGTTTCCCTTGAGTCTGCCCCTCCTTGTGATGATATGTTAGAGGACAATTTCCCTGATGGGGTTAAGTTAGTTGAACAACCGAACTTGGAGGGAGTGCAATTATTAGTGGAACCAAAGTTAGGGGTTGATGTTTACAATGAGGATACTCGCAGCAAGGATAATGAAGAGGAGTCTGCGGTATGTTTGGTCGACACGCTCGTTAAGGAGCATGTCGACAATGTGTTGTTTAAAGATCCTCTGGAAGTTGCTCTTACCACTGAAGAGGCGTCGTTCTTAGATTCTCCAGAGATTGGTAGTTTGATGGATTTGTTAGCAACGGGAGATTTGTGCGGAGTCGCTTGGACCCGGCCCCGAGCCATTGTTGGTCCAACCGCCTAAGTTAGATTTAGAGCCACTGGCAGACTTGTTTAAATATGCTGTAGAAAAGGCAATCAAGTGGGAAGGAAGCAGCGAGCTTCTTATTGAATGTCTTCCTTTTGAGTCTTCCCCTTCTGGGCAACCAGAATCTGTTGGGGTGAGCTCACTTGAACAACTAGTATTAAAGGAAGTGCAACAAGTTGACTTCCTCGGTGTTGACAAGTTTGATTTTGTTTATCATCCGTCTATTATAAAATTTGTCAACTGCCTGAAACTTGATTTGGTCTTATGGGAGCATTCAGAGATGCATCCATTTTTAAGACGAACTCGGCAATTGCTTTACTCGAAGTATCTTTTCTTGTGGTCTGGCCGAGTTCAATTTTTAATACAAAGCTTAGCGTGGGGTGGTGCATTCATGGGATTCATCTTTGTGGATTTGATTAATTTTCGAATTCCACGTTTCAAAGATCTCTCTCTCTCTCTCTCCCAATTAAAATTACTTCTAAAAAAAAAAAAAGTTTTTAATGGTCCGGTATAGCCACCTAATTTCTAGCCTTAAATTTGTGTATCTGGGTTTCTAACAATCTTATTGCCGTGTCTCGGATAGTCATAAAAAACGATTGGCTCTGATTTCTTTAAGGAAAAACCTTGAGTGATTTAACCTGTTGAGTCATGACTTACCCGGGATTGTTATGATGACCTTCTCTACACAAATTTAAGTGAGAAATTAGGGAGAAAAGTAGTACTCGTGCCTTTCACGTGACGAAAGTGGTGGATTTCAATGTTTTGCAGAGTCTGTAGTAGCGTTTCTTTTCCTTCTTTTCTTTTTCTTTTGTTTAGTGTCTTGCAGACTAACACATGCAGGTTGATTTGTCCAAGTTGGGGGGTCGTTTCTCCACCTACTTCTATCTTGTGTTGTCCGCTAGTTCGAGGTGATCTCTTTCCTCTATTTATTTATGTCCTTCTCTTTTAGTGTTTGAGCAATCAATGAGGACATTGCTTTATTCAAGTTGGGGGAGGGAGTACTTTGTCACTTGTCTTATTTAAATTTAGAGTCTAAAAAAAAAATAAAAGAAAAAAAAAAGTTTTTGGATGTGTGGGAGTAACTATTCTTGGTTGATGACTGCTAATTAGCGCTATAATGGTTGTTGTGCGAGTCGGAGTCTCGATACGATTTCATGGATAGACTTAAGCTCGTGAACATGATGTTTAGGAAGCACTTAGTTAGCCCGTATCATCTGTAGTTGGATAGCGTTTGGTCAGTTGGAAACATGCTCACACACACACTGTTCCATTTGAGTATTCACCAGTCTCGAGTTTGATTCATATGTCTTTGATATTTCAGTATGTGTTAACTTATTCAATGGAATCTTTGGAACTCCTTCCCCAATAAAAAAAAAAAAAAAAGAACAAGTTATGTGTGCTATATTGTTAATGCTTATCCGGGCGTCCATTGAGTAGTAACCGGACAATCGGGGTATGCTCCCACCGTGTTGTTCGCGTCAAAAGATGGATAGACCTTGTGAAAGTATCGCTAAATGTGGTCAGTGTGGATCTCAATAAAGCCTTTTTGACTTGAGCAATTAAGTCCGTAGGGGTCGCTTAAAACCTGGCGCTCTAAGGCCGTTTGGCTTGGGGATAGCCGACCCAAAGCTCGCTAAAGAGTCAACTAGAAAGCCCGAAAGATCCGGCAGTGTACGACCACGCAAAGAAAAAAAAAGGGAAAAGGAAAGGGAAGGAGTGTGCTTAAAGAATTATTGGGCTATCAACGGTGTGTGAACTATTCTCGAGGGTGGGTGAATTTCTATATTTGGTTTGTCCATACATGCATGCCATCTGAGAATTCTTTATCCGATCGTAGGTGAGAGGATTAATTTTTGTGCTAAGTCTGCTGCGAAGTTCACTTGTTTAACTTTGTCCATGGATGAAATGTCTTGCCTTTGACTTGCCTGACAGTCACTGTAGTGTTTCGAGAAGCTATTGTTTGGGTTGAGTTGCATCCAAATGTTCGAGTCCTTTGTGTTTTGTGGGTTATCACTGCTGAAAACCCTCACGAGACTTCACTCGTCCTACCGGGGCCGCCCGGGGGTTTAAAAGATCTATCCTTTTATTTATTTGTTTTATTCTTTTCGTTGCTCGGGACTAGCAACCTTCAAGTTGGGGGGTGTGATAGGCGCGCAATATCTCAAGATATAAGCGCCTCAGTAGGGCGAATTAGCACATTAGATGCGCGATTTATTCCATTTTCCACTTGATGCGGTGTTGTCTTGTGTTTTGGTATTGTTGTGTTTGTTTTGTAGGAAACGGGCTGGAGGAGCACGTAAAGTGGACACATGACATTGGGCATGCTGGGAACCGGTGGGGCCCAAGCCAGGACGACCAAACAAGCTGAAGGAGCAATTTAGAGTCTCGGTATCGATACATGACTTTCTCTGTATCGATACCGTGTTCATTATACGCGAACAGAATGTCTGGGTATCGATACGGCTAAAAGCCTGTATCGATACCGACTAGCTTAAATGGGCCGGTGATTTTGCCACGTGTTTGGGCTTCGGGAAAGACATAAATACCTCTTTTTGAGGTCGAATTAGGGTTCGAACTTGGCTTAATTTTTCCTGCACTTAGTAGCCGACTTTGTTCTGGGAGATTCTACTTTCCGGGTTACTTTTCCATTGAAGTTTTTGGAGTTTCGTTACGCAATTGAAGTATTGCTTCGGTAACTCTTGTTTTATTTACTTTAATATTAGTTCACGGGAGTTTGTCCGTGTTTTATTCCCGAATCTTGTGTTTTAATTCTTATTCGAGTTTAATAGCATGTTTTATTCCAGAATTTTCTTATGTGTTCTGTTCAATATGAGTGAGTAGTTTCATAAGAATGGTCGCGGGGTGATTAACACGCCGTGGCTAGGGCTGGATTTATTTTTGCTATTATTCTCAAACTCGATAATGAAAAAGCAATTTTAGGTTATTAAAGAGCTTCCGTTGGACGAATCCGAGCTTTGTCGGAGCCCATGTAACGCGAGGAACGGGGGACCAAAACTTGTTCTTCGCTTTACACGGGCAATGGCGAGGTGCGAGGATTCGCATCTTTCGGGGTAACCTTTTCTCTCTAAAATCAAACGTTTCTTGGAACCAACGAATGGAGCATGAAATATCCGACCAGTCACCGTGTTATGAACCCTACGACCGTACTTCCTATTAATTAATTTGATCAAAATCAGTTTTTCTCTTAATTTAGTTAATTCACCAATCGAATCAAACGGGTGGCTACCTAAGAGCCGCGTTTAAACCTAGCAACCCGAGTACTTAGTAAGCACTTCCCACCTTCTCTGTGGATTCGATTCCGGTCTTACCGGGTATTGTGCTACACCGGTCTCCACCCTACGCTTGGGGCAACCCAGTAATTTAGGTATAGGATTTTGGTCAAGCATAACGCGGGGAACGGGGGACCAAAACTCGTTCTTCGCTGTATATGGGTAATGGCGACCGCGAGGATTCGCATCTTTCGGGGTACCTTTTTCTCTCTAAAATCAAATGTTTTCTTTGGACCACCGAATGGAGCAGGAAACGTCCGGACCTGGTCACTGGTGTTATGAACCCTACGACCGTACTTTCTTTTAAATAATTTAAGCAAAACCAAATTTCCTTTAGTTTAGTTAATTCTCCCATCTAATTGCAAGGGGTGGCTACCTGAGAGCCGTGTTAAATCTTACAACCCGAGTTTTTAGTTAAGCACTCTCCACCGTCCCTGTGGATTCGATTCCGGTCTTACCGGGTATTGTGCTACACCGGTCTCAGCCCTACGCTTGGGGCAACCCATTAATTTAGGATTGGATTTGATCAAGCAATACCCTAACCAACTCAAGAGTGTCAGAGAAGTTCTGGAAGGTAGTAGCCAGGTGCTGACTCAGCAGAGGCATTAATGCTGCATGTGCGTGTAACAAACCGTGATCATGACAAATGACGCCATCCGAGCGGTTATGACACGTGTCATGACTTTACTTGAAGCATGTGCTCGCAGCATCTCCTATCGGACTCGTCATCATGACGTCAGCCGAACGGTTAAGTCAGGTGACGAGCACAAACGTACTTGGAGGACAATCCAAGGCTCACCTATAAAAGGTAACCCCAATCAGAGGAGAAAGGTACGTACCATTCTCACTGAAAATCCTCGATCTACATTTCACACTTTATCTCCTTCCTCTACTAACTTGACTGTCGGAGTGCCGTTCTGAACTCTACGGTCCGGTCCAGTGTTAACGAGGGTGTTAAGTGTGCAGGATCTGGTGCACTCGAGTGAAGGACGGTCATCTTCAACCACCATCACCGTCGGGAAGAATCATCTGAGAAAGAGGGCTCCACATACTTACAGTTTTTAATCCACACAAATGGATAAGTGATAGTTATATAGTTTATGAGCCTGCCAAATTAATACGTTGAGGAAATCTCTAATATCTATTGGAGTGGCAAAAATATTATTAGAAAGTTACGGGGGTTCATGGCTAGTCATCTCAAAGCTGCTTAATTGCTGTAAAAATTGCAACAAAAATGGAAATTGCACTCTAAGTATATGTGGCGGTGACATTTTTGAAGTAAAGAATTAGAATCATTTGGCCAAAATGGATAGCCTGGCTCAACTATATTGCAGCACTCTATTAAAAAAAAAATGCATAGGCATGTTTGCTTGGCCAGATATGAGTATCAGATTTTACTATATATATATGTCTAAAGGGCCACTTACAATTTTCGGTTAAAACTTAATTTTATTGTTTAGATTAAAAGTGCATTGAATTTTATATCCGCAAAACACAAGATGTATAATATCATTGGGTGTACGTAAAACACAAGATGTATAAAAGGCATATATGTACATTGCACATAAGTACAAGCATTTTGTGCATGGAGAATTGTCACAATAAAAAACAGTTTTGACATTAACAATTACAATAAAAAAATAACAACAAGACATTAATTTTAACAAAATAAAGCCCAGATATCAATACTAAAACATTAGCAGTAGATGAAGAGAAGACATAGGCCTCGCAACACGTTGTTAGGGTGCCATATAATATCCTCAAAGTAGGACATCAAGAATTCCATTTTGCAGAAAAGCTTTTCACAGAACAAAAATAGAACCAAAGATCTCAAGAATTCCATTTTGCTGAAAAAGCTTTCCACAGAACAAAAATAGAACAAAAGATCCCACTCAAACAAACCCTAAAACCACCACAAAGAGAATGCCAGTATGCCACATTCCCCCACTTAAACCCCAAAAAAACAAAAACTCCTTTGCTTACCCTCTTAATTAGACAACCCTCCCACACTGTCCAGAAGCACCTTCAGGTGATACCGGTCTGATATAATTTGGCAAGCAGAGGTGCTCCTCTGCATAAGTGCAAACTCCTTTGCTTCGATCTCAATCATGTTTTTCAGCACTCGAACAACACTCTCCACCATGTCCACTCCTAACATTTTGCCAACACTTTGTTGATTGGACCTCATCATTTATTACCTCATGATCTTGCCTTGTCCCTTGTGAAGAATTTGAGTTCCGGAGAAAATCACTCCGTCCAGAGCTCATGCAAGGCTCATACATGCATTTGACTTCTTATCCTTCTCCTGCATTCGGCTGCGCGAAGGTCCACTAAAAGATTGATCCCCTCTATTTGACACGCTCCGAGATTGTTTCCCGACTCAATCACTAGTGGTTCATTCAATAGATTTATACCTCTATCACTATTTTCCACTTGTTCAGTTGTTGCAGGAGTCTCCAAATTCTGGTCAGTACAACATTGGGCTTTGTTTCCATTTCCATGGTCCTGATGAGTGACTGGATATGGGCCCGTTGAGTCGAATACTAAAAGATGAAAAATAAATGTCTGAATTACATGATACATATTTTGGATTAAGGGCATTTTGTGCACCAGTAAGTTGTGAACTTTGAACAAACAAAAAATGTACAAATTGAACCTTATAATAATTTAACTTTTCGAGTGAATTAAACTAATAAAGCAAAATAAGTCATTATCTATATAGAATTGCTAACAAACACTCTTCCTTAACTTCTTGTTAAATAAATAAGTTGTATAATTCTGTTTATAAGTGCTAAATCGTATACATGCTTTTGAGGAAGTGCAAGATGGCAGGGACCGCTGATTGCCAAACGAACGGCCGTGATTGCTCACTATAGGAGTGTAGTATGCTTACTCACTACAAGCCTCCGGAATCCTGACAGGGATTGGGGGGGCCCGAATCCTAAATGACGAACTGCAAAGCACGATATCCTTGGTGATGGGTTGGATTGGATTAATTTGTGATTGAAAATAGTGTAGATTCTTCCAACATGTGAATCTTTAAAAAAAAAAACATCAAAACCAACCACTTCAAGCTCATGTAAGCTCCAATCTTAAATCCATGCATGATAAAGTACTAAGAACTTTACAAAAGAAAGAGAAAGATACCAGCAATTCCATATGACCCTAATAAAGAGCTAGAATCACTTTATCTATATAGAAAAGATGAACGAAAAATATTAATTATGCAATTTCTTTTCCTAAGTAGAAAATAAAGCCAATTCCTTCGAAGGAAGAAACATTTAATTACCTTTTTTCAGGGCCAAATTTTTCTCGTATTTGAGGAAGAAACATTTAATTACCTTTTATCTGTAGACCTAACAAATAGTCTTATTGTCAAATATTAGTAAGACGATGAAACCCATTCTAATGATAGTAGATGAGTTTTCAAATAGAGAAAAATTCAAAAAAAAAAAAAAAAAAAAAAACCATACTTTGACATCAATGTAATTGAGACGCTATGAGTGTAATTGATAACGGAATAATTCTTTAGGAATGCAATTGAAAGTTTTAAAAGTTTGGGTGACGATGAGACATTAATGTCAAAGTGGGGGGTTTCTTTGAATTTTTCCCTTCAAAGAAAAATAGTTGTAGAGTGGTGTGTCTCAAGCATTATTCTCTTCTCTTCGATAGTTAGTAACCTTGCGTCTGGTTTCATATTACTTGAGAGTAATTCTAGACCTAGATGATATCACATAATTTTTCTGTAGAATTTTTCATTTTAGTTCCCAATATTCGTTCTTTAGAATTTTAGTAAATTTTTTTCATACAGCAATTTTTTTTTATATATCACGAAGATTAAACTATAAAATCAGTATAATAGGAAAAAATGTATTTAGAGAGCTTCAAAGAGTGAACAAAGACCCCCCTAGTGCTATTGCTTGCGAAATCGCAACTTACCTTTCATCCTCTCGAATTTTAGTGATTTAGAATACTGTATCCCAGGATCGAGTCTCATTTCTCCCTACCCCGTATAATAGATTAGGAATGAAGCACAAAAAAGAATATTGTCGAAAGATACTTTTATGCTCGCGCTCCTGTTTTCGCGCAACCATGCAATGACTTAGTTGTGGACATACTTAATCTCAAGTTTTGCCGAGTCTAGGTTCATAATGGTTTACTTGGAGTCGTCTTTGGAATCAAATGAAGACTTCTCTTTAGTTTGGTCTATCATATCAAAATTACAATCAATGCGCATGCAGACGAAGACAATGTCAAGAAAATGGGCCATCAGCTGTGGAAAACTAAGACTGGGAACTAACCTCTACGGTCAGGACTTGGATCCAAATAAATGCTTGACCAATTTCCTAGACCTAAATTAATGGGTTGCCCCAAGCGTAGGCCTGAGATCGGTGTAGCAAAATACCCGGTAAGACCGGAATCGAATCCACAGGGACGGTGGAGAGTGCTTATCTAAAAATTTGGATTATGAGATTTGAAATGGCTCTTAGGTAGCCACCCCTTGTAATTTGATGGGAGAATTAATTAAAAGAAGGTACGGTTGTAGGGGTCCTAACACCGGTGACCAGACCCGGACACTCCCGCTCCATTAGTGTTCTGAAAAACAACATTTGACTTTAGAGACAAAAGATACCCCGAAAGATGCGAATCCTTGCGGTCGCCATTTACCCAGGTACAGCGAAGAACGAGTTTCGGTCCCCCGTTCCCCACATTACATGGGCTCCGACAATGTCCGGATTCGTCCAACGAAAATTCCTTAATAACCTAAAATTGCTTTTTCCGTTTTAGTGTAAGAAATGGGAGCAAGAACATACCCAGCCCTGGCCACGGTGTGTTTTTTTTTTTGAACGGCAAAAAAAGCAATATTTCATTGATAACAACAAAATATTACAAGAAAAGTGCAAAGCTAACGACACCATAGAGTATACTACAAGCCGAAAGCATTCACACAACACCAATGAAGGTTTCAAATTAAGTTGGCGAGAAGCCAACAAAAGAAACACAACCCAAAAAAGAACCACCTAAAACCCAAAGACACCCATTGATGCCACCCGGCTCAGCCCATCAGACACGACAAAACCACCCATGGATCTCAAAAAAACAGCCTAAACCCACGCCTCATCGCACCTGATCTCCACACCAAAACCAATGTCTGATCCCATACAACATCCCAAGAGCTTTCTTCCTTCCATCTGCAATTCCGATGCCGGCGATCTCCATTGCATTATCTAAGAATCCCCATGGCAGCACCCAACATATATCCCCTGGCCATGGTGTGTTAGTCACCCTGCGACCTTACCTAAGCGACTACTCACTCATATTAACTTGAACAACTAGCAAGATTTTGAAATAAAACATGCTTTTATACTCGAATAAGGATTTAAACAAAAGATCTAAGAACAAATCACGGACAAACTCCCGTAAACTGAGATTAACGTAAACTAAAGAGAGTTACCGGAAACAATACTTGAACTTTCGAAACAAAACATCCAACTTCCCAATGGAAAGATCCGCCGGAAAGTAGAATCTCCAAGAGAAAAACAAAAAGCTGCTATCTGGAAAAAGAAAACAAAGTTCGGAACCCTAATTCGTCCCAAAAACGAAGTATTATGTTTCACCCCGAAGTCAAACACGTGGCAAGTCAACCAGCCGAATTTAGGCCACTCGGTATCGATACAGGGAATACCTATATCGATACGGGTTCCTTCTGTTCGCCCACTAGCGCCTCGGTATCGATACAGCTATTCATCCATGAGCGCCTCGGTCATCAAATTGACTTTTCAGCTTGCTCGCTCATCCTTACTTGGGTCCCACCGGTTCCCAATATGCCCGATGTCTTGTATCCACTTTACGTGTTCCTCCGGCCCGTTTCCTACAAAACAAACACAACAATACCAAAACAAAAGACAACACCGCATCAAGTGGAAAATGGAATAAATCGCGCCTCTAATGCGCTAATTCTACCCTACTTAGGCGCTTATATCTGTGATATTGCGCGCCTATCACTAAGATTGGGAACTAACCTCTACGGTCAGGACTTGGATCCAAATAAAAAAGCCTCTGCCGTATAAAATAGGGAATAATACTATCTCACACGTTGTCCTTTAGAACAAATGTCATATTATGTGGAAAATTATAATGCCAAATTTTTTGTGTACAACAGCCTTGTACCTTTCACATAGAACGAGTCGTTTAACAAAAATAATTTTGACATTTCTCATAACTCTTATTAAAATTTTATTTACCGTCCATAAGACGTGTAAGGTTTTAATTGTGGTATAGTTACATGATCAATTTTATTTTTTTCATGGATTAAGAAGGTGGGGGATGGCAATAGATGCTGAGTGTGTTCTTTGTTGTGAACATGAGGAATCCTTGCAACATCTTTTTTTTTATTGCAGTTTTTCCCAGCAGATATGGAATGATGTGTTGGGTAAGTTTGGGATCCAATGAGGGGCAAGACAATGGGATGTGGAGCTTAAATGGGCATGTAATCATTGTAAAGATAAATCTTTTCGTGCTATGTTATTCAAATTGTTCCTTGCTGCTGCCTTGTATTATCTATGGGTGGAATGGAATGCTAGAATTTTCGGGGGATGCTCAAAAGATTCTAGTATGGTCCTTGCAATTGTGGAAGAAAATGTGAGGTACAAAGTCAGCTCTTGGAGGAAGGTTCCCAGCTCTCAAGAAAACCTGTGTAGCCAATGGAATCAACCCCGTAGAATGTTTAGAAGTTGAGTCTTCTTTGTTGCTTTTCTTTTGACCATATTTGGTTGTTCCTTGGTGAGTTGTATTGTTTTTGCTTGGGATTTTCCCCTGTTGTAAGCTTGGTTGTTTGGTTTGTAAAAAAATTTCATTTACCAAAAATAAATAAATAAATAAACATTACCAGGCAAAAAGAAAATTGTAAAAATGCCCCCGTTAAGTGAGAATGAGATCGTGTCCAGTATGACTCTTGGGTGCATGGTTAGTTTCATATAACTTGAGAGAAATTCCAGACTTAGAGATCACATAATTTTCGGTAGAATTTCTCATTTTCGTTCCCAATATTTGTTCTTTTGAATTTTAGTAAATGTTTTTCATCGGCAAATGTTTTTTATATATCACGAAGATTAAAATATGAAATCAGTATAATAGAGGGGAAAAAAAAGTATTTAGAGAGCTTCAAAGAGTGAACAAAGACCCTCCTAGTCCTAGGGCTATTGCTCGCGAAATCTCGAATTTTAGTGATTTGGGATATTGTCGAAAGGTATTTTTAGGCTCTCGCTCCTGTTTTCACGCAAACATGAAATGACTAAGTTGTGGACATACCTAGTCTCAAGTTTTGGCCGGTCATAATGGTTTATTTGGAGTCATCTTTGCAATCAAATGAAGACTTCTCTTGTAAGAAAACAATCAACGCGCAAGCAGACAATGATAATGACAAGAAACTGTGCCAACAATTTTATTGTGGCAAACTAAGACTCGGAACTAATCTCTTCCGTCCGATCCAGTTACAAAAAAGTCTTTTGTCGTATAAAATGGGGAATAGTACCATCTCACACGTTGTCCTTAAAACAAGAGTCTTGTATCCTGCCCTACCACGAGTCGTTTATGCACTTTATATATTTTGACATTAACAAAATAATTTTGGCACTTATCATCAGTCCTATTAAAATTTTATTTACCGTCCATAAGACATGTAAGGTTTTAATTGTGGTATAGTTACACGATCAATTCTATTATTTCATGGATTACCGAAACTGGACCGTGTCACGTTCACCGGAGAAAAGCATGGCATCGGCTGAGTGTATCGTTTTTTCGAACCAAATACTAATGTGTAAGCAAAGAAATAAGGGCCTATAAATGAGTCAAACGAGCCAAGCACTTATTGTTCAAAGCCTAGCTTCAAAACTTAGCAACCTTTAAAAATATTGACTTAGTTATCTGGTTAGCCAATTTCAAATTAACTTTAATCGAACTAATCCCAAGTAGCTTCAATTCTTCAAACTTTAAAAGTTACCCGAGCCCGGTAATGGTAATCAAGCTTTGTTTGTAAAAGAATTAAACAAATTGATCTCAGTTAATGAGTTTTCATTGAGCAAACACGAACTTGAACCGGTCAATTAAGTAGTCTAGTAATTCATCTATTTACCCTGTTAGTACGGTGTTACTGTCTAATAGACTAGTAATATCTTCTTAATTTCACAGATTAATCAAGCAAGTCAGTGACGGAACCAGAATTTTTCATATACGGAGTAACAATAATTGCATCAATAAGATGTTGAAATTCTAAGGCTGAGTGTGAGTATAAAACGTATGATCGTATGATCGTACGTAATTCCCAATTCCTTGGACGTTAATTTTTCTATATGACAGTATACGGGGTACCGGACATGATAATTAAGTAGAAGAATATGTAAAAAAAAAAAAATAGCAGCTACTAATCAACGCATTTATGGACATTGAACTGAAGTATGGAGTACGCAGTTGACGTGAAGAGTTAAACTTGGTTTCGTTGGTGCTTAATTTGGCTCTCCTCTATAAAAAGGGAGGCCACATTCTAATGCTTTTATCACATTCATATCTTCCATTCCATATAACCTTTTTTCTCTACTACAAAAATGGCTGTTCTTCACGCGACCTTCCACTACAAACCTTTTCTTGTTTCTCTATTAATTCTACTTGTTCATTTCCATATAACAGGTCTCTCTCTCTCTCTCTCTCTCTCTCTCTCTCTCTCTCTCTCTCTCTCTCTCTCTCTCTCTCTCTCTCTCTCTCTCTCTCTCTCTCTCTCTCTCTCTCTCTCTCTCTCTCACACACACACACAAACACACACAAAAAAGGACATGGATAAATGTATGTGGTATGTCCGTATGTACGTCCTTCAGGAAATAAGCACTGCTAAATACCTAGAATTTACCCAGAATTCAAAATTGAACGTCACAGATTCAAGTTGCTTCAATCTGAACCGTTCAATTTTAAATTCTGGATAGATTCTTGATACCCTTCTGGGTACCTAGGCTTTCGGTTCAGGAAATAGGAGTGCATATATATCCGCATTTTCTAAATTTTGAACAGTGAATTACTCCTAGTAATCATGCATAAGCCTGTTTAACTTAATTAGATTAATGAATCACATGTTTAATTCCTCCAGTTTATAAGTTAATAATGTCTTAGATATAGACAAGTAGAGAACCATACTATGCATGTTTCTCTAGTATTGCTTGTTTATAATAAATCAAGATCCTCTAATTTTTTGATGTATTGCATAGTCCTCTAGTGATTGTACAATAGAATGCCCCGCAATATCATTAATTTGAGTATTCGAGCCGTCTATTTTTATAACTCTTGATTTACTTGTCATCCATGTATAATTAGACTAATCACTTTTATGATTGTGACTATCAGTACTTACTCTTTAGACAAGTTCAATTCCACCAAACCTTTTTCCGATGGAAACGATTTTGGGCATTGATGATAGATAGTGATAAATATCAAAATATGAACGTATTGAATAGAGATGAGTGGGATTGTAATGAGTCTTATTTTGCATTACATGAGGGATCAAAACATGAGAAAACAAGATCTCGATGCATTTTTAATTTCTTCTTTGTTTTGAATATTGAGGCGTTTAACAAAATTTGAAAACCAAGAAACAACATATTAGCTTAATGAAATAAAATGCATATATGCAGAAGCGCAAGTTGGGGTGTGCAATGGACGAAATGGAAATCTACCATCGGATCAAGAAGTAGTTGACCTCTACAAATTCAATGGCATTGGAAGAATGAGAATGTACGCTCCAAATGCACAAGCTCTCCAAGCCCTCAGGGGATCCAACATAGAACTTGTACTTGATGTCCCTAAAGACGATCTCCAACGTCTCGCTAATGATGCTGCCGCTGCATCTCAGTGGGTCCAAGATAATGTTGGAAACTATTATCCGGACGTTAAATTCCGGATAATAGCCGTTGGAAATGAAGTGAATCCGAACGATGGTTTAGCTCAATATGTGCTCCCTGCCATGTCAAAGATCTATGATGCAATTGCCTCTGCTGGCTTGAAAGATCAAATCAAGGTTCTTTTCTTATTCAATCTTTATAACATTGCTACGGGCCCAACACCAAATAAACATATGCGTACTTTTACACCGTTTATCCCACTATTACCGAAGGGGAAGTCAGTGTAATTATTTCAAAGTAGTGGTGCTTAATTGCTCTATCTGTTCAATGGCTAAGACAAAGTAAGTGTTACTTTACCCAACTAATTACTTTACCCATTGGTGTCTAAATCCCCAACAGGTTTCCACTGCAACATACTCGGCACTCGTAAGCAACCCATACCCTCCTTCTGATGGCTCTTTCGATGGCGCCGCGGGATCATTCATGGGACCGATCATCAACTTCTTGAAAAACACCAACAACCCGTTGCTCGTCAACATATACCCCTACTTCAGCCGCATTGACAATCCCCAAGCCATTACTCTTCAGTATGCCCTTTTCCAACAAGACGACCAGTCACAATACAGGAACCTTTTCGATGCCTTGTTGGATGCTGCCTACGCTGCCGTCGAGAAGGCAGGCGGACCCAACGTGGAGATCGTGGTGTCAGAGAGCGGATGGCCATCAGAGGGCGGCGCTGATGCTTCAGTTGAGAATGCACAGACTTATTATACGAACCTTATCAATCATGTGAAATCAGGATCAGGGAGTCCAAGGAGGCCTGGGAAGGTTATTGAGACATACTTGTTTGCTATGTTTGATGAGAATCAGAAGACCGGAGCAGAGAGTGAGAAACATTTTGGGATTTTCTTACCCAACAAGCAGCCCAAATACCAAATTAATTTCAACTAAGACTGTTGTAAGTTTTAATTAGGAACTATTCCCTCCGTCCCAAATGTTTGTTTGGTCCGCAAAATGATGATTTAAAAAGAATACACTTTTTTCTAAAAACAAAAAACAAAAAATCATGCTTTTTTCATAAATTAAAAGAACTCATTCATATCTAGAAAAAAAATTTGAATTTTTCTTGAAATTTTTTAGTCTCATTCTACGGGCTTGACAAATATCTAGGGATGGAGGTAGTAAGTAAGAATAAATACCATGCAAGAAAATAAGATGATCAGATGGTTAAATACCCTGATCCGTGTACTTTTCCTCTGGAGAATGTCAAGGATTACTTCCTAATAAATAAATAAATCTTGTTGTCTGGTATCCTAGCTTGCATAAATTTGAAACAGTTGAAACGAAGTTAAATCATGAATACTTGAGAAACCTTTTTTTTTTAGCGTGTGTGCGATATATTGAAAAACTCTAATTTGCCTAGGTTTATAGATTTACTACGTTTTAGCTTTCATAAAAATCAGCCCACTAATAAAAAAAAATCAATCAATCAATCAGACAGCGGAAAGCAAACAATCAAATAATAGCAGATATACTTGAAAAATCCTAAATGGGTAAAAAAACCATGAGAAGGAATCAAAAAAACTATATCAATGTGTAGTTACAATCTTACCTACTTTTAGAATCCTCAGAAAAATGGAAATTGCTCTCTAAGTATAATGTGGCAGTGACATTTTTGGAGTTAAGAATTAGAATCATTTGGCCAAAATGGATAGCCTGGCTCAACTATATTGCAGCATTCTATTAAAATAATTGCATAGGCATGTTTGCTTGGCCAGATAAGAGTATCAGATTTTACTATGTCTAAGGGGCCACTTACAGTTTTCGGTTAAAACTTAATTTTATTGTTTAGATTAAAAGTGCATTGAATTTTATATCCGCAAAGTACACAAGATGTATAATATCATTGGGTGTACGTAAAACAAAAGATGTATAGAAGGCATGTACATTGCACATAAAAAGCATTTTATGCATTGTAGTTTTGGTACAGTTAAAAACTGTTTTGGCATTAACATTTGCCATAAAAAATTACAACAAGACATTAATTTTAACAAAATAAAGCCCAGATATCAATACTAAAACATTAGCAGTAGATGAAGAGAAGCTTTCCACAGAATGACATAACCAAAATAGAACCAAAGATCCCACCCAAACAGACCCATAAAACCAACCCAATCATGTATATGTATAGGTGCTCCTCTGCATAGGTGCAGACTCCTTTGCTTCGATCTCAATCATGATTTACAGCACTCGAACATCACTCTCCACCATGTCCACTCCTAACATTTTGCCAACACTTTGTTGATTGGACCTCATCATTTATTACCTCATGATCTTGCCTTGTCCCTTGTGAAGAATTTGAGTTCGGGAGAAAATCACTCTGTCCAGAGCTCATGCAAGCCTCATACATGCATTTGACTTCTTATCCTTCTCCTGCATTCGGCTGCGCGAAGGTTTAGTAAAAGATTGATCCCCTCTATTTGACACGCTCCGAGATTGTTTCCCGAATCAATCACTAGTGATTCATTCAACAGATTTAAACCTCTATCACTATTTTTCACTTGTTCAGTTGTTGTAGGAGTCTCCAAATTCTGGTCATTACAGCATTGGGCTTTGTTTCCATTTCCATGGTCCTGATGAGTGACTAGATATGGGTCCGTTGAGTTAACTACCCGAGAGTCCAGTCCATCAAAAATAAATGTCTAAATTACATAATACATATTTTGGATTAAGGGCATTTTGTGCACCACTAAGTTGTGAACTTTGTATAAACAAAAAAATGTACAAATTGAACCTTAAAATAATTTAACTTTTCGAGTGAAATAAACTAATAAAGAAAAATAAGTCATTATCTATATAGAATTGCTAGCAAACACTCTTCCTTAACTTCTCTTTAAATAAATAAGTTGTATAATTCTGTTTGTAAGTGCTAAATCATATCCATGCTTTTGAGGAAGTGCAAGATGACGGGGACCGTTGATTGCCAAACAGACGTGATTGTTCATTATGGAAGTGTAGTGAGCTTACTCACTATAGGCCCTCTGAATCTTAACGGGGAATATTGGGGGGCCCGAATCGTGAATGACGAACCTCAAAGCACAATATCCTTGGTGATGGGTTGGATTGGATTAATTTGTGATTGAAAATAGTGTGGATTCTTCCAACACATGAACCTTTAAAAAAAAAAAAAAGAGATTAAATTCCTTCCGCCGCCGGTGAAAACTATAGAGCCCGCAGAGTAGTATTCTCATTCCGAAAATTAGCTTCACCGGACATCAATAGGTCATCAAAATATTACATTTTGGTTCATAAAACGGATGGTCATGGAAAGTTTAACTTGACAGGATCAGACCATCCATTTTATTAACTAAAATTCAACTTTTGATAGATCTATTCATATCCAATCAAGCTGATTTTTTGCGTGAACATACTACACTCTGTGTCCTACAAAATGAACGGTTCGGATTATAACAATAAACACACGGTGGGGATTTGCGATGGGCGACGGTGGAAAACCCACCGTTTCCACTGCTAGTGGAAAGAATTTATTCTCAAAAAAAAACATCAAAACCAACCACTTCAAGCTCATGTAAGCCCCAATCTTAAATCCATGTATGACAAATAAAGTACTGAGAACTTTACAAAAGAAAGAAAAAGATATCAGCAATTCCATATGACCCTAATAAAGAGCTAGAATCACTTTATCTATAAAGTAAAGATGAACTGAAAATATTAATTATGCAACCTCGATCTTTTTCTAACTAGAAAATAAAGCCAATTCCTTCAGGGCCAATTTTTTTCCCGTATTTGAGGAAGAAACATTTAATTACCTTTTGTCTGTAGACCTAACAAATAGTCTTATTGTCAAATATTAGTGAGCCGATGAAACCAATTCTAATGATAGTAGATGAGTTTTCAAATAGAGAAAAATTCAAAAAAAAAACCCCATACTTTGACATCAATGTAATTGAGACGGTATGAGTGTAATTGATAATGAAATAGTAATTGTTTAGGAATGCAATTAATAGTTTTAAAAGTTTAGGTGGCAATGAGACATTAATGTCAAAGTGGGTTTTTTTTTTTTTTTTTTTGAATTTTTTTCAATTTTTCCCTTCCAAATAACACACAACATTACCTTGCAAAAAGAAAATTTTGAGAGCGAAATAGATCATTTGCAATCACCAATGATCAGTGGCTGCTCCAGGAATTCTCTTGAGGGTGTTCAGAAATTCTACTACGGTCCTCTAGAAATCATTTTTTACATTACTGGGTGGTCCGGACTATCCTGCGCGCACTCATATGTAAATTAAGGGGAAGGAATCTAAATTGAGCAATTTTGTTGTGAAAAGACGAAGACTTGAGTTGGGCCATGACCGGTTTGGCTGTTTCCATCCCACCATCTTCCACTTGCATTTACTGACAGGGAGAGAATAGACTAGGGATTGATCTTTCTAAACCGTATTTCACACACATAAGAAAAGGTATGAGAAAATGGTGTCATTCGACAGGGAAAGGCTACTCTCTAGTCCTAATCCATCCAGTCTCATCCAATTTTTGGCCTTCGTGAATCTTTTGTAGGCTCGCAACAGTTAATCCAAACCATTCAATTTATGAGTCCTGCATTGGATATTATTATTGCAAAAACTATGTGGTCAGACACGATAGCTGTGAGTAACACATTTAACACCTTCGTGCAAGAAATTTAAAAAGGATGGCAAAAATGATGTTCGTGCGTCCAACTTTTTTTTTTTTTTGTTAAATCAAAACATTGTTGCCACAAACTCATACTACACGGCAGTTGGGAATAAAATAATTTTTCAACTTGTATAAGCGCTAGATTTGAATTTACAGTAGAAAGTTTGTTTTACATACATCTATACTTTAAGTACTTGTGGATACTAAACATGACATTGATAGAGGAGAAGAGATGTTTTAACTTGAAGATATATAGAGACCATAGACTTGGCTTTTGGGGTCCTGTATTGTGGTCCTGACCTTTTTTTCTTTGGAAGTTAAGGTTGATTGCTCAAGATGTTACCCAGGAAGGACCGGCGTGTCCTTTGTACTATTTTTTTTTTTTTGATCCACGAGTCTTTTGCACTAGTGGCAGCTCCACAAATTCTCTTGAGGGTGTTCAGAAATTCTACTACGGTACTCTAGAAATCATTTTTAATATAACTGGGTGGTCCGGACTATCCTGCGCGCACTCATGCGTAAAGGGGAAGGAATCTAAATTCAGCAATTTTGTTGTGAAAAGACGAAGGCTTGAGTTGGGCCATAACCCGTTTGGTTGTTTCCATCGTGCCCTCTTCCACTTGCATTTACTGACAGGGAGAGAATAGACTAGGGATTGATCTTTCTAAACCGTATTTCACACACATAAGGCAAGGTATGAGAAAATGGTGTCATTCGACAGGGAAAGGCTACTCTCTAGTCCTAATCCATCCAGTCTCATCAAATTTTGGGCCTTCGTGGATCCTTTGTAGGCTTACAATAGTTAATCCAAACCATTCAATTTATCAGTCCTGCATTGGATATTATTATTGCAAAAACTGTGTCGTCAGACACGATAGCTGTGAGAGCATAACACATTTAACATCTTCGTGCAAGAAACTTAAAAAGGATGGCAAAAATGATGTTCGTGCGTCCAACTTTTTTTTTTTTTTGTTAAATCAAAACATTGTTGCCACAAACTCATACTACACGGCAGTTGGGAATAAAATAATTTTTCAACTTGTATTAGCGCTAGATTTGAATTTACAGTAGAAAGTTGTTTTACATATATATACTTTTCAAGTACTTGTGGATATTAAACATGACGTGGATAGAGGAGAAGAGATGTTTTAACTTGAAGATAGAGACCATAGACTTGGCTTTTGGGGTCCTGTATTGTGGTCCTGACCTTTTTTTCTTTGGAAGTTAAGGTTGATTGCTCAAGATGTTACCCAGGAAGGACCGGCGTGTCCTTTGTACTATTTTTTTTTTTTGATCCACGAGTCTTTTGCACTAGTGGCAGCTCCACGAATTCTCTTGAGGGTGTTCAGAAATTCTACTACGGTACTCTAGAAATCATTTTTAATATAACTGGGTGGTCCGGACTATCCTGCGCGCACTCATGTGTAAAGGGGAAGGAATCTAAATTCAGCAATTTTGTTGTGAAAAGACGAAGGCTTGAGTTGGGCCATAACCCGTTTGGTTGTTTCCATCCTGCCCTCTTCCACTTGCATTTACTGACAGGGAGAGAATAGACTAGGGATTGATCTTTCTAAACCGTATTTCACACACATAAGGAAATGTATGAGAAAATGGTGTCATTCGATAGGGAAAGACTACTCTCTAGTCCTGATCCATCCAGTCTCATCCAATTTTGGGCCTTCGTGGATCTTTTGTAGGCTTACAATAGTTAATCCAAACCATTCAATTTATAAGTCCTGCATTGGATATTATTATTACAAAAACTGTGTCGTCAGACACGATAGCTGTGAGACCATAACACATATAACACCTTCGTGCAAGAAATTTTAAAAGGATGGCAAAAATGATGTTCGTGCGTCCAATTTTTTTTTTTTTTGTTAAATCAAAACATTGTTGCCACTAATCCCAGGGTCTATTTACGCCTCGCCACACACATAAACCGGGCAAAGCCAATGTCCTCTAGAAATCATAACTGTACATATATAAATAAAAATAAAAATTCTACTAATACAACAATGCTACCGAAAAAACAACAATTCCAAGTCAATACGGCTTCACTTCAACGAGTTTTAGGGGTTGCTATCATAAAAAAAGTTTCAATAGGAAATGACTCTTGCACCATTCTAGATTTTCTTATCACAAACTTGTCCATCGTTTCAACTACCAAACAAAAATTAAAAAAGAATCAAACCTATGAATGACCTATGTAATAATCCAAATCTATTGTGTCTATATACCCTCTGTGCATATATATTAAACTGTTTCACAGAAAAAGATAATGAGCAATGAGTAATCACTTGGAATAAGTATAAATAGATTAAAGAGAGATAGTTAAAAGTGTTCTCATCTCTTTGAGCTAAATGTGTTGAGACAAAGAAACACTCAAATTCTCAAATATCCAATTTATACTATTCTCTAATGGAGTATCAAATAGTGCATGGTGAATTCCGTCATTAGGATTGGGTGTTCAAAATTTTTGGGTAATGTGTTCAAACATTTTGGGTAGAGTGTTCAAATATTTTGGTTAGGGTGTTCAAAATGACAAAAATTAAAAAATAAATAAATTTTTACATGTATTTCTAAAAAAATTATTTTTTTCAGGGTGTTCGAGTGACCACCCTCGGCTCTTCTTAGAGCCGCCTCTGCCAATGTTGCAGTGTCACGTAAGCTAGTGTGGTTGGTGGTGTGGTGGACAGGTGGAGTGGTGTGTCTCTAACATTGTTCTCTTCTCTTTGGTGATTAGTTACCATGCGCCTTGTTTCATATAACTTGAGAGAAATTCTAGACCTAGATGATATCACATAATTTTCTGTAGAATTTTTTGTTTTAGTTCCCAATATTCGTTCTTTTGAATTTTAGTAATTTTTTTCATAGGCAAATATTTTTTTATACATCACGAAGATTAAAATATAAAATCAGTATAATATGAAAAAAAAATGTATTTAGAGAGCTTCAAAGAGTGAACAAAGACCCTCCTAGTGCTACTGCTCACGAAATCTCAACCTACCTCTCATCTTCTCAAATTTTAGTGATTTAGAATACTGTAACCCCGGATCGAGTCTCATTTTCCCTTACCTCATGTAATAGATTAGGAATAACGCAAAAAAAAAAAGAATATTGTCGAAAGATACTTTTATGCTCTCGCTCCTGTTTTCGCGCCACCATGCAATGTCAACTTAGTTGTGGACGTCCTTAATCTCAAGTTTTGCCGAGTCTAGGTTCATAATGGTTTACTTGGAGTCGTCTTTGGAATCAAATGAAGACTTCTCTTTGGTCTATCATATCAAAATTACAAACAATTCGCATGCAGACGAAGACAATGTCAAGAAAATGGGCCACCAGCTGTGGAAAACTAAGACTGGGAACTAACCTCTACAGTCTGGACTCGGATCCAAACAAAAAAGCCTCTGCCGTATAAAATAGGGAATAATACTATCTCACACGTTGTCCTTAGAACAAATGTCACATTATGTGGAAAATCATAATGCCAAATTTCTCGTGTACAAGAGCCTTGTACCCTTTACATAGCACCAGTCGTTTAACAAAAAATAATTTTGACACTTATCATAAGTCTTATTAAAATTTTATTTTAATAAGACGTGTAAGGTTTTAATTGTGGTATAATTACATGATCAATTTTATTTTTTTCATGGATTACCGAAACTGGATCGTGTCATGTTCACCGGAGAAAAGCATGTGATTTGTCTAAAGGAATGGCATCGGCTGAGTGCATCATTTTTCAAACAAAACAATGTGTAAGCAGAGAATTAGATAAGGGCCTATGAATGAGTTAAACAAGCCGAACACTTATTGTTCAAACTCTGGCTTCAAAACTTAGCAATCTTTAAAAATATTGACTTACTTATCGGTTAGCTGATCTCAAATTAACTTTAATCAAATTAATCCCAAGTGCGTAGCTTCAATTCTTCAAACATTATCGGGCTGTTTGGATGACGTATTAGTTTGGGAGGGATTAAATAGTAAGGGGGGATAAAATAGTCGGGGTAATTAAATAAAAATGGTGGATCCACATTGATGTGACAGTTAAGAAGGGGGGATAAAATAGTACGTGGTTTGGATGGATGATTAAATGGAAGGGATATATAAGGAGGGTGGATGATGTAAAAACCTATCAAAAGACTATTTTGCCCTTATGAATGCCCATGCATTTAAATAATCCTATAAATACAAAAATTAATTGTTTTGATATACTTATCAACAATTAAGTTTCAATACCTCATTTTAATATATTTTTGTTATAAATTAAGGATATGAAATATTAAAAGTAATTTTTTTTCTAATAGACGAATTATAGTTTCACCTATTTGGCGTATTTTTTTTCTTTCTTTTTTTGCCATAATTTGGCAAAACTGCTACAGTGGAAAATGTTTTTAACTACGTAAATTTTAACTCCTAATCACAATTTTATCAGCGAAGCAAAAATAAATTTCACCCGGTCATGGACCCACTCTGTTTCAGCCAATCATGGACCGTTGGATTGTTTTAGATTGCATGATTGTAAATGGAGTGTGAAACACTTGATAATTTCTTCCTTGATATGAACGAAAACCCAGTTTCATCTCTATCACTTCTTCTCTGTATTTACCAATTTAATTTACAGAACTCAAAGGAAAAGTCTCTCCCTCTCTCTCTCAGATCTCACATGTATCTCACACAATCTCTCTCTCCCTCTGAACTCTTCATCTTCCTCTCACAAATTTTTCATACAATTTCTAGTAATTGGAGGTCCAGCTCACAGCTTCTCGTTCTTCTCTCTCACGGCTGAGCCAGGGGCGGGGGTAAGGAGGTAAAAATGGGGAGGATATCAGCCATGACTAAATAAAAGCACCCTCCCCCCTGCTTTTATTTAGTCAAGCTTCTTCCCGGATGAAAGGGGAACCCGGATGAGTCATCTGGGGGAGTTTTGAGCTCCCAAACGATGGATGAAGGTGGGTCAGGGATTAGATAATCCGGGACATCCTCATCAGGGAGCTTTCTACGGCATCCAAACGAGCTCTATAAGTTACACGAGCCCAATAGTAGTAATCAATCTTTGTTTGTTCATGAATTAAACAAATTGATCTCAATTAACGAGTTTTCAGCGAGCAAACACGAACTCGAACTGGTCAATTAAGTAGCTTAGTAATTCATCTATATACTCTTCAAAAAAAAATATACCGGGAAGGGCTTGATTTTCAAGCAGTTTTCGCAAAAAATGTATTACATTCGAAAACTGCTTGAATCAAGCCCTTCCCGGTATTTTTTTTTTTGAAGATTTCTCGCGTGGACCCTTGAAAACACCTTCTGAACACATTGGACGACTCGGATTTTCCAAAAACAATTTGCAAAACAAAAGAAACACCAAAAAACCTCTAATCCGGGAGTCCGGATTAGAAGTTTACCCTATATATATATATATATAGGATAATGATCCCTTAAGGGATCCCTTAACCAAAAAACCGTGCGGACCACCCCTTTTTTCACCTTTCCGAGCCAAATTTTGACGATCCGAACAGCTCAATGTTTTTAAAATGCATTTTCCAAGGTCCACGCGAGAAATCTTCAAAAAAAAATACCCGGAAGGGCTTGATCCATACACTTTTCGGTAACGGTAAAACTGTCCATACAGTTTTCGGTAAGTGTATGGATCAAGCCCTTCCGGGTATTTTTTTTTGAAGATTTCCCGCGTGGACCTTGGAAAATGCATTTTAAAAACATTGAGCGGTTCGGATCGTCAAAATTTGGCTCGAAAAGGTGAAAAAAGAGGTGGTCCGCACGGTTTTTTGGTTAAGGGATCCCTTAAGGGATCATTATCTTATATATATATATATAAAGTATTTGTTTTTGAAGATTTCCCGCGTGGGGAAAACTTCTAGTCCACACCTCCCGAAAATAAGAAAAAAATGATTTTTTTTGTGTTGCAAATTATTTTTGGAAAATCCGAGCCGTCCAATGTGTTTAGAAGGTGTTTTCAAAGGTCCACGCGGGAAATCTTCAAAAACAAATACTGGGAAGGGCTTGATCTACGCAGTTTTCGCAAAAAATGTAACTGCGTGGATCAAGCCCTTCCCGGTATTTGTTTTTGAAGATTTTCCCACGTGGACCCTTGAAAACACCTTCTGAACACATTGGACGGATCGGATCGTCAAAAAAATATTTGGATCATGGAGGTCTGGAAACGGGAGGTCCGGATTAGAAGCATTCCCAAACATGATAATTAAGTAGGAGAATATATAAAAGAAAGTAGATAATTTCAGGTTTGTCTAAATTGTGGGTGGCTCTGACCCCATAACTAACCTTTAGTGACTTCCATCCCTTCAAGCAGCTACCGTAATCAATGCATATACGGACATTGAAATAGTCCAGAAAATTAAGTTGGGAAAAGTAAACTATGGACTACGTTGTTGATGTGAAGAGTTAACTTATTTCTTCGGTGCTTAATTTGCCTCTCCTCTATAAAAGGGGAGGCCACATTATAATGCTTTCCTCACATTCATAATTTCCTTTCCATATAACCTTTTATCTCTACTATAAAAAATGTCTGTTCTTCACAAACCTTTTCTTGTTTCTCTATTAATGCTTCTTGTGCTATTTCTTCCCAATTTTCAGATAACAGGTCTCTCTCTCTCTCTCTCTCTCTCTCTCTCTCTCTCTCTCTCTCTCTCTCTCTCTCTCTCTCTCTCTCTCTCTCTCTCTCTCTCTCTATATATATATATATATATATATATATATGTGTGTGTGTGTGTGTGTAAGTTCTTCAGGAAAAAGTAATGCCATGCATGTGTATATATCTTCATTTTTTATTTTTTTACAGTGAAATACTCCTAGTAGTCATTCATAAGTCTTTTAACTTAATTAAGATTAACGGATCACTGTTTAATTTCTCTAGTTTATAACTTAATAATGTCTGCAACATAGACATGTACAAAAACCATACGATGCATGTGGACCTCATGGAAATATTGTGGAATCCATATGAATTGAACATCTCTGCACATGCATGTTTCTCTAGCATTGCTTATTTATAAATAAATAAAAACAAGATCCTCTAATTTGTTTATCGCTCGTGTAGTCCTCTATTTCTTCCCAATTTTCAGATAACAGGTCTCTCTCTCTCTCTCTCTCTCTCTCTCTCTCTCTCTCTCTCTCTCTCTCTCTCTCTCTCTCTCTCTCTCTCTCTCATATATATATATACACGGTTCTAGTCCACACCTCCCGAAAATATGAAAAAAATGATTTTTTTTGTGTTGCAAATTATTTTTGGAAAATCTTATCCGTCCAATGTGTTCAGAAGGTGTTTTCAAGGGTCCACGCTAGAAATCTTCAACAACAAATACCGGGAAGGGCTTGATCCAAACAGTTTTCGCAAAAATGTAAATATATATTTTTTGCGAAAACTGTTTGGATCAAGCCCTTCCCGGTATTTTGTTTTGAAGATTTCTCGTATGTTGTTTTGAAGATTTCTCGCGGGAACCCTTGAAAACACCTTTTGAACGCATTGGACGGATCAGATCGTCAAAAAAATGTTTGGATCATGAGATCCGGAAACGGGAGGTCCGGATTATAACCATTCCCATATATATGTGTGTGTGTGTGTGTGTGTGTGTGTGTGTGTAAGTTCTTCAGGAAAAAGTAATGCCATGCATGTATATATTATATCTTCATTTTTTATTTTCTTACAGTGAAATACTCCTAGTAGTCATTCATAAGTCTTTTAACTTAATTAAGATTAACGGATCACTGTTTAATTTCTCTAGTTTATAACTTAATAATGTCTGCAACATAGACATACAGAAACCATACGATGCATGTGGACCTCATGAAAATATTGTGGAATCCATATGAATTGAACATCTCTGCACATGCATGTTTCTCTAGCATTGCTTATTTATTAAAAAAAACAAGATCCTCTAATTTGTTTATCGCTCGTGTAGTCCTCTTATCACGATCTCATTAATTTGATTATTCGAGCCGTCCATTTTATAGCTCTAGATGTACTTGTCATCCATGTAAAATTTAATTAGACTAATCACTTTGATGATTCTGACAATTCATTACTTACTTTTTAGACAAATACAACTCCACACCAAATCTTTCTCCAATTAAAACATAATAGTTATGTTTTGTTAGATAGTTTAGTTTAGTTTTGATGATGTCATCAGATGTAATGAGTGCGGAGAGATAGAGAGAGAAATGAGGGAAATGATGATGTCATCAAAACTAAAACTAAAACTAAACTGGGAAACGAACAGGGTACACGAGGAATCAAAACATGAGAAAGCAGGATCACGATGCATTTATAACTTCTTTCTTTGTTTTGAATGTTGAAGCATTTAAAAATTTGAAAACCAAGACTATCAGAGACAAAAACCAAGACTATTTTTCGTCACCAAGACTATCAGAGACAAAAACCATGCTTTTGGTGACGATTTCATTCGTCTCCAATGACCAAATTTCTTGTAGTGGTATTAGCTAAATGAAATAAAATACATTTATATGCAGAAGCAAAAGTTGGGGTGTGCAATGGACAACTTGGCAACAATCTACCATCCAATCAAGATGTAGTTAACCTCTACAAATCCAATGGCATTCGAAGAATGAGAATGTACGCTCCAAACCCACAAGCTCTTCAAGCCCTCAGGGGATCCAACATAGAACTTGTACTTGATGTCCCTAACGGCGATCTCCAACGTCTCACTAATGTTGACGCTGCATATAAGTGGGTCCAAGACAATGTCAGAAACTATTATCCGGACGTAAAATTCAGGATAATAGCTGTTGGGAATGAAGTGAATCCAAACTCTGGTCAACCCACGGCTCCGTTAGCTCAATATGTCCTCTCTGCCATGTCAAAGATCTACGATGCAATTGCCTCTGCTGGCTTGAAAGATCAAATCAAGGTTCTTTACTTATTCGATCATCTTTATAACATTGATAAAGGCACAAATCGTGCATGTGTTCGGACATGTGTACCTAATGCATTTTTTTAGTTTTATTTATAGAGTTTTTTTTTTTTTTTGGTAAAAAGACGATATTATAGCAAACTAAACATAAACAGTCTTGGGGTATTTAACCCCTACAGAATCATCGGCTAATTGATGTGCCAGAAACAACGGAGGTTCCGTTAAAGAAACATAATTAAAATTACATAAACTAAAGGAATTTTTAGCAAGGATGTCTGCACTTCGATTCGCTTCTCTCCGAACATGGTGTAAGCTAGCTTGGCAACTCTCTATCAAGTACCTGCAATCGCAAAGTATAGCATTGAGAGGATGATGGTTCAACTGATGAGAACTAAATAAAGACACCACTTGGGATGCATCAACTTCCACTTCAAGACCCACTAGATTAAGATCCCTTGCCATATGTAAACCATCTCTTAAAGCCCAAACCTCAGCTTCCAAAGCTGAAGTAAAACCAATCTTGCGTTGAAACCCCTTAACCCAGTTACCATTAGTATCCCGAATAAGCCCCCCTGCCGTTGCAAGTCCCTCACCGGACCGTGCTCCATCCACATTTAGTTTAAAACCCGATGACGGAGGCGACCAACCAAAGTAAGAGATTTGGGGCAATCCTCGCGAAAAATCTGATTTTTGCCTCACCATCGTCCAGTCCAAAATCCGAGCATGGCAAGCCGAAGCAGAAAGAATCGGCGAGTTTTCATTGTTAACAAAGTTGAAAAATCTCTTGTTCATGTTATTTATAGATTTAGCGAGTGTGTCTCGGGATGTTTTAGATTTTTCTAACCATTTTTTAACTTATTATCTTCTTTAGTAAATTTTTAAATCATATCAAATAAGTAAAAAGAGAAATCATTCTTTACACCACCGGTGTGACCAAATGTTTTCTCCAAATCAACCGAATTTTGCCACGTGTCCATGTTCTACTATTTGGAACCACTGTTTGGACACATGGCGCAATATAATCAATTTGGAGGAAACTTTTATTTATACCGGTAGTGTAATGAATGTTCTCTCTAATTAACTTTTGTTTACACCGTTTATCCCACTATTACCGGAGGGGAGGTCAGTGTAATTATTTCAAAGTATTAATTGGTGCTACCTCTATCTGTTCAATGGCTAAGACAAAGTAAGTGTTACTTTACCCAACTAATTACTAATCGATTTTTGTGATCCTTTGTATATATGACTCTGAATTATTCGGTGTATAAAACCCCCAACAGGTTTCCACTGCAACATACTCGGCACTCATAAGCAACTCATACCCTCCTTCTAAAGGCTCTTTCGATGGCGCATCTGGATCATTTATGAGACCGATCATCAACTTCTTGAAAAACACCAACAACCCGTTGCTCGTCAACATATACCCCTACTTCAGCCGCATTGGCAATCCCCGAGACGTGTCTCTTCAGTATGCCCTTTTCACGGCCTCAGGAGTTGTCGCACAAGACGGCCAATTTCAATACAAGAACCTTTTTGATGCCATGTTGGACGCTGCCTATGCTGCCGTTGAGAAGGCGGGTGGACCCAACGTGGGGATCGTGGTGTCAGAGAGCGGATGGCCATCTGCAGGCGGCCCTGATGCTTCAACGAACAATGCAGGGACTTATTATAGGAATCTTATCAATCATGTGAAATCAGGATCAGGGAGTCCAAGGAGGTCTGGGAAGGCTATTGAGACATACTTGTTTGCTATGTTTGATGAGAATCAGAAGACTGGAGCCGAGAGTGAGAAACATTTTGGGATTTTCTCACCCAACAAGCAGCCCAAATACCAACTAAATTTCAACTAAGACTGTTGCAAGTATGAATAAATAACATTCAAGAAAATAAGATGATCAGACGGGAAAAATACCCTGATCCCATGTACTTTTCCTCAAGGATTACTTCATAATATCTAAATAAATCTTGTAGTCCAGTATTCGAGCCTGCATAAATTTGATATTGTTGAAATGAAATTGAAGCATGAAACCGTTATATATGAGAAACCTTTAAAATGAATACTATGAGAAACCTTTTTGTTGAGCTTGTGAGCTATATATACTAGTGACATGGTCCTGTTATAATTACCTAATGTTCTTATCAATTAGTGAAAGTGATTAACAGCATACAAGAAGCATTTTCTAATTTTTATAAACAATTCTTTTCTTTTTTTTTATGAATTGCAAAAAAGATTTTATTGATCAAATATTGAAGATACAAGATTAAACACAACAAGAGAAAGCATCAAAACGATGAAATCTCTAATAGTAATAATTTTTATACACAGTTCCTAATAAATCCACACAAATGGATAAATGATAGTTATATAGCTTATAAGCCCACAAATACATTGATGAAATCTCTAATAACTAAAGGAGTAACATAAATATTATTAAAAAGTTAAGGGGGTCATGGCCACTTATATCAAAGCTGCTTAATTGCAACAAAAATGGAAATTGCACTGATATTTCTGAAGTTAATAATTAGAGTCAATATTTGGCCAAAATGTCTCGACTATACTATTACAGTCCAATCAAACAAACGAATGCAACAAGAGTGGAATTTAGTTGGTAATATAAAAATAACTATCTAAAACAATTTATGTTCACCAAGGAATTAGCTACCTTAATGGAGAGCAATTTTGAAGGTTACTCACATTTGGTGACGTATGTTGCGGGTTCCGTTACAAGGATTATAATCGCTCCTTTTGTAGAGTGGGTTTGTTATACTACTAGAAAATCGTGCAAAAATTCATCTCAATCGAATACGTAAATTAAGTGGCTAGCTATAAGGATGAGAGCAAAGTTAAACATCAATATTTACTCGGACTTACTGCTGGTGCAACATCATGAGTATTTGCTGGTGCATTTGAGATAGTAAGGATGGGTTGTGAATGGCATCGTTGAGTGCATGTAACTGATATTTGCTTCTGGTGTATTAGGAGGATCCAGTCCAGTAATTGAGGTGGATGAATGAAAGGCCGGTGCGTGTCATGCATTTTGGGAAATGTTATCACAATACGAATATAGAAGAACAAAGGATAAAGCAAAACACACCAGAACACGAGAATTTACGTGATTCTACTCAAGTACAAAGCAAGAACGTTTTCCACGGACGAGGGATATGGCGATGATTCATTACGAACGAATTAAAGAGATTACAAAGAGCCAGCAGCAACAATAATTTTTAACTATTGAGGGAGGCCACAATATGAGAGAAACAGCCAAAAGAATCAAACCCTAGGATCTCCTTATGTCCCCATTTATAGAGGAGTCCAAAAATAGAGTTAAAACGCGCAGAACAGATTTTAGAACAAAACAAAAATGGCAAATAACAAAACAAAGAGTACAAATTTAGAGCAAAAATGTAGATCATTACATTTTGGTAAATCTTTTATGTATAGGTTTTAGATATATGAGATTTGTTTGGCTCGTTAATGATCGTGAACAAGCTCGCACTTGATTCAAGCCTAGGCAAGTTTTGCTCAAGCCCGAATCGTCAACTAATTTTATTTGGCTCAAGCTCATTCAAAACTGAACAATCAAACCTGACCATGTCAAGGCTTGCCCCGTTCCACTCGTTTGCAGCCATAATTGCAGCCCCAATCGTGGGGGAATTAGGTTAGGCCAATTGACTCTGCACATTCAGAAGATTGTGGCAACTCTATTCTCTCTCGCCATTGAAGGCCTTCTCCCTCTCAATCGATCAGCAAATATGAAGAGGAAGCTTGATTGCCCATTTGAAACGAGACGAGAGAAAGTATTTTGGTTTGGTCCATCACGACATAGACGCTACGAATACTCTGGGACTACTGATCCTGAAATCAATGGAGCTGTTCTGAAAGCGAAATTATGCAAAGCACTACAAATCCTAGGGGGTGAATAGGACGACCAAATTAAAAATTAATTATCCCAATTTTAATCCAATTAATCATTTTCAAAAGTGAGACAATTAAAACCACAATATAAAGAAATATAGCAATAAGCGAAAGAACACAAACACGAGGATATACGTGGAAACTATTTAGGGTCTAAATACCCTAAGCATAAAACCACGGCCTAATCTACTAATTGCTATAAATCAAAATGTTTAATCAAGAGTTACAGGATTAGGAATTACCAACTTACCTCAAACTACACCTAACTCCACTCATTGATATAGCTCCCCGAGCCCCTTCTTGATTCCATAGCATCCACGAGTTTAACACCCCTCGATCTCCGTATCAAAGACGGCTCAAGATCATCCAGCCACGTAGATATGTAGGCAATACAACATGATGTATGAAAGATATGATTTTTATGAAGGTTTTGGGAAAAACAAAATCAACCTAGAGTGGATCCATGAAGAGGAAGACTCTCGATTGAAGAAAGATGAGAAGAGCAAGTTCAAATCATCAAGAACATTAAGTTCACAAAAGAGAGAAGGGATGGAGAAGAGATGAGACTTTCTCTCTCTAAAAATGGCTGATTTTCTCTCAAGTGGGTGTGTGAAAATGAAAGGAAAATGGCTTTTATAGTGCTCATTTTTCGTGCTCCCCAAGACAGCCATTCAAAACATGACCTGTGGCCACTTAAAGAGTCTGGCAGACGCGTGTAGTGTGCAGACACTCCGATAGGATTTAAACACGTGGCATAATAAGGGTTGTTCACAAACACGCGTCTGCAGACGCTTGGAAACGTTATTAAAATTATCTCAATTGTCAATGTTCACAAACACGCATCTGCAGACGCTTGGAAACGTTATTAAAATTATCTCAATTGTCAAGATTAAAACATGTGTCAAAGGATGCCACTAGAGGAACAAACGTCTGCAGACTCATGCAAACGCAGCCAATGAAAATCCATAAACTCACACTAAAATCATGGGATTTTAAAGGAAAATCAATGCCGAAGTTAATCCAAAATCATGCACGATAAAATGAGACATTTGAAAGATCTAAATGTGAATGATTATGCATGGTTTTACCTTTCCGGATAGGCCTCAAAGAGTTTGGTGCGACATCAACTTGACAATGAAGCTTTGAGAGCACAAGAGTGGAGCTTCTAGACTAACACTTGAGAGCACAAGAGTGGAGCTTCTAGACTAACACTTAGAACTCTACCATCCAATCCCATTTCAAACATAAATGGTTTGACAAACCCAGAAATTGCCAATAAACCTAACAATCTCCCCCTTTGGCATTTCTAGGACAAAACCATTCCAAAACAAGAATGTTACATGGAATCAAAACCTAATTAGCTAGAGAACCTTCAAAAACTCCAACCAACAAAATTCTCATGAACAATGTCGCAATCCTGCGCATGAAACTCATCCAACACAAAACATATGCCAAGATATCCAACTGATAGCAAAAGATTCAATGAAAACGCAGCAGGTTATAACAAATTAGAATCATGTTTTCCCCAAACATGGGCATAGAGTATTATGTATATATCAGCTCCAACATGCTTGCTCCAAACATGGGCACCTACTGCAAATAAAACACAAGTAATAGTAATGAAAGCGCAACGAAAGTAGTAACTATCAAGCATGAAGCACAACCAAAAGCCCCAAGCAAGGGCAACAAATGATAGCTCCAAGAAGTAAGCGCAACGGAATAGCAAGATGAGCAAGACTAAATAAAGCATCAAGATCAAGGCAAATAGATGAAGCAATGCTAGCCACTGATGCAAATATTAACTTAAAGCAGCTCACAAGCAACCAACTTCTCACCATTTTTGTCCCGGGGAGGCCATCACAATAGCATGGGAAGTTTAAGAATATGGCACAAAACAGCACAAAGCCAGTGCAAGCTATGACCCATCCCCTAAAAGAATTGTGTAAGAATGTCAATGGACACATGCTCAATAAGAGGACGAACTTTTAACAAAAAGAGATACCAAGGCTTAACAGGGACAGAGGTCTGATTGTCTAGGCATGATGCAATGCAAAGAGGTGTAAAAAATTATTACCGAAGGTAACTGCAGATCAGATATGCAAAGAAAAACACAAGCAACTCCAGATCAAAACCACGATGTACTACAGCCAGCAAATTCTAGAAACCCAGCAACACCACGCCCGATACCCTTCAAATCAGCCCACAAACAAAGTAATCAAAGATCGCAGCTCCCAACACAGAAGTAATAAATCTTAAGTACCCAGAAAACAGATGTAAAACACTCAGTAATTGCTAGCAATCCATAACCCAGAAGCCCCTGCCAAGCTTAAACTCTAAGACATCCACATAATAGAAACACAACGGGAAAGTGAATCAACGTGGAAAGCTAACAGTAATTGCTAAGCTAAGAGAAATCAAAAGAGGGGCGACAGAGATTACCTCTAACGTCTAGAAGCCCCAACTCGTGAACAAACAGCACAAACCCGAAGTGTAGAAACCCTAAACTCGAACCTAGAAATCAGACCCATCACGGTTCAGATCTGAAAACTCATAAAGCACCATAAACCTCTGAATCGAAGCACGAAGTAGCCAAGTGAAGGAAACCCGATGCGAAGGTTAATCGATCCGTGACTGAATCTCGAAATCATGAACCAACCCAGCTCAGGAAACGTACGGCTTGAAAACGGTCTAAGCCCGTAACCTTCTAACCCATGGTGAGAGCGATAGAACGAGTAAAACCAAAAAAAAAAAAAAATCGGCCGAGAAGAGATAAGATCACGTGAAAAACAAACACGCCTAACCCATGGTGTAAATTTGCTGAAAACGATTAGAGAAATGGAGGATCGAGAGATGAAAGAGAAACCCTAGTACCCCAAGTCGCCGATTGAAAAAACCCCAAATATCGCGGCCCTAACCATGAGTTGCAAATCGAAATCTCCAAGATGGACTCCAAAAATTTTGATCGTGGACTAGATATGGACTAACCCATGGTGATTAAGGGTAGGGAGAGTATTCGAGTGTGAAAACGGTGTGTGGGGGAAAGGAGATGAAACCCTAGAAACTTAATCGCCACAGCTTTGTTGGAACGAGTAGAGAGAGAGTGATGAATCTCGAAAATGAGGGGAGTTATCCGGTGCAAATGGGTTCAAGTGATCTAACGGTGGAGATTAAAAATTTTGGTGCAATCAGATGGCTTCCACATGTATGAGAGGATGGGAGTTAAAAGATCGGACGGCCACGATTAGAAAGAGATGGTGCCATCACCAAACGCGTGAGATGGATCGAATTAAAGAGAATCACGTGACGAGCACGTGGGAACCACTCACAAACGCGTGTAAACGCTCTACAAACGCCAACGCCAACTCTCTGAATCTCTTCTCAAAACAGGTGTAAAATAGTGCAACAGGTCATGTACAAAATATGTTCCCAAAATAACACTACACCTGTTGGAGAAAAAGCCACACTCTGACCTTCAAAAAAAAAATTTAAGGCATGGAAGTACACAAGGGCATTGAGATGACCAGAAAATTTTCCCAAGGACTGAACCACTCTCCAAGACACTAAGACCCAAATTTAACTAAGGCATTGATATCAAAACATTTTCCCCACAAACTCATGACCTCACCATAGAACAAAAATTGAGAGAATCTCAAGAACAAAAACTCCCCCACACAAACACTCATGCACGAATACGGAACACCCACACGATGATAAGCACTTCTCCAAGGATGCAATGTCACATAAGAATAAAAACTCCCCCTAACTCAATGTCTCACATGAACAAACAAGCATTCAAACTTCAATGAAATAAAATAACAAAACTCCCTCTCAACAATAGCATGCCCTCATGAATAATAAGATCTAAAGAAGAACCAAAAGCTCAAAGCACCCGTTAAAATAACTCCCCCTCCCACCAAGCATATTCTCAAAAGACTAATCATGCATACGATCACTCAACACTAAAAGTCCCTAGAGAACCAAGGCTACTTAAAAAACAACACTCCCCCTAAGCAAATGCATCTCTCCCATGAATGATGAAGTGATTAGCAAATGAAAACACAAATGTGACTCCCCTTTCCAAGATGCATTCTAATGAGATCACACTCATATAAGCATCCAAGGGCACACACAAAATCAAGCATTTAACAATGAGGACTTACTCACATCATGGACTAGAACAAGACATGAAAAGACTTGATATGAGAGACGAATTTGAACACATCCGAGATAGCAAGAGCAATGCATACCATGACAATATCATGTGCTACCACAAGCAACAAGTGAATTTCATGCTCCCTACTATCAAAGTGAGTGGGTGAACTCTTATAGAATGGTTCAAGAACCCCAAGAATGCCAAGGGACACCCACCCAAATCCCGAGAAAATCCACACATGAAGGATGAGTGAAGTCAAACCATAAGGCACGTGGATCTAAAGACTTCACGCACAAACCTCATTTCGATTTCCATGACCCAAGAGGGACACACAAATCTAGGATGGTGCAATGATTAGGTAGCCATTCGCCTAAGGTGCGAGATCAATGAGGAGGGGGTGCACTAGAGCAATTACCCCGAATCTAAAATTAAAATATTTCACAATGAATCTCCCTTTCTTTCCTTTTTTTATTTATTTGTATGGGATTCTTTTCAACAAGAACATGGTTTCTTTTAAACAAAGATCTCACTCTTTTATGCATCAAAGGAAGCTTTCACACTAATCCCTAGACGGTAGCTCATGGCAAAAATCGATGGGGGAAAGCATCTAAAGGTGAACTCAAGCATTTGGTCAATAAAAAATCCAATCAAGTAGAATGTAACCAAGATGAGAATGAGAACCCTTAGACACTACAAGGATCAAGCCCCAAAAGAGTGTGCAAATAGAGGAGAGCGTGAGATTCACATAAAACAAGGAACCCCTCGTGATATTAGCATGAATGCACTAATCAATGATCTCAATAGATATTCTCAAATCTCAATGCTCAACCAACAAGATTTCCATACTCATTCTCATGAATGATGAAGGAAGTATTCAATTGACAAGCACACAAACATTCGACAAGCAAGCACACAAACAAAATAACCAAGACATGACCCTAAATGCATGCAACAAATGAAAACAAAAGACCAAATGAAAATCAATCCAAACACTAAATAAAAACACATGAACACTCTAGACTCAAAGATGACATAGCACACAAGAGTGACATGCAAACCCCGCCAAACTTCAAACGAAAGATGTTAACCCCATAGACTCCTTAAGGTACTTGAACCTAATGGAATCCAAGGGTTTAATGAAGATCAACATGTAGAGTTGAAATGGAGAAAGAACACTAGAGTGATGACACCACCTTTTACGAGGTCACGAAAAAAGTAATCAACTATACATCCACCCCAATCCATATCCGAAAGAGCGACTAAGTCATCTTTCATACCACGAGAGAACCACGACCCAAAGGATATAGTACTCATACCAAGAATACGGTCAACACTCACTCTACCGGAGTTCTTGTCAATCTTGACACTCGTTCCCATGGGGATTCGAGTCATAAAAGCCTTAATTAAGCCAAACCCCTTACTCAAATCTTTCACACAAGTGGATCGACTCACTTGAGAGACAAGGGACATTTTTCCCCAAAAGAGATTGGTATATCTCTCATGAGTAGGCCCAAAACCAATGTCAACAACTAAGGTACGAGAAAACACAAGATCGCTCTCAATACTACAAGAAAAAGATCCGGACAAGGATTTAGGAGTAACAAGAAAATCGACGGTAGTAACTAACGTGGAGATGCTAGAATCACCCTCACAAGCCTTGTGGGGACCACTATCACTAGCCTCATCTTCACTATTAGCTTCTGAAGTGACCTTAAAACCCTTTTCCGATTTTATCTCGACACCATTTGAAGAATTGGAAGATTTATCTAGGTCACTAGGTTTCCTACAAGTCACAAACCTCTTATATTTCTTAACCAACAAGGCAAGCTCTTAATTTTCTAAGCTCTCATCAACGTCACAGTCATCACTAGTGTCAAAGTAAGGACGATGAAATTTCAAGACACCCTCCATAGGACAAACACAATCAAAAGTGCAAACAGATCAACTCAGGCAATTAAAACCAACAAAGAGCACACGGGCTCTGATACTAATTGAAATTATGCAAAGCACTACAAGTCCTAAAGGGGGGTGAATAGAACAACCAAATTAAAAATTAATTATCCCAATTTTAATCCAGTTAATCATTTTCAAAGGTGAAACAGTTAAAACCACAATATAAAGAAATATAGCAATAAACGAAAGAACACAAACACGAGGATATACCGTGAAAACTACTTAGGGTCTAAATACCTTAAACATAAAACCACAGCCTAATCTACTAATTGCTATAAATCAAAAGGTTTAATCAAGAGTTACAAGATTAGGAATTACCAACTTGCCCAAGCTACACCTAACTCCACCCCTGTTCACAAACACGCGTCTGCAGACGCTTGGAAACGCTATTAAAATGATCTCAATGGTCAAGATTAAAACACGTGTCAAAAGATGCCACTAGATGAATAAGCGTCTGCAGACTCATGCAAACGCAGCCAATGAAAAGCCATAAACTCGCACTAAAATCATGGGATTTTAAAGGAAAATCAATGCCCAAGTTAATCCAAAACCATGCACGATAAAATGAGACATTTGAATGATCTAAATGCGTGAATGATTATGCATGGTTATACCTTTTCCGGATAGGCCTCAACGAGTTTGGTGCGGTATCAACTTGACAATGAAGCTTTCAGAGCATAAGAGTGGAGCATCTAGACTAACACTTAGAACTCTATCACCCAATCCCATTAATTACAAACATAAATGGTTTGACAAACTCAGAAATCGCCAATAAACCTAACAGAAAGCATATGCAGACAACTTTTAACAATAGCCGGAGTGAAGTGGGAAGAACCCCTCGACAGACAACTTTTAACAATAGCCTAGAGTGAATTGGGCAAAACCCCTCGATCCATTGACAACTTTTAACAATAGTCTGGAGTGAAGTGGGCGGAGCCCCCTAGGCACAAAAGTTTGTGCCACAATCCTGTGCTCCTAAAGTCGCAATCTGATTGTAGCGAAATCAGTATTTTGTAAATGGGCAGAGCAATTTCGGTCATCAGTCTCACCTGTTTATATTGCTATTGCTATGTAATTAGGGTTAGAGCGTTTCAATATAAACACGAGAGGAGTCGAGCGTCTGAGAGAGAAGAGAGAAGATTTGTACTCCATATTCTTTGATTATAGTGGAGTGGTATGGCTCTCGTGATTTTTTCTCCCGTTGAGATTTTCCACATATATCTATGTGCCTTTCCTTTTTTCTGTTTATTACGCATTTTCCATAGGGGCATTCTAGATTCAACGTGTTGTTTGGTTACTAACATCTCCTGCCGTTGTGAATGCAGAGTATCCTATGTTGCAGGTCGGGTTATCTTGGTTGTGGCGTCTGGAACTATAATAAGATGGGAGGTCGTTAACGGAACATACACTAGTACCATTTTAACATCTGCTAGTCTCCTAAACAGGTCGTCATATACCGATCCCAAAAATACTATGCGAGATGAGATCGAGGTTCGTGTTTATTGAGCCGATGGTAAATCATTTAGTGGTCGTGTCTCTGCTCATGATTTTCATTTCAACGTTGCTGTAATCGATATCGTGTCCCATGTAGCATTGCCTACTGCTTGTCTTGCAACTTTGGATGATTGATGATTCATCTCTACAGATTTATTTAGTGAGATCACTTCACCTGTTGGTTGTCCTTCGATTTCGGTAAAACTTTGTTCGTCACGGTACCGACACCAATGAGCTAATGGAGGCGGGAGGCTCTAGGTAAATTCAGCCTAGATTGTTGCAGATTTGACTGCAGAGAGCTTCTCAAGACTAATTGCGTGATTTTTAAAGTTGGTGTTGGGGGACCCCTTATCAATTGTCATGGTGAAGTAATTGGAGTGAATTTTTACAACAAAAATTGTACCCCCTTTTTGCCGATCAACACTGTTTCCATGTGCTTGAATTGATTCCCAAAAAAAATCGGGAACCTCGTCGACCTTGGCTTGGCTTGGCTTGCGATTGACTAATCTCTTCGCGGCAAAGTTTAGGCAAGATAAGAAAGTCGAATTTCGATATCTCAAAAGGTGGTGTACTTGTGGAAGAGGCTATAAAAGGATCTCCGGCTGAACAAGCTCGAATACTCGAGGGTGATGTTATTGCTTAATTTGGACACAATTTGTTCGAGGTGTGCTTTTGAGTTGTTTGATACAATATGGAAAAAGGTTGGGAAATCTGAGAGAATCCAGCTGTGCCCATTTGAAGTTTGAAAGTGTTTTTGTTAGTGAGACTAGCTCAGATAAAGTGAAAAGATGGTCATTCACCGCGTCACAGTGGGTTGATGAGCAAAAGGTGGCATGAACATCTTGAGTTATAAAAAAAAAACATTAGGGACCCTTTGTTTGAATTTGGCTTTCCTTCGTAAAATCGCAAAAGTTCAACTTTACAATCTCCTTTCTCAGATTGTGAATCAAAAAAATGTCATAGTGATGAGTGATGACACTCAGCGTTATAAAGACTTTGGGACTTAACAAAATTTTGCCCCGACATGGCAAGATTTTTTCCCCATATCACCTGTTCTTACTTTCATTCTGAATCATTCATGTTTTGTCAAATCCACTATAATTTGGCTGTCACATCTCTTCCGCTCTGGCTAGTCATTTAGCTGTCAATTTTCTTCGGATCCGGCTCCTCTCTAGTACCCCTCCCCTCCCGTCCTCTCCAGTTTCACAACCTTTCACGTTATAAATTTCGCCGATAACTTTAACCACACCAAAAATTATGTTGATTGTCACATATTTATATTTATAAAAGACACACAAATGGGTTCAAACCCAGTGGGCGCAATATAATTTTTTAGTATAAATTTGTGCCTATCAAGTATTGATCATTATCCGATCAACTCGATTTTTTGTGTGGTTGAAGATCTCGACGAGATGTACAATGTGAACGGTTCCGATCATTGTAGTGGGCCCGGGATTGATTCGAGATTGGAGAGGACTGGAGGGTAGGGGTACTGGAGAGGAGTCGGATCCATTTTCCTTCCTTTTTAGCAAGGGCAAAATGCATATTACCTCCCTACGGTTTGAGCTTGTGGCACGTTACCTCTCTAACATTTAGAAATTATCAATTCACCTCCTCGTTGTTTCGGACTAAAATGCCAAACTAACACCGATAACGGAAAATGCTAAAATGACCGTAATACCCTATGTCATTATTATATACATTGTAATTTGACAATGAGTGATTTTTGCTTCCCTTTTTTTGGCAAGTCTTTCCAATTTTTTCCTTCTCGTATTTTACTACATAAAATTTTGTCTTTCATTCTTTTGGATATATTTAGTTAGACTCGACTGGGTAACTTTTGCTATTTATTTTATTTTTTCTTTTTCTTCATAAAAAACAAGAAACAATTTTTTATTTTGTCAAAACAAAAGAAAACATGTTTGTGCACATGAATATTATGGAAACAAACTGAAACAAAAATATTTATTTTGAGCGTACGACACAGGTTCGGAACTTAAATTTCAATGCCCCTAATTGATTGCTCATCTCCTTCATTTTAAGCAGTGGAACCAAGTAGTTAATAGGAGTTGTTTGAGGTTCAGAGCATACCATTTTTTTATTTTTATTTTGATAAGCAGAAAATTTATTAATCTTTGAAAACAGATTACAAAGATTAAAAGGGGCCAAGACTGAAATGGCCAAGGATACTTGAGGTCCCATTTCCTTCACATTCTTTGTTTGTGACCAATAATGGGATTCTCTGTCTCTGGAAAATTGATTAGGTAAATGGCGGAAAACCGAGAACCCTAGGGTGATGAAATGGAAGACGTTGGGATTCCACCCCATGTGGGCCATTGGGCTTAGGCCCGGATGTGAGGTCTAGGGTTTATTGATGTACTCTATATAACTCGGACATGTCTGGTATTATTTTGTGTGACAAAAGTGAGAGGCAGAGAGTTTGAGAGAGATACACGAGTGAACTGGTGAGTTTCATTATTGTGAGATTGTGAGCGAGAGTGTGTAACACAAAGGCTCGGATTTTCTACGGATTATAGTGAAACCCCCCTACCCGTGGATGTAGATCCGATTTGGCCGAACCACGTAAATTGGTGTGTTTGCTTTCTCTTGATTTTATTGCTTTCTGTGCGTGTGGTGCGTGTGTTGGGCATAACAGACGTGACAAAGAAACCCTACGGTTCAACTTTATTTTCTTTTCCAGTTCTCATAACGGGCGGGTGTATTACACCTTCAGTTAATTTTCAAGAAAAATTTAACCGTAGCACTTTAGTCCAAAACCACGAAGAGATGAATTCGTCATTTCCAAATGTTAGGGAGTGGTGTGCAAAAGCCCAAACCACAGGAAGGTAATTTTCATTTTACCCTTTAAGCAATTTACCAACCTTTTTTTGGCAATATAGTTTGTCCCACGGGAAGTACCCCATGTTAAAGGGCTCTGTCTTGCTGCTTACATGAAAGGTGCAAATGAGCCTTTTGGCCCATGTCGATCATCAGTGTTAGCAATTGCATTTTTTTAACTGTTGAGGTATCTGTTCGTGTTAAAAGAGCTTAATGTTCACGTCTAAGTGATATCGCATGGTGGTGGTTTGGGTTCTTTCCATTTTTTGTGGTGACTGAAAATGCAACGGACACAACATTCAGACACAACACTTATATGGGGTTGAACCCATCTATGAGTCCGACCCGTGGGCCCCATCACTATGTGAGTGTACAACATTCGGACACAACACTCATATATATAGGATAGAACCCATCTATGAGTCCGACCCGTGAGTCTCATCTCTATGTGAATATTGTGTTCGAATGTTGTGTCCGTAACATTATTGATAGTAAAATTCTCTTTTATTTTCTGAGACGTTGAATGAAAGGTAATTCTGTCGATCGAAAAAAGGTTACTTTCGATTGTGAAAGATCTCACATTTGGGGATCTTAGATTTGCTGCTCTTAGTGCTATATATATACATAACCATATTAGGATTTAGGACCTCAAAATCTCTCTCTGTCTCTCTCTGGACAATTTATTTCTATTGGAGAACATGGAACTTTCACTGTTGTTTCACCTTTTCTTTGTGCTTGAGATATGCTTCTTAAATCTCATGGTTTCTTCCAATAATTCAGTAGCCATGAAAGAAAGGGAAAATCCATCTACATTCCCAAGAAACTTCCTATTTGGAACTGCATCCTCTGCTTATCAGGTTCTTTAACCTCCTTGTTTCTCTATGTCAAAACCAAACTAGATTCGAACTTCCCATTGTAGAATTAAGATTCAAAAACCTCAGCACAAGGGATGGAGCCGGGGCCGGACAGTCAGTAAGGGTGGTCACCCTTGCAAGTGAAAAATAACCTCTAGTATTATATAAAAAATAAATAAATAAATAAAATTCCTATGAATTATATAGCCTCGTACCTACAAAATATTTTGGAAAATTTGCCCCTACGTAGTGAAAGTCCTAGTTACGTCTCTGCTCAGCACATCACCCTAGTCGGTTTTTATATCGTTTTATTGATACAATGGTGATTTTTTTTTAGTTTGAAGGAGCTTTCTCGAGTGATGGAAAAGGCCTCAGCAACTGGGATGTTTTCTCGCACAAACCTGGTGAGATTTGCCCAGCATGTTACTAAAAGACTTGTATAGTTAGAATGAAGCCATTGACGAGTTCTAGAGAAAAAAAGAGAAGGGACGGAACCAAGACTTTCACTACGTATACGTATGAGCATACAAACCATTATTGAGTTTTTAGTTTGATTTAGTTCAGTTGAGAAAAACCCAAACCCAAAACCCAACAAGAGTGAAGAAAGTTTTAAAAGAGCACTTCAAATCTGGCACGTCAAAAAAAGCGTTTGGACGGTCCGGATGAGGTAGTGTGTATTTGGGGTACACTCGGTAGTGTACCCAAATCATTTTCGATAAACTTTACCCTCCTTTCGAACTTCCAAGAACTTGAATTTTCGGTATTACAAGTAGAAAACGTGTATGCATCTTAAAACAATTAATGAGTAGAATTTGAAAATAATAAAGCATAATGTTTTAACTTTGAGCTGCTATAATAAGCACGAAATTGAAGTGGGTAAACATGATGAATTATTGATGATGGAAGAGAGTACAGGCAGGCCATGGCACCTGCCAGGCTTCCAAATTCAATCTCAAATAATTATCAGACAAAAATCTTATAAATTATTTAGAACATCATAAATTGGGAGATATAGATGATTGTACGTCGAAATTGGAACGAAGTATTTTAGAGGTTACAAATAGCAACTTGAAAACTGATCAAAACAATAGCAACTTGAAAATTACTCGGAATAATGGTTTTTTAGAGTAATTATTCCAAGTAATTATTCCGGAATAATGGTTTTTACTCGGCCATTATTCCGAGTAAAAACCATTATTCCAAAAACCCAACTTGAAAATTACTCGGAATAATTGTGCCACAATCTCTCCAAACTCTGAATAAGTTTTTTACTCGGCCCCTACTTTGAAAACTCCCGAGTCCTATCCATTTTGGATCCGGGGGCCTGCTGTCCGTGGGGGTCGGCAGGCCCTGCCAACTCCATCCGCGCTGTTCATTTCGCGCATCAAGGGCTCGGATTGCATCAAATAATGAACGACTCGGATATGCGCGAAATGAACAGCGCGGATGGAGTTGGCAGGCCCTGCCGACCCCAAGGGGCAGCAGAGCCCCCCAATCCCATATTTTGATGGGGCAGGGCATGATTTCGGTGATTATTAAAAATCTTGTGACACGACTGAAAGACAAGTCATATTCAACGGCCATTTTATAACCAATCCCATATTTTGATGGGGCAGGGCATGATTTCAGTGATTATTAAAAATCTTGTGACACGACTGAAAGACAAGTCATATTCAACAGCCATTTTATAAACAAAGTAATATTTCATGTTCTTAGAGCACCCTCTGACAATGCTTAAACACCTTTATTCATTACACATTTTTGTGGGACTTAGTACAATGTGAGGCACCACGCGATGGTGCGCTAAGACCATGGCTAATTGGTCTTTAAAACAACACTCACCTATTTTCAAAATGAAAAATACTAGTAAAATCAGTCCAATAGGCTGTCGTTCAGATTTAAAAAGTGTTTTGAAATGTATGAAAAGTAGATAGTAAAAGTTTGTGAAGATACTGTAAAATGTGTATAAAAAAAAAAAAACACTAAAATGTGCGTTTTTTTTTTTTTTTGCCTTCGATTTCAAAATTTCTTTTTCGCCACAAGGGTAACTATTTGGCCCTCATTTTGAATAATTCACTGCCATTTTGAGGGTGGGGAAGGGGCACAATGACAGATTGTTACACTTGATAGCTGATAAAGCAATGCATGAGAAGTTTGTACCCCACAACGATTGTGCCCTCAAAAGTGAGTATTGGCCCACTGAGGAGGGCATAAAATGATTTATGCAATCTGAGAGGGTGTCCATATTTCTTGTTCCTAACGCAGTGCATCTTTTATTCACACTTCTTTTATTAAAAAAAATATTCAATTTTTTTTTTAACTCATCATATATTGAAAACGGCATACAAACATTATTTACATCAGAAGCAAGAATTGAGAGGATCACAAGGGAAGGAGAAACAATCCAATGAGCGTCCACATAATGGGGTGCACACCGGCCCGATGGCTCGCCCAACCCACTCAATTCAACCCAATTTTTTTACGGTTTGGGATAAATATTGATTGAGATTTTATGCCCGTTTACTAAATGGGCTGAGTTTGGGAAATTCCTCTGAAACCCGGCCCGGCCCGATTTAAATAACATTTTATTTGAATACTACATATAGAGAGTGACAGATGTTTGAGAGTTTCATCTTTTTTAGTATTTTAATTGCACTTTTATTTATAGGTCTATTTTTAATATTTTTGTACGAACTTATAACTATAAATATATTATTACGGTTGTGAATTGTAATTGCGATCGTTATGGTTGATTAATTTATATTTCTGATACTATGCTTTATAAAAACAAATGGGCTTCTTGGACATGTTTGAAAAATTAAAATTTTATTTGGGTTGGGCTTGGGCAAATTAAATAAAGGCCGACGATAAATAGGTCGGGCTTGGAAATGCAAAATGCACAAATTCCGTTATTATCTAATATAAGTCCGGCCCAGTCCGATGTATGTGCACCCCTATCCACATTGCATCATTAAGATGGCTCGGAAAGGAGCCCCGCTAACCAGACCCCCAAACAATAACACGAAACACCGATGGAAATTCAATCCGAGGATCTGCTATTCAAAAGAATGGCGATACATACATTCCCTGGGAGCCACTCTCAGCCACACCCTCTCTCACATGGGGTGTGGTCTCCACATCTGGGCCCCACACCCCATATGAGAGAGGGTGTGACTGGGAGTGGCTCCCAAGGAGTGTATGTATCATTTTTGTATTCAAAAGCCGAACGCCGACTGGCTCTTAAAGCAAAAGAAACAAAAGCCGGCGGGCCTTAACTGTCACGAGCATTGGACGCCACTCCGGGTCGAGCCCCTGCTGTCACCATGGGCTTTGGACGCAGGAAGCAAACACCAGCGAACCCGACGAACACCACGCGACCACGGAGAGCACTGGATACCACTCCGAAACACGCAGCCAAAGAACACCACCTAGGCTTGTAACCTACAATCTAAAAAGAGAAAAGAGGAAAACAATAACCAGTCAATTAATAACACGTAACCAGTCAATTTATCTTGGTCTTTCGCATAACCTTGAGTGGAAATTGAATTTGTTGAATTTCACGAAATGTTTTATCTTCTGCTTTTTCAGTAAAAATAACCAGTCAATTAACTTTCGATTGTGAAAGATCTCACATTTGGGGATCTTAGATTTGCTGCTCTTAGTGGGCTCCGGATCAGCTGTCCCAACCTTTGTTGTCCCCATCCCTGTCCCAACCCAAAACGGCACCGTTTTGGAGCAAACTCCCAACCTTTGCAAAATGCAATTTTGTGGGGCTCACTTCTGGGTCTCACACAAACGATACGAACCGTTGAATAATTTTAAAATAATTATTAACGTGGTATCGGAGAAAATCAGGACGATCGGATATTTTTACGTTATTCATCTAGTACTTTGATTTTCATTCAGAATTCAGAACCCTACTAGTTTGAAAGAATCTTTGGAAAAGTTATAAAATTGTGGGCTCGGAAACTCATCGATGTGAACCATAAGAGTCGTAGGGCTCATTGAGAAGAGTATCCAATAAAATAATTATCTTGTTCGGACATCAATAGGTATGAAAAAAAGTCATATTTTTAGATTTGCTGCTCTTAGTGCTCTATATATACATAACCATATTAGGATTTAGGACCTCAAAATCTCTCTCTGTCTCTCTCTGGACAATTTCTTTCTATTGGAGAACATGAAACTTTCACTGTTGTTTCACCTTTTCTTTGTGCTTGAGATATGCTTCTTAAATCTCATGGTTTCTTCCAATAATTCAGTAGCCATGAAAGAAAGGGAAAATCCATCTACATTCCCAAGAAACTTCCTATTTGGAACTGCATCCTCTGCTTATCAGGTTCTTTAACCTCCTTGTTTCTCTATGTCAAAACCAAACTAGATTCGAACTTCCCATTGTAGAATTAAGATTCAAAAACCTCAGCACAAGGGATGGAGCCGGGGCCAGACAGTCAGTAAGGGTGGTCACCATTGCAAGTGAAAAATAACCTCTAGTATTATATAAAAAATTAATAAAAAAAAATCCTATGAATTATATAGCCTCGTCCCTACAAAATATTTCGGGAAAAAAATATTTGCCCCTACGTAGTGAAATTCATGGTTACGTCCCTACTCAGCACATCACCCTAGTCGGTTTTTATATCGTTTTATTGATACAATGGTGATTTTTTTTAGTTTGAAGGAGCTTTCTCGAGTGATGGAAAAGGCCTCAACAACTGGGATGTTTTCTCGCACAAATCTGGTGAGATTGCCTAGCATGTTAAAATACTTGTAAACTGTTTATATGTATAAGTACAATTTCCCCTCTCAATTACATTGGTACGTACATATAATCTCTCACAGGAAATATAATGGACGGGAGTAATGGAGATATTGCCGTTGATCATTACCACCGTTATCTGGTAAAGTTCTTCGCTATTCATTGCTGCTATTTATGGGTTTTTCGGTAACTCAAGTGTTCGGACGAATCAGACCAACTTCTGCGCATCGCGTAAAATTACCTGATATGCAGGGACGTAGGAACGACAAGTACTTGACAGATTAGTTAGAATGAAGCCTATTTTTAGCTTTTTATTTTTAACTTTTTAGCTTTTTAGCATTTTGAATTATGGTCAGAATGTATTTTGAATCTGATAAGAGTGTTTGGGAGAAATGTGCAAAATGCCTTTTAGAACAAGGGTATTTAGAACAAAGGTAGTGTTTGGGAGAATGATGATGAAAATGAATTCTGAATGGATGGTTTACCATTTTGCCCTTAATTCAATCCCTCCACAGTCCACACCCCATAAAACCTCTTCCTCTTCCATTTCTCTTCACCGTTTAGGTCTTGGCCTTCCAAGTTCTGCTATTCCTCACTTACCCAAAAAAGAAAAATGTTCAGCTGCTCCTCTCTCTCTCTCTCTCTCTCTCTCTCTCTCCCTTTCTAGATCTTGTCTTCGCTTCTTCTTCTTCTTCTTCTTCTTCTTCTTCTTCTTCTTCTTCTTTTTTTAATTTATTGGGTTGGTTTTGTTCATTTGGGCTCTTATTTTGGGGATTTTGGATTGAAAAACCAAAAAACCCGACAGCCCATCTCGTTACTCTATTGGAATTATTCCTGAAATCTGTGGCTATAATTTGAAGATGTCATAGAAAAAAAAATAACACCCATTTCGTTACTCTGCTGAAATTTTTTATAGTTTTGGAAATACTTATATTTAGCAGAATCTGATCCATCATGGCTCTGATTTTGGGGTTTGCTTGATTAAAAATCAATGACCTATCTCATTTCTAAATTCTCTGCTAGATTTGTTTGTTGTTTAGATATGTGGCAAATTAGGGGTAAAATGGGAGAGTAGAATTTAGGAGAAAATTTTAGGAGCACTCCCATAATTTTTTATATTAAGCTTGAGCAGTGGTCTTTTTGGCCCAAATTTTTTTGAAAAAGGCCCAAATTTTTTTGAAAGAGGCAAGGAAGCCAATCTCACAACACTAGACACTTAAAAGAGCCCAACTTAGTTTTAAAACATTAGCCCAAGTAAGCCCAAACACACAATAGAAATGAGCTTAAACTTAAAAAATAAAAAATGAAAAGCAACTCACTCCAGCCCCTCGTTGAATGAAACAACTCACTCTAGCCCAAACAAAATAAAGTTTTCAAATCTTTCACCTTTGTGAAAGAGAAGCTCTCTTTATCTCTCGATTCTCTGCCTTTCGGCACTAATCTCCAAATTCCAATTAAAAAATCAATTCTCCCTCTCTAAGCACTACGTCTAATCGTCTCTCTCTCTCTCTCATGATTAAAAAAGTCCCTCCCTCCCCTTTTCTTTTTGCACTAAATCTAAATTCCTCTGAAGCTCATTTTGCTTTCTGGCCTCAATTGTTGAATTTGAAGAATGAGTTCTGAAGAAATGAATTTTGGGTTTTGTCATCCAAACACTCAAAATTGGAAAACGAGAAATTGAAAATGGGATAAGGTGTTGCCCAAACAGCCTCTTAGTTCAGCTGAGAAAAACCCAAACCCAAACAGCCTCTTAGTACAAGAGTGAAGAAACTTTTAAAATAGCACTTTAAATCTGGCACATCAAAAAAAGCGTTTGGACGGTCCGGATGAGGTAGTGTGTATTTGGGGTACACTCGGTGGTGTACCCAAATCATTTTCGATAAACTTTACCCTCCTTTTTCGAACTTCCAAGAACGTGAATTTTCGGTATTAGAAGTAGAAAAATTGTATGCATCTTAAAACAACTAATGAGTAGAATTTGAAAATAATAAAGCATAATGTTTTAACTTTGAACTGCCCGCATATTTTGATGGGGCAGGGCATGATTTCGGTGATTATTCAAAATCTTGTGACACGACTGAAAGAGTCATATGCAACGGCCACTTTATGAACAAAGTAATATTCCATGATCTTGGAGCACAATCTGACGATGCTCAATCACGTTTATTCATTACATATTTTTGTGGGACTTAGTACAATGTGGGGTACCACGCGACGGTGCGGTAAGACCATGAATTAATTGGCCTTTAAAACAACACTCACCTATTTTCAAAATGAAAAATACTAAAATCAGCCCAATAGGCTGTCGTAAAGATTTAAAAAATGTTTTGAAATGTATGAAAAGTAGATAAAATTTCGTGAAGGTACTGTACGTAAAATGTGTAAAAAAAAAAAACACTAATATGTGTTGTTTTTTTTTTGTCTACGATTTCAAAATTTCTTTTTCGCCACAAAGGTAACTATTTGGCCCTCATTTGGAACAATACACTGCCATTTTGAGGGTGGGGAAGCGGTAAAACAAGGGGGACCGACCGTGGTGCACCGACCACATACCGACGGCGTCGGGGACACCGCTGTGAGTCCCAACCGATCGATCCGTGCCGTTCATCCTTCTCAAAATCAAATTCCGAGTTCTGAATGAAATGGGCGTGATTTTTGATCGAGATCATACAACCGTCTGATTGCCTACATTCCCGCGTAGACCCACTTGGAATTTAATTTTGAGAAGGATGAACGGCTCGGATTGATCGGTTAGAACCCACAACGGCATCCCCGACGCCGTCGATACGTGGTCGGTCCACCACGATCGGTACCTATAGAAGCGTTGGTGGGGAAGAGGCACAAGGACAGATTGTTACACTTGATAAAGCAATGCACGAGAAGTTTGTACCCCACAACGATTGTGCCCTCAAAAGTGAGTATTGGCCCACTGAGGACGGCATAAAATGATTTATGCAATCTGAGAGGGGGTCCATATTTCTTTTTTTTTTTGGTACATAGGGGGTCCATATTTCTTGTTCCCAACGCAGTGCATGCGCAGTGCTTTTTTTTTTTTTTTTTTTTTTGAAGAAATAGATAGAAATTTCATTAAACCAAACTCATAGTACACAAATCAAACCGAAAAACATCCCTAAAATAAACAAAACAGAACGGAAAAACAAAAAAAAAACGAAAAACAGACCGCCGGAGCCATCGCCGCCGCTGTCACGCCGTCGCCGCCACTACCCGTCAGTGTCGGAGGCCTAGATTGGCCTCCCCTTGGTCCAAAAATAAAGATTCCGGCTGCCTACACTGGAAGAAGAGCAGATCCATCCATGCATGGGAAGTCACCGGCAGATCAAAGAGAGGAAGAAGTAAAGGAGAGGAGAGGGGAAAAGGGGCTGGAGGAGAGGGGAAGGAGGCGGTGGGGGAGGGGGAGGGGGATATGTGGCGGAAGGAGATCTCCGGCGGCCCTGAGATCCATCTCTCACGCTCGAGCTCTCCCTCTCTACTCTAGCTCTGCAGTGCATCTTTTATACACACTTCTTTTATTAAAAAAATATTCAAATTTTAACTCATCATATATTGAAAACGGCATCCAAACATTATTTACATCAGAAGCAAGAATTGAGAGGATCACAAGGGAAGGAGAAACAATCCAATGAGCGTCCACATTGCATCATTAAGATGGCTCGGAAAGGAGCCCCAGCCACGCTAACCGGACCCCCAAACAATAACACGAAACACCGATGGAAATTCAATCCGAGGATCTGCTATTCAAAAGCCGAACGCCGACTGGCTCTTAAAGCAAAAGAAACAAAAGCTGGCGGGCCTCAACTGTCACGAGCATTAGACGCCACTCCTGGGCGAGCCCCCGCTATCACGGCGTGCTCTGGACCCAGGAAGCAAATGCCGGCGAACCCGACGAACACCACGCGACCACGGAGAGCACTGGATACCACTCCGAAACACGCAGCCAAAGAACGACACCTAGTAACCTACAATCTAAAAAGGGTAAAGAGGAAAACAATAACCAGTCAATAACACGTAACCGAGTAGCTCGAGTAGCCCATCACCGAGTCATGCCGAGTCGCACCTAGTAGACAACGAGTCCCACTATCACAGACCATCCTGAGGCCAAGGCTCCCTCTCCGTCAAGACCCCGAGCGACCTCGACCACAAAACCCACCTCTGGCGACCACAAGCCGCAAAAAAATACAGCCTCCATCAACGACGACGAACAACTGGTAACAAACCACCGGACAACGTGATGGAATCGATGGAGGTGGAGCAGCAAAGGAGGAGAAAACTAGGAGAGAGGCGGCTAGTGCCGGTGGTTAGAGGAGAAGGATGGAGGGTGGTGGAGGAAAAGGGAAAAATCTCCATATAAAAATATTCATTGAGACGAGGTTTTTTTTAGATTGCGTCAAAGCACTACACGATTGTAGTGTGAATCGTTGATATTATATTGTTGATTTTAAAGAACTTAGTAGCCAGGAAATGTTAAAATGATGAATTTTAAGACAAATGTATCAAAACTAATTGGACTATTAATATTTGATTAATTTAATTTTTGTACATATAATTATGATGCTACCGGATCTTACGATATAAATTGTTTGGATCATGATAACTGAGTTTGAGATGAATCTCACCAATGGTGCACTACAACTCTTTAGGACTTTTAACACACTACAGACTCCCAAATCTATAAGTCAAACTCTTGAGGTCAAAGGTCAATGATTTCTAACACAGTATTTTTACTTATTACACAATCTTAACTCGATATCGGTAGCCAAACGCATCACTAGCTAAGGATGTTTGATCCACATGGCTCGGGGGGATTCGTTCGTTTAGTAAAACTCCGTTCTTGTAATTGGGTCGTACAACGTATGTTAATTCTTCTTTTCGGACGAAACCTGAATCTTATGAGACATGGAAATCCTTGAAAATCAGACAAACATGAAACTGCGATTAATCCAATAACAAAGCAAATATTACTATATGTTATGAGCTTGTGACGATGAAATCAGGAGGATTCAGATCTCATGGAAGATATGGGAGTCAATAGCTTTCGATTCTCTATATCTTGGGCCAGAGTTCTACCTAGTAAGTTTTACACTTACCCAAGAAAAAGCTTCAATTTTGATAAAACTTCTCTCTTTTTTCCAATTTTTCAGTTTCCTATGAGAAGCTCATTTGCTTTCTGAAATTTGGAAACAGGGGGGAGATTCGGGAAAGTGAATATGGCCGGCGTCAGATATTATAACAAACTCATTGACTCGCTCTGGCATAAAGGTTGAGTTTCGGTGAAAATTGATAGTATTGTTAGTTGTAGTTAGTGATGTTCAAACCCTAATCAAATGAATAGGAGAACGTAGTACCTACCACTCCACTTGCAGGTTGAGTTTAACTCTTGCGGGGAAAAAATCAGATAATTTCACGCCGCCAATCATAGTTTCAAATTTTTGATTCAGGGATCCAGCCATTTGTGACATTGACTCACTACGACATCCCTCAAGAACTGGAAGATAGATATGGAGCCTGGCTTAGCCCAGAAATGCAGTAAGTCGTGTCTTATTTATACCCTACTGTGACACAAGGTACATCTCTAAATGGATAAGAAAATAATTCTTGAAAAGATAAAAAAGACTAGTCAGGATTTTCTATCAGTGGGATTAAGAATCTACAAAAGTTGTACATAATTGATGTCTTAGGGCAAGATCTAGTGAATCGATTTGTAGGGCCTTGGTGCATAATTACCAAAATATCCAGAAATATATGTGTAGGAAATTTTAATCCAGCGGGGTCAATTGACCCCCCTTGCCTCTTCTTGGGTCCGCCCCTGCTGTACTCCCTTCGTCCCCAAATAAGAGTCCAGTATTCCATTTTGGGTTGTCCTTGATAAGTGTCTATTTTGAAAAGTTAACGGGTAAAAGTTCGTACAATAAACATTGTCATTTTAAAAACTTAATGAGTAAAGAGTTAATGGGTAAAGAGTAATTGTGCGTTGTGAAGTACTTGAATTACTAGAAGACAATCGAGTTCTAAGTTGGACATGTAAAAAAAGGACGCAGGGAGTAATGTTTAACACCTGAATGTTATGGCGAAATTTATCCGAATGTTAAAGATTTTATGATTTGGAGTGCATTACCAGTTACCACTCAAAAAAAAAAAAAAATGGAGGGTGAAAAACATTTTCCTATCGTATGATCATGTGGTGAAAAATACCCTTGCTAAAGTTCCATCTTGTACCGAGACTAAGAAGCATGGACATGAACACGAGATACGAATACTCAAAAGACATGGAGAGGGACACAACAGTTTTCCAAAACCAGGATATGAGCACTTGGGGTATACGACAATAAGCACATTTCAGGAGTATTTATTTTTGTTACGTACTTGAATATCACACCACTACCAATAAAACAAATAAAAATTCAATGTTGAAAACCTTACACGTACAAGTTAAACCTACTGCATCTTAGGTACTACTATAACGTAGGTACTGAACATGCAAATATAAGGTCCCTCACATGTCCTGAGATGTTTTGACACAAGACACGCGTTCAAGCTGTCTCTAATGTGTCAACAGAGAAACTAATAACAAAAGAATTAAGGTCTGATGTGTATCCTACTAAGGTGTCGCTAAAATCACCTATCAAGTGTTTGTGCTTCATAGCCTAGAATAATTTTTAACTAACAGAGACCATATGTTTCCAGAGATGATTTCAGATACTATGCAGACGTATGTTTCAAATACTTTGGGGACAGAGTTAAGTACTGGGTTACCTTCAATGAGCCCAACGTTGCAGTAATTCGCGGTTACAGATCTGGCATCTACCCCCCATCTCGCTGCTCTGGTTCATTTGGGAATTGCAGCAATGGCGATTCAGAAAGAGAGCCTTTTATTGCTGCTCACAACATTATTCTGTCCCATATAGCTGCTTTTGATCTCTACCGAACTAAATACAAGGTATCAAAACAAGTATACAATACATATTTTTCTGATCGTTAACTATAGCTTCAACCACCCAAGCTAGTGCTTGGTGGTCAATGGGTCTCCCAAAGGGTTTGGGCCCTGAGAGGTCACAGGTTCGAGCCGTATTAACGAAGCCCTTCAACTCTGCCCTCAGTTCCCGCCTACTGGCTGCTTGCCTTGGGGGCGGTTGTTGCTCTGGCCCTTTGGTCCCTTTTGTCACCCACCACAGGTCTAGAGTGGTCACGGCCAGAGGAGGGCTGCTATGTGACCCTCCTCCACCCTTTTTGCTGAGCAAACTCAACTATAGTCTCTATGAAGCACGGGTACTTCTAAAACCCCAAAGTACCTGTACCGTACCCGTACCGGGTACCGGTACTCCATGGGTACTCCAAAATACGTACCGGGTACTCCAAAAACGTACTAGGTACTTTTGAGTTTATGGGTACTTTTGGGCCTATTCATAAAATTTTCAAAACTTTAGGGATTCTATAAGGGAAAAAGATTCAAAGTGCTGGTGTTAATATGTAAGAACTCAATGCAATAAAGTCATAAACTCGAGACCACGACTCAGATCTAGAGCTTGATTTTGGAAAAACAAGTGCAAGGTTGACTAATCTTTTTTGTCAATCTTCCTAGCGACTGCGACTCCTCTCCCCCCTCTCTCTATCTCTCATTATTTTTGTTGCCCCTTCTCTCTCGTTATTATGTCAAAATCCATTCATTTTTTCAATTTTTTAGATTGGCCTTGAAATATCTTTTGCTCTCCATCTTGAAACCTATGATAGTTGCATGCACAAAAATTAGGCTATTGCACTTTATTTCATAGGAAAATGAGTCCATCAAGCAGCATGGGTTCAAGTTCAATGCTATTAGCTTTTGTTATCTTGCTTCTATCTATAAAATATGTTATACTTGTCATATCTAATGAAGCATGCCAAAAAAGTAAAAATATATACATAAAAAAAATCGCCGTACCCGTACCCGTACCCTACTTTTTTGGGTTGTTGCAGTATCTCGTACCAGTACCCGTACCCCATATCAGTACCCGTGCTTCCTAGCTATAGCTTGAGTCAAGAAACATTAATCAATACTCTGCTACTCTTTGCACACGCCATTGTTTTTGTCTTTTATTCTCTTGGCAAAAAACAGGAAACATGTCTTCGCTACAATGTTTCAAGAGCTTGTTTTGAAAACAAGCAAGGGTTAGGTAAGGTCGGCAGTTGGAGAGGGAGTGGCTAGAAGCTAAGGGAGGGTTTGTGAGTGGTGGGCTCAAATGCCAAGAGGCTAGAACCATATAATCAGCGTCATGTTTGGCAAAGATAAAAGGAAAAGAATACATATTTGGAATCTTTTTTGGGGCCAATCTGATATTTGTAAGGTTAAATGTGTGAAACACCAATACACTTATACCTATTCTCACGAATCTTTCCAATATATGGCGGGAGGAATAGTGAGAGGGGGAGTGATCGAAGGAGGGAGCAGTGATTGGAAACTTTGTTTTGAAAAAAAGGTCAAAAACACTTTCTTTTGTCTCCTCTATGGTTGGAAAGTTTGAAACAAGCTACCTATTTAGGCAATGAAAATTGTTGACAAATGCGTATTTGTTTCCAGTATTCAACTTTTTTTAAAACAAAAACCAAATACAAAATACATTCACGTAACCAAACTGGTTTCTTTCTTGCTAACTGCTAAGCATCCAGAAAACACAAGGAGGAAGTGTTGGCATTGTTTTAAATGCCATATGGTTTGAACCTATCAGCAGCTCCTTAGAAGACAAGCTGGCAGCTGAGAGAGCTCAATCTTTCTACATGAACTGGTAAGAAATCTTTTCTCTTCCCTACTTCATTGTCATAACATGACAACCAAATAACTAAAAACATGATTTTGCAGGTTCTTAGATCCGATTATACTAGGTAAATACCCAGAAGAAATGCATAAGATTTTGGGATCTATTCTGCCCAAATTTTTGGAAAAAGATTTGCAAAAAATGAAAAGGGGGTCAGATTTTATCGGGATAAACCATTATACTAGTTTCTACATCAAAGACTGCTTAGTCTCTGTGTGTGAACGGGGACCAGGAAATTCCAGGACAGAAGGTTTAATTCTACGGACTGCTCTGAAGGACGAAAACCTTATTGGAGAATCTGTATGTATTGTTGTCCCAATAACCTAGACTTAGGACTATATCATTTCACAACTTAATCAACCCTGCTTTCGTTTATGTATTGTAGACTGCAGTGGACTGGCTATATGTTTACCCCAAAGGAATGGAAAAAATTGTGACATACATAAAGGATAGATACAATAACATACCGATGTTCATCACAGAAAATGGTGGGTAAAGAAAAATTTTGAAGCGCTTTCAGAAAAGCTTTGGCTACAATGTTGAATATGTTTCTTATGATTGTGTAGGGTTCGGTGAGATGAACAATCCCAATACCACAATCGAAGTTTCCCTTAACGATGTCAAAAGAGTGCAGTATATGTGTAGTTACTTGGATGCCCTAGCAACTGCTATAAGGTACAAATTACAAACCCAACAATTAACTAGAGAGTGACTGATAATCATGTCTTATGTTTTCCTATTGATGAAATTGAAATCTGATAAAGGAATACTGAAGCTAGCATATGCAATTATATGGGCAGGAATGGAGCAGATGTGAGAGGGTACTTCACCTGGTCCTTGCTTGACAACTTTGAGTGGATATCTGGATATACAATAAGGTTTGGGCTTCACCTTGTTGATTATCCCACCCTCAAGAGAACACGGAAATTATCTGCAACGTGGTACAAACAATACATTTCTGACCATAAGGCTCGCAGTTCGTTAATGTCTAGGAATACAGCAAGTAAGCTTGCGATGGAATTTCAACGGGAATGAAGACAAAATGCAAAATGAAAGTTATCTTCATCTTCACAAAAAATCAATCTTGTGGCATGTTATTTCATCTATCCCCTTTGGTGCGCATACAATTTTATTGAAAGATCAATTTCCTTCATTATCATTACTCTTTCGTCTAAACAGCCTTGACCAGTTCTTTGAAGACTACAAGAATAGATAATACGCAACAAGAGCTTCAATTTTCATTCCAACCCATTTCCATTTAACCATGCTCTCCCCTAACCATTTTGACTCAACATTGCTGTCATGCTGTGGATGCATGAAATAATCTGGTAAATTCAGGTGAGAGTTAAACCGAGGTGGTTCCTGAGCCACCGCCTCCACCAAAATCAACTGTGGTTGAGTATAGCACTTCAAATTCCTTTGGATTCCAAAACTACTTCCTTCTCGAGTTTCGACGAAGTAATCCTTCAAAAAGTGTGGCAAAACTGGCAATGAAGTGTTTGTTGTTGTTGTTGATGGAAAGTGCTCTTTCTAGGTGGCCCTTCTCTATAAGTGCACCTGCGGTCTTCCTATCTCCACCAGGGTGATCCAGCCTCATAGAAGTGCTCCCCCTCATCCCATGAAATTTGACAAGCTTGAAGACCAATAGCGACACTAGGTTCTTTCCCATAATATGAAACACGCTCCTGCATAGAAACTGCTTCATCATTCTCACTTGGATATTGAGCCTTGTACTTGCCAAATGGATTAATCCCAGGATTGGTCATTTCCGCAATTACAGCAAGCATGTACATTGAATCGCCCACTATTGGGGCTCCACAAGCAGCCAATTGTGCACGAATCTGGATCAAATAACTAAATATTGTCAAAGTAATAATGATAGCAGCAGAAATCCTAATGATGGTGCTTTTGAATGAGGCTCTCAGAAGTCAGAACAAACAAACTAAAAATCTTGCAAGTTGCAGTGTTTTTTGGAAACAAAGCCGGCTTCTGCTAGATGCCTTTGGAACTGCAAACATTTTCTCAATTTTCAAAGTAAATCTCATCATATTTTAGCACATTCGTAAACAAGATTGACCCAAAAAAAAATGAGAAGTTTTGTAACCACTTATTTTTCGGAACTGCAAACATTTTCTCTATTTTCAAAGTAAATCTCATCGTATTTTAGTACATTCGTCAACAAGATTGACAAAAAAAAAAATGAGAAGTTTTGTAACCACTTATTTTTTGCGCTGCCCCAGAACCAAACAATAGTCGCACAACATATGCTGCAATTGTACAATGTCACTGCTTATGAAGATATTACTAGAAAACAAACCAGAAAGGGCCTCAAACAAAGTACCTGATGTGTCCGACCTGTTAAAAGGTTTATTTTACACTCATATGCAAAATCTTTTGAAGGCCATCCACAGTCCTCAACACAATACTTCTCTTGAGTTACAGAGTTTGGCCATGGAACCTTCTTGCATTCCAAAACCTCAAGTTGGCACAAGGGCCATCCTTCAATGAATTCTGTATGGCATAACAATTTTAAAGTTGATCCAGTCAGAAATGAGGAAGACAAAGTTGTTTCAGCACAACACCACCTTTCGGAAAAATTCAGCAATTTATTCAGCAGCATGCATTGGCGTCATATTAAAACAGGAAACAGCAAAAGAAGTTTGCAAACTTTTTTCTTCTCTCCAATTGCAACACCCACAGCAGCCTCCAATGATATCAAGTGACTTTTCATGGTGTACAAATAGTTGGGAAGAAACTGTCACACAAGTCTTAACTAAAACGTCAGAGAGTCATACATTTTCGTGATCTCATATATCTCGCATCTTAGCCAAATGCAATTAAGCACTCGTAATTCTGTCAAGTCTAAGAATACACAAAAAAAATATAACGTGTCTGTCGGCAAGAAGATATTGAAAGATTACTAATTAAAAAGCTCAAAAATGAATGTGTGAAATACATATTCACAGTACTTAACAGAGCTGGTTACCTTCCGAAATAAGTCTCGGAGCCATATTGACACGCCGCATATAGTGGGTAATTACTCCAACAGGAAGAGGAGCAGCAGCAAGAGCTAGATATAACTTCTTCACATTTTTGTCCTGATGATAGACAGTATAAAAGCTTCAGAGGGAAGGGACCAAAGCAGACAAGCTGAAAGAAATAGCAGATCTGACAGCTAAAATAACATATATCCCATCGTGCATGTCAGTTTGTTTTAAAGGCTGTCCCCTTATGGAATGTGAGGTACACAATTTGGCTGCAACTCTTCACTTTATATGTCATGATGTTCTCTCTAACTCAGAAAATAAATTTTATGAACTTACTCTGATTTTTCCATGGAATACTGAACAATACTCCTTCGTTCTAGCAAACACAACACTGCAATAGATCCAACCGATTACCAAATATTTGTAATGCAACACTGAAATACGCAACTATGATGATCCAGTTGAAATACCATACCAGCCTTCTGAGCAATTATCAATCTGATGGGTAGTTTTTAGTGGTTCCATAAATCCCAAGGCACGAGTAGCAAAGGTTGCACAACTTTCTTCAAGATTATCTGTAGTTCCTCCAACCTTAATCAAAATAGAGGTGCAGTCAGCTATCAATGAGGCACAAAATACAAATTAATGGACAGGGGAAACCTTTAGCAGAAGGGTGGCAAATGGAGACAGAAGTCCACGTAAACTATACCAGTTAGCCAGCTGAGAAGTTGTGCATTCTGGCAAATGACACTAAAATTCAACTCTTTGATAAGAATAATAGAGGAACAATCAATTATGCTGCTCATTACGACTAGGATCTTGACATCAAGATATAAGTGTTTTGATTGATTGGTTGACATAAACATAAAGATGAATACAAATTATGTATATACACACATATTAATATTTGTTCTTGTTTGGTTCCCTCTAAATGGCAAGAGACAAGATAGAGAAAAATTAAAAAAAAGGTCACTTCCTTGCAATAAATTGGAAATTTCCTCAGTTGAAGCTTGGTATTGCTCTTCCTACATATTTGATTCGCAATAAGAAAATTGTGGCAGAATCGTTTGAAAAGATAAAACAGTCAGAGGGAGGATCATACAATGTCAGGAATCAGAACCAAGGGGTACAACCGTACAAAAGCACAATGGAAATGAAGATTAATTATCACACAGTAACCAAACATGTCATATCCTACATCAGAGCAGAAAATTGACAATGCATCTAGTTTCCTCAAGTACAAGTGCTTCCTGATCAGATCACCACATAATAAACTCACAACTTTGCCTAAATCAAATAAAAGAAAAGATCAATAAAAAATGGAACATTTTACATACAGATGTACCCGCTGGTTTATCAAGAACAACATAGGATTCAGATACAGCAATAATTCTTGATCTCCAGTCAATCTCATAACACCTGAACAACACAGAAATGTCAAGAGAAGCCAGCCTTTTTAATACAAATAAGGAAAATTATCGTCAGGGATACTAATAAATAACCTTGGGAAGCGTTTTGGGTGGACATGCACCCTTAAATAAGTTCCAGCTTCAACAAACTGGTTAACATGAGTTATTCGAAAAGTTTTTTGAGCTTCTCGAACAGTTTTCCCTTTAATGGAAGATCTCTTTCTCAGAATGGATGGAGCTGTAGCTTCCTTAAATATCTTAATTTCTTCTGATGTTGCAGTTGGAGGCGGCACAGGGCATACAAGGGCATAATACACAGCTCCAAAATGGATAAGATCTGCAACATACCTTAAATGGAAAGACTTTTATTGTTCAGGAATTAACCTGGTTAATGGCTTGTTATAAGTAAGGCCACTGAACTAATAGGAGAATCAATTAATGATACTCTAAAAATAAGGCAGCACTCACAATGGAGGAAGATCCAAAGCCTTACAAACATATTCCAGAACAGGGCCTCCAACAGAAACAACCAAGTGCTCAACTCTTGGCGGACCACTTTCGGAGGGGCACGGAAGCAATCGATGATATTCAGGATAACTGGAAGAAAATGAAGGGCTAAACATCAGCAACTCAAAACAGAAGCCTTTAAATGTTAAATAAATCATAAGAACTTGTACATCTCAATTCGAAGTAACACGTAGCAGCACAAGCTTTAGTTGGCCATTGGTACTAGGTAGTACGTCATTCATCCACATCAGAGGTGATATTATGACTGATGAAATTTAATTGCCTTGCCTTATGAGTGGAAAGGAAGACTATAACACATCCTATGAAATTATATGTCACAATCAAAAAGACATTTAATTTCTGAATAAATGGTGTACTCTATGCTGAAGTTCAGCTTTGTTTCAATGATGTTTCTATTGGGAAAATGCCTTTTTCCAGTAAAGTTTTTAGCAACTTCGAGCCGAAATTAAAAGTAGGACCCAAACACCTTTTGAGGTGGGTCCAAGTGATTTTAGAATTTCGATATCCTACGAAAGGAGTTTAAACCATGGAAAGACTAAACAAAAAAAATGTCAAGAGATGAATGAGATAGTGTCTCATAAAGTGGGCATAGTTGAGAAGGTGAAAGTCACCCTCCATCTCACATAGCTTGAAGATATTTGTGGGTATATAAGCCCCAAATTTGATTTTGGGCTTGGGCTTGGGTTTATAAGCCTGTAAGCCTTGCTGTATGCCTAGAATATTCTGGAATGGAAGTGAAAGGTTGTGGCTATTGTCTTGACTCACCAGTTGCAAACCTTTCAGCTTTCCACATCCAAAAATAAATCCTCCATATTTATCGATCATCATGATCGAATTAATGGTAATACGGATGAAAAGGTCTACGGCCACAACGTAAATTGAGTTTATTCCTTTCATTTGAACAACAAAAATTACAAATGCTTCTTTCATAAACTCTAGAATATCATTTTCTTTTATCAAATCCAAAACCTTAGAGTTATATTTTGTTTCGTTCAATTTGTTCCGTTAGGCCGAACAAGTTCAGTTCCAACTTTGTTCATCCAGTAACAGAAAGAGAATATAAACGATGTTCAGGTTTGCCGGGAAGTCTCATCATGTGGTGCTGTTGAACTGAGTGCAAACTATTGTATCTTATGTCAATTGATACCCCAACCACCATTCGGGAGGTGATAAACTGTTTTAAGGACAATATTTAAACACACGGGCCTCGTTTCAGTTTATAGATTCTGTTTTGAACAGATAACTGTTTGGTTTACCACTGAGCAAAAAAAAATTAAAAACTGTTTGGTTTACCATTTCTATTCCTAACAAATGTATGACTGAAGGATTAAAAGCTGTGAAGTCTCACAGATATCCGTAACAGTCATTGCAATTCATCTCAGATTGGTGAAGTTTCACCAACTTTCTAGTATGTTGATTTGGTACCATTAGTAGAGCTTCACTTGTTTATTTTTTCTACCTAGTTATATAATATTCAGTTTGATTTTCGAGACTGATTTTCCTTAAAATTTCTACAATATCCGGGTCATTCATCAACATATAGCATTTCAGTTTGCAAGCACTTAAAGGACCTAAAATCATAAAACAAGAAAACTGTAACACCCCAATTTTTAGCACCATTAATACAACAAAAGTAGATTACCACCCAATTCAATCATGTCTTCTAAGTTTCGATGGTTTGGTACAAGCTCCCAGCAAAAGCATTAGTGGGATTCAAAACTGTCCTTACTTGTGAACTTTCAACCATACAAAACCCTTAACATTGTCACCAAATAAAGGGGAAATTGCGACCCAAAGGTTAGCTCAAGTGGTAAGTTTGGCAGAGGTAAGTGCCTTACAAGCACGAATAGCGGTAAAAGAGATTCGGGTAACGGTTGCGGTCAGTTCGGAATTACCAGAAAACAAAAATGGGGAAATTGCAACAATCTAAAGCTCATACATAACCAAACAGGCACCAATTGCAATTTGTAGGAATAAAAATAGAGGAGAGCGAAATGCGCTTACCAAGTGGAGGAAGAAACGGGAGTTGAGGGGGTGGTAACATCTGATGAAACAGCAGAGGATTCAAAACCGAAGGTTCTCTTTCTCTTAGGAGATGCCCAGTTGGTGTTGAGAGAGTGGGCAGAGGCGGCTAACGTGCGCACGAGGGACGCCGGGGTGGCGGCCAAGGTCCGGCAATTCGACGCCCTGAGGTTGACGATTATTGACGCGAAACCGGCGGCAATAATCGCCATTGGTATTAGGATTATCTTATGGGTTGCTCTCAGAGGCCACAGGACAGATGCGATGACCCAGGTCTGTTTTTCCTACATTTCTTTCTCGATATTTTTATATTTTTATATAGGAGTAGTAATTATGTATTTATCTTTTGTGATCATTTTTAAAATTAATCATGATAATTTTAAAAATTAATCATGGGACTCATAAAAAATACTAGTAAAAATTTGGACAAAGTTGAATGGAAATGAGACCTTCTCTCTCTACACTACAAAGCCGCCACAACTAGGGTTTCCTTCGCCTGGGGGGAGCGGCGCCTCCTCCCCCCGGGCTTCCTCCCTCCCTCTTCCATCCCTCCTTCCATCCCCATCCCCATTCCATTCCATTCCATTCCTTTCCTCACCTTCCTTCCTCTCCTCCTCCTTCTCTCTCCTGCTCCGGTGGTTTTCTTTCCTCTTCCCCTGCTCCTGGCTTTGACGGTGGCCGCGGTGTTGGCTGCGGCTTCTTAGCCTAACGGCTTGTCGATCCGGCGACTTACCACGCCGGTTTCCATGTTGGTGGATCTCGGTTTCTAGCCTAACGGCTAGGTATATGTCGCACAGGGGGTGGAGATTCGTGACCTGCGTTTGGCTATGGCGGCAAAGCTCTTGGGCGGTTGTGGCTCGGTCGGCGTGAGGCTACGGTGGCGGCGTTTTAGCGATCTATTGAGAAGCTGTTGGAAGTTCTACCGCGGATCTATGGTGGTGGGATGTTGTGGGCTGTCCGTGTGTTGGGCGACGGTGGCGGCAGTTAGAGGCTCGGCCAGGCGTGGTTTGGGGTGTCGGTGGAGGAAGCTTTCAGTTGAGGTTTAGGGTTTGTTTGTTTGCTTGGGCTTATCTTGTATCTGGGCTTTGGGCCTTTTTTTGGGGTGGGCCAGGCCCTTTGGGTTTGGTCCATCCACCTCTTATTCGCTTGTTCATCAGTAGCGCAGGGACGGCAGTGAGGTTGCCTTGCGCGTAATGCCTCGGCGTCGAGGGCGACCTTGGAACCAGTCCAAGGACTTTGGTTGATCTTTGTAGTTGTTGTTGTTTAAGTTTTTGAGTTGTATCTGTACTTTGAATTTCCGTTGGACCAAAAAAAAGACATTAAATACAAAAAATACAGTTGCACGGTATTTTTTTTCTTCCTCGATCTACCTTTTTTTTTATTTTTTTTGCTTTTTCTCGTGATTTTTACTTTTTGAAACTCCTTGTCAAAACAAACCTTTCTACAAAAATTATCGTGAACCTATCAAAAATTTAAAAAAGACCGTTACCCAAATAAAAATTTAGAAAAGAACCAAGGGCCTTGGGGTTTATGAATCGGGCTGACTTGAATCTAATTAGACTTCGGCCCCAGAGTTCATAAATCGGGTTCGGGTAGGCATGAAACGGAGTAAAGTTTTTAGTTTCAACTTTCTTCAAATGACTAAGGGTGTGTTTGGAACTCGAGAAAAATGAGAGAAAATAAAGGAAAATTGAAAATTTTCCCTCCTCTTGTTTGGTTTGGAGAGAAAAAAGAGAGAAATAAAAAATCTAAGTATTGGGAATAGTAAAAAAAAATTCCACTTTTCTCTCACTTTCCTCTCATTTTACTATTTTCTCTCACTTTCTCTTCCGTTCCACATGTTCCAAACACACCCTAAAATCCTTTCTTGTTTTCTCATTTGAGCCCTTGAAGGTTTAGGGGGTGTTTGGGAGCCTACTTTTCAACTTTTCATTTTTAACTTTTTGGCTTTTTGGCTTTTTGGATTATGGTCAGAATGAGTTTTGAATCTGAGAGGAGTGTTTGGGAGAAATGTGCAGAATGCATTTTACAAAAGTAGTAATGTTTGGGAGAAAAATAATGAAAATGAGTTATGAGTTTTTTTTCCCATTTTGCCATGTTTATAAATTATGTTATAAAACGTGTTTTTATCTTCCTTTTCTTAAAAAAATAAACATTGTGCTTCACCACTTCAAACCAAATCTCTCTCTCTCCCTACCGACCTGTAGTCTCTCTCTCTCTCTCTCTCTATGTTCTACAGTGTCATCTTCCCTAAAGCCTCCAATTGAAAACCCCCCAATCAACAAAAAAAATCAAGTTCATCGTCCAATTCAAATTGAAAACCCAAAATCTCAAATTCAAATCAACAATAAAAGTCAAGACCAAGAATCTGTGCAAGAAAGAAAAGGCGGCCAATCTGAGAATCCCAGGAGAAACCAGTTCATCGTTCAGTTCATCGTCGTCCAGATCTGAACGATTTCCGAAGCAGGTCCGACCGGCGTGGAGAAATCGCAGGGGTCCCCTGCTGTTCGGTGTGTGGTGGAAAAATTGAACCCAGAGATAACGTAGGGGTAAGGATGGGAGAAGAAATTGAGGGGAAATGAAAAACGAGAATGAGAAATCAAAAGGAGGTTAGGAGCTGATTCTGGCTTTTGCTCTAGAAAGTGAAAAACGGAGAAGTCATTTTGAGAGAATGAGTTTTGTCCCAGAGCGCCCAAACAGTTAGAAGCCGAAAACGGGAATGGGAAAATGAGAAACTCAGGCGCCCAAACACCCTCTTAAAACTGATAGTAGGCTAATAAGTCGTTTGTAGTGCCAATATATAGCATGACAAGAGCCAAACCCGAAACCCCAAATCTTGCATACCCCTCCAAACTCATACTTTTTTACTTTATAGGGGGCTTAAGAAATAGAGCCGAACTATCACCTCGTTTCTGTCATCGAGAAGAATAATTGTGAACTTTTCAATGAGACATATGAGGTGAATGGTTCATATTATTTTTGTAGGCCTCCCACAGAGCCAAAAAGTGAGTCGAAGGGGTATGAAAGATTATAGTATGGTGGGGAGCTTAACTCTTAACTAAGCCAACTAAGAAACTTAAAGTCTATGTAACCAGTGTAAACTTATTGAAAGAAAGTATTGATTTCTTTAAGTCGGGTCTCAATACATTCCAAATTACCCCATCCATTTGTGTTTGTTTGTCCATTTTCACTATTCTACACCCCGTGAAAAATTATAAATATCTTTCAATACAAACCTCTAAAATGTACTATATATATCTTATTTAATAGATCTCAATTAGAATATTACACGAAATTTCCAAAATCATGAAGCCTAGTAAAATTTGAAAGATATAGACAATCAAAACTATGACATGAATGCCGAAAATGGACCTTCAAACATAGGTAGAGAGAGTAAAAAGTTTGTTCAACCTTTATTTGGTTACACCCTAACTGTTCTTCCTAAATTTTTGCTCTAGTATTGTTCTAATTCATTTCATTTTTGTAATTTATTGTTTAGGTTTATGTCATAATTTTTGGGTTTAAATATTGTCTCGACAAGAGATGTCAATAAAGTATAATAATGTAGACCGAAGTTGAAAACAGTTTAGATAGGACAATAGTAAAGACAAAAAAAGATAGAACTGTTGGTCGTAATTTTTACTTTCTAAAACTTTAATGGTCGAGATAAATTGTTAATTCAAAACATATTACGTGAAAATTTAGGAACAACAAGTTTATGTTGACAAAGTCATTAACCTTTACATTAATTGACCAGGAATTTGGTGAATTTCCTAAACCCTACAGAATGATACTTTAGGGGGCGAAATGTAACTAAGCATAGATTATAAAAATTAAGTGGGAGATTTTTTATGTACAAGTTATAATGATTAACAACTTCATTTTACCATACATTCCACACACTGTATATTTTTTCCTTTCGTGCAATTACACTAAACAAGATCATTTCTATGTAACTAACAGATATATGATAACATATTACAGAAAATTGGTCTAAAGGCCAAATTTGGGGCTTTAAATGGTGTTTAGTTCAGTTTTACTTATTTTAATGCTTCCAATACATTGATGGAAATTTTTTGATGGCTCAAGGACAACATTAGACAAAAATACCCTTAATGAACCACACTACTCACGCTCACTGTAATACCCGTCACGGATAAATAGTGTTTAGATTCTAATTCGCATTTTGGAGTGATTATGAGTTTAGGGCTTTAAGTTAATTGAAATAAAAGTTGAGGGGGTGGAGTGTAATTTTGCCAATTGCGGGGCGGGGCGTGACAGCTTGGTATCAGAGCTAGTACGTTCTAGACTCTGTGTTGGGAGTCGGCTGGGGTTTGGTAGTGGACCATAGGGGTCTTGTGTGTGTCAAATAGAGGTTGGTGGTCGACTAACGTGTGAGTTTATCTCTAACATTGCGTTTGCTATTGGTGGTTTAAGTGATTGAAACAGATTTGTTTTTGAGAAATGGCTGAGGATGCGGCATCTAGTGAAAATGAGGTTGAACAACCAGTACCTATGCAACCGCCTATTGTGGGGGACGCCGATAGAGTTCTTGCAGCTCTGGCTCAATTTACTGAGCGACAAGCAGAATTTATGTTGTGGCAGAATACACGGGAAATGGCTCGGGATTCAGGTACAGGATTGTTTGAGCGTTTCAAGAAATTGTTCACAGTGGAGTTTGAGGGAACCGTGTCGCCTAGTGATGCTGAGGAATGGTTAAAGGCTGTGGAGCGAGTGTTGGATGCAATGGGGGTGACCGATGCGCAAAGAGTAACCTTGGCAGCTTTCAGTCTAAAGGGCAAGGCACGAAATTGGTGGGATGCTCTGAAAAGACAGTTGACAGCACCTTTACCTGGGGTGGTACCGGCGGTTCCACAAGTTGTAACGTGGGAACGCTTTGTCAAAGGGTTCAATGATCAATATTGTCCGGAGAGTTATCGATTGGAGCAGGAGGCAGCTTTCACTCGTTTAGAACAGGGTACTATGACGGTTCCGGAGTATGAAGCAAGGTTTGCGGCTTTGTCACGGTATGCTCCAGAAATGGTTGACACAGATGCAAAGAGGTGCAGGCGGTTCCGGCTAGGACTTAACCCGGATGTGTTTAAAGGGCTAATAACTTTTCGAGAGAGAGACTATGCCGATTTAGTGGATATGGCTAGGAAGACGGAGAAGAGTTTGCATAATTGTTGTGATAAACAGGAGTCTAACAAAAAGAGTAAAACGGATGGAATAGCCTTTGGGAGATTTGGTGGTAGTAATAACATGGGCGGGCAACAGGGGTCGCAAAGCGTTGAGAATCAAAGTGTTGAGAGAACACAAGATGGTTCATCAGGGTGGTCGAAAGGGGAATCTGAACAGGGGGCAAGCAAGCAAGCTATGAGTGGCACTGCCACAACACGTTACTGTTTCAATTGTGGAGCTGCGGATCATATGGCGAAGGAGTGTCCAAGTGCGGCCAGGGGTCCCAAGTGTTTTTCTTGTGGTGAGTTTGGACATAGGGCAGTGCAATGTCATCATGCACAGGCACCAGCGGCATCTTCTATGGGTAGTGTACAAGGGGTAGAGGTGGAGGAGCTGGGGGGTTTTTAGCACCGGCCAGGGTGTATGCAGTTGTTCATCAGGGGGCTCATGCTTCGGCCGATGAGGTGACAGGTATTTGTATGGTTTTCAGTATGAATGTCATATGCTTTAAATTATTGTTATGAGTAATTAATTTCGGGACGAAATTTTCCAAGGGGGGAGAGTTGTAATACCCGTCACGGATAAATAGTGTTTAGATTCTAATTCGCATTTTGGGGTGATTATGAGTTTAGGGCTTTAAGTTAATTGAAATAAAAGTTGAGGGGGTGGAGTGTAATTTTGCCAATTGCGGGGCGGGGCGTGACACTCACCATGCGGAGGAATTTCCCGCGGACAAAAGCAAAAGTTGTTCAATGAAAGCGACGTAACCCCATCCCCTGACAAAGTAACCCCAGCCCCAAAACTTATTTATATCTTATTTATTTAAAAGATATAAATAAGTGAAAAATGACACGTATACTTGTAAATTAAATGGACAATAAATTCGGAGAAGAGGAAGTAACAAAAGAAACAACATGAAGAATTTAATGCGTCTCGGGTGGGGTAGATAAAACTCATTCCCTCCACGTAATTATGTTCTGCCTAAATTTTGTTGTGGTATTTTTGTTCTCTTTTTCAGAGTTGTTGAATTGACCTTCTAACTTTTCGAATTAATGATTCAATGATTCGTCTAAAAATTAAATTATGACTACAACAAACAAAAATTCACTCGAGACAGAAAAAAAAAATTTGAAACAACTATTTATTTTGTCTTTAGTGTCATTTCAATTTCGGTCCATATGCGTTTCCAAAAAAAATAATTTCGGTCTATATTTTTAAACTTTTTGATTCCTCTCATTCAAACAAACAATTAATTTAAAAAATTATGATAAAAAACGAAAATAAAAATTACAAAAAGTAAATAATGTTGGAAAATATAACAAGGCAAATCTTATGGAGTTGGCTCTGAATCTGTTTTTAGAAGTTGCTATTTACATACTGACGGAGTAACCGTAATTATTTTATTCACCACATGTCCATAGCATCCATACACTTTAATGCTTTGGCTAAATAAATCACTTATGGTTTTGTAGGGGGTGTATTTCCACGTTAGCCTGTATCACGTGCAGGCTTTGGCTCGGCCCTAAATCTGCAAAACAAAGAAAGGGTTAGAGCACCCTTGCCTCTCGTTGGCAAAGGCCCTCCGATGCTTAAGTTAGTACTGGATTACTAATTAAGCCAAGAACACAATGCGCGTATAACTGGGTGCTACCGCGTACCTTTTGTCATGGTTATCGCCTTGTATTTATAGGTGTAGATGTTCTTCAATTTGGGCATAGCATCCATACACTTTAATGCTTTGGCTAAATAAATCACTTATGGTTTATATTTTTTTTTCCCTTATACAAAAAAAAAATTTGCATTTGTTAGTAAACTAATTATGATTTTTTTTTGTCTTTATACAAAAATTGCATTTAGGAAATGGCAACAAGGTGGGGCGATTTTTGCGATACCCTGACCTCGACCTGAAAATCCAACTCCACCCCACCCCACCCCTGCCCCCAAACCCGAGGGGTAATTAATGGGTAACCCATGCCCCGCCCCCATTGGTTAACGGGTTTACTCGCCCCGCCCCGCCTCGTCCCTCCCAGCTCCTTTTTTTTTACATATTAAGAAAATATGTTTTAGGCTCTAAAATTAGTGAGCACAAATAATAAGAGTTCACAAAATAACTATTACAATGTAACCAACATCTATTGTCTACAAGAAAATGAAAAATAATTGATATTGACTTGTTTTTATACAACAAAGTGTTTATACAAATTATATAATAACAGTAGAAGTAATGCATTAGTAATTTGCTTTATTTAATATTGACTTTTTTTTTAAAAATAACATTTATTGTTGACTAGTTTAGTATATAACAAGGGAAACGGATATCTTGTACTCAAAACTAACCGTGTTAGGCCTAATTAATGGCAAAGGAGATTCTTATAATAGCTTCAAAAGTAAGGGAGCTTAGTATAATTTTAGAAACCTCGAAGTCAATGTATTTGTTAGAAACCTCAAGGGAAGTCAATATAATTCACTGTAAAAAAGAAAGGCCCATTCATGTACGCGACCCCACTCGATTTTGTAAATTATATTTATATTTTCAAACATTTCAATTATATTCAATAAAGTTGTGATAGTGTTATTTTGTTTAACAGTACAATAGTGTTCAAATAAAATTATTTTAAATTTCTTTTTTTCGGATATTTGTCTGATCTAGTTTTTAGAGTTCCATATTTTTACTCCATCTTTTTTTGCAAATACACATTTTCTGTTAATTATCAGATTTTTTTACTAGATTAAGTTTATTGATCACTAATATAAATTTCTCGATCCGCTGTTGCCCTCATGTTACCCTTTCAAAAATTATGGTCATTTATAGTTATAGTTGGGGCATTTATAGTTACAGTTTGTGTAGTAGAGTATATTAAATTTTTTTAGGTACTTAATTAATTCAGTTTTACCTTTTCGGGAAAATTATACACTGTAGAAATTAATTGATAAACCAAAACTACCATAAATTAGAAAATAAGCCCAAATAAGCCTCCATTCCACAAAAGAAAGATTTGGACTTTTTGAACTCCGTCTGATTTTTAATAAATTTTTTGATCGACAGATCGTTTTCTTTTCATACACCAACAAAAAGACATCTAGTTAAATACTATTTCCGCCTGTAACTCTCGTTCTATTCTAGCCAGATAAAAAAATAGTTATAACTTTAAATCGTAATGAATTTTGCATTCAAAAAAACTGAGATTTTATCAACCCTCCTCCTCATTTGATAAAATCAAGAGGTGATTTTATCAAATTTTGATAAAATCTTTTGAAACGATGTTGTTTGATATATGTCAATTAGTTCTATAAGACAACATTTTCAAAATCACGTAAATTAATTTAAGTTAAGAGATCTAATCATTTAAAAATAACAAGAACTTATAAAAAAGACAAATAAATTGGGACGTTGGCAGTAAATATGCCAAACCCTAAGAGGTGGGGCCAATCGGCCAGGCACATTGTATCATTAGGCGAAAAAAGTTTGGGTGCCGAGTGGGTATTACCACTTGGTACTCAAGCGTGATCTGAGTCGTTTAAATGTGTTTTGGACGGCCCGGATTAATTCTCTACCTCTCCTCTCACCCAAACACTCTCTCTCTACCTTTTCTCTCTCTAAAATCCGAACCGTTGGATCGCATTATGAACGGCTCGGATTGCCGAGTGGGTACCACGTGGGCAATACCCACTCGGCACCCAAAAATTTCTCATCATTAGGCTATTGCATGGCTGGATCCCAATATCTTCTGCAAATTAGGTCGAAACACAAATCGCTCATCAACTCCTCTCTCTCTCTCTCTCTCTCTCTCTCTCTCTTTACACTCCTATCAAACCCTTTATTACACTCTGCGACTGCATGCACACAACTAGCAAAAATTCAATGCGTCCCTGTAGGTAGTAGATAAACCTCATTCACTCCAACCCCCCTCTTCTCTCTCTATTATCCTGAATTTATAGTAACATTCCCCAGTCTCTTCTTCACCTCATCACCTTACAAAGTTACACCTCTCTCTCTCTCTCAAATGGAGTTGGCAGACCTAATTTTCCTCTTCTCAGCATTTCTCTTTCTCTCCACATGGTGGCGATACTGGTCGGCCACAGGCGGAAGTTCCAGGAACCTTCCTCCGGGCCCACCAGGATGGCCACTAATCGGAAACTTGGGGCAGGTTATCCTCCAACGCCGGCCATTCATGTTCATTGTACGCGACTTACGCGCCAAGTACGGCCCAATCTTCACCATGCAAATGGGCCAGCGTACCCTCATCATCGTAACCAGCTCCGAGCTCATCCACGAGGCCTTGGTCCAGAAAGGCCCGCTCTTCGCCAGCCGCCCGCCCGACTCGCCCATCCGGCTCGTCTTCAGCGTCGGCAAATGCGCCATCAACTCGGCGGAGTACGGACCGCTTTGGCGGACCCTCCGCCGGAACTTCGTGACCGAGCTGATTAACCCCACTCGGATCCGACAGTGCAGTTGGATCCGGAAGTGGGCCGTCGAAAACCATTTAAACAGGATCCGAAAACAGTCCCAGGAGAAGGGTTTCGTTGAGGTGATGAGTAACTGTAGGCTAACCATATGCAGTATCCTGATATGTTTGTGTTTCGGGGCGAAGATATCCGAGGACAGGATTAAGATAATCGAGGGGTTACTGAAGGAGGTGATGCTGATAACGTTGCCCAAGCTGCCGGATTTCTTGCCGGTGCTAATGCCGGTGTTTGGGAACAAGATGAGAGAGGCGAAGGAGCTGAGGAAGAGGCAGATGGATTGTTTGGTTCCTTTGATAAGGAATAGGAAAGTGTTTGTCCAGAGTGGGGGAAACCCTAGTAGCGGCTGTGCGGAGATGGTACGTACATTGGAATTTTAGTTTCGAAATTTAAATACTGTATAATAGTATTTCATATTTCATGCACACCAACCCTGAATAATAGTTAGGTGGTTAACGGATTATTTCAGCACTATACATCTACGTGTCACGTGTCACGTCTATATACATCATTAAATACCGAAATCAATTAAAATCACTATTAAGATCTATGGGCCCGGTTTGACCTAAAGATATTCTGCTGCCCCAACACATATTCCTAGATCCTCGAAATTCAACGTACAAATGTTTGTTTAGTATACTACATTATGCCCCCTTCCACTTAACTTCTTTTTTTTTTTTTTTTTGGTATTTTCTTTGATGTGTTTTGTAAAGCGTGAAAAATAAAATTTTCAAAAATCTACCTAGTGAAATGGGGCCATTCAACACTAGCGAATGTTGAAATTTCATTCAAAACTTAAAAATATATATTATCTTGATATTTGCATTTTAGTTCTCTTTTTTTGATCAAATTGGACTTTTAGATTGATCATGCATATTGAGGAGCTAAATCAAAAATTGAAAAAAAAAATAACAAAATTATGCCCAAAACCTAAAAAAAGAACTCAGGACAGACGATAAAATTACTTTTTTGTAATTTTTTCATTTTTTTTGCACATTTTTATATTTTTCTGATTTCTATCAGCGAAACGAAAGATACATCCAATGCTTTGACGAAAATTTAAAAACAAAAAAAATATCAACTGTCTATAGTACAATCACTTAATTTATTCCAAACCCACCCTTACTTCTTGTTAGTTTCCGGTATTTTAAGCATTTTCTGCTTGCCACATAAGCATTTTCCGTTAATAATTTGACGGAAGAGAAAAATTGAAATTCGTCTAAAACTATAAGACGAAATTGACACGAAATATTTTGTAAGAACGAAATCGAAACTTGGTGTATTTTGGTAGACAAGCCTGCCGTATATTACTAGTTTTCTGCAAGATTTCGGAATATTATTGAGTCTAATGATTTTATCATTCCCAACAGGTGAGTCCGTTAGGCGCAGCTTATATTGATTCACTGTTTGACCTAAAACCACCTGGTCGAGACCATTTGGGAGAAGAAGAGCTAGTGACTCTGTGCTCCGAAACGATCAACGCCGGTACTGACACGAGCGCGACGGCGGTGGAATGGGCGTTGCTTCACTTGGTTTTGAACCAAGAAATGCAGGAGAGGCTGTACCAGGAAATAGTTTCTTGTGTGGGAAAAACTGGTACTCCAATTTTTTCACCTGCTCAAATAAAATTAATCCAGCTTTTTCTTTTAAGATAATGCACGTAATTTTATCGGGTCTTTTTCTATTTTTAATTTCTATGAAATTTTGGTTCCATATATTTATTTTTCCACAGTTTCTCTCAATTAGTGAGTAGAATGAAGTAATGCAATTTTTTTACCAAACAAAGAGAAAGGTTCACTAGCAAAATCGCGTTTTCGACGAAACGAATGGTGGCCAATTAATTCCATTTATTTTTAAATAATAGGTGCATTTGTTTGATTAAATTAAACTTTTTTTTTTATGGGTAATGATCATACTCGATCCCCAGATGCAGTGTCACCACTTGCAAATAACCTTGGTTTATTCAATAGAAAAGGTGCTTGTTACATGAAATTTTGAGAAATATGTTTTGTGAAATATTCGAGGAACATAAGAAATACTTTGGAAATCTGCCTTTAAATTTGAACATCTAACATGGAGACCCTTAATTTCTGAAATTTTGAATTTTATGTCGCAAGTGATATTTATCATTCTGCTTAAACTTATTTGTGTGATTTTTTTGCGTATTTTACATTTTTTACACTTTTAGGGGTTTTTTTTTTAGTTTCGGTCTTAATTTTGTACTTTATTAGACTTTTCAATAGAATTTCCGTTATTATGTATATATGCTTGTTTGATTCTTGTGTTTTAATTGTATCTTCTTTGTTTTTTTTTTGAGGAACTGAAACATAACTTAGGTAATACAGTACTCATATCTTTTTGATTTCCTTGTTATTGACTTTTCAATTTTTTTTTTTTTTATGATAAAAACCTAAATCAACAGGTACAGTCACAGAGGAAGATGTCGAAAAAATGCCCTTCTTGGGCGCTGTGGTGAAGGAGACATTCCGCCGTCATCCTCCCAGCCACTTCGTCCTATCCCACGCGGCTACAAAGGAGACAGAGCTCGGCGGGTACACCATACCCGCCGATGTCAACGTGGAGTTCTACACCGCGTGGGTAACTGAGGACCCGAGCATGTGGAAGGAACCGAGTGAGTTCCGACCCGACCGGTTCTTGACTGGCGACGGGGTGGATGTGGACGTGACCGGTACCCGGGGAGTGAAGATGCTTCCGTTCGGAGGCGGGCGGCGGATCTGCCCGGCTTGGACTCTAGGTACGTTGCACATAAACATGCTGCTTGCTAGGATGGTGCATGCATTCAAGTGGCTCCCGGTTCCGGGTGCCCCGCCCGACCCGACCGAGGCCTTTGCTTTTACTGTTGTGATGAAGAACCCTCTCAAAGCAATTATTTTGCCTAGGTGAACAAATATTGAAGGCTTGAATAGTATTATTGTTACGGGTACTAAATGAATTGCGGTTCGCTATATCGTATAATTAATTTCCAAGGGACTATTATTGTAGTGGTGTCGAATCTTTTATGAATTTTAGTTTTTATGCAATGAAAAGGCGTCCGTTGTCTAATTTGACACGATTTTCTCATTTTCATGAGCGTTTTAAGGCTAATTTAGCTTAATAATTCACTTGACTAAATATATTTTTTATTCAATTTTTTTCGCATTTTTCAGTTTCGTACCAATTTTTTTAAATCAACAAAGAAACTATAACTAGGAAAAATGATAGGTACACAACGGGAAGGCCACAACATATGGCCACAACGGCCCAAAACGACGTCGTTTTGGGCCCTTCACCATTTAGAAAAAAAAAAAAAAAAACGTTTCTCCAGATCGGGGCTCCCAACCCCATTTCCAACATTCACAGAGAGGAAGAGAGAGCTTTGAGATGAAGAAGAAGCAAACGGGCGGCGACCACCATCATCGACCACCACCACCGGCGACCCACGACCTTTGAACTGCCATCACCGGCGACCCACGACCTTTGAACTGCCATCACCGGCGACCCACGACCTTTGAACTGCCATCACCGACGGCGATCGAACCAGACACAACGAAGGTCTCTCTCTCTCTCTCGTTGTTTCTACCAAGGTTTCCTTTTTTCACAGAAATTTGGGTTTCAATTTGAGAAATTTGGGTTTCAAATGGTTGAGTACTGATTGCAGGTCATTGAAAATTACAAAGATTTTGCACTCTCAGATTATGCCCGAGTACGGAAGTGGTGGTGTTCGACGGTGGTCGAGACAGCGGTGGTGTCGATCGCCTGGGTTGCAGCCGGGGGTGGTGGCGTTCGAGCTTGGCCGCCGTTGACGCCGTTCGTTGTGGCTCCTCTCTCTCTCTGTTAGGACTGGACCAAGAAGGGGAAAAATCAGAAGATTTCATCGCGAGTTTTTTTTTTTTTTTTAATGAAAAGGCCCCAAAACGACGTCGTTTTGGGGCCGTTGTGGCCTTCCGTTGTGGCCTTCCGTTGTAGCTGTGCGTTGTGCACGTATCAGGATTCCTATACTAGCAACTTGGTCGTCAAATTTGGCATTTATGTCTCATTGACCTCAGCCCCCGACAGGCTCACATGGATCTGAATATCTGATGATTCCTGCAAGGCAGTAATATCGCCATAAATCCATTCAGATATCACGCTAAATTTTTGGTCTTCCAAATAATGTCAAAATTATTAATTATTCTGTGATTTTGGATACCATCACGTAATGCTTTAAAACTCTTACCCATTTAACATTCATGACGGGTCCATACAATTAATACTAGAGTCCGCATAAACTTGTGGTAAAAGAAAGCGTTCGAGATAGGCAAAATTTTAGTTTGCCAAGGCATTCATCGGAGGTGTTTCGAAGTTCGTGGTCTAGCCATTTTATCCTGGAAGACAAACGCCGGTTTCAACCTACAACACCCTCTGTAGGCGACGAATTTGTTTTAAGGAGATTGTGTCACCAGTACTCCAGGACCACTCAATAATTTTTTCCTGATTTTGCTGACATTAATTAACGAAAGTATGAGGGATTTGCTCTATTTTATAAGCACTAGCTAACTTCAGTTTCCATGTGTGCTGTTACAGGTTGGTATATCTAGGCCAACGTCTATATACAATAAGAATACGTGCAATTATTAAACTTTTCTTCAAACTCATTCAGTACTAATCGAAAAATTAGAACATATTTATCATTTCTCTATCTTTGTCATTGTCGCTTCCTTTTCTTTTCCCCGTAGGACTTTACCTTTTTTTTTTTTTAAGCATCGTAAGCACAATATGTATAAAATCTTTCATAATTTTCTACTTTTAATTTTTTTTGCTTAATGAAGAATGTTTAAACATTTTATTTTCTTGGTATATTGTTATATTGGACTGTGAAAATATTTTTTTTCAAAGTTATGCTTAAAAGATGACTCCCGTGTAGAATTTCTTAATCCGCCATTGTACGCCGGTGCGGTCAAATCAATATTCCTAGTTGGGTCGATAATAGCACGTCATCTCACAAACGTGCTATCACCGTTCCACGAAATCTTTTCTCCTTCTGCCAACACTCTATCTTTGAGTTATTGACATCGATCGGTTCAGAGCAGACCAACCTGTCATTGTGCAGCATGCTAGCTAGCCAAAGGAAGCCCTAAACACATTGATCGCTGGGGCACACGAGTCAAAGATCAGGACAAACGAGGCATTGCATGTGACATTTCTTTTTTCCCAAATTAAATTGGTCAATGTGACAGTGGTACAGAAACTGCGTGCAAGAGTTGCCCTCTAAACTATCTAAAAATGAAATTCGGTGAGTTCAATTTACAAAAATTAGTCTAGTTGGTTGGTGGATTTACTCTCTATATAATAGATCAGGGTTTCATTCTTGAGCTTAGGCAGCAAAAACGTAATTTGAAAAAACTGATTTTTTGGTTTTTTTTCGTTTTATCCTTATTCAATTTTTTTTTTTTTTTGCATTTGTTAGTTTTCGGTCGATTTTTTGTGGTTTATTGGCTTTTCTCGACGAGAGGAATCTAAAAAGTATAAAATTATTAGCCAAACTGAAAGTTTTGTGAATAAAGACGAAAAATAATCCAAAAAACTGGTTTATTTTGGTTTATTTTCTGTTTTATTCAAATAACTATTATTTTTTACCATAATTTTATACTCTTTGGATTCGTCTCAACGAGATAAATCCAGAAACCACAAAATCTTAACGCAAAACTAACAAATGCAAAAAAAAAAAATCAATAAAGACAAAACCAAAAAAACCAGTTTTTTCAAATTAGCCAAATCACGTATATTGTTACTCCTCTAATCCCGGCGTGAATGGTCTATTTTTTACCAGACCGAGGAATGTATTAATCCAAGTGCGTATCAACTGAGTGAGACACCCGTGAGTCCGTGACCATCGAACCCAAAAAGAAAAATTTTGGTAGCGAACTTCTTTTCTTTTTTTTTTAATCTGCCATATTACTCCAACTATGAAATAGCCTGTGCAGCAACTTGAGATTTTTTAGGACTTGGTTTTCTCCAACATTTTTCTTGGTTTAAATTCTTAATGCATTGTTAAAAGGATTTTGACCTAAAAATAGAAACCTATATAGAAACTTCAAACCATAATTATGTGTATTTAATATTATTTCAAACCACAATAAACATATAATACCTTTTTTCTTATAATTCAGCACTTAAGGCATAGTTTTCTAAAAGATTTTAGCAACTCAGTTGCTAAAATCATGGTGATTTTAGCAAATGAGTTCAGCAGGTTCTAAATTTTGTTTATGTCATTGTTACATTATTTCATAACTTGAAGTGCAAATACTCAACCGCAACCGGTAACTCTAAATGCTTTTTTACCAGTATTCTGACATATGAAACCAGCTATGGCCAGTAATACAACAGCAGTGCACCACCACTGCATGCAGACTTTAGTACCCTAACAAGTACCGATGTTAATTTAATTTGGAGCGGAGCTTTTTAATACGAGGTTCGGGTAACGAGGATTCATAAGATACACGAAAAGTTTTCTCGAAAATGTCCATGGGAAAATCTATTTTTCACTTGTTTGAATAGCATGTTAAAATGACTAAGATCCTCGTGTGATCCACATTCATGCGTCTTATATCATTTATGTTCTAGACCTCGCTTTCTCAAGTTGTGAAATAGATACACATATGATCAATTTATGTGTCATAATGTCTAGTGTGTCCTACCTTGATCATGTACTATTACCTTTCTGGTATCAATTTATGTGGAGCTTTCTACTAATTTTCATTGGACTCCTCACATGGGATGTGTCGACCATATACATAGCTAGGGTTTCATCTTGTCGGACCGCTTTAATTTCCACCAACTCTCCTAAAACCAACTGGTGTTAGGAAGGACTTCAATTAAGTTTTTTATAGCATTCAACATCGCACCCTCAAGTCTGTTTTTAGAGCGGTCGCAGGGAGTGTAACCAAATCCATGGGGGCACTCCGGGCCCAACACTTCTAAGGCAGGATCGATTAAACTCTAGTCTTGACTATGAAATAAAATTATGATTGAGCTGTATATATTAAGTATTACTTCATATCAAGAACGAAATAGCCATTCAAAATTCTAACAAAATACGAGGCCAATACGGATCCAAATAAAATCTTAATTTTATAGGTCTTCAGCACCATAAATCTATTTCTCATAAATGGGAAGTGACACTGGATATATTGATTAGGTATTGGTCACTATAATAACTATTAACCTCTTGAATAAATTTGAATAAAGTAAAAATATATACGAGAAATTTCTAATGAGGGCTCCCTTAAGCTGCCTACGGTGCGGGATTTTTTATTCGGAATTGAATTTCGACGATCGGAACCGTTAGATGTGTTTAAAACATGTTTTTACTGTTCACTGATTCGTAAAAAAAAAAACCCTGAAGAGCTTCATTCGAGCAGTTTTCGATAAAACTGTACATATATAATTTTATCGAAAACTATTCGGATCAAGCCCTTCCGTGTACTTTTTTTTTTTTTTTTGAAAAATCCTCGGGTAGACCCTTCAAATCACATTTTAAATATATCTAACAGTTCGAATCGTCGAAATTCGATCCGAAAACAAAAGTCTCGCACCGTAAAATTTAAGGGAGCCTTCATGAGAAATGCTCCCAAAATATCCCTTTCACCTTTGGCCCAATGACCCAATGTCGTGCACGCAAGCTCATAATCAAACGTGGTACTTTAAATAACCTAGTACTGAAAATGGACCAAATTTATAAGCATAGGACATCAATTCACATGCAATGGATCTGTTCAAAACAAACAAAGACAATTCAATAATTGTCCTTTACTCATGTTTGATTTTATTTTTTTTTTCTCCTTTTTTTGTCGATGTATCACATGGTATTATTGACAGCCCACTACAGGAAATTACACTTTTAGTGATCAAGAATTTAGTCACCAGAAGTCCATATTTAGTCACCGAAAATCTACAGTGACTAACCAAAACTTAGTCACAGAACCCTGGTCACTGAAAGGTTTTGGTGATCAATTCTAATCTGGTCACTGAAACATTTCTTTCGTGACTAAATTTTAGTCACTGTTTGTATCCTACACTGACCAACTAAGTTTGGCAACAAGAAATTTTGGTCACTGAAGATTGTTTTCTGTGACTAACTAGTAGTCACTGTTGGATATTTGTTGACTTTTTAGTCAACGAACTTTGATCACCAAAAGCTTATTTTTTGCGATCAAATTATTTGGTCACTGAAAACAGTTTTCAGCAATCAAATTAATTGGTCACTGATGGGGTCATAAGAGAAATTACTACCCTTTCCCTACCAGTAGGTTGGTCACTAAACAATTGTCTTCAGTGACCAAAGTTATACTTCGGATTGGTCACAAAATGAGTACTTTCTCATGTGAAATGGAATTCATACAGGGTCGAATAAATCTCCATAACCTTTGCATTCCATATAGCTATATATGCATTCACACATATATACCATCTTCAAATTAATGCCCCAAACCATTCAAGAATGAAATTTAAATAGCCAATGATCACAATCTAAACTTTAACGATTGAAGTCCAAAATCATCATATGATGTCCTTACAGTCACCATAATACACAATATTCATATATGCCTAGTCATAATGCAATAAACATCACCTTTTATACACATACCCTCAAAATAGCTTAAATCCTTAAGACATAATATGTAAGGTTTAAATCCAACTAGTCAGGCATCCCAACAAAAAGCATCCATATGCCAAAAGCATACTTCTTTGCAACGTAACAGGGAGGGTACTTTATATCCGAACAGTCGTCGTCCCAACAAAAAGGATCCATATGCCAAAAAGTATACTCGAGCTGTGTAGAAGTTCACCGTGGTCAATCTGTACATAGACACAAAAAATACAATCAAAGTCTCATTTCAATCATGAGCTCTTGGCTATCAATTCACCTAGTACGTACATAAATCCACACATAGAAGTATTTATGTTGTATGCTTATAAAAATGAGCGATTAGGTCAATCCTATTGGCAATAGCATCTGATTTCCTACTTCTAACAAGTATGACCAGGTATTCCTGCAATTAGATCTTTATCTCAGCATTTAGAACCCTTCTCTTGCACCTAAACTCAGTTTTTGACAATGAAGTATGTATTTCCTGCAAGAAGGTGAACATCTATTTACAGCAGCTAAGGAAGTCATTTGCAAGACAAAAACAACACTTTCAGCAACTAAGATCTAATTCCAGCAAGTTTCATCTCTTAACAAGTTAGATTCAGCACTTAAAAGTGCAGTTTCAGCACTCAGGATGCAGTTTCAGCATCCAAATCAAAGTTGACTTGACACATTTACAATGTTACAAACAAATCCATTACCCCTTGTAGGTATCTAGAATCAAGCCTACTCAAATTGATCCAACCCTTGTCCAAGAACCAACTAATTCACAATAATCTTGTGCTTCCTAGACTAAACAAGAATGAACTAATTTTCTTTGGTGATATTGGTGATATTTTAGAATTTTGGACAAGTAAATGCACTAAACAAGAATGAGATGTTCAAATTCATGAGAAAGAGAATTGAGAGCAAGAGCATAGAACGCTGATTACTCTAAATAGCGAGTTTGTGTCTGAGATACCCTGGATAGGTGTCAGACATGCCAGAATAGTTGTTTAAATTCTGAGCTTATTTTATGTTCGAATATGTAGATATATATGTACAAAGCAAATGCAGTAGCCATCCATCATTCAGTTTTTTCGACAATCTAACTTTTAGACATTAAAAAATATATATAGCTAATTAAAGAAAACCCAAAATAACGTATCGCAATGATGGATAGAGGATTTTCTTGTTTACAATCACAGGACATATATCATAGTAAATTAAGGCATCGATGTCTTACAAACCGACTTCCGAAGTGTCCAAACCTGGGTGATCATTCTAGAGCTTAGATTTCCATCAATGGATCATCAGAAGGACTTTGGCATGGTTCGCCAACGACACACAAATAAGATTGCTGAAAATATGAGATTAGGATTTCATGTGTATGGTCCTACAATCTTTAATTTTCTATTGGATCACGAAGTCTTGCGATTTTAAATTCATTGCTTTGAAGTAAGAGTGCATCTTTAACTAAGTTTCCTGAACTCGTAATTGTATGAGAGAACCAATGTGAACAATGAGTAGGCATGTTCGATGACTAAGAGCAAACAATTAGAGTACAACCAAATTGAATTTTTGACAAGTACCTCGTATTTGTTCAATAGCAATATCTGCATCCATGTGCTCCGAAATCACAAATTGATAGCGTCAAACACTGTCTCTCATACCTAAAAGCTTGTTGTTGCCAAACTGCACAATCGCAACGACAGAAAGCTATAGTGAATCCAATAAAATATGAGAATAGATATACATGGTTTTAGTCTTGAAAATCAGTAGTTGTAATTATCTAGTAGAGAATTGATTGCAGATATGGAAACATCAGAAGAGGTGTTGACCTCATATATCAGTTATTCATGTGTTCATCACATGTGATTAAAATTTCTCAGTTTATCCAGTAAAATTTCTGCTCAGCCTAACAAAAATAAAGTTGAAAAGATATTAATTGTACGAAAAATGTCAGAAGCTATGGAGTAAAATAAGTACATGGGTCTATACCAATAGACTATATAACATAAGATAAAAATCGAAAATAAAAATGCCTAAGTTTATATTAGAAACAGGTAACTCAAAGATTTGATACACTTGCAATAACGAAGATAATCTAACAAGTGGAGCCTTAGTCTAGCTCCTTTTGGACAACTTGTTCACATACCTTCAGCATTATAATTCAGGAGCTTTATTTGTAGCACACTTTAGTTCTTCTTCACCAGGGGTGGGTAATGATCATTCTCACCACCAGTGTGAATTCTCTAATGGAGCACAAGAAATACAAACCATAAATCCATAGATCGGTCAGCATCCATTAAATAGCTATATGTTATCTAAATCATCAAAGAGCAAAAATCATCAGGAAACGAAGAGAAACTTCGGGTCCAACAAATCAAGAATCAAACACGAAGTTAGCCTCGCAATTTTGTATGAATTTTTTTTTACAAAAGAAACATTAACTTTTGAATACACTTCTTCCTAAAAGTGTGATTTTGTTCACCCTGAAGGCTAACATTACCCCCGTATTGGTGGAAAAGGTGTGCGGTCCACCACAAACTAACCCCATTATTATCAAATGGTGTATTGATTCTATTGGACCTCACACTTTTTCCACCAACACCTTATTTACTGAGGGTGATCAACAAAATTGCTCCATCCAGGCCCAATCATTCCAGCCACCAAAACAATTCCTCATTTATCATCTAAAGCTCCTATTTAGATTGAAAAATGGAATTAGGGCTTTGTTCTTAATTGAGCAAAGCTGATGCTTTTTATCTCCAATTTGATGTCTCCAAACAAAACCCTCAAATACGCACCAAATAAAAAACCCATTGAAGATCAACTTCAAATGGTCCCAACAGATTGAAATTACAAGTCAAAATCGACAAAGTGAAATCCAAAACCACAGCTTGAGTAGGCACAACCTTCGTAATTTCACGAAACAAAAGCAACAAAAATCTGAAAATCAAGGGGTGACAAATTGCAATCGGTCAATACAAGTAGTTAGGGTTCATAGATTCGGACACGTACGTACCCACTAGCATACAAAACATATATACATGTACATATACACAGTCAAAGAAGGGGAGACCAAAGGGAGAAGAAACCTGTAGAGGCGCCGCTAATGGATGTCGAGGTAGAGGTCGCGCGGAGGAGATATTTGTCCTCTTGTCGATCGTCTGACTCACGGTTGTAGAGTGTCGTCGACGCTCAGTGCGTGAGAGAGAAAGCAGAGAGAGCAAGAGGAGAATGGATCGAGAGAGGTGGAGAGGGGGATCGAGAGAGGTGGAGAGGGGCGAAGGGTTTCAATCGTTGCAGAGAGGGAGGAAGATCGTTTTTCCCCATTCTTTCTCATTTTTACGGCGGCCAGTTGTATGGAGGATTTTGGATGAGAGGGTTAGGCACTGAAGGCTGCAAAATATTGGGGGGAATTTTGGACGAGGGTTTTACTCAGGTTGGAAATTTTGGGCGGGACAAGGAAAAAAAATGGGGGGAATTTTGGGGGGTCACCTGGAAAAATATTTGGACCAAAAAACAGTGTGTGTGATTGTGTGTGTGTAGTGAATGGCATTAACATGTATGGAAATCCTCGTAAAATTACGATGCATCACTCGAGGGTCTTTCGATTTTTTTTTGGAAAATCGGAACCGTCTATGTTTTTTCTAGGAGGGATTATATCATTCATGTCAAAAATTAAGTATATTGACTATCTCTACATGCTCGATCGGAGATAATTTCTATAAGTTCTATAATTTAATTTCTATAATTTGATTAATTTCTATACTTTAATTTCATAATGTCTATAATTTCTATAATTTAATTTGATAATTTATATAATTTGTATAATTTAATTTCTATAATTTCATAATTTCCCGATCGGAACCGTCTATCTTTCACATATTACAAAAACTATCATATTAACGCTCTCGATTGTTCAATTAGTTTAATTTAATGGAGATTTGAACATATTTGTGCGGAACCTTGTCGTAACTTTTTTTAACCCATTTTTTTAAGAAACAATTTGTATTTTTTTCTTTTTTTGTGCATCTCTCTCTCTCTCTCTCTAAAAAATTGTAACTTTTTTTTTCTAGTTTTTTATTTTTTTGTTCATGACTTCCTATTTCTTTTTTTAACTTGATATAATTATGATGATCGGGAACGTAGATTTTGTTGTGCTTGTTCATTTAATGATTAATACAAAAAATTGGTTTAATCGGGTTTACAAAGCCCCTTTATCGGGACGCGATTGATAGTAAAGTAATATTTTGCACTAGTTCAATGTACTGTAGCCACACGACAATAACACAATCGTAACGATCAAAATCGGTCATGTTTTTGTGCTTCTTGATTGAATCCTTCATGTGCATATTTAGCTTGATCGGGTTTAGAAAGCTCTTTCATTGTAATGCAAATTCCTAGTAGATACTTTTCTGTGACTAAACAAGTGCTCACTAGAAATATTGAAACCATGTCTTTGGTGTCCAAAAGTATTTGATCACCGAAAGTATACTTTTAATGACCAAATACTACTCACCAAAACTATTTTGACTTTTTCGTGGAAAATTTTGGCGGTGGCGCCAATATTTTTTGTGACTACAAAAAATTTAGTCACTATAGAATTAGGCATTGGTGATTAAACAAAAGTTTAATCACTAATTGTCTCACATTTAGTGAGTAAATAATATTTGGTCACTAATTGTATCATTTTCGGTGACCAAAATGCGGTTGGTCACTAATTGTGTCTTTTTCAGTGACCAAAACACGGTTAGTCACAAAATCTGGTCACTGAATGTGTAATTTCCAGTAGTGGTCGTTAACCATTTTGCAATTCTAAGAAATCCAAAGCAATTTAATTATTTTATTTTATCTTTGGTAACGCAAGATATTCAGATCAACTTATATGCACCTTAGTACTCCCTCCGTTCCTATTTGTTTGTCTCACACTCTCTCTCTTGCCTTTTTTCAAATCAAAAAAATCGTGTACTTTAATTCGGTGCGAAAAAATTTGAAAAATGATACATGGAAGCACTTAATTTTTTGATTTGAAAAAAGGCAAGAGAGAGAGTGTGAGACAAACAAATAGGAACGGAGGGAGTACTAATTTTTGGATGATGAATCCCATTTTCTAGAGCAATTTACTTACTTTTATGCTGTAATCATTTATTTATAAAAAAAAAAAGATTGGGCGTTCATTAGATTAGGATTTTAAGTCATGGAGACACCTTCCTTTTATTGACCTAAAAAAAGATTGAGCCAAACGATGTAATGTAAAATTTTAACACGAACCTAGTAAAAAATAAGAGAAAATACCAAAAAGACAGTTCCAACAAGCCTGGAAAAAGTTATGCCATAGGGCCCCATACAGTAAATTAATGAACGCAAAAAGTCATTACTGAAAAGTACTCCCTCCATCTCAAATTGCTCATTGTTTTTGGGAAACCGTGCATTATGCACTAAAAAAATAATGTGTTTATGAGAATATTCTTCTAATAAAAATGTGCACCAACTTTTTCTTCTCCTTGATATTTTTAAATTGGTGTAAAAAAAATTGGAAAAAAAATGCATTTCTAATACATTATTTTTTGCATGTAAAATTCATGATTTCTTAAAAATGGCGAACAGTTTGGGACGGAGCCACGGAGGCCTGGGAGTTAAGATGAACAAAGGCATGAAAAGTAAAAATCAAATTAATTGTCTGCTCTTTCAGGATCCTACCAAACAAAAAGAAAAAGATTAAGATGCCTCAAACAAATCTTTCTTATGATGGCAAATGATTGTCGTTGGGGTGTGGTGTCAACCTAATTAGGATGTCTCATTGCGTTGTGATCTCATTTGCGAAGATTAATAAGATTACTTTGACCATTATAGCCATTAACAATTGGTCTTGGAATGAATTTTCTAGTTAAATCTTGAAGTCTAGCATGCTGAGAGAGTTGAGTTTCCGCTAGTGTCAATTGGTCATGTCGTCAAGCCGGTGATATGGATATGAATATGAACAGTGAAAGAAATCTTCTTTCTTTTGGTAAAAGATCCGCTACAAAATGAATATGTTTATTTTTCAAACTGATGATTCATATCGTCAAGTGGGAGATTACCATTGCATTGGTGATGTTATATATAAAATATTATCAGCACAATGACCAAAGAAATATAAAAAAAAAATGATTTATAATTGTAGGTTCGGTTGTAGGATTTGAGTCAACAAATTAACTTGGAGAGGCAAACAATAGCTAACAATTGAACGAGAATAAGAGAGTGTGTAAAGGGGTGAAGGATTAAGCCAAGTATACAGAAAGAGAAGGCAGCAACGTTCGGTCCATTCCCATTTGGATCATCATCGTCCTTAGATCACAGTCTTAGAAGAAAGATGTGCTCGCGAGCACTAGCAAGAACAATGTTCTTGTTTCCAGAGCTTTGAGTCACCTCCTCTCTCTAAGATTTCCGTGCTCCCAAGACGAATGAATCTCTCTGTGTGGAACTCTGGGATTTATGAATGAATGTCTCATATTTATAGGGATCTACAACCAATCATGGGGCTGCAGACATTTCCCCAATAACATGATGACACGTGCTCTCTCCGTATACCCGGGCGACGTGGGTGATGTCACTGGCCGTCAGGAAGCTTCCATTAGATCATGCCAGTGCATCGTTTTCCCTTCGTCGCGACCCTTAATCCCTTAAAGCCACCAAGCCACTTGTTTCTCCCCTATTCCCGCGGTATTGGTCATGGTCGCGAGCTCTTTTGGCTCGCGCCAAGACCTGCTTCGAACTCGTATCGACTTCCCTATCCCTACCTTTTGGTCAGGTGCAGTCGCGAGCTCGGTTCGTGTGTTCGCGTGGTTGTTCACTCTTTCCCGTCGCGTCAATCCTTTTAACTGAGGACCTCGCGAGGGGTGAACTTCCTCTTAGTAGCACTTCCCTTAGGTAGGGCATCCCTTGTTTAGGGTGTCTTTGATTCCGCTTATGCTCTTCCGCGAGGTCACCCTCTCGCGGTGGGGTTTCATCTTGGTCGTCATCCTGAGTTAATTAATGACGTGTCCGCTGCATCCTGTTGAGCCACGTGGTTGGCTGTTATAGGTCGGTCAATTGCCTCGTCACCCTACGTGCTGACCTTTCCTACAATAATCATAGATCATGTCATATATAGTTGGTGTTTCAATGGTTGATGTTGATACGGGAGATGGAATGAAAAGGGATAACGAAGAGAATGTGGTAGTTTGCAAGAACTTAATATAGAGCAGTAACAGTAACACATAATCCAGTTCTTTACTAGCCGTTAACTGAAGTGAATCCTAAGGATCTTTTCCCCAAGTCCTTTCCTCCCACAATCGCTAGCTCGTTGCCAACACATACCACGCTCAGAGTCCTACGTCTTCCACACTCATTGGGTATTTTATTGCACCCGGAGTCCTTTACCGTCCTCGAAACACACGCTAAGTATTTTTCGCTAAGCTGGGAGTCAGTCGAGAAGCGTGTATTGTTAGTTGCGTCGTCAGAAGTAAGGTGAAACACTCATATCTTGTTTACATATCTGTTTTTGAAGTGTTTTATATCCGTTGGAACATTTTTAGAATTGTGTTTTAAATTGAATCATGGATATTGGTTGATATGTGAAACGAACTTGCCAAGGTTATATATTTTTTTTATGTCGATACATCTGAACATGTGTCCGGGCTTGAGGACTTAAACTGACAAAGCGGTTTGGTGTTATAACGGTGGGAGATGCGGGCCAGGTATCTCGATGGTTTGACGTCATTCCTTTTTATTGCAGGGGTTGCTCCTCTTCTATTCTGGTCGAAACATGTTCACGAAAGATGTGTGAAATCGACGAGTATTATGAAATGTGATATTTTAATATCGCGATAGTTTTCTTCTTGATCCTGAAAAGTTGGATTTCATTCTACGAACGAACTGAAAGATTTATTATCTTGTTACTAAGAATATTTTTATTGCTTAGTAACTGAAAAGTATGATTTAAACTTTTTGCCTGGCATTGACTAAATCCATGATTAGAATGTTTATAAGATATGAGGTGTCTCATACGAGCTTTCGCTTATGGAATTTTCAAAAAAATATACTTTTCAGGTCCGCAACAGTAGATGGATTATGTTGTTGGTTTTGATGCGTTGATAATGTTGTGGGGACTTTTAGTTTTATCATTTTGGTAGCTGGTTTGTCCCGGCCAAGCGAGGCTATGGTTATGTATATATGTGTTGTAAGGTGTTCACTTTTATACTGCACGTAGAACTCTGGTGTATTTTGAGACTATTGAAATCGTGCTTATGCAACTTGCATAATTTCCTTTAGAAAACTTTTTTGATGGCTGGATTTTATAAATTCCCTAAACTGGTTTCAATATTTAGGCCTAGGGTGACCTAGACTCACTAGCCGGTCATTAGACCTTTAACCCCGGGTTTGGGTCGTGACACCGTCCCATGTGGATTGTAATTGTTTGTGACAATCTATTATGTTGTTTGTAGATCATGAATTCTTTTGTGTAGATCCTATCGTTGTTTTTTGTTCATGTAATTTTGATATGGTTATACTCGAATATACCGACTCTTCAGTGGAAGGCGATCCCTTCTGAATATTGGGACGAGGATGGGAAAGAATTCTCTAATTGGAGGTATAAGTGAGGTTTGAAATTTGTAAGAGACATTTTTGGAAAACGGTAAATCTAATAAGATAATGCAAACTTGTCAATGTTTTAATTTGTTGCAGGAGTATAAATTTGTTGGAAGGATAATTAATATAAGAAACTTGTCGCGCTAACCGGAAGTTCCCAAACACCCCTATATTTGTTATATCTATCGCCTATAAAAATATTTTGTTTGCTTCTCATTTTCACGTCCCTCCTCTCACAACTTTAATTCGGTTGTTTTCCCAATCTCCAATGGAAGGCGGTCAATCCCTTCTGGATATGGGGGCGGAGATGGGGAAGAATTATCCAATTGGGAGTTTACCGACCACCTAAAATTTGTTAGAAACGTAATGAGAATGGAAAAATAAGTGAGGTTTGAAATTTATAAGAGACATTTTTGGAAAAGGCGAAATCTAATACAATAATGCAAACTTGCCAATGTTTTAATTTTGTTTTTTTTTTAATTTCTTTGAAAAGGATAATGAATATAAAACACTTGTCGCGCTCAGTTCTTATGAAAACACCCCTATAATAGCATTTTATGATTCTTTGATAAATCGACTTTGATTCTCTATTGACCAGTAACGTTGGAATATTTTTTGGGAAAATGACCAAAACATGGTCTTTAGGGCAAAAAATGACCAAAAGATGGTCATGGTTTGGCAAATGACCAAATCATGGTAAGGGAAAAAAAATTACGCATACATGGTAATTTACCTATGCACTACCGAAAATGCCCCTCAGTTTATTTTTTTTCCCAAATCAAACGTTTCGCACTCACTCATTACTTAATCGACACAAAGACCCCAGAAAGAGAGGGGGGCGATGGACCACCAGCGATCCCCACCACCACCCGCGACCACTGCAACGACAACACCTTCCTCTCCACCTCCGGAGACCACCACCACCACGAAGGTCTCTCTCTGTCTGCATTCTAGATTTGTGCCTAGCAAGCCACCATCGTCGTCGTTGGCTCTACCAAGACAAGAACAACCTGGGTAAGTTCTTCTAGTAAAGAACTTCATAGTTGGTTCATAGGTGAATGGTGATCAGCTCGGTGGCGTGATACTGAAGGGATGGTTTTATGGTATGGAACCTATTTGATGAAATGCCCAATGTGGACGCTCGGTTTTCGCGCGGGCGCGATTGTATCCGCGGAGTTTTGGTTGTGAAAAAGGGCGATCCGGGAAAAGGAAAAATTTAGAGTCGCCACCCGGGGTTTAATCTTTAAAGAATGTTGGGTACCCGAGAAACCATTTTTTAGAAAAATGACTCTTGTGCCGCTGAAAAAGGGTTTGATCTGCGAAAAATAGAGATTTGGGTTCGGGAGCCAGGTTACCCGTGGGGAAGGATTTGTTTAAAAAATGCACCAGCGTGCCCGGAACTTTCCGGTCTTTACTAAACATTTGTGGGATTATTCTTTGAAAAGTTTTTATGAAAAACTTTATTTCACATAAACAATAAAAGCAATATCATGCTAAAAAGGAAGTGAATAACAGTAACGAATCACGTAACACGCAATCAAGCACATAAACGTAAGAAATTTAGCTTAAAGGGAGGTGCACGTGAAGAAGACAGAAAACGGGAGGGGTTCACTGTAATTAAACCCTCACTGTAATTAAACCCCCACTGGTTTTGCCAGAAAACAGAGCATTGGACCTTAGAAAAACAGAGCATTTACCAGTAACACTGTGCGGTGTCAAAATGTACACCGCGCGGTACCGCAAAGATGCCGTACGGTTTCTCCGTGCAGTGCATTTTTTTTCAAAAATTCTTAATTTTGTCCGATTGAAACCAACTTTGTTTTCAGGTAGAAAACCACACTTTTTGTTGATCGAAACAAGTTTAGAAAATGGCTTTGGGTAGGTGAATGTACCTCATTTTCAAAGACGGCATCTCGCGATAATGGATGGTATCGCGTGATACCTTCCCGAGAGGCTTCGATTGTTACTGAACCATCCCCATTTGGACTCAAGGGAAAGCTACGGAGCCCTCCTTGAGCCCGACGGGGACTCCCCTCAGCAGATTGTTTATTTGAGTGCGACTGTGTACCTCTGGATTTGCTTGGTTGAGACTACGGACTTCGAAAGGGATCGACTTGAGGGTCGGGAATTTGTGGTTGTAGGTTTATAACGACAAGAGCGGTGTGATTTGAAGTTTGGAAATGATTTGGCAGAGTAACGAAGAAGATGTCGAGTTTGTTTTGAGAGCAATTTCGCTGAGGATTGATCAATCTCCTCGTCGGCCTCCCCTTCTCACGCCTTTTATAGAGGGGATTTTGGGACGAACTCATCATTTTGACAATTCCCGTACGCCAGGAAATGTCATGATTTGCGAATATCATCATCGCTTCTGAGCTGCTGGGCGAACCCGGGAATCCTGTTGATGGGACAAGGACACTGTACGGCGTCAAAGATGTACCGCACGGTGCATAGTATAACACTGTACGGTGGAAAGAAAATTTCAAGCCGTACGGTTTTGGGTTTTGGGCCGTACGGTTCAGGTGGGTTTGGGTTTATTTGATCCGTCCGACTCGAGCAACTATTCCGAGGTATATTTCGCGCATTTTCTTCATCATTGGGGATGCATGAGTCATCAAAATTGGGGTGTCTACACCCAACTGAAAACTAGAGTAGAAAATGAGTGTTTTGATCGGGATGGTTTTTGGGTGTTCTTGTTAATGTCTATAGAAGCTTAAGTTAGAGAATAATTATAGGATGGAGGGGCCTTGACTTGAGTTGTCCATTCACAAGCTCATTGCGCTCCTTGCCTCCCTGGATTCTATTTCTATTTAAATTGATGCAGGTGTTTCTGTTATTTTGTTAGAGATTTCATTTCTTCCTAAGAAGAGAAGATTGCAAAATGGCAATCAGTGTGTGTGTGTCAGTGCATTGTTGCAAACATCATACTGATGTATTCGTACAAAAGCGGTGTTTAGCTGTAAATAGATATGAGTTGGGGTGTTCGTGCATTTTTTAATTTGAAATTTTATTAGTCTCTGCGTTTGGAAGACGGTTTTCCTGTTGTAATGACTTTTTGATGTTAACAGGTTGGTCATGTAAATTACAAGGATCCTCACTTCAATGTTGGCATGCCAGTGTTCAGCATTCATGGAAATCATGATGATCCAGCTGGAGTGGTATTGTGTGTGTTCAATTTAATGTTCCATATTACCACTTTTATGGTTGGGCCTATCCTGTTGATCACGGGGGAGTGTTGGTTTTAATGCTACTTTGAAATGCTCACATAGTTTTTAACTAGAATTTTTATCAGATGTTAAATTTGCCAAGTATTCTTCTTTCTTTCTGTTCTCTATCATATTTGCAACTTATTTTTGCTATATTAGTTGGTCGTGGTGCTTATGCATTTCATCTTTGAAGTCATATTTGACAATCTGAAAAAAAAAATAACACCCGATTTGTGACTTTTGATTTGAATATTACTTGGTTGTTTTCTGTTGTTGGGACAGGACAACCTCTCGGCAGTTGATATCCTTTCTGCATGCAATCTGGTGAACTATTTTGGGAAAATGGTTCTTGAAGGTTCTGGTGTAGGGCAGATTGCTCTATACCCAATTCTCATCAGGAAGGTCTGTTGCTAGATTCAATTATCCTGAGGCTATTAGTAGATTCAATTAACTAGAGGCTATGGATATGGATAATTAACTAACTTCAGTAACTTGGAACTTGAATCACAGGGTTCAACCTCTGTGACTCTGTATGGCCTTGGAAACATTAGAGATGAACGGCTTAATAGGATGTTTCAGGTACTTGATTCAGATAATTGGTTTTCAGAGCGTTATTGCAACACACCTAAAATGTTAGTTATTTGTATTTTTGAAGAGTGAAGAGTGAAGTTTTTTTATTTTATCTTGTAAATCAGTCAGGCTATGTGTTTCAGGTGCATACGAAGGTGCTCAATTAATAGATTTCAATGTTACTTTAGTTTTATGAAGTTCAGATCATTCCTCTGTCATTTGCAGGGTGAAAACAAATCCTAAAAATGCCATCAACGAGCATTTTTTGCCACGTTTTCTCGACTTAATTGTGTGGGGACATGAACACGAATGTCTTGTTGACCCTTAGGTGTCAGAGATATTTCCTCATCATTGACGCAAAGAGGCAGCTCATAAGTCGTGAAAAGTCTGGCGATGCGGTCAACTTGGCTTTGGGGAATATGGGCGATGCAAAGAGCTATGCTAATGAGAAGGCAGATTGAGCCAATGACATGACTGGTGATGCTAAGGAGACGATGGAAAGCACAATGTCACAGGGGAGAGAAAAATGACTATGGAGAGATCCAATGATGCCAAAGATTCAATGAGCGAAATAATTTCTCATGGAAAGTTGATTAGTTATTAGACTAGATTAGAGAAGGCTACTAATGAACCCAGTTCTATATGATTTTCATTTGTAATTTTTGAGCTTATAACTTTTTTTGTTGTTTCGTGGTGAAATTGGTAGGAAAAACTATGGTAATTATCTAGTTATCAAGATTTCATTTTGGGATCAATGGATGAACAACTCATTTAATCTACTCATATTTGATATTGTTCTAATCAAATTATATGAACGGTGATTTCAGTGGTTGTTGATTGTCTAATGAGACGCTGAGACGTCGGGCTAGGCAAGAAAATATGGTCTGGCGAATTTTTTCCAGAATAGCCTACTTTTTAAGATAACAGGATACAGACACAATATAGCCATAAAAGCAAGTGAACCATGTAAAAAATTTCCCAAGACTACCCATGAAAGCAATGGATACGGACACGGGATACACACAACAGGTTGGCCTAACATGGATTCAAACATTTTGGGATAGAGTCCAATTTTTATCATGTATGGTGCAATTATATCGAAGATAGAGTGCAATACGCAAAATCTCTCAAAAAAAGTTTGATTTCACCCATACCCTACAAGGCAGGTTGGCCTAACATGGATGCAAATATTTTGAGACAGAGTGCAACTTTTTTCATGTATGGTGCAAGTATATGGAAGATAGAGTGCAATACACAAAATCTCTTTAAAAAAGTTTGACTTGACCATACCCGGCAAGGCAGGTTGGCCTGACATGGATGCAACTATTTTGAGACAGATTGCATGTTTTTGGATTTAATGGTGCAAGTACATCGAAGATAGAGTGCAACACGCAAAATCTCTCTAAAAAGGTTTAATTTGACTAGTGCATGTTTTTGGAGTAATGGTGCAAGTATATCAAAGATAGAGTGCAACACGCAAAATCTTTCTAAAAAAGTTTGATTTGACTATACCTTACAAGGCAGGTTGGCCTAACATGGATGCAAATATTTTGAAACAGAGTGCATTTTTTTAGAGTAATGGTGCAAGTATATCGAACATAGAGTGCAACATGCAAAATCTCTCTAAAAAAGTTTGATTTGACTATATCCTACAAGGTAGGTTGGCCTAACATGGATGCAATTATTTTGAGACAGAGTGCATGTTTTTTGAGTAATGGTGCAAGTATATCAAAGATAGAGTGCAACACGCAAAATCTTTCTAAAAAAGTTTGATTTGACTATACCTTACAAGACAGATTGGCCTAACATGGATGCAAATATTTTGAAACAGAGTGTATTTTTTTAGAGTAATGGTGCAAGTATATCGAACATAGAGTGCAACATGCAAAATCTCTCTAAAAAAGTTTGATTTGACTATATCCTACAAGGTAGGTTGGCCTAATATGGATGCAATTATTTTGAGACAGAGTGCATGTTTTTGGAGAAATGATGCAAGTATATCAAAGATAGAGTGCAACATGCAAAATCTTTCTAAAAATTAAAGTTTGATTTGACTATACCTTACAAGGTAGGTTGGCCTAACATGGATGCAAATATTTTGAATCAGAATGCAATTTTTTAGAGTAATGGTGCAAGTATATCGAACATAGAGTGCAACATGCAAAATCTCTCTAAAAAAGTTTGATTTGACTTTATCCTACAAGGTAGGTTGGCCTAACATGGATGCAATTATTTTGAGACAGAGTGCATGTTTTTGGAGTAATGGTGCAAGTATATCAAAGATAGAGTGCAACACGCAAAATCTTTCTAAAAAAATTTGATTTGACTGTAGCTTACAAGGCAGGTTGGCCTAACATGGATGCAAATATTTTGAAACATAGTGTATTTTTTTAGAGTAATGGTGCAAGTATATAGAACATAGAGTGCAACATACAAAATATCTCTAAAAAAGTTTGATTTGACTATATCCTACAAGCAGGTTGGCCTAACTTGGATGCAAATATTTTGTGTATGGTGAACCAAGATATCAATGTGGAATGTGTGTATCTGCATCCGTATCCTGTATTTGAATCCGCATGTATCTGTATCCTGTGTATGTATCCAAATCCGTATCCTATGTCCGAATCCGCATCTGCATCATGTGTCCGAATCCGAATCCGCATCATGTGTCCGAATCCATATCCGCATCTTGTGTCCGTGTCCATATCTTTGATTGGTAAAGGGAATGATCTAAAGTTGAAACTGCTGCTTGTTAAAAAAATTCAGTTTTGGAATCCTTAGAAAATGGGCTCAATGCTAGTGTCATTGAGAATTGGAATTGAAGTTATGTTTTTTAAGCAATGAACTCTCTATCTCTCTGTTTTCATGAACTACTTGGAACAAAATCCTATCCATGTTAGTTCATCTTACATTGTCAATTCTAGTAAAATTTTGACAGGGTTCCTTTGCTTAATGGCCTAGCCCGACACTTCATGTCTCAAACAAATAGCAGCATCGACAAATAGTAAAAACAACAATTAAAGAAGAGAAATTAAAGTAATTGTTGTCAAACCTCTTTCGAGGAAAGATCACATTTATTAATCTCATGGATGATACAAATGTTTGACATTCTTAGCATTCTTGGTACTTAACATTATACCAAGTGTTTACCCAAAAAAAAAAAAAAAAAAGAACATTATACCAAGTACAACAACAATTACAAATACAAATAAGGAAATAACACTTGGACTACATTTGTGCAAGCTCTGCTTGAAAACTCTTTCCCATTCCTCTTTCTCGGCATTCAACTGTATTGGTCCCCTTCCCCTCATGTTTTGGGCAGCATAGAGTGCAAATACAATATATGTGCAGTTCCCTTGCATTTCTCTGCAAGTTGAAGGCAATGCACCCAAGACCAGGATTTTGGTTGAGTTGCTGAAGCCTTTGGGATATTCGATTCTTGTCGATAATGTCGACTAGATCACCACATCACTGTGATGTGAAAGCCTACAAGAAATGGGGAGGAAAACTTTGTTACAAGCTATATTGTAGTACATAGCCATTTAGAGTAATGATAATTAACACTTCAGGATAGTGAAACGAATATTGAGCTTGCAATGTCTAATCATGCTCTCTTTGACATTCATAGGAGTAAAATTAAGATTGGAAATGAAAGTTCATATAGCAATTGTTCTTACTGTGATTGCTTGATGCATGAAGAGCATGGCAATAAGCAGTTCTCCTGCAGTGGATGCTAAGGTTTGAACCGCAGTCAAAACTCCTTTTGCAAATCAGATGAGGAACATATATCATTTTACTATTGAGATAGCAAGGCCTTGCTACGTATCATTTTGTTGTTGAATACTTCCTTATTAACAAATATGGAAATGCTAAGTTGCAATACTATGGACTGTGACAAAACTTTTGGAACCTTTAAGATCCATTCAAAATTTCATTTAATATCTCAATGGCACAGATAGAGTGAGATTATGTGCAGTGTAATATTCATAGCAGTACTTCCATCCAGTTATTCCCCAAATAGAGTGAGATTATGTATGCATATGTATAAATGGTGTGACTATATACCTGAAGCTTGCTCTAAAGCCGCCAGTCCAGTCTTGTTTGTAGCACAATAACATTCCATTAAGATCATTCTTGATCCCACGAAAAGGGACAAATATCTCTTCCATATTACTCTCTGTGTTAGAACTCATGCAGTTCTTTCTTCTCTGGTTTGAATTGGGGGGTTTCAAAACACCTAAGTGAAGAATTTTAGTTTTTTTAACGAACCCTTTGGGGTTTAACATCAAAGATAGCAATTGCCATTTGAAGAACAGAAATATTAAGCATCCCTCATTACATGAGATTGGTATTTTGAAAACCTCTTTTGATGAAATTTGAAGTACACCGAGATGGATAAAATCAGAAGTCAAAAAAAAAAAAAAAACCTTTGAACAGGAGTAGAGCAGTTGCTTGACCGACCAGGTGACTAAAAATAAGACGAATAAAGACGCGTCCCAAGCGTAGGACTCTCGACCAGTGTAGCACAATAATTCCGGAAGTACCGGAGTCGAACCACAGAGACGACTTAAGTGCTTGACTCAAAAGTGTGAAATTGTAGTTTAACTGGCTCTTAGGTAGCCACCCCTTGATTTGATGAAAATTGATTAACTAATTGCTAAGCTAATTTAGTTGAATGCGAATTAATAAAGAGAGCACAGCTGAGGGGACCCAGCGCCTACGACTAGTCTAACCAATACTCACTCGGACCACAATTCCTCTTTTCTTTGATTTTAGAGTAAAAGAAAGGTTTCCCAACGAATGCGCACCACCTGTCACCAGTTTCCGTGCGCATACGAATCTTGGTAATGCCTGGGTTTGTTCGTTAGAAAAGTCCCTTGATCCCAAAAATTGCTTGAAAGCTGAGATAATTCGGCCCGAGGTGAAGTATTGATTAGTCTAGACGTGAGCGCCTTCGCCCCACAGCCGCACTCAAAGCGACTACTCACTCATGATTATAGAAATCATGAAGAACGAATTAAACCTAGATCTAAACATGCTAGAAGAATCAAATATAAAAACGATAGCTAAAAATACCGGAGATTGCAAAAGAAAAACAAACTTGAATAACAATATGCAAGAAGCGATCCAAACGCTGAAGCTCTGAAAATAAACTTGAATCCGGAAACGAAGAACGTTGAAAGCTCTAGAAACTGTAGCTGCAAAACTCTAAAGTGCAGAAAAAACTAAAAAGTTTCGAACCCTAATTAATGATTAGAGAGATGTTTATATAGTAGACACCCTCAAAATACACCAAAACGCCATCGTTTGCCTTCCCGTAAGCCTTCGGTATCGATACCCCTTATACTAGTATCGATACCGAACTGTTACGTTTGACTTGTTGACTTCGTAAGCCGTAGGTATCGATACGGCTGTGAGGGGTATCGATACCAAACCTTCTGGACAAAAACTTGCACCCTCTTAAGCAATTGGTATCAATACGGCTGTGAGGGGTATCGATACCTATCTCCTTCAGCATAACATTTCAAAATCCAACTTCAAAGCCTTGTTTCCCGCGCTTCCACTTCAAGCCATGCACACACCCACAAGCCAAAAGCCAATATACCTGAAAAACTCACAGAAATACCAAGAACACCACTGTGCACGCATTAAACGGAAAATAGTCATTAATCCGCACGTCTAACACGCTAACTCTCCCTACTTAGGCACTTATATTTACAATATTGCGCGCCTATCAGCAGTTCTAAATTCTGATTCTAAAAAGCAGAACAAGAAAGCTACGCCCAATTCAAATAAATCGAATGTGGAGAAATAGTTCCCCAAAAACTCCGTGGTTTTGGTTTTTGAGTAATTTCGGCAAGCAATGTGCGCGCAAAAAAGTAAGAGGCGAAAGATCCAAATATATAAGCTGGAAAATGAGGTGAAAAGAAAAAATAAAGATTGGATTAGCAGACTCACCAAACCTCGAATCCATCAAATGAGTGAATGATTTCAGAACTAGGGTTTCTCCTCTCCCTGTCTTCGTCGTCTGTTTTTTGGGTGTCTTCGTCGTCGAGAGTAATCTGAGGGAGGTCGGCTGGTGAAAGCAAGAGAGGGAGGGAAAATGTTTAGGGCTTGAAAGGCCTAAGGGTATTTTAGACTATTCAAGTAAGGCTTACCACTTATGTGGAATTAGTTTTTTCCTTATCATGATTCCGGTAATTTCCAAAAACCTTACCATCTCATTGGCATTATTAGTTTTAAAAACCACTTATTGGTCATTCTCACATATTTTTTCACGAAACGCCATTGGTTTTTACGATCATTTTCGACTTTTTAGTAGTTAGTCCTGGTAAAGCTCCCTAGACCCGTATTTTATTTATGAGTAGTATCAAATTCTACGGATTTGCTCTTCGTTTTCAACCCCCACCTCCCACAATTTTCATTGGTTCTATTTTTCTCTCTCTAAGAAAGAAGAGTCCCCAAGTCTTGACTCGAGAAGAATGCTTATTCATAATTTGACCTAATAATTAACTTTTTAATAAGGTTCTTACTAACGGGTGCTAAATAGGTATACAATAAGCACACAAATAAATAAAAAATACACACATTCCAATACATTTTTTTACACGTTTCAATACATGTTTTAGATATTTCAACTTTAACGCGTGCCCAATGTGTGCCCAATTAGCACATGTTAGTATTGAAAACTTTTGTGGGTTCCGCACAATATGTGAATGTGTTAGAGACGGATTGGAAACTTTTATTCGTTTGTTACTCTCAATTTGCAGCCCCTGAACTTTCCCAATTCACGAAAGATGGCACTCGCGGCGCTTCACCTGCCACCTAGACCATATATACTTGCGGCCAGTATCCCCTTTTCCTCGGTAGGTTCATTTCAAGCCCTAGCGAGATCAGCATTGGGCACCGCGGAGAAGAAGAATTGAAGACTTACTTACTGATGGAGAAACAGAGAGATATGGATTGGTGGGTTTCACTGCCAAAGATTGAACTACATGCCCATCTCAATGGCTCTATCAGAAACTCCACTCTACTGTATGCTCTCTCTCTCTCTCTCTCTCTCTCTCTGTTGCACATATTTGTTTGCTTATTTATGGTATATGCAGTTGCGGATTCAGGATCTGAACCACGTTTTTTTTTTTTCCTTTTTCTTTTTTACAGTGATAACATAAATTACAATCCATAACTTAATCTGATAATAACTCACATGTCTGGGTCAAGCCTACACACACCTCGACTAATTTTACATGTCTAATTCCACCACCTACATGGGAGGAGGCCAATTCAAGTCGGAGCAAAACCAGCAAAGCTCCGTGTAGACCGTCCAAGGAGTTGATAGCATTTGTGAGGTTTCAAAACTACAGGAGAAAACCTCTTAACTCCCGGTTTTCTGGGTATCTGTGTGATGCTACTTGGCAGGTCTAAGTTTGTACCTATGATTCATAGCCATCATAGCAAGCCCAACAATGACTTGGTAAATTAGGCAGTGTACACAGTGCATATATCTATTATAACTTGACACTTTTTCTATCAACACTCCAACAATACTCCCTATTTTACAAACCCTCTATTATTATATATATTCTTTCTCTTTCATCCTTCATTTATGCATGGCTGCCATTGGATGAGTGTGAGGAAAAACAATTAAAAAATGGGTTTGGGAGTGAATAGTGCCTCCCTAAAAAGGGGGTGAGATGGGGAGGCACTATTCACATTTGTATTTTGCCAACCAATTTGTGGAGTCTGTTGGAGTCCCTTTTTTATGCATGGCTGGGTAAAATAGAGATGGGAGCACATTTGTTGAGTATGTTGCACTTGCTCTAAACCAGACCAAAACATTGTTGATTACTAGAGGTTTTTCACCAAAAATATACACTTATTTTATTGAAATTTTTTCATCAAAGAGACTTGCAAGGCTTATCTTATAGAATTCTTATAAATTAACCTGAAATACTAATACATTTAAAGAAAATATTTAGAGTTGTCAAAGGGGCCCGGGCACCCCTTCTGTCTGACCCTTGGTTATACTCCCTCCGTCCCAATTTCTTGGCCCCTTTTGGGGAAGTGGATTTTTTAGGGGTGTGAAAACTTTGTATTGACTTTTTTATTTTGCCCCTAAATCCGGTCAATATTACTGTGACCAAATTTGTGAGGCTAATTTATTATATGAAAGTCAAAACATATTCAATATGGATCTTGTTTGATAGATATCAATTAGTTTTATTATACAAAATTTTCAAAATCATAAAAACCGTTAGTATAAAATAAAGATAATGGACTAGCCAATTAAGATGGGAAAAGTACTTTTTAAGGGTAAAATTGGAAAGTGACCCAATTTTGATGGATGTTTTTAGAAGTGGGACAAACATTTTGGGACATCCCAAAATGGAAAGAAGGACCAAGAAATTGGGACGGAGGGAGTATGTACTTGTATACCAATTGCATATTTAAATGGAGGCTTGGGCTTAATTTAAATGGAACCTTGTTGTGGTTGTTATATTCGGAATATATAAATTCATGAGAGCTAGTGGTTATCATACTTAAAAGCTTTTAAATCTATGGAGTCTTGTTAGAACACAAGACCAAAAGCCACAAATGGTTGAGCCGGGCATGATGTACTGCACCATGTATGAATGCCCCTAGACCCAAAATGGAGTAAAATATTGCAAAATTTTTTGGTGCTATAACCAAACCAAACCGACCCTTACGATCCAATCAATTAGGGTCGGCTACATGAATCTTTTTTTTCCATTGAGCTCTATCAAGGGGTATATATTTGGTATTTTTGGTTTCGGTATTTTTGTTCATCTTTGCTGAATTTTTGTTAGATTCATATTTTATTTTTTGGATTAATCATTTGTGTCGATGAGTGAAGTCTACAAAGTAAAAAAGTATGACCAACAACAAGAAAAAGTTCACTAAAGACGAAAAGAATACCAAACAACTGGTATTTTGTTTAAAGTGTCTTTTTATATTATGAATTTTTTTCAACTTCGGTTCACATTTTCATACTTTTCCGATTCTTCTCGTTGAGACGAATGATTAATCCCAAGCTGAACCAAAATTTCGAAAAGTAAAAAATAGTCAAAAAAATACTCCAGGCCAAAAGTTTTGTGGTCACCCTAATTGTAAAGTTGATTTGTATGAGCAGGTTGAATTTTGTTATAGGGAGAACTTGTTTTTGAGTTTTGGGTGGAGAGGTACTTGTTTTAATATATGTACTTTCGATTGGGTATCCATTGTTTGTACTTTGTACCCAGGAAGGAAATTGTTGAGTTCTTTTCAAAGCTTAAGACTTTGTGGTTGATTAATTAGTATTAAAGGGTTGAAGTGGTTCTAGAGAGAACTCATTAAAGGGTTGAAGTGGTTGTAGAGAGAACTCATTAGTTTCTGGTGGATATGGTACTTATTTCATTTATAAATGCCGAGAGAAGAGTTTTGAAAGCATTTCATTGGTGAAGTATTTTTTCTGTCTTAGGATGCCCAGTTTTTGATGTTTTGATATTTTAGGATGCCCCGTTTTTGCTTTACAGGGAGCTTGCTAAAGGTTTAGGTGAAAAGGGTACTATAGTTTTCTCAGATGTAGAGCATGCTATCCTAAAGAGTAAGCGCATTTTCCTATGTGAAATGACAGTTTACATGTATATACGATACTCGTTATATGATACATGCATAAAACTCTCTTCCTGATGGCTGATGTAGAGGACCGTTCACTTCGTGAAGTGTTCAAGTTGTTTGACCTGATCCACAAAGTTACTACGGACCTCCAAACTGTTACAAGAATTACTAGAGAAGTATGAGAAACTGTCCCCTCCTAAATTTTAATGCTACTCAAAACCGTTATTCACCATCTTTTTCATGAATTAGGTTGTCGAGGACTTTGCCGCAGAGAATGTTGTTTATTTGGAGTTGAGAACTACTCCGAAGGTACTCTCTTAGTTGGTGTTGCTATTTCTATTAAACAAAATTTGTGATAAATTTTTGCTTGGACTGATGTACTACTGCTCTTATCAAAATAATGGTGCAATAATTGTTTTCCATTAAGTAGATGATTAATAGCCATGTCAATCAATTTGGAGTTGTAGCATAGGATGAGATGTTGTAAGGTGGTTATTAGTAATTGAAGTTGGTTCTACTTACTTACGTGTAGTGAGTAGACATTTTTTATCTTTCAATTGAAGGTAATGATGGGTTACCATGAATACAGAAAAATGATTTGAAAGGGATTAGCAAGCGGTCTTACATGGAAGCAGTGGTGAAGGGTGTGATGGATGTCACTACAGTGGAAGTTGATCTTGCTCCTCAGGGTTTGGGCATGGGACATCCTGTGAATTCTGGTGGCAGAAGCAATTTATGTAATGGAACTGCAAGAAAGCAGAAGATATATGTTAGACTTCTTCTCAGCATTGACCGTCGTGAGTCTACTGAGTCTGCAATGGAAACTGTATGTAATGAATCCTACAGAGAAGTTTCTATTTTTACATACATTTGAAAGGCAAGGCTGTAAATAGTAAATTTCTGTCCTTGGTTTCTAAAGGCTAAGCTTGCACTGGAAATGAGGCATTTGGGTGTAGCGGGTATTGACCTTTCTGGAAATCCTGTCGTGGGTGATTGGTACTTTTTTCGCTATCCAAACAATTCAATTTTTTCCATTTGCATTATCCTCCATTACTGTAGAGCTGTTGTATATTTGTTCCTCTTTGCGTTTGTGGCAGGGCAACCTTTTTACCAGCTTTACAGTTTGCTAAGGAGGGAGGTCTCTCAATAACTCTTCACTGTGGTGAGGTGCGTTTTGGTACTCTCATATTTCTGGTTTCGGTTTCTTGTCATGGAAGGAGTTGCCTTGACTGGTTTATTTTTTTGACTTGGTGCTTTTAGGTACCCAATAAGGAGGAAATACAAGCAATGCTAGACTTTCTTCCTGGGAGAATTGGCCATGCTTGTTGCTTCGGAGAAGAAGAATGGAGAAAGTTGGAATCTAGCAAGATACCGGTTTGATATTTTACTTCTTCGACCCTTAATGTTATCTTGATACATACTAAATACTTTTCAGCACAAAAAACGTCATAATCTTGTTCACCTGTATGGATTGGATTACTAGTCATCAACTATTTGTACAAAAATGCTTTTCGAATAGTCTTATATTCGTGATTTATCACCTTAGAATAATAGCGGTGTAATATTGGCCATTTGATTTTTGTCATTTGTTCTCTTTTACATTTTTTCAGGTTGAGATATGCTTGACGTCCAATATCCTAACGGAATCAATCTCTTCCATTGATCTTCATCATTTTGGTTAGTTCTTCTGCTTCTGTCTGTTTCTGTGTCCTTATATGTAAGTTCTGATTAAAACAGAATCTAAAAGGGTATAATACGATAGAGAACTTGAATAGTCACTTGTATCTATGTTAATAACGATCTTTTAGAAAGGTTGCCTTGACGATAATCTATATGCACAATGTGCTGGCATTACAGCTGATCTGCATAAAGCAAAACATCCAATGGTCCTGTGCACTGATGATTCGGGTGTATTTTCTACCAGTCTTTCTGACGAATATGCCCTTGCATCTTCTACATTTGGTAGGTCCTACCATCTATATCCATACGAACAGAAAAACCATTGATTATTGCATTGTCGCATAACACTATTATTTCCTTTCTGATAACCAAGGTCTAGGAAGGAGCAAAATGTTTCAGCTTGCCCAGAGTGCCATTGAATTTGTATTTGCTGACGATGCGGTGAAGGCGGAACTCAGAGAGATATTTTATTCTGCTGGAAGAAAGCTGGATTTCTGATATTTTTAAGCTGGATTCTGATGTTAGGAATTGTCATGTCTTGAAAATTGAAATGTTGAAAAAGATCTCTTAGATTGGGTTAACTGCTTTTAGGATGCAATCTTAACTACTTTCCACCTACTAATGGGGCAATCGCCCTGGCGTTTCATTGCTTTAGCTAAAAATAGAGAATTTTGGATAAAATTTTGCTTACGGTATTTTCTGTTAGATGGCTGCGCTGATCATCGTGCCGATTCTATGAGATTGAAAAAGTTAGATGATATGACCTTCCGGAGGCATGATGTCCATCAACTCCGTTGCGTCAAAGCTATGTTTTATAGTAGTATTAACAATGTAAGGCATCAACTATATATAAATATATGAATATTTTTTTTCAAAATTTTGTTGGGCTGAATTCCTCATTGTTGTACTTGTATGGTGAAGCAGAAGTTTTGTAGGACTTTTGTCAATATTGCGGACTTGGAATTCTAATTTCTAAGGGTCTCTAGGTATGGCTAATCTTCAAAACAGGCTGCCTATATGATACCTAAATCTAGACCTGGGTTGACAATGATGATCAGGACAATTAGAGAAATTACTTTGTAGGAGGCCAAGTTTTAGTATCAAACGAGAGACTTCCCTTGCGAAGATTCTTTTTTACGGTAGAAAGAGGGGGACGTAAAGCAGCCGGCTTCTAACTCCCATTAGGACGCAATCAACGGGCCGAACTCCGGCAGCCAGTAAAGAATAAAGGGTTGACCTGTTGATGGATACATGCTAACCAAAATTGATCGACTTGAATTTAAGACTTCATAAGTATTGCTTTACGATCGTTTAATTCTCTTTTAGATTAATATATTAGCTTACCATTGCTTTTATTTTCCGGAACAAGAAAAATCAAAAACCAAGCAAAGTGGCCTACACAATTAAAAATCTTCACGCTCTGTTTGGCGACGTTGTTAGCACCCAGATTTGCCACCGCCTCGGATTTGTAATCCAGCCGGTGTTTGGCACACAAGTTTCGTCCCCAACTCCACCCGGACTATTTTCACTGTTTGGAGTGCAAATCCGGTCCGGCTTCACCCGGATTTGCCAACGACAGCCCAGACCCTATCGTTGGCTAACAAGGGTGGATTTGGGTTTTTTCTACCTATTTTACCCCTCCAAATCCAGGTGATTTGGAGGGTTTTGAATAAATAAAAAAAACTAAAGCAGGAGAAATTACCATGTCGGAGCAAGCATCTTCGTCGTCGGAGAGATTACCATCGTCGTCGGAGCAACCATGGGTTTAGATCTAGAAATTTTTCTGGCCTCAGGGGCGAAACCATCGTCGAAGCAACCATGGGGTAGGTGGAGGTGGTGGTGGTTTGCCGGAGGAGACGTGAGATCGGCCCAAATTTAAATTGTCTTTTAATTTTTAAAAATTTCACTTTCAGATTTTTTTAAAAAAAATTCATAATTATTATTTTTAATATATTTATGTAATTATTGTTTATTTATTCTAAGTATTATGTATTTATTTTAATTATAATGAAATTAAACCATGCTATCAATTAAATCAATAAATTGGGGGCAATTTAGTCATTTGTCCTCTTATCCACCTTCTCAAAATACCATCCAAACACCTCACTAACAAATTCACCCTTCTTATGAGGTGGGGTCACCCTCATTACAAATCCACCCAAAATCACTCCGGACACCAACAGCGTGTTTGGATGCCGGAGAAGAGGCCGGATTTGCGACGCGCCCTGATATCAAATCCACCCTCCTCTCAAATCAGGTCTTTGGGGACGATTTTTGGGGGCCGGATAAGTTTATTGTTGGGTTTCTAAATCCATCACAAGGTGGATATGTGAAGCCCTACCTCAGAGCACCGCTTGGCAAATCCAGGCTATTTTGGGTCGATTATACCCCTCCAAATCCACCTCTTGTCTCTCTCTTCTACCATTCGACTGGTGTTGTTGGGTTCTGTGTTGGTTTGGACGAACGGAGAGAGAAGACGACGAGGTTATCGATCTCTTTGCATTTCGTCTGGTTCAGGTATTAATCGAACCATTTGTGCCCTATTTTTTGGTTTTCGATCTGAATGAGCCCTATTTATGCCCTACTTTGGGTTTTTTGATCTGAATGAGCCCTATTTCTGCCCTTTTTTTGGGTTTTTCGATCTAAATGATGGTGGTTTTGTGCCCTATTTTTGGGTATTTTCGATATGATATGTGCCGTATTTGGGTATTGAGATCTGATTTTAACTGATTTGTGCCCTATATTTGTGGGTTTTACGATATGATTTGTGGGCTGTTATAGCTTTTGCAATCTGAATCGATCTGATTTCTGCCATATCTTGGTCATTTACGATGTGATTAGTGCCCTATTTTGGTTTTTTCGATCTGATATGAGCCCTATTTCTGGACTTTTTCGATCTGGGTTCTGTTTGAGCAATTTTGTGGGTTGTGTTTGCAAGTTTGAGCAGTATTCTGGGTTGTGTTTACTGAATCTTCTAGTATCCTGGGTTATTTGACTTTGATCTCATTCGTGAATGCCCTATAATTTCAGAGTTGCCCTAATTTGATCTACGTTTGTGCCCTAATGTCCTAATTCATAGTGTTTGAGTTTGATTTTAAAAACAGATGGCGAGATTATCGAAACGTCAACGAAGGAAGAAGGCATTGGTAGCAATCATTTGTTTTTTGAGAGTAGTTACCAATGTTTTCCAGTTATACATGTTAATTACCGAGTACCTTGCTGTGAGAAGGGCTCGACGAAGGCAGGTGCCTCTTTTAAATTCCCAGCCTAATGCTCTTCAAAACCAAGTAGACAACCTTAATAGGTTAGTGCGCGGGTGTGACAAACACTGTCACGAGCAACTAAGGGTAAATAGGCATGTATTCATGAAGTTATGCCTTTTGCTTACTGAAAGAGGACTAGCTGCATCTAGGAATGTCACTGTTGTAGAGAAAGTGGCAATATTTTTGTGGATCATTGCGCGCCATACTAAGAACAGGCGCACGACATTCCAATTTTGGAGATCGGGGGAGACAATTAGTAGGCATTTCAATGCCATTTTGTTAGTTGTGTTGCGGCTTTACAATGTCTTGTGGTATCGACCCCAACCTATTCCCGCTAATGAGCCGGATTCGAGGTGGAAGTGGTTTGAGGTACATATTACAAATATCTTCATGTTAATGTTTATGGAGTTGTGACTTAATCATGAGAAACCATACTATTAACAACTTTCCATCATCTCTCGTAGAATTGTCTAGGGGCTTTAGACGGTACTTATGTACCTGTTCTCCCCCCAACTGAACACAAGCCACGCTATAGGTCAAGGAAAGGAGATCTTGCAACAAATGTGTTAGGCGTTTGTAGTAGAAATCTACAATTCATATATGCATTGTCTGGTTGGGAAGGCTCTACCACAAACTCGAGAGTTCTCCGAAACGCCCTCGTCAGGCCTCACGGCTTGAGAATTCCACACGGTATGTCACTGAGAAAAGTTTGGTTTAGAGTAGATCACATTTTTGTTAATCTACTCACGTGGGCCTTGTCTACCATTCGTAGGTCGTTACTATCTTGTCGATGCCGGCTACACAAATGGCCCGGGATTATTAGCACCGTACAGGGGGCAACGTTACCACATTAACATTTGGAGGCAAGGACACATGCCTGAGAGTCGAGAAGAGTTCTTCAACATGAAGCACTCCGCGGCAAGAAATTGTATAGAGAGAACCTTCGGGGTCCTAAAGATGAGATTCAGAATCTTGAGATCCTACTCATACTACCCCATTAGGACTCAATGTCGGATCATCACTGCTTGTTGCCTTTTACACAACCTAATTAAGCGAGAAATGGCTGTGGATCCCATTGAACATGAGTACACCGTGTGGGAGCAACAAAACCTACACAATGTGCCCAATGAAGAGTACATTACACAAGTTGAGACAACCAACGCATGGACACAAATGCAGGATAACTTGGCAACCGAAATGTACAACGATTGGCTAGCTCATGGGGGTCACAGGGGTGGTCATTAGGACTTGTTTAAAAATTGGTATTTGCTTGTATTGATTGGATATTTTCTACATTGATTGGGACTTGTTAACCTTTGTACTTGTTTAATTAGAAACTTATTTGTATTTTTAATTTTTTTTTACATTCATTTGGACTAGTTTAATTAGAAACTTACTTATTTGTTTAACTAGTTTTTTTACATTCATTTGGATATTTTTAATTGGTATTTTTTTTACATTCATTTGGACTACTTGCTCTTGTGAAGTACTTCTTCCAATGTTTGCTGTTTTTTTAATAAGTTACTCTTTCTTTTAAGAAGTTATGGATAGCCAAGGATCATTGGCTTCCAATACTACGAAAAAGTCGAAGGGAAAACAACCTACGGAGGGCAAGGAAAAACAACAACGTAGGCTATGGAGCGTTAAGGAGGAGGAAGCCCTACTTGGTTGCATGTTGGAATGTATATGTGATAAATACAAAGCCGACAATGGTTTTAAGGCGGGCTACTTTGTGCTCGTTGAGAAAGAGTTACAAAAGGCCTTGCCCGGTACCACTCTTAAAGCTCAACCGAACATAGAGTCAAAGGTAAAAAATTGGAAGGAAAAATATGGTGTGATTGGGGACACCATTAAGCTAAGTGGGTTTTCGTGGAACCATGGGACTAAATCCATTGAAGTGGATGATGAGTCCGTGTGGGAGGCATATGAGAAGGTAACTTCTCCCCTCTTTGAGAATGTCTAACTTACATACCTACACAATGCTTGTCTTCTTCCATTTAACGACGCCCTCCAATGTAATGTTAATAGGCAAATCCTAAGGCGAAAGGGATGAATGGCAAGGCATTCCCCATGTACGATAGTTGGCAAATACTATTTGGTAAGGATAGGGCTACGGGTGACTTTGCAGAGGATCCGGCGGAAATTCAAGATGTTGATGTTGATGATGATTATGAGGATGAGCCCGTTGAGGTTGATCTCCCTCCCATGGACGACAATTTGTACACTCCTTGTTTTGCTAATGGGGAACCCGTGTTTCCAAGTGAGAGTGCTCATACTATATTTGACCAAACACAATGCTCTGCATCCGTCAATCCCACAACGCCAACTAGCAATGCCGTGCCGAAACTGCCTAAGAAGAAGGCAAAGGTTGACGCAAGAGAAGCGGCCATGCATGAGGCATTGGGTAACTTCTGCACTCAAAGCAATGAGGTGTTGGTCAAGCTTGTGGGTGCTGTGTCATTTGACAAGGACCTCGCAGCGCAAAGAACGGGGGTGTTTAATGAGCTAATGAAACTTGACTTAGACATGGATGATAGGTTTATCGTAAACGATAAAATTTGTAGCAAGGATGAGAGGGTGCTGCAATTCTATGGCATACCAGACCAAGTCAAACAACAATGGGTGATGAGGATATTGGAAGGGAAACTCTATGGGAATACGTAATTGATGTTTACAAACAATGATGCAACAATGGTGGGTTTTTGTAAAAAATTTATGAACGATGGTGGTTTTTGTATAACTTTCCAACAATGGTGGGTTTTTGTATAAGTTTACAACTATGGTGGTGGATTGTCCTTGTTTTATTTTTGCATTGGGCAATGATGAAGTAACATGTAATTTGGTAATTGATGTTTTAAGTTTGTACTTGTTTTGCATTATGAAGGCCGTAATGGCAACTTAGTTGCAAGCAGGTGCTACTATGTGAGAACATATTTGTGGATCCTGAGCCCATGTGTGAGTGTGTATGTGGGGGGCAAAGTTTGATTCTGTTTGTGCATAGAGTTTTCTGCAGTTGTTTGGTTACTGTTTGATGGTTGATTTTCTGCATTTTGTTGGGTAGTTCTGCAGTTATGTGGTTTCTGTTTGTGGGTTGATTTTGTGCTACTATATCTGGGTTGTGTTTGGTCAGATCTGGGTTGTGTTTGAGCAGATTTTGGGTGTTCTTCGCATGATTTGCGGGTTATGTTTGACCAGTTTAAAATTTTTCTTTTTGCGATTTTTAGCAATTTATGGGGTGTGTTTTTTTGTGGGTTTTTTAGGTTATGTTTGGGGTTAAAATTTGTGTTTGCAATTTTTTAGCGCTTTTTATGTTTGTGATTCTTTGCGATTTTAGGTTATGTTTGACCGTTTAAATTTGTGTTTTTTGATTTTAAGGTTTGTTTGACTAGACTTAGTTTGTTTTGACTAGTTATGTTTGACTATTTTGCTGCAGTTTGACTTTTTCTGTTTTGCTGCATTTTTTAGCGATTTAAATGTTTGTTTTTGTTTTTTTAGCGATTTTAAAGGCTGTGTTTGTTCTTTTTTAAGGGTTATGTTTGACCGTTTAAAATTTGTGTTTGCTGCAATTTTTGAGTAGTTTATGGGGTGTGTTTGCTTTGCAGATTTAAGGTTCTGTTTGAGCAGTTTATGGGATGTGTTTGCTGCATTTTCCTGGCTTATGTTCAAACCTTGATTTTTTGAAGTTTCTGGGTTGTGTTTGAGCAGTTTCTGGGCTGTCTTTGCTGCATTTTTCTGGGTTATGTTTGAGCATTCATTTTCTCAGCTTAAGGTTGTGTTTGAGCGGTTCTGGGATGTGTTTCTATTTGTTTTAAGGGTTCTGTTTCATCATGGATTTTCTGCAGTTTCTGGGTTCTGTTTGACCAGATTATGGGTTGTGTTTTCTGCTATTTTCTGCCTTACTTACTTTCTTGCAGTTTCAGCAGTTTTGTGGACAAATTATTCCCAGTTTTCTGGGTAAATGTTGACCCTTTTTCTGGGTAAATGTTTCTGGCTATGATGAATTAGGGCACATACATTTAAGCGACAGGGTACGCTTGGCGGGACTGCTTATGAAGGTCAATGGTTGTTTCACCAATTGGCAACGTAAGTTGTAGCCAAACGGTCCACCGTGAGCTGGATTAACATAGTTCTGAGCAACCCAGAAAACTGCAAAAAACTTTTGTGTAGATGCTGCATATTGCTGGTATTTGCCGCTTATGCAGGTAGATGTCGCGTATGCTGGTACCGGCAAAAATGTTGGTAAAAGCGTGCTCCCTTCGTAACGGCAATGATGATATGAAAATAAAAGGCAAGCCACTTGTAATCGCAGGACAAATTATGATGGCCAACGTGTTAAATCCCGTTTGGCAACATAACATGCTCTGCAACTTGTGAGTTGTGTGCCAATGTTTCAAATATCTGAGCCAAGTAAATGAAAAATTACATAGTCCCTCATCTAGTTTTACTTGGTTTTTGTACTTTATCACTCCTTGTTTTTTAATAGGATTTTTAATGGCAGGTGGACATGGAGTTTCAATAGAAGTACCATTGCTAAATTTTCATGGCGAGACATTTCGGGTGAAAGACATGCAAGCGGCCCAACGGAAACAACAAACAAGTTACACAGGGGTGTTGGAAAATTGACATTTGTTGTAATTTTCTTTTTAGGTTTTGTTGCTTGTATTTTGTTTGCACATCTATTTGATTCCGAATGAACTAGTATCTTTGAAATGAAGACTTTATTATTAATTATGAAGACTTACTTGAAATGCATTACAAGACTCGAAATCATACATACTCAAACAAACATATTCCCTTGGTTAAGATTTATTGTACAAACATCTGACTTAATACTTCATTCTTCTTCACCATCCCCACCGTTTTGAGGTGTGAAGTAATAGAGCCATCGATTGTAATTGGGGAATTGTTTTCCATTCCAATTGGCAAATCTTGGATGACCCTACAAAAAAATAAATAAACATGAATTGTTAAGTTTACACATATATTAAACAAGACTTTATATATAATTTAAGCATATTCAAGAATTCTTACTTGGACAAATTGATTCCAAAGTTGATCGTTTTGCACCACCAAACTCCTTTCATTGTCATCCCATTCAAAACCATCAATTTGACGCAACTGATTAATATACGAAAAATCTCGCTTCCAAAGCGTAATCTTGCGTTCAATATGAATTTTGTCAATACCTCCTTCAGGGAAAGAAGCAAGCATCCGATTCTTCAACACTTCCGAATAGGTGGGGCGAAATCCGAAATCACTTTGCCAAACACCCTCATCTACAAGGGCCGTAAGGTATTGGAGCAAAGTTTCCTCTTCCACCTCACTCCAACGACGATGTGCCATTCAAACAAGGTGAAAAAAAAAATATAGGACTTGTTTATTTGATTGAAAATTTGCTTGTAAAATAAAATGAGTTTGTTTGGAATTTATAGGAAAAAACCATTTACCATTCAACCACAAACCCACCATTCAATCACCTATCTACCACTCCACCAACTATTCAACATTCAACCACCATCTACCATACATTCAACAAAAAATAAATAAATTCAAAAATTTTCAAAACAAAACTAATCTCCATTCAAATCAACCATAAATATTCTTTTAATTATGTTAGAAAATTTCCACTAAAAATTAATTAAATATTTTTTTCCGGAAAAAGAAAAAAAACAAACTTTTAATATTGTTCTAATTATTTTATGTATTTTTTGTCTATTTATTATAATTATTATGTATTTACTATAATTATAATTAAGTTAATCAATTTTATTTACTAAATTAATAAGGTGGGGGCAATAATGTCATTTGACCTCCTATCCTATCATATCCACCCTCTAAATCCCCCTCTCAAAGTACCATCCAAACACCCAATATACAAATCCACCCTTCTTAAGAGGTGGGCCCGCCCTCATTACAAATCCACCATCATTATAAATTCACCCTCCAAATCCGCCCTCATTACAAATCCACCCAAAACAAATCCGTCATCCAAACGCCCCGCAAATGGAGCGTCACGTGCATAGTAAGCAATGAAAAAGAAAGTAAAAAAAATACTTAGGATTCTTATTCCCTAGGGTTCAAAACCACTCTCAACTTTTTTGGGGTCAGTTCATATGAAGAATTTGCTCTGATTTTAAGTGAAATCCCCTCTAAGTAGATGGTGGGTTTATGATCTTTAGAATCAGGGGGTGTTCCACTAAGAGAGTTTTGTTTTAAAACTGCCTTGGTTTTTTTGTTCACACATCTTTATGTAATGTATTATGAGGGGATGACATGTCTTGATTTTTGAGAAAAACTTCAAAAACTAGTTAGTGGAACACTCCCTTTTAGTCGACGTAAGTTGACTTGGACACTTCATTATTTTAAAATAATAATAAAAAAAAAGACTTCATACGGTGTCGTCTAGCTTCCTTAGCGAGGCCGCATCCATCTGTCACCATTGTAACGGCGTCGTATCTATCGTCTTGTTCGTTAAACCCCAACCAGGAAAACTTACAAAAAAACGTTTCCCCCTCCCATAAATATACACGTACAGCTGGCTCAGTTTTCATTTTCCATTGATCTGTACATCTCAACAACTCTCTCTCTCTCTCTCTCTCTCTCTCTCTAGAATTCTCTTCCTAACGCAATGCTCGATTTACTCGAACAAATTTGATTCCAATTCATGAATTACATTTCTTTGCATTTGTTTTCATGTTCAATTAGATCGCCATTGCGATAACGAAGAAACAAAACCCTAATCATGTCATGGGGACTGGGGTGGAAACGCCCGTCAGACGTCTTCCATTTATCACTGAACTACGGCACCGAAGATACCCTAGACGATCACAGCCGTACCCCGTCATCATCGCCACCACAATCATCGCCGCCATCATCATTATCATCATCGAGGTCGTCATCGGCGTCGGCTATCGTGGATCAAGAGCTAGGGTTTCGAATCGACCTCGAATGGACGGCTGGGGTTGACGACGAGGATCAGGTGGCTTTGAGGCTCCAGTCGCAGCTGATGGTGGCTCTGCCGTTGCCGCAGGATATGGTTGTGGTGGAATTGAAGGAGGGGGAAGGAGATGCGGATGGGGTGGGGGTGGAGATGAAGGTTGTGAAGAGGAGGGAGCCGCTGAAGGCGGTGACGATGGCGAGGGTCGGTGGGACAGGGCAGATGAGTGACGGGGTTGGGGTGTTTACGAGGCTTCTGAAGTCGAATTGTGCGGCGGCGACGGTGGGGGGGAGTGGTGGAGAGGGAGTGGTTGTGGGGGGTTTGGCTGATCATTGGATGAGTGTTACTGTGGTCAGCTTGTGTGGATGTGGAATGTCGGTGAGTTTGTTTTTGAAGAATTATATATGTTTGCATTGTTGGTCGATAAATCAAACAGACACACACACACACAGACAAACTGTTTGAGAAATTGACCAAACCAACAAATTTACATACGTGAAGAATAATCAAATATGGAAAAAATTAACACTAGACTTGAGACGCATGGATTTTTACGTGTATTCGCCAACAGAGTGGTTGAGTACATCCGCGGTTCAGACTAGTTTCCATTATGAATCGAATGAAGAGAATGCATTAGTGTGCTCAGCCTTTGTGGTTGTGGGATGTAGATGAGTGTGCCAATTCTAGAAACATAACTTTAAATCACAAATCCAGACAACTGTATCCAGAGCCGTTGGATTCATGTGGGTCTACATATATCGAACGGCTCCAGATGCAGTTGTGTTTGGAAGTTGTTCTCCTAGACTTTTTGTTATCCACATTACATGATTGTATTGTTGGGTGATCGAACATACACACATGAAAACAATAGCACCAAAACTAAAATCAACCAAAATATGAAATCACGACACATAGATATGTGGTTTGACAAGATTGCTTATGCCCAATTTTCGTTAGTTTACAAAATGAAGAAGAGCAGTACTGTAATGACCCACTCTGGCATTGTACAATATTGTCCATATTGGATGTCTAACCCCATGGACTTCCCAGTAGCTCACCCATTGACCCATCTCTGCATTGTTGCAACTGGAGCACGATTAACTGGATGTTCCACATGGCTTTGGTGCCCTCACGGCTTTAAAAGACCTACAAGGTAGGGTCATGGTATATTATATTTGTAGCACAGAACTTGGTATCCACCAAGTGATGTGGGACTTTTGACCATCCATCCGGACATCTACCGGGACTCATTACCAGAACCCGGCCTCACAGCTGGCACCATAGCCAGGCTAGGGTGTCATAAGTACAACTTCTGCTGATAGGGTAACAATTTAACAAACACACAGTCACACACAGTAGGCCCAAGGATAAAATCAAAACAAGAAGTGATTAGTGGGTTTTATAAGGTTCGGCATAAATGCTTCTGTCAAGTTTTTATTATATTAACAAATGAAGAAATAGGGTACAGCATCGGCTGCTATGGTAACCAATAGACACACACACAAAAAGGCATCAATAATAAAATTGATCACACCAATAATTTACGGGATGCGAATATATGTGGTTCAGCATGATTGCCTACATCTGTTTTTTCCTACGTTACCAAATAAAGATGAAGGGTACAACATAGCACGATTAACTGGATGTTCCACAGGGCTTTGGTGCCCTCACGGCTTTAAAAGACCTACAAGGTAGGGTCATGGCATATTTTATATGTAGCACGGAACTTGGCATCCACCAAGTGATGTGGGACTTTTGACCATCCATCCGGACGTCTACCGGGACTCATTACCAGAACCCGGCCTCACGGCTGGCACCATAGCCAGGCTAGGGTGTCATAAGTACAACTTCTGCTGATAGGGTAACAATTTAACAAACACACAGTCACACACAGTAGGCCCAAGGATAAAATCAAAACAAGAAGTGATTAGCGGGTTATATAAGGATCGGCATAAATGCTTCTGTCAAGTTTTTATTATATTAACAAATGAAGAAAAAGGGTACAGCATCAGCTGATATGGTAACAAATACACACACACACACACACACACAAAAAGGCATCAATAATAAAATTGATCACACCAATAATTTACGGGATGCGAATATATGTGGTTCAGCATGATTGCCTACATCTGTTTTTTCCTACGTTACCAAATAAAGATGAAGGTTACAACATAGGCTATAGGGTAACAAAAATACATGAAATAGCACCAAGGATAAAACCACTCATGACATGCAAATATGTGTGGTTCGGCAAGATTGCCTACGTCTATTTCTTACTATATATACCTAATGAAGAAAAGTACAACCTCGGCTGTTAAGGTAGCCATCATTATATAAGATTTCGTCAATCAATTGTCGTCTTATCCTTACTACTAAAAAGGTTGATCTGAAAATGCAAGGTGAAGTATCAGATACAAACCCAACATGTATCTGTATTAGATTTTTTCTTGTTTGGCTGTCGAGAAAACCAGAGGAGAAAAGATTTTGAATGCCATATTGTTTGATGTTTCCACTTTCCATTAACAAAAAGGTGAAAGAAGATGAAGCTCTAAATGCTGGGTAATTTGAGGACAGAAACTGGATAATTCTCAGCTTGAGGGAGAACATATTTTAGTTAGCGGGAAGCCTCTGTGCGCAGATACTATTTAATCTAAGGTTTTCTTTTATGCTTCGCGACATTCCGGATTCTAAGCATTGCAGCGAGTCGGAGACTGTTATTTGGAAAAGTTCAGTTACCAAATGTTCAAATTGGAGATTGGATGTCATATATTCCTGCATAATGATTATAATTGTCGCTGGCTATAAAGGCTACTTGATTGATGTGCTATTCATTGATTTGAATTTTGATGTAAACTTTTATTTAGAGAAAAGACAGAGGCATTAAGACTTGTACCAACAATTGTACTCTCACGTGAGATATGAGGGACCCACATATGAGTGGTAGGCCCACACATCCCATGTGAGAGAGTTTGTGCAATTGTTGGTACAAGTATTAGTGCCGCAAACCTCTTTTCTTTTTTTCTTTCTTTTTTTCTTTCTTTTTTTTTTCTTTCTCTTGTATGTGGTTTAGAAAGGCTTTTTCAGTACTTTGAACTCTAAGAATGACCTTTGCAATTTGGCTTTTGAACTTTAGGTGTTTGTTTAGGTTAATTTCAGCTCTGGAAAGACTGTCTGTCTGCCTTCTCTGCTAGGGAAGCATCAAAGTGTTGACTTTTAATCTATGGCATATTCTGGATCTTTCATTGTGGATACTTTGAAATGAATGAGAGGTTAATGAGAGAGTTTATGCTGCCTATCCACCTAGGATTTATTGTGAAGATCAATAAGTGCTTCTATTCTTAGAGGAGTCAATTAGTAAAGCTTTTGAGGAATGCTGTGAGTGGGAATAACCTTTTTATAGTCGGGCACTTGTTGACAGGTATTGCCAGTAGAGTTAACTCGACTGCCACTTCTTGAGAAGCTATACCTTGATAACAACAAGCTTTCAATTTTGCCACCTGAGCTTGGCGATCTGAAAAACTTAAAAGTTTTGAGTGTTGACTATAATATGCTGGTTTCAGTACCTGGTAAGTTCAGAATTTGATTTTCTACCTCCTCTGTAGGAAAAAAATCTGGTTATCTTGTCTACGACCATGTAGATTTGTTCAAGGTCCAACAAATTGAATCCAAAACATAAATGCAGACCTCAATTATTATGGTCTAAATTTCTTACATGCTACTCATTCCTTCTGGTTGTCTTCGCCGGAAATTTAACAGTTGAACTGAGACAATGCGTTGGACTGGTGGAATTATCATTGGAGCACAACAAGCTGGTTCGGCCTCTTCTTGATTTCAGGTCAGTTTACCAATGACCTTGAATCCTTGATTGGCCTACACTTACCACACTGTTTTTTAACGAAGTTTTAGTATCCCTTGTTTCCTCTAGATCTAATATTCCTCTTCACTCAATTTCAGGGCTATGGCTGAGTTATGCATTCTTAGACTATTTGGTAATCCCCTTGAATTCCTACCAGAAATTCTGCCATTACACAGACTTCGCCACTTGTCCCTTGCGAACATCAGAATAGTAGCTGATGAAAATCTGAGATCAGTGAATGTGCAGATAGAGGTATCAATGTAATTCTTGTGATTTTTTTCTTAAACCATTTTAGCCCTGACAAGTAAAAGTAGGATTTTATTGACATAGGGAATCGTGGCAGGTGGAGAACAGTTCTTACTTTGGTGCATCTCGACACAAACTTAGTGCCTTCTTCTCACTTATCTTTCGCTTTTCCTCTTGTCACCACCCACTGCTAGCATCTGCCCTTGCAAAGATAATACAAGATGAAGGAAACCGTTTATTTGTTGGGAAAGATGAGAATGCTATTCGGCAGCTCATAAGTATGATAAGTAGTGATAATCGGCATGTGGTACGTCAGTAAATTGTAGTTGCTATCATCATTGTCTCTTTTCTATATTTCTTTCCAGTATTTAGTCTAAACCGTTCTGCTTTATACCAGGTTGAACAAGCATGTTCTGCTCTTACATCTCTTGCGGCGGATGTTTCTGTGGCAATGCAGTTGATGAAATCTGACATCATGCAACCCATTGGAATAGTATTGAAATCTGTTGGACCAGAAGAACTTATTTCTGTGTTACAAGTCGTGGCCAGCTTAGCTTTTGCATCTGATAGTGTGGCTCAAAAGATGTTGACAAAGGATTTAGTGAAATCATTGAAAGTCCTATGCGCCCATAAAAACCCAGAGGCAAGTCCTCTTACATTGAACTTTCTCAGTAAGAATTCTCTTGTTTCTATGGCTTGCCAGTATTACTTAAGCTGGTATAAAATGACAATTTATCTTTCATTAGGTTCAAAGGTTAGCTTTACTAGCATTTGGAAATCTGGCATTCTGCTTGGAGAACCGCCGAGCTCTTGTTACTTCTGAAAGTTTGCGAGAACTTCTTTTACGTCTGACAGTTCCATCTGAGCCACGTGTCAATAAAGCTGCTGCTCGTGCTTTGGCAATTCTTGGTTTGTGTCTACGTCGGCTGTTTGTGTATTTCTGCTTTCATTCTGGTTTGACCTGAAATTCCTAATATTATGCCTCCACAGGGGAGAATGAGAATATGCGGCGTGCCATTAGAGGGAGACCTGTTGCAAGGCAAGGACTGCGCATACTTTCAATGGATGGGGGTGGTATGAAAGGTTTGGCGACTGTACAGATTTTAAAGGAAATCGAGAGAGGAACAGGGAAACAAATACATGAGATGTTTGACCTTATATGTGGCACATCAACGGGTGGTATGCTTGCTGTTGCACTTGCAATCAAACTAATGTCACTGGAAAAATGTGAAGAAATATACAAAAATCTCGGTGGGTACCCTATACTACAAATGAGCATTGGATATTCTGTACGATTTCTTCAGTAATATTCATTGAGATTATTTATTGTAACTCTTCAGGAAAACTTGTATTTGCTGAACCTGTTCCAAAGGATAATGAGGCAGCTACTTGGAAAGAAAAGTTGGATCAGATTTACAAAAGCTCATCGCAAAGTTTTAGGGTGGTTGTTCATGGATCGAAAGTATGCTAAGCCTTTTCTTCTACTTGGGGATTCAGGATTTTTCCAGTCTTCAATAGCATAAAATCTTTGAATTTACTTTATAAAAAGTAGCATCACTTGCAAAATTTTATATGCTCTCATAACAAGCTTTCAGTATTTGGGGAGAAATGATTTACATCAATTGAACTAACGTTATTGATCCACATGCTGGTCTTGTTTGTGTTCTTGGATTCTTTAGTTTTAGTCAACTCCCCCCTGCCCCTTTTCCCGGCGCAACAAGGTAGAAAAGTAAATAAATAATTCCACGGGCCCAGTTTGAGAAATATGTGGAAAGATGGATGGAAATAGTTAATTTGGTGTGTTCCTGTCGTAAATTTCTCACTACACCCTCTAGTAAGGTGACTTATTATTCTATTGCAGCACAGTGCAGACCAGTTCGAGAGGTTGCTAAAAGAGATGTGTGCTGATGAGGATGGTGATCTCTTGATAGAGTCAGCAGTGAAAAACATTCCCAAAGTATGTGTTGTGTCAACTCTAGTCAGCACGGTGCCAGCTCAACCTTTTATTTTCCGCAATTACCAGGTTCACATAACAAGTTCCACTTGTTTTGACATGGACATATTTTCATTTTGTTATTGGGTTTATTGTTTGACAAATTATTCGGTTTCCAAGTGTAGTACCCTGCTGGCACACCAGAGATACCTTTGTCCATGTCAGAAGGTTCAACTATAACTGGGCTAGGAGCAGCTACTACTGGTCCTCAAGTTGGATACAAACGCAGTGCTTTCATTGGAAGTTGTAAACATCACATATGGCAAGCTATAAGAGCATCATCTGCAGCTCCATATTATCTTGATGATTTCTCTGATGGTACTCTCTTCCCGGGCTTTAAGTTCGCCCATTTACTATATTTTACTTTGATTGTTCGGTGTTTACGTTCCCATCTTTGTCCTAACAGCATTTCTGCCTTCATATTTTTGGCATGCAGGTGTACACCGTTGGCAAGATGGTGCTATTGTAGCAAACAATCCTACCATATTTGCCATTCGAGAAGCACAACTTTTATGGCCGGATACAAAAATCGACTGTTTAGTTTCCATTGGATGCTGTTCAGTTCCAACAAAGGTAACCACACTCAACAAACTTTTTTCTTTGGAGATTTTTATAGATTCTGATTTATATATTTGTGAGTATTATCAAAGGTTTCAAAGAAGACAACAGAAATTGTTAAAATGTTGCAAGGACTGCATTTTCTTGAATTTAGTACATCTTTCTGGAATTTTTTTTTTTTTTTTGTTTTCTTAATTCATCAAAATATAAATTAATAAAGAAAAAAGAAAACTGCTCTGAAGTTGTGGTATGGATCTTGGTCACTGATTGTTATTAAAGAAACATAGAGGCAAAACAGCAAATAACCTGTGTTCATCAGCTCATACGTGGATCGAATGGCACTTTTTTATTTTTCGAATGGCACCTTGTGCTCTTTGCTGCAATAGAACTGTATAATTTTTTGTATTTTTCATTTTAATCATAGTGCACACTGTTTAGATTCGGAAAGGTGGATGGCGTTATTTGGATACTGGGCAAGTGTTAATCGAGAGTGCGTGCTCAGTGGACCGAGTGGAGGAAGCTTTAAGTGCGTTGCTTCCAATGCTTCCGGAAATACATTATTTTCGCTTCAATCCGGGTAAAGTTTGTATTTTTTTTTCCCCCTTTTTACTGTGTCTGGGCAAGACGTTGATGCTTTATCTGGCCATTTATTAAACAACTTCACTATTTCCTTCAGTGTCCCCCGCATAGGTAGTCGGCCTAGGCGGTCAACTTTTAGAACACTGGTTCTGTTTTAAAGTTTCATATGTTTTATCAGACACAGAGACAGAGTCTGAATAGATATGAAGGTAAAGAACCGTCTCGTTGGTTGGTTAGTGCTTTCGTAATTGAAGATTCTACATTCATTTGTATCAGTGGATGAACGTTGTGATATGGAGCTGGATGAGACTGATCCTACTGTATGGAAGAAGTTGGAGGCCGCAACCAAGGACTTCATCCAAAACAACTCTTCTGCAATGAAGAGTGTTTGTGAAAGATTGCTCCAGAACCATCACGAGGAGAAGATGTCAGAGTATTTGAAATCTCAACACTTACCAAATGCAAAGGCTTCAAATGCTGGTACAAGTGCCAAATTCCTCCATCCGCTTGCTAAGTTCTGTGCTCTTTCAGATTTTCTTCACATCTGATTCCATTTTACCTTTGATTACTTTTGGTCTTTGGCAGTGCTGAAAGAAAATGTTCCCTCTTTGGGTTGGAGACGTAATGTATTACTCGTGGAAGCTTCTCATAGTCTTGATTCAGGAAGAGTTTTCCACCATGCTCGGTCCCTTGAGACATTTTGTAGTCAAACCGGAATAAGATTGTCTCTTATGAATGGGTTATCAGGGACATTCAAAGCTGTACCCGGAACAACATTTCCAACACCATTTGCATCTCCTCTCTTCACTGGGAGCTTTCCATCAACACCAATTCTATACAGTCCGGATGTTGGCCCTCACAGGATTGGTAGAATAGATTTGGTCCCACCTTTAAGCTTGGATGGGTCCCAATCTGCGAAAACAGCTGCTTCACCACCCGATTCTCCCCCAGTAACCAAGCAGCTCTCTGCGCCTGTAAAATCATTGCATGAGAAGTTACAGAATTCACCACAAGTTGGACTTGTCCATTTAGCTTTGCAGAATGACACATGTGGCTCAATATTAAGGTCACATTTTCCCTCTCTTGTTCCTCTTTTGAGTTGCTTTCATATGTAAATGTAGCGAGACTCAACCCTAAGTCTCCATTTGGTTTGATGGAAAATATTTCCTCATCTTTCATTGTTTGGTTCAACAAAATATATGTGAAATGTTACTTTGAAAAACATATTTTTCATGGAGGGCCAAAATAGATGTACATCTAAATTTACCTGGGTCCTTTTCCATCGATACATTGCCCACCATATTTGGATGTGAGCGTGGCGGGAACCACACAAAGTCGGGATGAAATTAATTGTTAATCCATCATGCTCAGCTCTCTCTCTCTCTCTCTCTCTCTGCTTACACAAGTGCATATACGTGCATGTGTATTTTGGCGGTTGAGTATAGATGCACAATTGGGTGTATTTGCATATTGTTTCCCGGGTTACATTGATGTATCAGTTGGAATATTTTCGAAACTTTTAGCCAAACACAGAAGTATTATTGTAAAATTTACTTTTTTGGCCAAAAGTTCTTTGCGTGGTTTTCTTTCTGGTGTTAAATATATACAACAAAACAAATGGGGTCTTAAGTTTAGACTCGTTTTGGAATGTAGTTGGCAGAATGATGTCTTTGTGGTTGCTGAACCTGGAGAACTGGCAGACAAATTTGTTCAGAGTGTTAAATTTAGCTTGCTGTCAATTATGCGGGGCCGGCACAGGAAGTATACATCAGCCATTACCAACATAGCAACTCTTGCTGAATTAGTTGCATATAGGCCTTATTTCCAGATCGGATGTATTGTGCACCGGTATATTGGACGCCAAACTCAAGTATGCTTCTTTGGCTCATGCCTTTCACTTTTTAAATGGGTCTGCTTGTTTTAGCAACTAAGAAATATGAATACACACACACACACATATACTCATTCTGGGTTTTTTGTTCCTAAAGGTTATGGAAGATGATCAAGAAATTGGGGCATATATGTTCCGTAGAACAGTTCCTTCCATGCACTTGACGCCTGAGAATGTTCGCCGGATGGTAGGTCTTTGGGCCCTACTTTTGAGTGTCCCTCCTTCCCTATAACTCATAATAATTCATTTTGTCTCAATGTTGGTTGCTCAATTAGCACAATTGTTTACTTGGAGCAATTTCTCTGATGTGTTCAAATCAGAATCTAGACACTATTCTCCTGGCTTGATTGAAGTAAGCTCCTGTAGTTGGCTATTTTATGTTATCCGTACCACTGCTTTTAATCGAAATTTAAAATTTGCAAGATTATTTGATTTATTAAAATTAGAAGATAGTTATGTTTAAATGCATTTTGTTCTTGGGTGGCCTTGTTTACTAGTGATTTTGATGTCAGCACGGTTGGTGTATGGAGCTCTGATGTTAACTGGTTGGGAAGATCTTTCATTCGGTTAAGTTTTGTGTTTATAATCAAGCACTGGGTAAGTTGGAGATTCCCTGATCATAATTGGCCGGAAGTTCAGTGACATCTAACTTTTGCCAAATATCTGTAGAAATGGAAATAAATCAAGAAACAATGATTACCTACGAATGGTAAGTAAATCACGTAGAATTAATCACAAAATGCCTTGTCTAGTCCAAGAAGTAAAGAAATGAGCCCCTGATCTCTCCGAGAATTTAGAATACTATGATCTTGAGTGCGCAATGTAGGACATAAAACCTAGCTTTTCGTAGTCACCCCATATTGATCGTCTAGTCTAACACTAGCTTGTGGCTTTCTGAAATCAGTTTACATCATGTAGTTCCTTACAATGTAGACCCTAGGATACCACTTACTCTCTGAACATTTCATCGTCTTGTCATTTGCTTTCTCCATTGTTGCCTAATTATGTGCATGGTAACTCCACTAGAAGTTTTACTCCCTAGTTCTACCTGTCTTCATGACATTTTGGTGCTTCTCTCTGTTGTTGTGATTTTGTTCCTGATGCGTTGTATTTCTATTTCTGTTGTAACTAAGGTTGGAGCTTGGAGGGACAGAATCATAATCTGCACTGGCACATATGGGCCTACCCCAGCTTTAATCAAGGCATTTATAGACTCTGGTGCAAAAGCGGTTATTTGCTCTTCCGCTGAACCCCAAGAAATGCAGTTAACCACATTTCACGGATCGGGTGACTACAATGCTCTGGAGAATGGGAAGTTTGAGATAGGAGAGGAAGAAGTAGAAGAAGAAGAGGCGGAGCCTGCCAGTCCAAGGAGCGATTGGGAGGATAGTGAACCTGAAAGAAGTGGGGACCGCTCGACAGGGCTTTGGGACGACGACGAAGAGGAGTTGTCTCAGTTTGTCTGTGAATTGTATGACTCGTTGTTTCGGGAAGGTGAGAGTGTGGATGTAGCTCTTCAACGTGCTCTTGCCTCGCATCGGAAGCTGAGGTATTCGTGCCATCTTCCCACCATACCATAGTTTCATTGATAGCTCTTATTCAAGGGAAATTTTGTTATACAAAAATAGGAAAGAGGAACAGAATATAAAATAATTGAGATAATCAGAGGGACACATTCAGTTTTGAGGCTTACAAATAAATCTCTTGTTTGTTTCAATAATTTCTTGAGTTCAATTCAAGTTTTCATTTTCAAACGATAAATTTACGTGTATAAAGTTGTCCCATCTCATAGGCCTCTGCTTTTCTGGAAGCCAAGCCCTTAATACGCTCAGAATAGTGATGATTTATTTACAGTGGGCAGCAACCCACGATCATCCCCTCTGATATTCGTGGATGTTACATTTGAGTACTTACTGGTATCAAGTTACTAGATCTTATAATAGGTTTTAGTACTCAAGGACGTTGGCTAGCAGGTCAGCTGTCACGACCAAGCTGAAAGGTGAAAAGTTAATAGAGAGAGAGCCAGTTTACACGCAGCTATATGTGGTTTGTGGCGGATTTGAAAACTTCTTTTTTGGCAATTTTTTCGGAAAAGAGCCGTATGAAGTTGTTGAGTTCCAGACGGGACCATTGTTGAAAGCCTTGAGCAATCTCAGCTGGGTTTGGCAAAGCTGTTCAAAGCCAATGGAATTACGCTAAAAAATTAGATCACAGTCTCTCCAGCCCTTTCCACGCGGCTGCATGTGGACTAATCACTGCAACAATCCGTTGAAGTTGTGAAATGTTCAAGGTATCCCTCCTTCCGCTCAATGGCTTTAGTTCGGACCATATTATGATTTTGAACGCAGGACCCTTTCCACTCCAATGATGCTTTTATTATAGGATTAGATGGCTTTCGGTCTTTGTTGTTTAAGAGAGAGAGAGAGAGAGAGAGAGAGAGAAAGAAGTGTAGGGTGTTAGATTAATCCTAACACAAGAGAGCTTTATTTATATTGTCACGAGACACGTTACTCAACATAACTAAGCAATTTGGGACAAATACACATAAACTATTCTAACACTCCCCCTCAAGCTGGAGAGTAAATATCAATAAGTCCCAGCTTGTCGCAAAGCAACTCCAATCGTGGTTTAAACAAAGGTTTGGTGAAGATGTCAGCCAATTGAGCTCCAGTAGAAACGAATGGAGTAGATAACACACCATTATCTATGTTCTCATGAACAATGTGACAGTCAACTTCTATATGTTTCGTTCTCTCATGGAATACTGGATTTGAAGCAATATGTATTGCTGCTTGATTATCACAATACATAGGAATAGGTAACTCCACATCAAAACCTAACTCCTTGAGTAAAGCTCTCAACCACACAATCTCACAAGATGTGTGTGCCATGGCTCGATACTCCGCTTCTGCACTGGAGTGTGCGACCACTATTTGTTTCTTGCTTTTCCATGTGACCAAATTGCCTCCAACAAAAGTACAGTACCCAGTAGTGGACCGTCTATCAGATGGTGATCCTGCCCAATCAGCGTCGGTAAAGGCTTCAATACGCAAATGTCCATTAGACCGATAAAACAGACCACGTCCAGGATGAGTCTTAAGATATTTCACAATACGAAGACAAGCTTCCCAGTGTGGAAGTCGGGGAGTTGTCATAAATTGACTCACCACACTGACAGCAAAAGAGATATCAGGACGTGTATTGGTAAGGTAATTCAGTTTACTAACTAAACGACGGTACCGGTCTGGATGACGAAATATCTCCCCCTGATCAACATAAAGTTTCACATTAGGATCCATTGGGGTATCCATGGGTTTTGCTCCCAACAAACCGGTCTCCTCAAGAATATCCAATGCATACTTCCGTTGGGACAAATTAATTCCATCCTTGGATCTTGCTACCTCAATACCCAAAAAATACCGTAGCTTACCCAAATCTTTAGTATGAAACTGACGCTGTAAGAACTGCTTCAACTCATCAATACCTTTCTGATCATCTCCAGTAATAATGATATCATCTACATACACAATCAACACTATTTTTCCACGCTCTGACTGAAGAGAGAAAACAGAGTGATCCGAATGAGATCGACGCATACCAAACTGCAACACAGCGTCACTAAACCGACCAAACCAAGCCCGAGAGGACTGCTTCAGACCATATAAGGCTTTGCGAAGACGACAAATCCGAGAACGCTCCCCCTGAGCAACAAACCTAGGAGGTTGCTCCATATAGACCTCTTCGAGTAGATCACCATGTAAGAATGCATTCTTGACATCCAATTGAAATAATGGCCAATCTAGATTAGCAGCAAGAGAAATAAGAATTCGAACAGAGTTTATCTTGGCAACTAGGGAAAAGGTCTCTGCATAATCAACTCCATATGTCTGTGTATAGCCTTTGGCCACAAGACGGGCCTTATATCGCTCAACAGTACCATCCGGATGATACTTGACTGTGAATACCCATCGACAGCCAATAGTAGTTTTACCAGCAGGAAGAGGAACCAACTCCCAAGTGCCATTATGATGAAGAGCAGACATCTCAGCCTCCATAGCTTGCCGCCACTCAGACACAGATAAAGCCTCCTGAACAGTGTTAGGAACGAAAATAGAAGAGACCGAAGTAGCAAAAGCACGAAGGGATGGTGACAAATGATTATAGGAAACAAAATGAGCAATAGGATGTATAGTGCATGACCGAATACCTTTACGATGGGCAATAGGACGATCAAGGTCGTCAAGATCCCGCAACGGAGGAGAAGACGGAGCGGTGGGCGAAGGAGGGGCTGTTTGTTCAGATGGCTCAGGCTGAGATGGCTCTGATGGCGCAGGCTGAGATGGCACTGATGGAAGCTTAGGACGACGAACATACACCTGCAAAGGTTTTGGTGGAGGAAGATCAGTATCTGACGGGACAGCTATAGGAAATACAGACTCAGATGCAAACCGATCATTTGTACTAACAGGCTCCGAATAAAACGGGAGCGACTCATTAAATGTGACATCAGCACACACAAAATGACGACGTAAAGATGGAGAATAACACTTATACCCTTTCTGAGTTCGAGAGTAACCAAAAAAAATGCACCTAATAGAGCGAGGGTCAAGTTTGCTCCGGTCAGAATCCAGAGCATGAACATAACATGTGCACCCAAAAACCCGAAGAGGTAATGAGTGAAGGGGACGACTGGGAAACAATACCTTATGGGGTATTTGACCTCTAAGAACAGTAGAGGGCATACGATTAATCAAAAAGCAGGCAGTAAGAACCGCGTCACTCCAATAAGACTTAGGAACTTGCATTTGAAATAACATTGCACGCATAACTTCTGATAAATGTCGAATCTTGCGTTCGGCAACTCCATTTTGTTGTGGAGTCCGAGCACAAGAGGACTGGTGGATAATACCGTGATCATCAAAGAATTGAGAAAGACTATTTTTAAAATATTCACGGGCATTATCAGAACGAAATATGCGAATGCAAGTATCAAACTGGGTTTTAATTTCCATATAAAATGACTTTAAAATAGAAGATAACTCAGACCTTGCTTTCATGAGATAAAGGTAGGTAACACGAGAGAAATCATCGACAAAAATGACATAATATTGAAAGCCAAAAATATTAGGAACATGCATTGGACCCCAAATATCAGAATGAACTAACTCAAAAGGACGCGACGCACGACTCTCAACTCTAGGAGAAAAAGATACTCTATGATGTTTGCTAAACTCACAGACTTCATATGGCAAAGCATCCACACGGCTACATGAAGGCACTAGCCTTTTAAGGTTCTGAAGTAATGGATGACCAAGACGACAATGATGTTGATATGGTGACACTGATGAATGAAAAGCAACAGAGCTAGGGTGAAAATCATCGGTAAAGTAATATAGGCCACCACGTTCAACACCGCCACCAATCTTTCTCCCCGTCTTGAGATCCTGAAACACGCAACCATTAGGAAAGAATGTGACTGAGCAATTCAAAGACTTGGTAAGTTTACTAACAGACATAAGATTTAATGGAAAACGAGGAACTTGCAGTACAGAGTCCAAAGTAAGAGAGGAAGTAACATGAACAAAACCCAAACCAGTAACATTAGTAGTAGAACCATTAGCTAAGGTAACACGAGATGGTTTACTGAGAGACTGATGACCGGAAAGAATAGGAGTACTAGTCATATGATCAGATGCACCAAAATCAATAACCCAATGATTAGAAGAATGAGAAGACGCAATGCAAGCAGCGAAGGAACCTGTCTGAGATAACGTAGCAATGGAGGAACTTGTCTGAAGTGACAGTAGGCGTTGGTATTGCTGGTACTCCTCTGCTGAGATAGTAACCCTTCTGATACCATGTTGTTTGAGAGAGAGAAAGAGAAAGAGAAAGAGAAAGAGAAAGAAGTGTAGGGTGTTAAATTAACCCTAACACAAGAGAGCTTTATTTATATTGTCACGAGACACGTTACTCTACATAACTAAGCAATGTGGGACAAATACACAAACTATTCTAACAGTCTTGAATAAAAATTTGCAAGCTTAGAGTTGAATTTTGTAAAATAATAACAGTTGAAGGTGACACATCAGCAAGCTAAGGTCTGCTGGAATGCCTGAGTCATCTACTTGTTAAGAAAGAAATTTAAATAAGTAGTTTCAAATTGCCTGAATGTCTAATCTACGATCTGTTTGACATGATGTAGATCACTCTTTTAAATCATTTGATTTCGAGCTCGCGCATAAAAGTGTTTTTCAAAATCATTCTAAACTACTAAAATATGTGAGACCGAAAGTTGATAGCAAAAGTAAAAGGTATTGTGGGAAGCGCTTCACCGGAATGACCTCTTTTAGCTGTCTAGTTTGGTACGGAGGGAGGAGGACTGTCTGAACCTCACTGGAGCCCTAGGAGCACGCCTGAGAAGTGGACCTGCACAAGGGAGCAACCGCGTTAGTGCCAAGCCCGGACAGTGGTGGTCTAGGAAGGCACTCCGATGGTAAAGTCAGCGACTGAGGGAGGAGTATAGTGGAGAACTTAGAGAGAAAATGGAGTCAAGAGGGTGTTCAATAAAGAGAGAGGGATCCCGAGTGAGGTAAGTGAGGGCCTTATTTATAGGCGAGGAGGAATCACGCTCCTCATGAACCTCACGCGTACTGTCCGTACCGAGGATGACGTCCGGGAGGGTCAAGATGTCTGTCGTCGAAGCAACGCCTCGGCCGCTGCCTCCCCTGTGGAGTCAACTGGCCTGGGAATACTCCCCGGTCAAACATGTGGTCCTGCAGGCGTTGGCTGCCACCATTAATGAGCCGCTCAGACTGCCAGGCATGCCTCGATCGAGCCCCTGACATCTGAAGCAACCTTCCGATACCGAGGTCAATCGACTCGGTTCGGATAGTGCTCGGAGGCAGGACCTCCCAGTCTGCCGAGGTCTAAGCAGATCTCTTCGTCCGGGCAAAGATCCCTGGGGGGACAGAAGTCTAGCCGAGGTCACCGAGGTCACCGAGGTCAGGACTGCTCCTCCGGTAACCAGGATTCCGTCACTTCATTATTCATGCAAACGCTTCCCAGGAAGCCGTTCGGGGAGGCCTAGGGGGTCTGGCCTCCTTGAGCTGTTTTCATGAAGGGGGTCTCTAGGGCCCCTCACCTCTTCGGGGACCACCTGAGGTCTATGAACCCCTGTGACCCCGGCCGGGACCACCTAAGGTCTATGAACCCCTGTGACCCCGGCTGCTACAGGTACTATTGATGGATTATGTGACAAAGTTCCGCTCCACACAACAATAACGTTGAACCGCTTAGAGCATCATTATTTGGCTCCCTACTTCAAAAGAGAGCCAACCCCCAAAAATGAGCCAATATCAGTGTAACGACCCACCCCCGCCTTGCACAATATTGTCCGCTTTGGCCGCCCAAGCTCCTTGGGCTTCCCAGAAGGTCACCCATCCCTGGATTGCTTCAGGGTGAGCACGCTTAACTGTGAAGTACCAACGAGCTTTGACGCCCGCACGGCTTTAAAAGGCTTTGTGCAAGTTAGGGCATGATCTATTCTCTTATATCTTAGACCTCCGTTGCATCCAAGTGGGTCATGGGCTGTCACATTCTCCCCACCTTAAGATGCAACGTCCTCGTTGCATATTCGCCCAGCGACCTTCCCCCGGGAGGTATAGCACTTAGTTATGCATAACACTTTGTTCCCACTCCAGGATTTAAGAGGTGGCTCCTACCCTGTAGTCCGGGTTTGTGCTCTGATACCAATTGTAACGACCTACCCCCGCCTTGCACAATATTATCCGCTTTGGTCACCCAAGCTCCTTAGACTTCCGAGAAGGTCACCTATCCTTGGATTGCTCCAGGGTGAGCACGCTTAACTGTGAAGTACCAACGAGCTTTGATGCCCGCACGGCTTTAAAAGGCCTTGTGCAAGTTAGGGCATGATCTATTCTCTTATATCATAGACCTCCGTTGCATCCAAGTGGGTCATGGGCTGTCACAATCAGCCTCTCTATTCTACCTCCTCAAATTATTTTTGCTACAGTACTGCACCAAATTTGGTGCGGCACTGTGTTGTTGTGTCAGAAGAGAGAGAGGGAGGGGAACGGGAGAAGGGAGGCATGGACACGTGGCCTCTTGTGTGTGGTGGGGGAGACTATTTTAATTGCTAAAGGGGGGGGGGTCCACTATTTACTGCACGAAAACATCTCCCTAGGTGGGGAGATTTGCTTTTTAGGGGGATTTTTTTTATATAAATTTGAGGGGAATAATTTAATATAGTAAAGTTAAAATAGAGAGTCTGATTTTGTGAGTTTTTAATAAAGTGACTTGCTAATTTATAAAAGGTGTTTTTGAAGTTAAATTTGGTGAAAATTTTGATTTTCCTGATAAGGATGCTCTTATGGTGCAAAACTGGAGTAGTTCAATGGGAGGTACTACCTTATTTATTGAAGGTCAATTGAGCATGTTCGAGCTCGATTGATATTTCATTTGTATCTTTTTCTTTAAGTTGATTCATTGAAACTAAACAAGGCCAAAAAGCCAACTACAACGTCCACAGGCACAATTGCATACTCAAAGTTAGTAAATTTTTCACAATAACAAATTTAAATGAAACGGGGGATTTTCCATCGAGCACTTACGAACGTTTGATTGAGCTGATTTTTTGTGGGGCTCCTCGGAAAATCATTCTAAGATAAATGAACGGCACGGATTGTTTATGTGTGACCCGCATGTGGATCCCTGAGCCCGGTCTGTACGTTTCATGTGCATCTCTTTTTCTACGGGTAGTCAGGTACTTTTTTTTTTTGACACGGAAATGAGAAGATTATATTAATGAACGCCCAACGGCACTTACAAAAATGGAATTCATTACAAAGATCTTGGACAAAGCCAAACTAATCATCTTAATAGAGAACAAGAAACGCACAAGGCAATCGATGTGTTTCACCCTAACCCAGACATTGGCTGACGCAAACAGCGACACTTACAAGATTCATACCTCGAATTAGAATCTCTGAAGAGACTTAGTGCAAGTTAAAGATAAAATGCAGAGAATACCCAGACGATCAGATTGACTCCAACCAAACATGCTCGCATCAATGAACTCCCAAAACTACAGATCTTCAAAGCAACCATGAGTTGTCATGCCAGCGATATCATGTAGGGTAAGAACATTGTTGGCACAGATACCATTGTAAAGCAACCACGCCTGAAAGTACCCGATCTGTAGACGAACATTCGTCCGAAGACGAAACTAACAACTCTCACAAAGCGAGAGACATAACCCTCTCAGATCATGCGACAAGTCGTTGATCTGGAGAGACAAAAGAAAAAGAAAGAACAAACGAAGAAAATAAATAGTACTATGACCCACCCCTCCCACCACCATGGGTATTGAAACCCTAGGGGGATGGGAAGGAGGAAGAGTAATATTATTGGTGGCTAGGGTTTTCGGAGAAAAGAGAGAGAGAGAGAAAAAAAAAATTGGGAACTTTTCCCCCGTAGTCAGGTACTTGAATGTCTGAAGAAATCAAGTAGGAGAATTTTCTACTGAAATAGCATCAAAAAAGGTCGCACGTTTGTCATCTTATTTTAAAAAAAGAAAACACCTCATATTATATATTCTAGGAAGAAATCAAGAAAACACTTAATATTTTTCTACGTGTAGTCAGGTTCTTGAATGTCCGAAGAAATCAAGTAGGAGAATTTTCTATTGAAATAGCATCAAAAAAGGTCGCACGTTTGTCATCTTATTTGAAAAAAAGAAAACACTTAATAAAACACTTAATATTATACTCCCTCCTCCCTATTTAAAAAAAAAAGTAATCATGAACAAATACATTATACATTATTCCAAAAATAAAAAAGCTAATCAAAACAGCTTTTATTAAGAAAGCTGTTTATAATTTTCAATCTATATTACATAAAATATGCTATATGGATCTTGTTTTATAGAAATCAATGAGTTCTAAAATATAATTTTTTCAAAAGTACATAATCTATTATAGATTGAAAGTTCATTACTTCATTTATGTCTTGGAGAATTGAGTTACAACATCAATGGGTAATAAACCTAAACTTTTACATGGAAGTTAAAACACATCAAGACACTTTTAGTGGTGTTTTGGCCTAAAAAGTTAGCTGGCTTATTTTTTCGTCTTTATTTGATTTTTTTTCGTGTTTTTTTAGTTTTGCATCAACTTTTTGGGTATTATTGGTTCGTCTCGACAAGAGGAATAAAAAAAGTAAAAAATTATGATCGAAACATAATTTTTTTTTAATAAAGACAAAAATAAGTAAAAAAAAAATAGTTTTTTACACTTTTTTCGATCTTATTCAAAAAATTGAGAGTTCTAGTCATAATCTTTAACCTTTTTGGATTCCTCTCGCCGAGACGAACCAATAATACTAAAAAAAATTGATGTAAAAATAACAAACGCAAAAAAAAAAATCGAATAAAAACAAAAAAAAAGAAGTTAAGTTGGCTTTTTAAGCCAAAACACCACTTACAGGCTGAACTGCATGTACCATCGCAATGAACCGGAAAAAATTTCGGTGTCGAGTGGGCATGCCATGTGGTGTTGGACGGCAATTTCGACTGTTCAAAAGTGTTTTGGACGGCTTGAATTTCTCCCACTCTCTCTCTCACTATAAATCTACCGAGATTGCCGCTCGGGCGCCACGTAGGATAGTGCCCGCTCAACACTAAGAAATTCCTCGAATGAAACATTGCAAAATGTGGTGCCCGTACGCAACGACCAACGCATTTTAACTGTCAATTTCAACAAATCAATGGTTCAGATCTTAATGACTGTTAGACCGGTCAAAGAGCTTTCTTTCCAATCAAAGAGTAAATAAAATTCGGACCATCGAAAATGTTTTTGAACGGTAAGATGCACCGTCCGTGAGTGCGCAAGAGTAATTTTAAATTTGTTTTGTGTTGCATGAGAATTAAAGCTATTGCAACACGTGTCTAATGATCAGCACGTATGACGTGCCACCCTTCGCCTTAAACCCCCTGCTAAAACCTAATCTCTCTCTCTCTCTCTCTCTCTCTCTCAGGCAACGCGTCGTTAATGGCGGTCTACAGATCTCTCAAAACCCTAACCCGTCGAACCCCCGTGACCAAATTCTCCTCTTTCGTATCACCATCTCCCTTCCCATCTCCTTCCCCGTTTCTCTCTCATCTTCATCGCTCTCACTTTCTCTCTCCTCTCTCCCAATGGATCACCCCTTTCCATGGCCCTCTCTTCCTCTCTTCTCCTCCATGGAAGCTTTCTCAGTCTGCCACTCCCCTCTACTTCCAATCCGACGTCGTCTTGCTCCCAACGATACCCGCTCTGAATTTACTTCACAGACGAAAATTGCCGATCAATTTGGAGTTCAATCGGATCGTTAGGAAGGAGTCGAGCAACGGCGAGGTTGGTGGATTTGTGGAGAGTTTTTTGAATTTTCCGAACTTGATCTCGATCGGTCGATTGGTCTCCGGTCCGTTTCTCGGATGGTAAAACTTCCGTTTCCGTTTGTGTAATATCTTGTTTCGATATGATGATATGGTTTAGCATTAGTTTCTTTAGCAGAATGAGCAAATTGTTGTTAGAAAAAATGTAACGTTAGGTCAATGTGAACCCAAAGGGGTTGGCCTGACTTAGGGTTTGCTCCCTCCCAAAATGTCAAGTTCAAAAACGTTCAGGTGTTATCACCTTCTATGGGCGATTCCATACGGTTTTGATCTGGCTTTAATTGGGCCACGTGAATGGTGAAATTGTTCTTCTAGGATTAGTCGAGGTGTGTGTAACCTTAGCCTGGACACCTGATTTATCTACAAAAACTTTAGGTCAATGTGAATTGGATGTCAAACAGGAAAAATGTAGTCTTTTTAGTGGGGGAAGTCATTTGATTTTCACTTTGTAAATTGTGGACGACTACGATGACAATCTTTTGTAGAATGTGGGTAGTGATTATCTAGTGCTCCTGAGGCACCATCACGTGTCTTTTCAGGGCCCTCCTCCTGGCTCCACCCCACGTTAGGTTGGGAGTCAACACAGTTTGTGGTGAGCCCACAACCAATGTGTGGTGGGGAATCACCTTGGAGCAGTAAGTGGCGGTGCTGTAGGAGCGCTTAATAGTTTTCCGATAACGGTTAGCCATGGGGTAAATGTTACTGTTGGAAATAAATGTTAATAAGATTGTGGATACTAAATGCAAGCAGTAACTCCATAGAAGGTATAGCACAATTTTGTATCCATGTCCAGCTATTTGACTATGCATTTTACCAATTTGCGTTTAATTACGTACATCGGTACATGTATCTAGTTTTGCAGGGTAGGCAACTTTTGTTAACCAATCAAAAAGCACCACAGCATCAACTATCTGCCCAAATTTTTGTTGATTTGTACCTTTTTTCTTTTTTTCGGATGGCTGTTGATTTGTACTTTAATGAGACAAAATGCATAGTAATTTTGGAGCACATGCATAATAGGTTATTAGGCAAAAATCATGGTTTTAGATGTAACAGTCGTTACTTAACGGTATTTTTGGGACCCGTTAGTCCGTTACGGTTACAGTGTTCACTAATGGTGCTACTAAACATAAACTGTATATCCGCTGATACAGCCATTACGTAACGTGTAATGGTGCAGTATCATTCCGTAACAGCTAATACTCCATGTTAGGGATATGTGTACATCAACAAATTGTGCAAAAATGGCTTTTATTTCCCTTCTCTTCTTTTCTTCAACCCTGCACGTTCTTTTATACTATGTGTTATCTTTGGAAGGTTATATCCTCTTCATGGAAATAGCTTCAGATTCGCAGACCCATCCCCATTGTTCGGACAAAAAAGAAATTCAAACCAAATACCTTCGGTTTCTTCACTCGTGTCGACGAACGATCCTCGATTTAGTAATGGAGATTAGTAGCATTCCCTTTCTTTATTATAAAATGGTGAGATCATTAGATCATTAATGAAAGAAGTGTTTGAGTGCCATTTCTAGTTTGTTAGATGGTGAGTCTCTTTCATTTTGAAAATATCAAATATTTATTGGCTTATTTCCTTGAAAGGCTGATTTTCAACACAATCCTACTTACAAAACTACTTACATTGGTTAAAAGGCTCTAAATATGCAATTTGTTACTATAAATTAGGTTAGAACGTGTATATAGATGGGTTTTTTTAGCATTTATGCCTGAAAAAAAATTGGCGAGCACGGTGTCTGCTCCCATTACACATTGACCATTACATACACCTGATATCTGTTACTCGTGTCCATGACTATTATGCGGTGAATTAAAACCATGGGCAAAATAAAAAATTGTAATTTTTTTGTGCTTACTACTGTAAAAATGGCTATTAGTGCAGATGCTCAGGTGTCATTCCCTTTGTATTTCTGGTTACTATAGAGCAGGCTTTATTAGTATAAGAGACGCTCTTTATTGATTCGCTCCTAGATTCCTACTGCTTTGTTCATTCCTTTTTCGTTGATTCCTACAGCATTGCCTGCTTGATAGATGTGCTTGCCATTGCATAATTTGTATTTTAAGTGTTTTGCATGTGACTGTTCAATGTATTTATAGTTTGAATACCAAATTAGATTAAAACAGTCATTTTTTTTTTCTTATGTAAATGATATCAGAAGACTGAATGCATTTTCAAAACTTGGCTATTGGCATGACCACCTATTTCTTACTTATGGGTTTATGCCATTAGTATCTTACTATCTTATTACTTTATATTCAATTTCCTCTCAGTTAATACTTGATCTGGTATGCCCATGAATTTCTCTTGAAACCAGATTGTGCTTTTGCAGGATGATCCTACACGAAATGTATCTTCCTGCATTTGTGGGGCTGGCTGTCTCGGGGGCATCTGACTGGGTACGAATTAGTTTGTTGTGCTATCCAAGTGGGGTTGTAATATTTATAGTACTATCGATCTATATTTACCCAAAAAAAAGTACTATCGATCTTTCATTACCATTTGGATATGAACTCTAATTGCTTTCTTTGACTTCATTCATCTTGTAGCTTGATGGATATGTGGCTAGGAGAATGGGAATCAATTCTGTTGTAGGTTCTTATCTTGACCCTCTTGCAGACAAGGTAATTTCATGCCTTTCCTTGTTTGAAGCTCAGTGGATAGGGGGACTGGCCTTTTTTCCTAGTTGGGTTTCTTGTTCTTAGAAACCTAATTGGTGGTTGGATTTGGCTAATAGCTGTCACCCCGTATGTTGCAGGTTCTGATCGGGTGTGTTGCTTTGGCAATGGTAGATAAGGGTCTTTTACACCGTAAGTAGAAATGGTGTTTCTTTACTTAATTGCTATTAGAGGTATTCTACATTTGAATAATCATTACATTAGCAAAGAGTTCGTGGATTTAGATTTGGTCATGGGCACTTTCTTATATGCTTACTAACTGTGACAGGCACTATTTTGAATCTTGGGATAAAATCACACAACATAGTTTCATACTTCTATCAAGTCTCTGGTATTCGAGATTTTATTTTAATAAGGTTTGTTTGGTTGTGAAGCTGGACTTGTTGGACTTGTTGTGCTGCGAGACGTTGCCCTCATTGGGGGTGCACTATATGGAAGAGCTAGCAGTTTGGCTTGGGAGGTGAGTTTTACCTACCTCTACCTCAGTACCTTGGTATACCACTGTTGGACTGAAATGTTCGTTGGATTACAATTTTCAAACTCAATCTTTTTATCTCAGTGGAAAAGTTGGTCAGACTTCTTCAATATTGATAGGACCCATCCCAAGAAGATTGAGCCTCTGTTTCTCAGCAAGGTGAGCTTTTCATTCTCCGACTTGATTATTCAAATACGATACAACAGTTTACCTAGCCTACTATGGTAGGTAAGCTTTGCATTCTATGTCTTGCTTTACACAGTTTACCTGCTAGGGCATCTGTACCGACGCTTTGTTTTCTCTCCCCCTCTGAGAGGAAGTTTGTTTTATTTTTTCTGTTTGGTATTTGGGTGGGGATGACAGCCAGAAACACGAATTAATAGATTTTATTAACCTTGTGTGGTGTCCTTATATTTATTGATTCTGGTTTGCTAGGGGTAGTTGACTGTGCAATTGTGTAGCCTCACTTAGTGCCGTAAAGTTGTGGTTCAAACCCTATGGAGAGGATGTTAAAATCATTGTAAGCTTAGGTTGTGTTCGAGTACTGTAGTGTAGATTCCTCTAACAAATGGAAAAAGCAATGGTCTAAGTTAGCTGAAGCTAAGTTTGTTCATTCAAATAGGAAATGGAAGGCAAGGCATGTCATCTCTGATTTTTGCCTTTCAAGTCTACAGAGATCTTGCGAGGGGAAGAAAAGAGAGGAAAGGAAGAGGAAAAAAAAAAAGCTTACTTGCATTCAACTTTCCGGTTTGCGCTGACTACTTTAATCTTCACACTTGACAGGTTAATACAGTTTTTCAACTGGCCTTAGTTGCTGCTGCTCTTCTTCAACCAGAGTTTGGAACCCCAGATACTGAGGCATATATCACATACTTAAGGTATCCTATTCGTGCAGTTAGCTGTCTTGGTTTCTATAAGAATTGCGTACATTTTCTTGTTTTGTAAGCTCCAAGACTCTCTTTGTTTAATACTCAATCTTTCAAGAGAAACTCTGCTGAACCCAATACACTTCCCAATTTGGTGCAGTTGGCTAGTAGCGTCGACAACAGTAGCTTCCACTGCGGCATATGGAGCGCAACATTTGAGGGGTCGATATGTGACAAGCTTTCGGAATCAGTAGCTCAATTTTGAAGCCACGCTTATAGAGCAACTCCTTACACCTACTTTGCAAAAGGCGTTGGTTGGTTTGGAGTGTTCGCTATGGCTTCGTGATAACTGAAATAGAACAGAGGCATTTAGGCTGTGTGGATCTTGAATTTTTGGAGGGAACTGTGAAGGAAATGGAAAGGTAAGGGGTTTTTGTTATCTATTCGCACAATGAAAAGTCATTGGCGTTCATTCTTTACTCTACAAAGTAATCCATGAGTTCAAAATTCAAACACAGCCTTAAGTTGCCATTGTTGGGGAGTTGGAGCCGGAGCCCAGTACATGGGCTCAGGTCATGAAGCGAGATTTCTATTTGCTGTTGAAATGCTGGGGAGAACTTTTGGATATGTTGAATTAACCATCGTCGTCCCAGAAATCCGCTGTTGTAAAAATCCTTCATTTGGAATAGACAGGATTGATTCTTGTAAACTCTTCATGTATATAACTGAACAGATGCGTGTTCTCGTTGTAATTTACCATTCATGGCTCTGGTTGATTCCTAGATTCTTTTCATTTTGTTCGTTAGTCTACATCAAGGTAAGGAAGAGATTGGCCATATTTCCTCCTAAGGGTCGATTGGATGAAAGGATTATTTTCAAGGGATAAGATAAGAAGGGTATTATTTTTTAAGGGTTACCTACATTGATACGATGTTTATGGAGGGAGAACAGAAAAATACTTGTTTTTTAAATGTTGACACTAATAAGTGTGTTTTGGAAAGGGGGATAAAAATACTTGGATGGGGTATTAATAAATGTGTTGTTTTGTACTCCCTCCGTCCCTTTTTAAGTGACTACTTTCACTTTTTGACTTTATTTTTAAATTGTCTATAACTTTCAATCTATAATATATTATGTACATTTGAAAAAATTGTATTTTAGAACTCATTGATTTCTATAAAACAAGATCCATATTGCATATTTTATGTAATATAGATTGAAAATTATAAACAACTTTCGAATCCAGCTGGAATAGTAATATCATCACTTAAATAGGGACGGAGGGTTGAAATAAGGGAAAGGGAGTATTATTCTTAGCTAATACCCGGGGATAACTTTTAGGCAGAGGGGAGGGATGCTCAAAAATAATACTCCTCTATCACTCTAAACTAGATTATTTTTTAAGAGGCGAAAATTTATCCTCCCATATTTTTGGATATCCAAATCATGCTAAATGTGTCACATTAAGCCTTATACTCCCTCTAAAAATTTTACTCCTTCCTTGTACCTCATCCAAGCATGGCCTAAGATTCATTCCAATCTTTATTTTAGAGCACTTGTGAGTTTCACACTATACTTTGTTCGTTCCTTTTTAAGTGTGTTGTTTCGTAAATTCAACTTATTAAAGAAATATTATCATTAAACATATCATATCAACTTTTACCTTCACTTTACACTTTTCACGTCAACTTTTACCTCTACTTTTCAAAATTATCCTCCATTTTTACCCATCAAGTCTTTACCCACTAACTTTTTAATGGGAAAAATGATAATTGTACAAGCTTTTACCCATTAACTTTTCCAAACACACACTTATTAATGGATAACCCAAAATGAAAATGTTGACACTAAATAAGGGGATCGACCTCCTACAAATCACCTTAGAGCACAAAGAGGGATGATTATCACTAATTTTTGCCCCAGGGTGTGGTTCAAGTAATGACTAATGAGGATAGAGATCACCTGCTAAGAGAATGTGTTTGGTCATTTTTAATTGGCCTAGGTCGCGCGCAATCACGGCACTAGTAATAAATAACGTTTGTGTAGGCACTGTATGACATTTTAATTTTGTTCGCTCACCTTTAAGTAGGTGAACATTACCCACAATATTTTCAGTCCTATTTCGATGATCGAAATAGTTCATCTATTAGAACATGATATTTTAACTCTCCCCGTGTAACGACCCGCTCCAGCTGACTTACTAAATTTTAGCCTAACTTGCTAAATTTTAGCCTAACCACGTGGCTCAAAAAATTAACCTCAAGTTAAACAATAGTTGGGGCCTTCGTCTTATATACCACACCATTTTCGCAAATCTACCCGATGTGGGACTTTTTTCCCAAGTGATGGCTTGTCACAATCTCCCACCTTGAATGCAACGTTCTCGTTGGATTGGCCCATCAATCTTCTCCTACTGGTGATGGTGTGACACTTAGTCCTGCATAACACTTTGCTCCAACTCTGGGATTTAAGAGGTTGACTCCTGCAGATTCTAGATGTGACCCCCACCATGTAGACTGGAGTTGTGCTCTGATACCACCTGTACCGACCCGACTGAGCTGACTTGCTAACTTTTAGCTTAATCACGTGGCTCAAAAGGTTAATCTCAAGTTATACAATAGTTGGAGTATTCGTCTTATATACTACACTATTTTCACAAAATCTACCCGATGTGGGACTTTTTCCCCAAGTGATGGGTTGTCACAACACGCAATATAATCTGCTCAATCAGATATCAGTAAGTGTTTGATAAAATCACTCAAATTTTAGCTTAGAAGTTTGACACGATTTCCGCACTAAAAATTGCGTACTTTAAAAAAAACAATACCGATATCCAATTGCGATAATTTTTTGCAAGATAATATAAAATATCATGGTTTAAGAGATAACTGTTTTCATCATTGAAATTGTACTGGGAACATCAGGGTCATCATCGGGCCAGCCCGGCCCAGCCCGCGAACTTTCAGCCCAAGCCCGCCCGCGGGCGGGGCTATGCGGGCTTTTTCTTTTTAGCGGGCCGGCCTATCTCTCAAAAGTTGAAGCCCAGGCCCGCCCACGGGCTTATCCTAGTCGAGCGGGTGGGCGGGCCAATATTCGGGCGGGCTGGGCTGGGCTATTTGGGCGGGCCAAATGCCCTTTTTTTTTTTTTTTATGTTTGTTATAGCTGAACCTTTTGGAGCCATTTTTTTAATTACAACTGAACTTTGTTTAGCCTACCATATGCTGTAACAATAATACACCATGAACAGTTGTTAGTTACCCATGCAACAAATGAATGGTCAATCAATGCATATGTTCAGACCTTCTCAAAATTTTAATGCATATGTTTAGTTTTTTATTAGAACTTTACTGTAAGATATATACACAGTTACACAAATATGTCCAACTGTGTATTATTTTTTTTATTTTGGTACATTTGTATTATATCTTTTTTTTTTTTTTGGGTAATTATTATATCTTTTTTTTGGTACATTATATATTATATCTTATGTACATTAACCGTGCAATAATGCATTACAAGTGTACCGGGCCACGGGCGGGCTAGTATAAAAAAAAAAGATACTATGCGGGCTTTTTCTTTTTAGCGTGCGGGCCGGGCTATGCGGGCTAGATCAAAATAGTTAACGTGCGGGCTAGATCAAAATAGTTAACGTGCGGGCCGGGCTATGCGGGCTTTTTCTTTTTAGCGGGCCGGGCGGGCCGGGCTATCTCTCAAAAGTTGAAGCCCAAGCCCGCCCACGGGCTTATCCTAGTCGGGCGGGCTGGCGGGCCAGTATTCGGGCGGGCTGGGCTATTTGGGCGGGCCAAATGCCCTTTTTTTATTTTATTTTTTATATTTGTTATAGCTGAACCTTTTGGAGCCATTTTTTTTAATTACAACTGAACTTTGTTTAGCCTACCATATGCTGTAACAATAATACACCATGAACAGTTGTTAGTTACCCATGCAACAAATAAATGGTCAATCAATGCATATGTTCAGACCTTCTCAAATTTTTAATGCATATGTTTAGTTTTTTATTAGAATTTTACTGTAAGATATATACACAGTTACACACATATGTCCAACTGTGTATTATTTTTATTTTTATTTTGGTACATTTGTATTATATCTTTTTTTTGGTACATTATATATTATATCTTATGTACATTAACCGTGCAATAATGCATTACAAGTGTACCGGGCCACGGGCGGGCTAGTATCTCGGGCGGGAAGGGCCGGGCTATCGGGCGGGCGGGCGGGTGGGTTGTAGCTAAAATTTTTAGGCCCAAGCCCGGCCCATGGAAAAGTCGGGCTGGGCTAGCCCGCCCATTTGGCGGGCTCGGGTAAAGCCCGACGGGCCTTGCGGGCTTCGGGCGGGCCCTGAGCCAATGGGCCAAATGATGAGGCTTAGGAACATGGTAAGTAATATTTATCCACTTTTTTTTGGGGGGGAGGTAAATTAACCTTTCATTGAACCCAAATAACCATAACATTTGGGCATAGCCTAACAAATTGGCAGCCCAAGTTGGATTAGGCTTCAACAACACAAAACAAAAAGGCAACACAAAGCAAAACAAAACAGCTCCATAGAAAACTAAAGAGGAATAATCTATTTTGGGACACGCATGTTCCCTATCTCTATTATTAATGAGGAGTTATTCAAGGTTAGAGCATAAATCTGGACACACAAATATGCGATGTCTACACATTTGGGGGTAATGAATGAATAATTTCTCATTTTCAACCCATGGTGGGACCTATAGTGTGTTTCTCGTAGCTTTTTTGTCGTTAAACTTTAGACAAAATTAATGTTGTTCTCTTATTATGACTTTTTGAGATTTTTTTGTAGGTAAATTTTAAAATTAACTTTGCTAGGCTGTCATTAAAATTAAGTAAAGTGACAATAGGACACCCTGGAATTTTACGGATTTTTTTTAGGACAATGCTACATACAAAATGCTGCCTAGGCCGTTAGAAATGCCCACTTGTTAGAATGTTGAGTTATCCCACTTGTGGGTCCCACACGAATAATTTTCATTCATCTTAGAATAATTTTCCAAGGGGCTTTGTAAGTGGTTGATCAAAAATCCCCCTCCCCCGGTTTCATCCAAAATCGTTTGAAGTGGTTGATTCAAACGATTTGGTTTCAAACAAAGATTTGAATCAACCACTTACAAAAGTCGGATCGAATCGCTGATTTTCCCTCACAACCCCTTGAAAAATTATTCTAAGATGAATGAACGTTTGGGTAATCTTACGCAAGTGACGAACCGTTCATTATTTTTGTGAGACCCACAAATGGGTCCCCTAACGGCTCTGTACATTTTCTGTACACAAGCATTCTGTACCCTTAGGTTTTCCGTTTTTTTTAGTCCAAAAAGTTAAAAAAAAAGTTGATAATAAGAGAAACGCAAGTACGGGAGTGGACATATAGCTATGGGCCTGACAGGGCGACAGTCCATTTATGTGGACCGTAAAGCCTGCTCCCTTTATTATACTCCACTATATACTACCACTCCAGTTTCTAGGGTTGCGATTTCTCACACAAATCCAAACCCTCGTCGTAACGCGCAGAGTCTCTCCCCCTCTCTATCTGCCCAATCCATACAGATTTCTCACACAAACTCAACGATGATGCAACCATCACCCAACGGAGTGCCCCCGCAAATGGCTCAGACCTACGACCCACAGCAACAGAACCAGTATCTTCAATACCAACAGCAACAGCAGCAGCAATGGATGATGGCCAATCAACAACAACAGCAACAGCCCCCTCAGCAGCAGCAGCAGCAGCCTTACCAGTACCAACAACAGCAGCCTCAGCCGATGTACTACCAACAACAACAGCAGCAGCAGCCGCCTCCTCAGGCGCAGTACTCGGCTGCCGCCGCCCAGCCTGTTGGAGCCGACGGGGTCTGTACGCTGTGGATCGGAGATCTGCAGGTTTGGATGGATGAGCAGTACCTCGTTAGCTGTTTCGCCCCTACTGGCGAGGTAATTGATGGATAGCGTCTGCGTTCTTAGCCCTCTTTTTTCTTGAATCTTGATCTTATTCGTAGTTGAAGACTGCAACTCGAGATTACGTTTTTCTATATGTTGGAGAAGAATATAAAAGATTACGTTGGAGTTAGAGCTGCCCCACATTGTAAATAGCTAGTTTAGGTGGGGGATTGGTCTGGCTTAAATTGGGTTCCTGCTAATGGACGGTGATATTGGTTCCCTAGGATTTAGTCTGAGGTGCCCTAAAGCTCGCCCGGACACATGAAGTGAGAAAAAAGAAAAGAAGTCCACACGATAAAACATAAGAAATTGGAAAAAATGATATTAAGGTTGTGGATAGAGGGGGCACTTCTTCCTCACCCTTGGAACGAACCGAGGCCCTATCCTTCCCTGTAATGAAACGAAGGAAGCGAAGCGGGCTGCTTGTCTTGCCTCGAGCCCTTTAGAGAAGAGAGAGCCAGAGAGGTACTGCTCTGCTTAAAACTAGGCTAGGAAATCGGCCTCCCCCTCTACTCTAGGGTGCTTACACATTCTCTGAAAAAGGAGAATTGGGGACCATGGGATAATAGATGAACACAACAGTACCTCATTAGCTGTTTTGCCCATACTGGCGAGGTAATTGATAGCATCTTCATTCTCGCCCTCTTTGGAGAAGAATATAAGAGATACTCCATTGCAGTTAGAGTTGCCTTGCATAAATAGCTATGTTAGACGGTGGGATTGGGTCCGGTTTTAATTGGGGCCTGGTAGTGGACGGTGGGATTAGTTATTAAGTAGGGACAAAGCCAGGAATAGACATTCAAGGGGGCCAAAATTAATGATGGAAAGAAACAGAGGTCAAGGAAAAAAAAATTGTGATATTTATGTTATAATTGCAAGTGAAACAATTATATGACATTGAATAAGTGGAGTGATGCCATGTTTTTGGAGGAATAACTATAAGATAGAGAGATAGAGGATAAAAGAGAGGTGAAAACTTAGGGGGCCATTTTGTATAAATGTACGAAAATTTCCAAAAATCTTAGGGGCACTGTTTTAAATGGTTCACGGCACACCGAGGCGCAATGGTCTCCTGAAGCAATAGCGGTGCGCGCCATATCAAACCGACACACTTTATTATAATAAGAGGAATTCTAATATAGGCATAACTTTCAACACAAGCAAACGCTTTTAAAACGTTCAAATGTCATAAAACATAAACATTTCAATGTTTAAACCACCAAATGCTAAGCAAAACATAAAAGCCATAAAAAGCTAACAGATAGACGTTTAGCTTTGGAGACAACAAAATTAAGGATACGGTGATCTAATTTCGATTCATGCATGCATGCCCATCAATCATCCTCATCAACTCCAGTAACTTCAAATCCATCTTCATCTTTTTCATCACTTGATTTATATCCTTCCACATTTTCTTCTTCTCCCTCATCCAAATATCCAATACCTCTTCCTCCTCATCTACAAGCTCGTCTGATTTGTATAGGAATTTATCCAGACATTGCCCACCTCTTGTGCATCATAAATTAATGGCTGAGATTGATTGGGGCATAATATGATAAAAAAAATATGCTAAAACATTTTAAGGTGAGCTCCATGGTGCCACTGCTCCTTGCCTTGTCGCGCGCGCCATAGTGTCATATCTGTGCTTTTGTGTCGTGTGCCTTGCCATGACCCCCATACCGCAAAGGGTGCGCTACAACGCAATAGCGCGCGCTTTTCAAAACGCTACTTAGGGGTATTCTAGTAGTCATTAGAAAGGTGGGAGTTGCCCCGGCAACCCTGGCCATCCCCTCCCTTCGTCCGTGTTCTCAAGGATTAGTTGAGGTGCGCCCAAGCAGGTGGACATGTTAGTTATTAAGAAAAAAAGAAGTCGTCTTTGGAAATACGTAGAAGTCCGGAAAATATCAAAAGATCAGGCTGCACATGAAATAACAGAAGAAATTGAAAAGATGAGATTAAGGTTGTGGATAGAGAATACATGTGGGGTCCATAGGGTAATAGATGGGATTATGCATAGCATGGGATTAGTTTTACTATATTTGATTGGAGTGGGATAAAGGAATGAAAATTATTTTTGACGGTTGGATGGGGAGGGAATCTACTATGGAACAGTGGAAGGGCAGGAGCCGCAGGACTAGTTACTACCATTCTCCAGTGGCATTAGTTAGTACCCCATATGGGGCGCTAATATGACACTATTTCATGAAGTAGTCCGGAGTTATTAAATCCCTCCCTTAGTCCTGTGCATGACAACCACAGTACTACAAATAAAGTGGAATATGTGGGTCCCCCATGTTACCCTGATCCCAATGCCCCCTTCTACCGGGTTATCAAACGAGTAAGAAATCAAAGATTACGTGTTTCGATAGATGAATATAAGAGAGAACTTGGATTTTCCCTGCATAAACAGCTATGTTAGAAGTTTTTGAAAATACGTTGAAAGACCCGGAAATATTGAGAGGTCAGGCTGCACACTTCCTAACAGGAGAAATATGAATAAGTGTGTTTTTTAGATATGCTGAGGATTGATTTGACGTGTTTATGTAACATTCTAAACTGTATCTATTAGGTTTCAAGATTTCGTTTTATGGCTGCTAGGTTTTAGAGAGAGATTGACTAAAACAATTGATAGGCAATTGGATGCATGAGGAGAGAGCCATTATCTGATTCCAATTTTCTCAATGCTGTGGATTCTTTTGAGGATGGCAATGGGTTGGGTATTCTGCTTACCCACCATGCCCCCTACCTCTATCGTGAGGATTCTGTCCATGATATGCGGTAGGCCTAGGCCTTAACCCTTGAGTTATGGGGGAAGCATCCAATGACATAAGTTTTTGGTTCTATTTGTTTATATTTAGGCACTCGTTATCTGTGATTTACAATTCATGGTTGCATTATGATTATGTGCACGTCAGGTGTCTATATAAGTCACAACCTGGTTTTGTGTCTACTCACGAGATGCGTTTGTGATTGCAGATGACCTCCGCAAAAGTAATCCGTAACAAGCAAACTGGTCAATCAGAGGGTTATGGGTTTATTGATTTCGTAAGTCATGCTGCTGCTGAAAGAAATTTACAGGCATATAATGGCACCGGCATGCCTAATGCGCAACAGAACTACAGACTGAACTGGGCGTCACCTGGTGCTGGGGAAAAGCGCTCAGATGGTTCGCCTGAGTTCACTATATTTGTTGGAGACTTGGCACCTGATGTCACAGATCAAATGCTACAACAGACATTCAGTGCTCACTATTCCTCAGTAAAGGGTGCAAAGATTGTTACCGATATGATGACTGGACGGGCGAAGGGCTATGGGTTTGTCCGGTTTGGAGATGAAGGAGAACAACTACGTGCTATGACCGAAATGAATGGAACGTACTGCTCAACCAGGCCCATGCGTATTGGGCCTGCTAACAAGAAGAATACGGGTAATCCAGCCATGCCATAGGACCGTTGTTTGGCTAGCCTTTTGAAACTCTTCATAGGAATCATGTGCTTTAATTATCCAAATTTGACCTCCAGAATGGTTGCTGTCGTAATATTCTTTTTGTCAGTTTCTTTTGCAGTGCTCTATTAAGGATATTGTTAAGTTCAATCTCTTGAGTTATTCTCTTGATTTTTCTTATAAAGCGTCAATCCGTCAACTTTCATAGGCATTTCCTTCCATTTTTCTCGTAGGACTTGATCAATACTGTAATACAACTTAGAAAGTCATTGTGTCGAAACAGGGTGTTAAGAGGCTCTATAGGGGCTGGGAGCTGATTTCAGCTGAAATGTTAACACCTATATTCTGTGCCCGCCCTTAGGTCAGTTTTCCTCTATTTCATTACTGTTCATTTTTTGTCGGTTCCTTGTGGCAGTAATTCACTATTTTGATGTTCCTTTTATTAGGTTGGTTGTCAGTCAAGTTATGTCACCTTCTATTCCAGTTTTTTCTACTCTCATTTACCAGCCAGAAGAGTTGCAGCTTTTTGTCACATTAAGTCTTGTGTCTTGTATTCTTGACTTAAAACTTGATTCCCCTATTTTATCCTGCTGTTGCTTGAAGCTTAAGCTCCCATTGATATTATTTTGACTATAACAGTGGGTAGAGGTTCACGGTAAATTGCTGTTTCTATCTTCATTGGATTGCTAGAAATTGCCTGCTGGAGGCAAATTGCAACTGTGCTTGTATTTATTTACTTTTCCCTAGATTTGGTTGTGTTTTTGGTTTGTATGATTTGTCTGGAGTTCATGATTGTTCCTTACTTATCTTCCCTTAACCTTTTGCCACTACATTCTAGCCTTGGAGATATTATTTTAATTTTTTCAGTTACAATATGCTATGACATTTGTATAGAATTGATACTGAATTTGCTTGAATTTTGATCTTAGTTCTCTCTGATGGTTATGTACTTGAACAATGTCCTGTGGTGTGCTGAATTCCAACTTTGTTTCACTGCAAATGTCATGATAACAAATTTTGCCATCTAAGTATCTTTATCTATCCTTGCATATGTTTTTACACTTTAAAAGCAGTACAAACCTACAAATGGAAAATATCCAAATGTCTGAGTCTCATGTGGAGCCAACATATTCTGATGGTTATGTTCCTGATTATGAATGAAGTGTAACTGTGTTTATTAATGTTCGTTCCAACTGCAAGTCACTAGGGTAAAAGACCTGTCTGCTAACACTCAGACTGCTCGAAGCACACATGGGTAGTGCCTCTCAATTCTCAAAATGTGAAACTACATTCTTTCCTAGTTGCGAGGGATCAACATTCTCCCCAATGCAGTTTTTTGACCTTTTGATGCATAAAATAGTAGCATACTTGACCCTTTCGGAAATTGCATTTGATTTTGTAGCTATTAGCTGTAGCATGGCAAAGATTTGAGCTAGTAAGATATACGTTGTTTATATCGTCTGCTAAGTAATGAGAATGACATTGGTAGTCGACTGAAGTTGATTTCATCAGCTATAATAAGCAGTTGCTTATGTGGAATTTCAGCCACGCATGTTTCTTATTTTGAATTTATATTCTATATGCCGTTCTTATGCTGAACATTTTGTCTATGCCTTTCCCCCATTTGCAGCTTCATATCAGAATACTCGAGGAACCCAGGGCGAGGATGATCCAAATAATACAACAGTGCGTACATTTACCTTTTCTCTTCCAATTAAGATAACTCTCTCTCTCTCTCTCTCTCACGCATGCACACACGCACGTGAACACACAGTTTCGTTTATATAGATGGAGGGGGCTGATATTTTTGCGGCCAAACATTTGTATTGCTAGATATTTGTTGGTGGTTTGAGTGATAGTGTTTCGGATGAACAACTGAGGCAAGTTTTCAGCCAATATGGGTTGTTACTCCATGTGAAAATACCAGAAGGCAAACGATGTGGGTTTGTTCAATTTGCTGACAGGTTAGATAGATCTGCCTCTGTTTTATCCTGGAGTGGGATTATAGGGAATATTGATTTGAACTACTTTTTGATGTTCCATGCATACCTAGAAATTGTGCTGAGGAAGCATTGAGGATGTTAAATGGAACTCAGTTGGGCGGGCATAATATTCGACTTTCATGGGGCCGTAGTCCTCCAAACAAGCAGGTTCATAAATTTTTTGGCAGTGTAAAATTGTGCTTTCTGTAATTAACTTTCATTTGTAGCTGAAATGTGTAAAAAAATGTGTTACCATTCTATGGGTGTTCTCAGCCTCAGCAGGATCCAAATCAGGTGAATGGTGGGTATTACGGATATGCACAAGGTCAAGGAGCATATGGATATGCTGCGGCGGCTCAAGATCCCAATCTGTATTATGGAGGCTACCCTGGATATGGAAACTATCAGCAACCCCAGCAACAGGTGAGATACATATTCTTTCATTCTTTGTAACAACCCTTGTTCCCATCTATAACTGACGCTTATGTTATCTTGGATTTCCCTATTAACTGGTTATATCCTCTATCCTCTCACTTGCTGCATTAGATATTTAGATGCCTGGTGAATTACCTCTGTATCCTAGGTGCACAGAATCATGAATAAATGGGATGACTTTTTGCATTTCTTCAATCTTTACAAATGAGTTACTTTTGATTGTACTCTTGGAGTTTCCAGCGGATTATTGAAAAATACTGCAATTTGAACTTGCCAACCTGAATTCCAATTTTCTACCTCATCTTCCTATTTTTTAGGGCTATTCTGGGGCATACTTATATCATATATGCTGTATCTTCTTATAGTATCATCTCTCCTGTATCCTTCTTTCTTATAGTATTGTTTGCAGAAGGAACCATCTCAAACCACATTACATTATGTTGTACTGAATTGCTTATAATTGGGAAACTGGTGGTCCATAATAACTTCCACAATTGCATTTAAGCCTGGTCTATTACTGGTTTTCATGTGAATGTTCTGTTCTAAAATTTTCTTCTGCCCTGTAAGCTCGCTGTGAAGTGTTGATATGCTGGGTGGCGTAGAAAGAGATGATGAGTGCCGGTGTGCTTACGCTGTTATTGTTCCACAAATTAACTTGCAAATTCAATTGTGTTGGATGGCAGTAAACCTCTTTTGTTCAGTTCTTAACCCTAAACCAAAGACTTGAGTCGTACAGCCTTAAGCGAGTAGGGGAATGTCCAATCCACACACCTTCAGGATCAGGAGTGAATCCATTCAACGCAGATGTAGGAGTCTGGTTGATTAGGTGGACGGCAGGCGGAAGGTAAGGAGGAGTGGTGCACCTAGGCCTTCCCTTCGGTATGCGATATCAGTATGTAAAGTCAATTTCTCTTGTAGGCCCAGTCAAAAGCTTTCGAAGCTTCTGGTTTGAGGGACTTCACCACTAACGAGCATCGATAAGCTATCACAAGCAATCAATCAAAGCGATTCCGTTCCTTATTATATAGAATCCATCATGGGCCCTACCCCTCTCTACAGCTATGCTTCCTCCATCACTGCTAAGGTAAGGGTCGATCTGCAACTGGATCAGAGATGGAGATTTCAGCCCTTTCCTTCCTTGTTTGCATTCCAGGTTGGTTCCAAAGAAAGGGTTGGACAAGAGAATCAAAGGTTAGATAGGCCCTCCCGGCCCCTTTTTTGCATCCGCCTTACTTAGATAGGGCGGGGAAGTAGGGTGTTTGTAGTTGCCATTGTAATTTGGCAATGAATTGTCGAGTACAACTAGATAGTGAGCTAGTGGCACCTGATCTGAGTGGAATCAAGGATTAATCAAAGTAAAAAATGTTTAGCCTCAATAGTAAATCAACTAGTTACTAGTATATTATTCCCTTTGGCTCAAGCATGTTAGTTTGGACTGATCAACTCTTCAAATAAAGCCTAAGAAGAGCATCTCCAACCAATCTTCAAAATGGAGGATGGATGCGACATATTGAGGGAAGATTTTGTAACTTCTCTTTTTTTCTTCAACTTTTTGTACTCTTCGGAAGGACCCATCGTTCTTTTTAGAGATTTAAACCTCCAAAATGGAAGTGTGGTCTCCATATTTGAAGACCGAAAGTAAATTTGGAGGACCCAATTTCGAAAAAGGACAATGGGTCTCTAAAAAAAGTACAAAAAGTTGAAGAAAAGAGGGGATATATTACAAAATCTCGCCCTAATATGTCACATCCATTCTCCATTTTGAGGATGGGTTAGAGATGCTCGATGTATGTCAGCTTGAAGAGAGAGTTTATGGAAACTCGTGCTCCAATTCTTTTGTATGTATTTTTACTATTCTTGTATCAATCTGTATTTTGGATACATGATACCTAAAAGGGTTTTGTTATGTTTTGCAGTGAAGTGGTCTGTTTGGCTGCTAGAGATGACTGGTGGTGATTGGCCTCCTGTAATGAAGGGGATCATTAGTGGTCTATTTTCTTCTCAATGTAGCATTCTTGGTCATATAGGATTCTATTCAAGGAAAGTGTATTTTTCTGGCTCGCTTGCTATGTTATTCTTGAGCCGTAAATTTCTTTCCCCAGTTTTCCTAGTTCTTCTTGTTATTTTGATGTGATGTGCGGTTGGCTTTTATCTACTTTGATTGTGTATTCTCTGAGGAGTACATTGTGTTTCGATTTATGGTATTTTTTCCCGTCTTCTCATTGGCTGTTAAATTTGATGTGCTGTTGTAAATCCATGTTGCCGTGGAAGCAGCAATTTGAGCAACAGTTGTAGTTATCTAGCCTTTCTGTTGCCTCTGAACAACTGGCGTCGTTGCTTGTTACTGAGACTGTAATTATATGGCTCTTAATTAGTGTTGTTCTATGTTTATGCTTTCAATCTTTATTCGCATATTTTTGTATTAGATTAGATGATATTTTTGAAAGAGGATTTCAGACTACCGCTTGCGCTCGTCCAACATGTTTACGAATATTGTGTGACTAAGGGCATCACATAAGCTATTGAATAATTACGCCAATCAAAAGATTTTTAAAGAAGAGTAAGAACTCCATTAATTGTAAAGATTATAACCCACCGTGTGCATCTAATACAACTAAAAAAAAGACTTATTGCACTTTATAGCTATACCTTAGTAAAATTTCATTTATTTTTATGGTACATGGACGGAGCTAGGATTTTGGCGTAGGGGGGATGGATATACACTAAAAAAAAAAAAATTAAGACAACGATATGAATTTTTAGTAACTCAAAAAAAATATTTATACAAAATAACACTAATGCACATGAAACTAAACATGTTTCTAATACCAAATTAGATTGCAAAAGGTATTAACGTGTATCTAATCCAATCCAGTGTCTACTGAAATCAGACATCTTGAACTATGCTCGACACTCTTTCTTTTTATTAAAAGCATCACGATAGAGTTTGTGTCCAACCCTCGAGCAATTTCTTTCTCAATATAAGTGATCACGAAATTTGCTTAATAATCATCCTCCATCTTGTTGCAAGTTTTGTCTTCACACATTTCATAGCAGAAATTGCACGTTCGGTTGTAGCCGTTGAAACATGTGAAGTTAATATAAGTTGAATCAACCGATCGAAAAGATGATATATTGTGTACTTTCTTATCTTCGCCAACACTTCACTCAATTTTGAAATCGTTGACAAATTTTGAAACTTAGGATGCCTAGACACATCAAGCTTATAATTTTGTAATTGATATCTCAAGTGGTACTTTTCTTGCTTAGTGAAATCCATTGGATAATGCTTCTCTGCAAGCTTGCAAATATCTTCAATGTTGAATGATTTAAAACCATCGCGAGGATCTAGAGATGTGCTTAGAATTAACAACTCCATTGTATCTTCCTTAAACCGAATGTTCAATTCTTGCAATTGAGAATCGACTGTTTTGGGAGCCCCCAATTTCTTTTGCTCTTTTCTTTTTCCTTCACTTTGATGCCCACAGACCATGTTCAAGAGTACTTTTGGGCTTCTGAAATTTCAGTGCGCCTTAGTTTTTAAAAGTGAACGGGCCTTGAGTCTTTGAAGTGAGTTGGGTTACAAACCCATTTTGTTTTTCTTCTTGTTGTATTCTATTTTTGGTTTTAAAAACTTTGCACTATTACATTAAAATATATATATATATATATATTATCAAACTATATAGTCCCGTCCCCCCCTCCGTTTTTTCGTTAAAAAAAAGAGAGAATAGCAACCGCTATAATATTTGGGTTTTTCTATTGTCAGCCCACTGGGCTGACAATAAGACAAAAAAAAAAAACAAAAAAAAACACATACTCCAATGTACTTTTTTTACTTTCTCACACACTTTTACACATTCCTATACATTTTTCACACATTCCCATACACTTTTTAAGCCTTATAATCAGCCCATTGGGTGGATTTTAGAATTTTCCAAACAAAATACATCCAAACAATTAAAAAAAGAAAAAGTTGCATGAAATCAGCTCCAGTGCCAGAGCCATGAATTCGCTCAAGAAGGTGGGTGAGGGGAAATAATGGTCTGCATCGCAGGTCAGAAGAACAATGCCAGAACATCACCGGATCCTCTGCGAATGCCAACACCGTCGACGTTGGGAAGCTAAAAAATCTACGGCTAGGCCTAGTTTTCCAAAAAAAAATTAGCAACCCACCCTGATTTTAGCAACTGAGTTACTAAAATCAAACGGAAAACTTAGCCAAGACTGATCGGATCCAAGAGCCAAAATCCAAATATGGGTCCCGGAGTCCAAAATGATGGCGAGAGTAGGAGATCTCCTCTCCCTAAGGAGAGGGTCTCAACCTTCTCACATCCATGGAGGCAAGAGAGAAGCAGACGAGAGAATATATGAAAGAGGAGAGAGAGAGTTTAGATCAGTAGGGGACTAAGAGGGAGAAAGAAGGAAGATATCTAAAACAAGGGGAAAATGAAGGGGGAAGCAGGGAAGGGTGAGGCGGGGAAACCCACTACCCTAAGGCGTGCTCTCACTCTCTCTAGAATTCCCAAGTCTCACATGCTCCTGCTTACGAATCGGGATTTACCTTGCGTCTGCGAAGTAAGACCTTGCATCCACGAGGTATGGAGGCCCATAATTGTGTGGCTGTAATGTTGGTGGATATAGTCTTGCGGCCGTAGGGTAGTTTTATGGGGCGGCTGTAGGGTAGTGTTTTGGGTCACAAAGTGAGTCTATTTGTTAGGCTTTTTATGGGTTAAAAATTGGGTTTTGGTTTGGATTGGATTTATTAGGCTTAAAGAAAGTGGATTTTGTAGGAGTATTGGGCTTGAGGCATTCTTGGGCTTTGGTTTGGTTGATGGATTTTTTGACCCAATTAATCGAAGAATTAATCAAATAAAATAATTCATTGGCGTGGTTTACATTTTTTCATCATTGGGGACACATTCGGACTCCTGCTTAGGAATTACGGATATTCAAAATTGGGGCGTCTACAGGTCTCAACTGTCTCACATCCATGGAGGCAAGAGAGAGAGACATAGAGAGTCTAGATCAGTATGGGACTAAGAGGGAGAAAGAAGGATGAGATCTAAAAAACGAGGAGAATGGAAAGGGTGAAGCAGGGAAAGGGGTGGCGTGGGAGTGAGGCGGGGAAATCCACTATCCTAAGGCGCACTCGCTCTAGAACTCTCACCTGCTCCTTACTATTTTAAGTAAAATTTCTTAATAATAGATCGAATAACACACTCTATACGAGCATAATCACCACCTAGTTTATTCATATTTTTCATATATTTTCCACACACACACACACACACACACACACACATGGTTGTTCGGAGAGAGAGAGAGAGAGAGAGAGAGAGAGAGAGAGAGAGAGAGAGAGAGAGAGAGAGAGAGAGATAGATCAGTGCTTCGATTGCTTTGTATGGTTGTTCGAACCAGCATGAAATGAGAGGGGAAGAGATCCGAATGGGTGTTAAACCTGAATCCTGACACGCGAACCCCATTTGACCCAACCGGTTGACCTACGAATTATTTTTAAGTGGCTTTCTAATTTGAGCCGTTGGATCTCATCCAACCCCCTCATTAAAAGTCCGGCATATAGCTTATATGAGGGAGCCTTCATAGGATATGTTTTGTATGAATATAATTCCAATTAGGTTTTATTTTTGAGACACAAAAATGGGAAACCGGACTGGAATGTTCCATAAATTTCTGAATTGGGACCGAACCGGTTGAAAAAAATTGTATAAAAAATCGTCCGGTTTGGTCCAATTTTCCGATCCGGTTTAACGGTTTCAAATTTCACCCTTAGGTTGAGTTTCTAGTATGCTATTGTCAATATTTTTAGATTACAAGTTATCAAATCGGTTGATGTATACAAGGATAATGGCCTATTGATTTGACAATTTGTAAGACGAGAACAAAAAATTTCACAATGGAAACTTGGTTTAATGGTTCGGATTTAATCCGAACTCCAAATGATTCGAGCCGTTCATTGTTTAGATTCCAATCCGAGCGTTCATTATCGAGACGTACAGTAGAATGAACTCACTGCAGCCCTATAATAAACCATTTACTGTAGGACCCTTGTTCCGTGGAAGGGTTAAATATCAACTTGCCCCTTAGACTATTAATTTTTTTTTTTACTTCCCCCTTCAACTACTAATTGAACTCACTTCCCCCTTCAACTACCATATTTTTCTTTACTAAGGACAAATCACATTTTTCATCTATTTGATGGATGGAAAACTTAACTCCGAGGCTATATGAGTCTTTTAACCTAGCATACCCTATATGTATATGTATATGTATATGTATATGTATATGTATATGTATATATGTAATTATGTAGTATCATTTTCATCCTCTCTTTTTTATCAGATCTGATGGAAAGCAAAAACACCAACCCATTGTACAGTTTTTGCACCTTTAAGCAATGAATTTCAATGCACAAATAGCCGCTAAGATGCATGGCCCTGGGGAAGAGTGTCTGCCCACATAACCACTAGACATTGCCCTTCTGACATTAGATTGAACCATCTTCGGGTTATCTCTCAATACAACAGCGGCATCGTGGTTGAGGGGATCTTCGTGATTGGGAGGAAGGAAAACATCATGCTTAGAGTTTTAAACCAAGAGACCTGTATTCGATCTTCTACGAGTCTCTCTTTGTTCAAGTTTGGATGAGGGTTTGGTTTGAGCGACAAGAGGAAAACCCCCAATTCAGCTCACCGTTTTAGGTTTATGAAATGTCCATATTATCCTCTTGTTTGGCGCTTAAAAAATAGACAGGGTTAGGTTTTAACGGTTTCCGTCATAAATTTTGGATGAAAAATGTCATTTGTCCTTAGTAAAAAAGAAAATGGTAGTTGAAGGAGAAAGTGAGTTCAATTAGTAGTTGAAGGGGGAAACAAATTTTTTTTTAATAGTTTAAGGGATAAGTGGATATTTAACCCTTCCGTGGAAACCCAGTCAAAGTTCGATGGTCGAGAATGTCGGCCAAAATGAGATACAGGAGAGGAGTTCCTCTTGATCAGAACACCACATACTCGGGCCAACTTGACCATGAGCTGAGCAGGGAGGGGGCACGTGGTCTACACGAGACAATCACCAAATCTTATAGCCACAAAATCACGTAAAGCCGTAAACGTTTCCAAAAAATTTCCCGTCCTTCCTCTTCTCTCCAAAAACAACATCCATGGCTTCTCTTCTTGCCAGCGGTATTTCAAGCTTCTCTCCTCAACCCAATACAGAAACACCCAAAATTCCGACAGGGTTTTGCCCAAAAGTCGAATTCCTCAAATCTTCAAACCCTAAAAACCCTAATTTCAAGCTCTTCAAGGTCAGAGCAGACGTTGGTTACCAACCCAAAACTCTCGATTCAGAGCTTCCAAATCCCGGTAAGCTTTCAAGTAGTGAAGACCAAATTCAGAAATTCCTTAAACGTGATTACAAATGGGGGTTTAATGAAAAAATCGACTCTTTTACGATACCGAAAGGGCTTTCGGAGGAAACGATTCGATTGATTTCTTCGCGAAAGAACGAACCCGATTGGATGCTTGAATTTAGATTGAATTCGTATCATAAGTTCCTTAAAATGACTGAACCTAAGTGGTCAGACAATAGGTACCCTAAAATTGATTTTCAGGATGTCTGCTATTACTCGGAACCGAAATCAAAACCTACTCTTAATAGCCTCGACGAGGCTGATCCTGAGCTTGTTAGGTACTTTGATAAACTGGGTATTCCGTTAAACGAAAGAAATCGATTGGCTAATGTGGCTGTTGATGTTGTTCTTGATAGTGTATCTATCGCCACGACTCATAGGAAGACTTTAGAGGAATCCGGTGTGATCTTTTGTTCCATTTCGGAAGCTATTAGGGAATATCCAGATTTGGTCAAGAAGTATTTAGGCAGAGTTGTTCCACCCGATGATAATTACTATGCTGCTTTGAATTCAGCCGTGTTTAGTGATGGGTCATTCTGTTACATACCTAAAGATACCAAGTGCCCTATGCAAATTTCAACTTATTTTCGTATAAATGCGTTGGAAACCGGGCAATTCGAGAGGACACTTATAGTTGCAGAGGATAGGAGTTTCGTGGAGTATTTGGAAGGGTGCACGGCGCCTTCTTATGATAAGAACCAGCTTCATGCTGCAGTAGTCGAGTTGTACTGTGCTGAGGGTGCAGAGATCAAGTACTCTACAGTGCAGAATTGGTATGCGGGGGATGAGGAAGGGAAGGGAGGGATTTACAACTTTGTCACAAAGCGGGGTCTTTGTGCCGGGGCTAGGTCAAAGATATCCTGGACCCAGGTGGAGACTGGGTCGGCCATTACTTGGAAGTACCCGAGTGTTGTTTTGGAGGGTGATGACACGGTGGGTGAATTCTATTCTGTGGCGTTGACCAATAATTATCAGCAAGCGGATACGGGTACAAAGATGATTCACAAGGGGAAGAATACTAGGAGTAGGATTATTTCTAAGGGCATTTCAGCTGGAAATTCAAGAAACTGTTATAGGGGACTTGTTCAGGTTCAGTCAAGGGCAGATAATGCTCGGAACTCTTCGCAGTGTGATTCAATGCTCATTGGTGATAATGCAGCTGCCAATACTTATCCTTACATCCAGGTAAATTTCTTGAGCTTCTTAGAGGCCTTCTGTATTTATTTATGAGCATATATAGATACAGACACATACACACATACACATACGTATTCTCTTGACACCTAGTTCCGGGAAAATTTGCAATTTCATCGGACACCTTGAATTTGTTCTTTATGTTTAGCTTACTGGGAACTTTGGTCTTTGTGTCATTATATTCTAGGCCCTCTACGTCTTTGAGCCCATCTTTGTCTACCAACTTACTAAGGTTTCTTACTTTTCCATTTGTGCCATAATTTATTGTTTGAGTGTTGGTCCATGGAAATGAAACCCATGTGATTGGAAAGTCAATATTAAAATTGCTGCATTATAGAAAATCTCGTTGTCCATTACTAGCACAATGAGCAAAGGATAATGTAAGACATGAACATATTCATCTTACCTGGTGTTCCGATGAGGATAATTGCGCTTATTACTTGCACGGTGATCGCTGTTAAGGAGTAAATGGCACATAAAAAAGTTAAAGAGTTGAAGTGCCTTTGGATAATGTACACTGCTTCTTCGTGGAATTAGGCATCTCTCAAAATTTATGGTTTATCGGCTCTCGGCCTCTAGGGTTCTAGCTGATCTTTAGGAGTTGAGTTTGTGAATCTGTTGTATTTAGTCAATTTACGAGATTGCAGGCCTAACTCAGGAAATAAAGATGAATGATGTGATAGTAGAAAGTTGTCGTCTAAGGATGGTTAGAGAGCAAATACATCTTAGTTTATGGGCAATCAAGTTTTGTCTTTCCGAATTTCTTTTGGGAGGGGCTTGGTGGTCCGAGAGTAGCAGTCGCTGAAACAGTATATGGGCATTTATATTTTTTTTCCCTTTTTTCTTTCCTGGTGGCACTGTATGTTGAAGGTTGCTGCAGTGGAGTGCTCATGATCAAGACAGGCAGAGTCCCCTGGCGTTCCCCTACGGTGGGGCCTTTTGGGATTTTGAGGTGGAGTGGGTTTGTGGGACATTCTGTTATAGGAGGCCTCAAACAAGATGGGAGGAAGTGTTCTATCAAGGAGTCTGAGAGGTGGGTTAACAGTGGCAGCAATGTGTGCAACGTGTTTTGTTCTTATTGTTATTGTGCGTATGCGTGTTTGTATGTGGCGGTTTTTTTAAGAGTTGGAGGTTATTGGAGGAAGAATTGTTAGTTTATGTATGCAGGAGTCACTTTCGTTGGTGGTGGCACTTCCCCTTTATCATCGGAGGGCAGGTTCCAGAGCCAGAGAGGTTTTTTTTTTTAATTTATTTATCAGCAGCCAGAGAGGATCTTTGTGAGTATCAGGTGTGCTTTTTAACGAAAGTTAGGATTATGCTAGGCAGAGGATGTACAACATTTCTCCTTTTACAGTCTGGGAATATGAAGGTAGGGAGGTGATGCAGTCTTCCTGAGCTGAGAACTTGGTGGCTCATTCTGGTCTCTTGAGGTTGGCATGTTGCTTGGTGATTGGGGTTTAGAGCAGTAAGTGGATTCATGGCTTGGAGAAGAGGCATTCATTTCAAGACTAGACTGTAAGGCTGTAATTTTGAATTTATTGCAGCATAGTGAGAGGTTCCATGATAGGCGACCTTGGGGAGTTTCTTAAGGGCTGGATCAGGGCAGAACTTAGTGGTAAAAGGGCTAAGGACTAGTGACAGAGTTGGGGGCCCTGCTGCACTGCCCACGATAGTAGATTACATTTGGAGATCTAGGCCTGGTCTAGCTAAAATTGGTACCCCATTTGGCTCAACGGCTAATCCTCATTTAGCTTGTGGCCTAAAAATGATTAGTCCATGAAGCCACTTAATTCTAAAGTAGTATGAGAGAACCTACATCTTTAGTGATGTGTCTTGGACTGAAAAGGAGTATTGGGGCTACAACCTGAAGCAATGTGGAGAGATGGTTCAGTTTGGAACCTAACCAAATTGGCTATATCACCCCTTGTCCGGTTCTCTGCTCTGGGCTAGGCTGTCATGGATTAAAAATGTGTCGTTAATAGAAGAGATGTGAACCGACTTAATTGTTAACTATAGCCCATGAACTTTTTCTAATGCTCCCATACCATTTTCTCGACCTTTGGTTAGATAATCATGAGTCATGTCTATAAAGATCCTGTACTCCTGTAGAGACTTTTAATTTGCATATGAACCAGTCTTCCTCGTGCAATAAGACACTAGGGGAACATGAGCCCTAATTATTTGAGACCATCCCGATACCTTTACTGCCAGGAACAGTTGCACAATTTGGCACCCTGAAAAAGTTGCCATACCCACTTAGGAATAAAGAAAAGATGCCTTCTCTTTTTTGTAATTTCGATTTACAAACCACAATTTGAGGAGAAACTAAAAACATTGCCAAACAAGTTGAACTCATCGAATCAGTTTTCTGAGCCGAATGAGATCTCTCTAAACATGTGTTTCTACAGGCTTAGAATCAATATCTTTCCCGTAGTGCTAGGTTTCTATCAGAGTGGTATATTTTCTATCTGGTAGCTAGGCCACGACTTTAAGGTGAGATCCTTCTAATGGAAGATTTTGAAGGTGACCATTTGTTAGAGTATCTTCAAAATCTAACTATAGTGCAAAGTCGTATCGGTTGGTTGAAAGACTTCAAAGAGAGTGGAAGGCACATGTTAAAGTGCCAGTTGATATAAAGCTCAGAAATTGCAGAGCAGGACCCGAAGCGGTGGCTGCTACAAGAATGGAATATTCCAAAGCATTTGCTTCAGAAAGAATTTGAACTAAGTTTTTACTATGATGAACGGTATTTTCTTTTCTTCCTTGGACCAATGACACAATACCACTCTTGGTGCAAATTCACAACGAGAAATTTGAATTTGCATTCCCTGTTGTGCATGTTGAACATTTTCAATTCGTCTGCTCTTATTTCCAACATCACCGATTAGTTTTAATTCTTCAGTTTTTTCTTTCCAAGTATGTCAGTTGCACCTTTCCAATTTGTTAATGATGATACTGGACAGACTCGGAATCGTTTTATATGATTGAGATTAGCATCTAATGGCAGCAAAAGTTGCACAAGAAACAAATAAATTTCTTTCAAGATTGACTCATTGGGAAAATGTTCTCTTGGGTATCTATGATGATCATATTCCCCTTGAAGATATACCCATGTTTCGTTTTGTTTACCGTGGAAACGACCAGGAATTGATTAGTAAACAAGATCACTTTGAGTAGTAAACAAGTCCACTAAAGACTTCGATTATCATTTATAAAGTCCACTAAAGACTTCGATTATCATTTATATCCTATGCATAGTTTGTGTTGCTGAAACTAAGATGTATTGCTGTGGTTTTATTGCAATTCTTTTGGTAATAAGCCATTCTGTTCTGTGCTTTACTCTCGTCATCTATGCCAATTGGATTTTTTTCTTAAATAGGTGAAGAACCCCACAGCCCGCGTAGAGCATGAAGCCAGCACCTCTAAAATTGGGGAAGATCAGCTATTCTACTTCCAGCAGAGAGGAATCGACTACGAGAGAGCCATGGCAGCCATGATTTCTGGGTTTTGCAGGGATGTTTTCAATAAGCTTCCCGATGAGTTTGGCGCAGAAGTGAATCAACTCATGAGCTTGAAGCTGGAAGGATCCGTCGGTTAGGGAGCTGTTTGGTGCAGTGAATAAAACTTTGGTCTTTTTATTTATGATCGTTGTGAATCTATAAACCTGAGCAAGAGTGCAATTTTCCTACTTCTTTTTTCCCATTCCGTAACTGGTTGTATTAGAAGTTGTCACAAAAGGGATGATATGTAGATGGCTGGTAATGTATAGACTTGTTTTCCACGGTTTAATATCCAGATTGGAAATATATTGCAAAATAATTTTGTGGGGTTGCTGATCTTGAGGTGAACCTTAATCCATCCTCTGGTCCTGAATGGTTAATGGCTGGCTGGATTCTCGCCTGTCCTACCCAAGTAGCACCCACTGTTAGTGACTTGACCGGTCGGAGTTAGACTGAGAAGGCACTCCGATGGTTAAGTGAGATAAGATTTGTAATCACAGTCATGACCTGATGAATGATCAATTGGATGAGATTTCTTTCTTTCCTTACATCACCTTCTGCGCTTCGTTCATGCTCTTGGGGAATTTAAATGATCCTCGGACCGGCATTTTGGGGCCTTGAGAATTCGGTGTGCTTTGGGTATATAATGAGAAATTATTTTGTACTTCCGATCCTGACCTGACACCTTTAATTGAGCCCCAACTTGTAAATGAAGAGATTGATCCTCTAGATTAGTCGGTCCATTGAGTTAGATACCAAGTTATAAAAAAGTGACAATGACAATCGAGTAGGTTAATTCAATCACCCGCCTCAGCTCGGCTCTAATGAAACGGCTAGGGTTAGGGCTCTCCTCTCCCCAAACTGAACCGTTTCCTCATGAAATGACGAAAATACCCTTGTTTTCATTAAACACAGTGGAGGAAGGTGTCACTTAGCGGGCATGCGTGGACGATAACCTAAGTTTTCATTAAACTGAACTATTTATTAGGTATCAGTTTCATTGACCAACTCATAAGAAGAAGATATATCAACCGTAAACTTACAGTTGACTGGAATATAAAACTTTACATGAGAAGATATATATGTCTTCTTCTTGTGGGATGAAACATATACATACATAGGACCTAGTGGCGGAGCTAGAAATCGAAGTTGGAGGGAGTTGAATTATGAAAGAAATCTTCGTACGATGATTTTTTCGAGACTAAATCTAGTCATTTGAGTTTTAATGGTTATCATAAATTTAAAAATTAATCTAGAGTATTTTGTTATCATATCACTCGACAAACGCAGTATCATTATATGACGGTATCATTCACCGTAATTTAGTATTCTCAACACGAATTTTTTTTTCTTACTTTTTAATTATTTTCAAAATTGTAGTATAATTCTGAAATGGGACCTACCTTATGTGAGAGAGCATTACAAATAATGTTATACTTCATTCTTTGCTCGGTAGAATGTGCTCCACTACTTTACATATGGGTAGACTAATCCCTATAGTCCGTATCACAGCCCTTTCAAACGCATACCTTTCAAACGCATACGCGCGGGATGAAGTGACCTGAAGAGTTTCTGATAAGGAGAATCGATCGAAGGGAGTTCCGAGACCAAGATCACTTGTCCAATCCTTAGAGGTTGAGGGAATGTATAATCTAATTAAACAGGCTTTATATACCAATATAGGAGTATGAGGAAGAAGTTTAACTAGACCGCATGATTCTTCAAGAGTTGACTTAATAATATCCATATAAGTTAATTTCTTCCCCCAATTGCGTGAAGATTCAATATTCGTCCTCCTCAACTGACCCCCTCAACTGACCCCCTCAACCAATGAGTTGTAGCTCAATTGGTATCTCCTGGCTCTCCCTACGTGGGAGACCACGGATCGAGCCCCATTGGGGGCGTTGGAGTTTCCGGGCTATGGATAACCCATGTACTCGTCTGTGGTTGACAATACTAACACCCCGCTAACATCTCTCCTAAACTATGGCAAAAAAAAAAAAAAAAAAACTAACCCCCTCAAATAATTCTCCTTTTTAAATTGTAAAAAAATATCCCCATGACGTCCTTAATAATGCCAACCCTCGGGTGGTTGCATTGCATGCCTGTGTTTTATTACAATTTTTTTCAGTTACCATCTTTACTTAATTCAATTATGGCGTGGTTAAGTCCAAAGAGATGTGACAAGATTTATTTAAAAAAGAATACGGAAACGACAAATTTTAGCTAATCCACAAACAAATAATCAAACTAATTAATTATCAAAGGGAAAAAAAAAAAAAAAACTAATGTTGGGGGCCTAAGAGAAAATCTAATTCTTAAACACACGAGTCTTTTAAAGTTGATATTCTGATGTAAGAAAGTTGATAACAATACCATTTTAACATTCTTTAGACAGAGAAATTGCGGAATCCGGGGAGGTGCTGTGCGGTAGGTATTGTGTGCCGTGTTTTGCGGTAAAACTATGTCGTTTTGCTCATTTTCTTGGTACATCCAAGCGCCCTGTTTGGAGAGTTAATTTTGGGGTTTAATTCTGGAGTTCAATTTTAGGGGATTTAGGCTCTTTGGGGTAGGGTATAGTGGGTTTAGGCACTTGGATTTATGCCGAGTTTTTCAAAAGATTTAACAACCCAATTGCTAAAATCAACCATGATTTTAGCAAATGAGTTCACTAGGTGTTAAAATCATTGTCAAATCATGGTCAAATCAACCATGATTTTAGCACCTGGTGAACTCATTTGCTAAGGTTGCTAATTTTTTTTGAAAAACTCAGGCACTTCGGGTTTACACACTTTGGGTTTAGGCACTTTATAGTATTTTTTTCCCCTCCAAACAAGACCATTGGAAGCTTTGGAGGAATGCACAAAAATCAAGCCAAACGACGTAGTTTTACCGCACAACACGGCGCACAACTCCTACCGCATAACACCCACCCCAAAAAATTGCTCCATCAAATTTAGACTTATTTTAATAAGCCAACCTACCCGATTCCGACGCTCATTAGAAACTTGTTCAAGACATGATACCAAACATTAAATCGCTTGTTAAATGAAATCAAGCTATTCGAGTTCAACTTGTGTTAGGCCACTAAACAGTCCATTAATTTGAATTAGACTTGGGTCTATAATCAAATTGAGATCACAAGTCTTATCTTTATTAGTCACCAAGATAACATTCATTTATGTATTCATTTATGTCTAGAGCCACCAAGTTTATGAAACTCACCAAAATGGGACAGCAACTGTTGCGCACAATCACAGCCGTCTACAAGTGTTTTTAACGGTTCGGATTGAAAACAAATTGTTCGCATGAATAATTCTTCTCTTTTATTTGAAATCTGAGCCGTTCATCCAAGCAAATGATTTACCCATATCATACACAAGCGCGCTAGTGCTGTTCAGAGCTTGCACAACAGCAACCCCAGGTTCACCAAAATGTGTGGTGTCGAGAGGAGTTGAGACACCACGCATTAGTACCCAAGATCAATCAAATAGGAGTAATATATTACTCGCGTGGGAGAGAGTCGTGAAATTTGACAAGTCCTGTTTGGGAAAGCCGGCTTTAAGTGGGGTTGTTGACTATAATGAAGCCATTGTCCCATCCAAACCCGAAAAAAGAAGTTTGTAGCGTAGGCTTGCCCTTGTTCTGTCCCCACTAACTTTCAATTGACACCCTGTGTATTTCTTTAAAAATCGACTTCCATGTAGTTGAATTGTAGAGAAGCCTCGGCCATTCAATCACAGTCGACAGTCGTTTATCTCAAAGATATTTATCTTACCCGCAGGATACTTTCGACAAATCTAGATTTTTCCGTTAACCTTGATTTTAACAAATGAGTTCACCAGGTGCTAAAATCTGGGTTGATTTTATTAAAACTAAAATCTGGGTTCATTTTGAAATTAAAATAAACCCAGATTTTAGCACCTAGTGAACTCATTTGCTAAAATCAGGGTTGATTTTAACAACTGGATTACTAAAAACATTTGAAAAACTAGGTACAATTTTGTTTGGGTGAGATCACTCGAATGGCACTTTGCAGTACAAAAGTATGCCGTATACAAGCCATTTCCATTAATTAGAGCATCCTCAAGTGCATACTCAAAAAGAAAAAAATACTCAAAATTTAGTATATTTAGATACTCAAAAAAGTCTCACAATGGCATTTGGATAAATCCTCAAAGTTAGCTGTATAAATACTCAAATTTTGGTATTTAGATACTCAAAACTACTAATATTTTCTCAATAATCAAACTTGGATACTCAAAACTACCAACATTTTCTCTTCTTTTGATTATGGACAAAAATAAACTATTGTAGAGCTCCACATTGCTAACTGAAATTGTATCATTTGGGCAGTTACGGTCCGGGCATTTGAAAGAAAAATTGATTGGTTCTATTCAATCCGATCCGTTCAAAAAGAAAATGGCGGATTGTCATTCTGTGAATCCGCAACCCATCCGTGAGTGATATACGGATAGGTCGGTTCGGTTGCGGATTGAGCGGATCGGGCGGATTTGACGGATAGAAGAAGGATTAAAAGTGGATTGGGGGATTGAACCCGACCCGAATCGAACCACATCCACTAAAATAAAAATATTAGGATCCGCATATCCATCCGTAACATACCTCGATTCCGAGCTGATCGGTGCGGTTCGGTTCAGTTCTCCGCGGTGGATCTTCTAGTCCTGTAACAGTACAACGATACTCCATGCATATTTACATTTGTGTTGTTGTATAGGCGTAATCATAAATGGCATGTTTCCCTTTTGTCTTTAGAGCTCAAAACAGAAAATAATGCCAGATGTTTTTATTTTGGCGGTGTGCTTGTTTAACCAGACATATGATAGGGTACTCATTTAAATTTTATATTTTCTCACAATTTATTTAAAAAAAGACACCTCTCGGGTTTCAGTCGGTGATTCAACTAGAGACGTAAATATATTGAGATCACGAGCCTATCTCATTGATATGAACAATTTATTTATAAGATTCATCTGAATTTTTTTTTGATCGGCTAAGCGATCGAAGTATTTGTCATCAAAACGATGAACGCCAATTGTAATTTAGAAACTCATTCCATATGAAGCGAAATATGATTTCCTTATATCGTAGAACAATCGTTGTTTTAGTAACTTCTCGTTGAATGGATGATATGTTAAGCGGGACTCTATAAATCAAGTTAAGATCACCAAAGTAGCTGGCCTCACATGGATCCAAGTGAGCTCAATTGACATCATGGTTCATTGATCGGAGGGGCCAAATAAATTCAAGATATGGGCGTCGAGCCGAGCTGGGGACTTAGGGCACAATAGGTGCTATAACTTCTACAGAATGGATTTCATTCTGAGCGTAAAATTTAGTTCTTAAGAATTTTTTTAGAGCTCGACGAGTAGATGCTACCGAAACTAAAATTGTTCTCAAAATCAACTTCGATCTAATATTTTCTATAGATAAATGTGTTCTGAAATTATTTAAATTGATATGGGATCAACATAACATTTGACATAATAATCGATGCTTTTAAGAAAAAGATTTTAATTAATAATTGAAGTGGTCCGAGCTAGGTCTGCATAGACCAGGAGAGGATTCTGTTCCTCGTCAAACATATACTAAAAATGAGATTCCAAAGCCCAAGTATCCCACTACTCAATAAATTATGCATCATCGGATATACCCCCGGAAAAATATTGTCCCAACTATCAGCTGGGGTTTATTAACTGATCTCTCTCTCTCTCTCTCTCTCTCTCTCTCTCTCTCTCTCTCTCATATATATACTAGATATTGCCCGTGCCTGAAGGCACGATGCAGCACGTTCTGAGCACAACTAAATTAAATTACCCTTCTCTCCGACCAACCCAACAACAAACTTGACCTTTCCGAGAAATTTTTTTTCCCCTTTCATACGCTTTAATCGGGATCCATCTAATCAAATTTAAGTAAGTCGAATAAAGGAAAAGTACATCAATGCAAAACAACTAATAAAAACAAAGTTGTCCTAATTTCGCGATAAATTATGGTCACAATCTAGGCCAATAAACCGCCGCATAATGATTTGTTCTTTTCAACCGCCCTAACTTCCCCAAAATATACATTTTGAAATAAGCTTCACATAATGTATAAGGTTAATATAGAAAAAAAGAAAAAAAAATAGAGCCATGCACTTTTAGCAATTCATCAACTCATCAATTAAGTTGGAAAAAGCCCAACACATCTCATCACAACTTTTTAGAGAATGCTAAAATAAAAGAATGAATCTCATTTGACATGTTAAAAGTAAAAAGCAGTTGTTAGGCATTGTGATGAACCTTCTTAAGAATACAGTGTCACAAAATATTTCTTTTTTGCTCAACAAACAATGCCAGAGAATCAGTGAATCACTAATCTCAAAACCATGGAAGATTGAAACTAATGTTACAACAATAGATTCTACGCTTGGGCATGGATATCAGTTTCCATTGTGGAGGTTTTTCTTAATGGCGAATAGACATAGAAGCATGAGTTCCAATTTTTCTAGAGGCACCTCCCTCGAAGCCCCAAGCTATCTATACTATAACCTTGCAACTCACTTTACATCCATTGAACTCTGTTGTGACGTTTGGAATTTATGATCAAATCCCACATCACCACACAATCAATTTTTTCATCACCCTATCATTGCCTTAGTTTGACCACCAGGCAATGAAACAATTTTTTTTTACATAGACAGAAAGAGAGTCTGTTACCTGAGAAGAAAGGAAGGCGATTGCTAAAAAATTATAGTTACAACTCGCTTACATCATTGTTGCTCTCAGATGTGATGTCGCGAAATTGGAAAAGAGCCTTGGAGATTTGGAAGCTTGAAAGCAATAAACAATGAAAAAGTAGATCTTCAAACTCCTAGAAAACAAATTTAAAGGTAAAACTCAAGAAACAATAAAAGAGCAATATGACCAAAAAAAAAAAACAGAAGAAGAATAACTCACCAAAGAGTGGATGCATGGGAAGAAAGGAGTTTTCGCACTCCTTTGGATTAAGAGGGGTGAGAGAAGTTCTGATTATAATATTTCAGAAAATGGACGTGTTTGAAATTCGAATTGGAAGCCTAGCTTCTAATCTTTGGGATTTTAGTTCATCTATAGGAGGGTTTTTTTTCCCCTTTTTTTTTTTTTGCTGTTTCCTTAATTTACAACTTTAATATGGCAGCAAACACTCCTAAAGGAAATCCTAAACGTAAAATTGATTAAAGAGTTATTAGGAAAAAAATAGTTTTATTGAGAGACTAAATCACAGCAATCCAAAGAGGAAATTATGAGAGAGAAAAGTAACGGGAACCAAAAAAATAAAATCACGGTCATTTATGGTAATCTAATTCAAATCTAACTTCGGAAAGATTTTTTGAAGATAGCTTCTATTGATCCTTGATTCAAATTTAGAACGAAAGATACTTTAAGTACGTTGGATCAAATTTGGGCTTCAATCTCAGCCATCAAACACTGTCTTGGACTTTTGATGGTAAAATCCTTTGAGGTAGAATCTTGGCCCTAGGATTGAAAGAAAGATTCAATCATAGTTAAATCACAGCCCTCCAATGTGCCACGGAGGACAGTTGTGAGAGAGACATTTTGTAAAACCGCTGTGTAATGTAATATAGATATATATATATATAGTTATATGGATATACGAAAATGATTCATTGAGGGATCTCTCAACGGAAATTCCGTGCGGATCTCATGGATCGGAGTCGATTCTCGACGATCTAAATCGCTCAATGTATTTAAATGTGTTTCTAAGGGCCTAAGGGGAGAATCACGAAAACAAATACTTGGAAGGGCTTGATCCGAGTAGTTTTTAATAAAAATTGTATGTGTATAGTTTTATTGAAAACTGCTCGGATCAAGCCCTTTCGTGTATTTTCTTTTTGGCAATTCCTCACTTAGGCCCTTAGAAACACGTTTTAAACATATTGAACGGTTCGAATCGTCCAAATTTGGTCAGGAAAGTTGAAAATCAGGGTGGTCCGCACCAAATTTTTCGTGAGGGATCCCCCAATAGATCATTCCATATATACATTTTTATGAAAAATTGTTTGGATCAAGCATTTCTAGGTCATTTTTTTCCCGATTCCTTGTGTACCTTTATAAATATATCTTAAACACATTAAACGGTTCGAATCATCGAAATTTGATCGGGAGCTATGAAGTCCGCACCAAACCGAAATGAGGGACCCCTCAATGGAGAAGCCCCCTTTAATAATTGGTGTTGTTCAATTTATTTAAGACATATTTTTATGAGAAATCTTGTTGTTTTAACCAACTAAACAACTCTAATCATTTGAGTGAGAATACTCCAAAATAGTCCCCCATACAAGGTGGTTTACATTTTGTGTCAAAACTTGTGTCAAGCCCTTTCTAGTCTTTTTTTTTTTTTTTTTTTGTGATTCCTCACTAGGACCCTTAAAAATACACTGTAAACACATTAAACGGTTTAGATCATTGAAATTCGATTGAGATCTATGAAATCCGCACCAAACCGAATTGAGGGATTCCTCATTGGATCCCTTGGGTGTGTGTGTATATATATATATAGTGTCTTTCTTTGCCAAAAATAGATATGGTGTACCGTTGAAGTAAATGATGCTTGCTATTAGCTAGCTATACCAGTAACCAGCTCAGAGTTTGGTTTTCAATCCCATTATAGTAATTATCTACCAAACGTTATAATGCACATGGAATGCTTCATCACCAAATGACTTCCTCATATGACTCCACAATTCGACCATTAACTACTCTTCTTCATTTTTTAAGGCAATTTCACGGGCGAACGCTGCTACGTGCACAGACCCAAATGCACCGACGGCGTCGCCGACGCCGTTGTGGGTCCCAACCGGTCGATCCGAGCCGTTCATCGTTCTCAGAATCGAATTCCGAGTGGGCCAACGCGAGAATCGAGGCAATCGGACGGCTGTATGAGCTCGATCCAAAATCACCCCATTTCATCCAATTTTTTTTTAATGAAATGGGGTGATATTGGATCGAGCTCATACAGCCGTTTGATTGTCTCAATTCCCAAATAGACCCATTCGGAATTCGATTCTGAGAACGATGAACGGATCGGATCGATCGGTTGGGACTCACAACGGCGTCGGCGACGCCGTCTGTACACTGTCGGTGCATTTGGGTCGTGCGGAAGGAATTACCGTTCACGGGCCGTTACCTGTTCTGGCCTTTGTGAACTCACTACCGCTCGACTTTTTCAGTCAGGCTTAATCTTTTCGGGCATATGTTGACTATTTTGTCCCTTGTGTGAGAATTTTACACTGAAAGTACTGCGTGAAGGATATGGGTTTTATCAGGACCAAAGTCTTTGTAGGGAAGTTATATTCATTAATTGGGACAGTAGCTTAACGTGCAGGTCTTCCTAATATTTTTTTGATAGCTCAGGCGTCCGGGACAGCTTACTAGGTCTTTTTAATATTGGATGTCAATGAATATATATATCTCTCTCTTTCAGTTAAAGATAGGGCGAAGTCCTGCATGAAGCTCCTAATTGTCAGGTGACTACCACTGCGCCAACCCGTTATTACCTCTTTCATTTCCTATAAGTAGCTCCAAAACCTTCTCAATCCTCACAAACTCAACAACCTCTCTCTCTCTGCGCGCAAATGGCTCTTTTGAGTAGAAGATCATATGCTTACTCAAAGCTAGAAAGGGAAGACCCAGAAGAGGCAAAGCATCGTTTGGCACAGTTCTTGATCTACAAAGCATTAGAAAAAATTGATTCTCGGTCAAGACAATCTTGCTTTAGAGTGAGAGTTTGTAAATTGAAGACTAAGATGGGAAAGAGACTGAAAAGATTAAGGAAGGCCATGCTCTTAACCATGTCTTTAGCCAAACGTGGCCTTTACAAACAAGTTTCTGGTAAATTGAGGCGTTTGGTCCGAGGTGGACGGGCTGTGGTTTGTCTCCCTCCAACGTTGAGTTGAACTCTCTCTCTCTCTCTCTCTCTCTCTCTCTCTCTCTCTCTCTCTCTCTCTCTCTCTCTCTCTCTCTCTTTTTTGTTTTCCAAGAAAAAAAAGAATTAATGTTGGTAATTTACACAAGGGGTAGTCTTCTAATTTAGTCATGAGACTAGACCCCTTTTTCATGACTAGCCCTTTGTTGCTCATATTGTAATGCAATGGTTTGGTTATTGACTTCTTGCTTAATTAGTGAAGAACTTTTATGCTTTCTTTGTTTTCTTCTTCCTTTTAATTTGTGCTAGAAATTTGTTGAGCAATTTCTCTTTTTTTTTTGTTGTTAGGGAATTAATAGGAATGGAGTTGTGCATATATTGAGATCAAATATGACAATTGTGATATAAGTAACGAGTTTTGTCGATCTAGACCAATTCCTCAAACATCTTTGTTTCAATTACGTAGTTTGGGTTTCTATTCGGATGCCAGAGACCACTGAGGGGACAAATATTCGATTCGAGACGACATAATTCTGATCGTATCAAAGTAGTATGATAATTCATGCACCATAGCGTATGATTGAATGAATCCATGGGCTTCACAGTGCTTTTTTCAAGAATTTTCTCGATATATGTAACACGAGTGAATGAAAAATAGGAAAAGAATGAAAGAAGATTTTCAAAATGAGAAGGGAATTTCCAAAAGAAATCAAGAATTAGCCATTGAAGAAAAGCAGAAACAAATACTTATTCTTCCCCTTGTATGAGTGAACCAATGACCTTGAACAGGGCTCAGCCAAGCCATGCGATTTTTTTTCCCCTTGATATCTCATGAAGTCCGGGTCAGCTTACGTTTACCTCGACTATTTCTTAAGGAATCAATCACATTGTCCACCATTCGGGGGTATATATTTTACGAGCACGAGCAAAGTCCAGAATAGATTAAAACCGAAAGAGTTGATAGCATCTGAGTAAAGTCCTAATTCTTAGACCTTGACCGCTAAGCCAATTCTTAAGATCATATTGTGCAAATGACTATGTTAGTAGCATTACTTGTTGTGGAAAGATGCGATGTACATGCATGAACTTTCAAGAAACTTAGGAAATCGAGCACAAGCCAAAAACTAGAATGGAAAGAACATTAGCATGGTTAGCTCTCCCCATGCTTAAGCCTCCACCAAAAATCCCCAAACTAAATGAATTAAAAACGCATTGAAGGAAAGGCCAGCCCACATATGCAGAGAGTGATCAGGTTGTAAATCATCCTGCTTAATCTATTTGGGGAAACAATATTACCGTTGAGCCCTAATTTGCGTCAACTTATTGGAAACATCAACAATGTTGCATTATCCCACTTTTTAATAGGGGTGTATACGGTCTGGATCGGATCGGATTGACATGAATCCGATCCTAATCTGTGAGTCACAGTTTTTAGAAAATACAATCCGTGTCCGGACCAAAAGTCTCACGGTCCGATTCCAATCCGATCTGCGAGTCACGGATCGGTTCCGGTTTTATCCACGGATTACATGTCATACATAAATAAGTAACAAACAGTATAATGAAAATAAAATCCTAAAAGATCCAAAGTAGAAAACAGAGATACCTTAGATGGAGCACGTGATGGAGCCACAACCAGGGCCTAAACAAGCAACATCAAGCGTAGTTCAATTACATAGTAGAATAGAAACAAAGACAGTTTAATAAATAAATAAAAAACTAGTGAACAACTACTAAATGCAGTGAACAACTACGAATTGAGAAATGCAAGGCAGTGGAATACATCAAAGTCCAATACAAATTGACAATATTTATAGGAGATAACAATATACCCCTATATCAAATTGACAATAATTATAAAAGTGGTAAAATTATTCATGTATATAGATATATTAAAAAATATATATATAATAAAAATCTCACGGTCCGGATCGGTTAATCCACGGTTTCAAAATCAAAATCCGGGTCTGGACCGCGAGTCACGGTTTATTGTTTTTTGAATCCATGTCCGGACCATTAATCCACGGTTAAAATCCAAAACGTGCGGATCGATTCGGTCCCGACCAGATTCACGGTTCACCGGTTTTTTTTGTACAACCCTACTTTTTAATTCCTTTTTTTTTTTTCGATGGTCAGGGAGTCTGGGCCAACTTATGCCTACCTCAACTAATCCCCTGACCCGTCACATCCACGCTCGGACTAGGGAATTCAAAAAAAATTATTTTTTTGCGGCCTGACCACAAAAATCAAACCCTGATAAATTTCTCATCGTTACAAATTACTATATTTTGTCAAAAATCTTTATTGTGTGTAAGCCGCAAAGTACCATTTCTGATTATTATTTTTTTCTTGGCAATTTCGCATTAAAATTCTTGGATACCCAAAGGTCAAAACAGAGCCAGGATGTGATGGTTGGTTTTTGTGTGTGCACTAAAATTTTTTTGGTTGCTTTTCTATAGCAATTGGTACTCATTTATTTGACGGGATTAACAGTAAAGAGATATGTAATACCATAAGATATGACGATCCTAACAAACTTATAAACACATTAATGTGATAATAGTACCACGACCTTCCTGATATTGTACATCCTACGTATATTTTTTAAATATTATACTCGATCACTATTTAATTTGAGCCATCCGGCTATTATCGTCCCTTACGATTGCAATTCGATCGTATGTTCATATCCAATCAAACAAAATAGCCTTCAGGTTTTAAATACAGTATGTTTCAGTTAATGGGACAGACCACATACTTCACAACCTTAACTCCGGCATCTCGTGCCCACAGCCCCACCCCCAAAATTTGTGGTGGCACATGGATTACTGACCCATAGGTACAGAGAATGCACAGATCGTGCTCGGAGACCAACATTTGGGTTCCACACGAGTGATCCGAACCGTTCATTCTTCTTAGAACATATTTCCGAGTGGGCCCACAAAATTTCAGCTCAATCGGACGGTTAGAAGTGATCGAACCAAAATCCCACCGTTTCAATCAAAAGATTTATCACTCGTGTGGGACCCAAAAATGGGTCCCTGAGCACAATCTGTGCATTTTTTGTGCACTTATATCTGTACGTGTAGCAATGTCCACTGAGTTGGGTCAACAATTAGGATCGTACTTCAGTTTCTGAACATTTTGAAGTGAGTTATTAAACTCTTCAAATAATTATGGGCTGGTTCTCCAATTAAAAGACTAGAGTCCGATCCTTCGGTTGATATACTTGATTGGCCTATGGAGCACAAACTCTCGAGAATAGTTGTGAGCGGGAGTCGAACCCACATCTCCCCGGGAAAAAAAAGAGTAAAAAAGACAGAAGCTCACACTAACCCGTCAATTTGGGATCTGATTCGAAAGGAATTAACTTGGGCCTATGCAACAAAGCTCGGTATCGTGCATGTGTAAAACTACAATGACCCTGTTCGTTTCCCAGTTTAGTTTTTTTAGTTTTAGTTTTGATGACATCATCATTTCTCTCATTTCTGTCTCTATCTCTCTCCACTCATTACACCTTATGACATCATCAAAACTAAACTAAACTATCTAACCAAACACAACCATTACAAGTTATCTCAACCAAAAAAATTTAAAAGATGGTTAATGAAAGTGGAAGCCCAAGAAAAGATGGATTCTTAACTCTCTTTTCTAGGTGTTTATCACACTCCAGTAGACTAAAGGCCCAGTTTGGAATCTCCAATTGATCTGGCTTTTGCCCAGGACCAGGCCCAACGTTACTAGTAGGGAACTTAAAAGAGAAAAATACTTTAAAAATCACTTTATTTTAAACAGTTCTTCGGATACAAACACTAATTTTTTAAACACAGAACTTTAAAACCTTTTTTTTTTATAAAAACTTTGAAAAAAGAAAGTTCTCAAAGCAGTTTTTGAAAAAGGTTTTTTCAAAAGAAAATATTGAAAAACATTTGATCCAAAACAGTTTTCTTGAATAGCATTTTTCGAAAACATTTTTCAAAAAAATAAAGTGAGAGGGAGGATAATATGGACAACTAAAATTGAAAATATGATGACTTCAGCGTTTTTCATCATTCCGTAACTAACGGAATGAATTCGGGAATTAGTATGAGGCCCACAAAGTTAAATTTGATGGTTAACATAAATTGATAATGAAAGTGACCGATATTGGTATTGAAGGAGATTAATATTTACTAAAATACGAGTTTGATACGAGCACGTGTCGGACGCAAGTAACATTAGATAGTATAGATAGATTCCGGATACATGGTCGATCGCTGTTACTGCCAGAGGGTTACCAGAGACGCTTACAAAATCCTATTCCACTTTTTTGTCCTTGTTCTACTCCTTTTGGAAAAAAAGTGCACAAGTGGTTTTTTGGTTTTTTTATTTTGTTTTTATTCTTTTTTTTTTTTGCATTTATTAGTTTCGCGTCAAGTTTTTGTGGTTTACGGATTCGTCTCGACGAGACAAATCTAACAAGTATAAAATTATTGTCAAAACTAATATTTTTTTGAATAAACCCGAAAATAAACCAGTTTATTGGTTTAATTTTGGCTTTATTAAAAAAAAATAGTTTCGATCATAATTTTATAATATTTGGATTCGTCTCGTCGAGACAAATCGATAAACCACGAAAACTTGACGCGAAACTAACAAATGCAAAACTTTTTTGAATAAAGACAAAACGAAAAAACTAAAAAATCATTTTTTTTCCTTTTTTCCCAAAGGATTATTTTTAAGCAAGTTTATTCCGAATCCAACACTAAGGTCATTTTTTGAATTCCAAGGCTTGTTATTCTTTCATCGCACATCAATAAAGAAGGCCAAAATCCAAGGGGAAAAAAACCCTCATCGAAACGGGGCCTGAGTTCCAGGCTCTTCGCCGCCGGCCGAAGTCACCAACCACTCAACCAATGGTACTCTCTCTCTCTCTCTCTCCATCGTCGTTTGATCTTCCTCCCTCACTACGTCTACCAGAAACCCTCTGCCTTGTCTCTATCTCTTCGTTCTGTATCCATCCAATTTCTCTTAAATCGCCTTCTGCTAAAAGTCGCCATTATTTTGTTCCGAATACTATTATTGCCCTCAGATTTATGACTATCACTCGCTTCTTACTTTATGTTTCTTAATAGGATGCTTTCGTTGTGATGTTGCTTTGATCTAGGGTTCTGAAAAGGAAAGCGATGGACAACTTTAGCAGCAGCGGCCCACACCTGAAGAAGTTTCGCAGAATCTGGGAGGAAAAATCGAGAGCTTGTCCTTAAATGATCAAGTTATTTAGCTTCAAGGAAACAAACTTTGGCGCTGAGTGAATCTCATGGAGAAGATAGATGACATAACAGTAAACAAGTGTATACAACAAATATTTTATGGGGAGAGAGGAATTGGACTCGATCCTGGGATACTGTGCGTGGCATACATGAGCTCTACGGTATGAGCTAGCCATCACTTGCAATAAACAAATGTCAGGCATGGGGTTTGTTGAGTTAATTTTAATACCTATTGTTCTTAATTTATACTATAAAAGAACATTGAAATGAATTACATAATATAATTTATAACGAAACAATTAGATTTGGTATTTATATAATTATATAAATACATAATCTAATATATACATTACAAGGGTAAGAAAGTCTTTTGACATAAATTTTACATCATCCACCCTTTTTTCCTTTTTTTTTATCCCGCATCCAAATTATGGATAATTTAATCCTCATTTTCTTAACTGTCACATTGGTTCACCCTTCCTAATTAATCCCCGACTATTTTATCCCTTTATTATTTAATCCTTACAAAACTAATACGACATCCAAACGGTCCGCGAGCCTAAAAAAGAGAGGCCGACCTTTAATTTTCTACTCCCTCCATCCGGATTTGTTAGTCCATAAACATACTTTTTCCAGTCCTAAAATGTTTGTCCACTTTCAAAAGTCAAAGCATAAAGTATGATAAATTTACTTTTTTGCCCCTTTTCTAAAACATAAAATAACAACACAAAACTAATTTTTTAAAAATAATATGTTTATATTTTTGAATTTTTTTTGCACCGTATTAAAGTTCTCAATGAGATCTATCAAACATGATCCATATTGATAAAAAAATAATTTTTGCAACTACATTATTTTTGAGTTTAAAAATTTCACGTAGTTTCATAGTGGACTATCAAATTGGAAGGAAGGGAGTATTAAATGGAGGGATTGAGGATAAAATAGGAAATTAACAAGTTCAAAATGTAATGGAAAAAAAGTTGGAATTCCCAAAACGGACCAACAAATCCGGACTGAGGGAGTAGTATATATATTTGGCCAAAGCGACCCTAGATAGTCAAGACAGATTGTCGGTCGCTGTTACTAGCAGAGACGCGAACAAAATCCTATCCCACATATCGATTTCTCGGAGTTTCAGGCTCTTCGCCCGCCGGCCGACGCCAACAACCACTCAACCAATGGTACTCTCTCTCTCTCTCCCTCCCCGTTGATCTTCCTCCCTCACTACGTCTACCAGAAACCCTCTTCCTACTCTCTTATCTCTTCGTTCTGTATCCATCCAATTTCTCCTAAATCGCCTTCTGCTGAAAGTCGCCATTATTTTATTCCGATTATGACTATCGTCCTCAGATTTATGACTATTACTCGCTTACGTTTCTTAAGCGTTCTTTGTGATGTTTTGATCTAGGGTTTTGGATTGGAGGATTTCTCCAATCGTAGACAGACATTAGGGTTTCCAGAAAGCGATCAACAACTGCAGCAGCAGCAGCCGCGACGACCATTGCGGCCCACACCTGAAGAAGTTTCGCAGAATCTGGGAGGAAAAACCGAGAGCCTGTCCTTAACTGATGATGGCGTCCGTAATAAGCTTCCCGAAAGGAGGAGACCTTTTACGCCATTTACACCAGAATGGAAAGAGTATTACTACAAGATGATTGAGGAGAACAAGGTAGCTAACTAATAAATCCGTTCATGTATGCTTGTATTTTGTATGCGTATGGTGTTGTGCCCAAGAAACACACACAAACACAGAGACAAAAGATGTCCACAAAAATTCCCTACTCCACGAGCAGTGGATTTCTCTATTCATGGAGGAGATCTACAATCACTCCAATACCTGACACCAGTGCATAACCCACACCAAAACACCCTGATTTTCAGGTACTAACTTTTGGAAACTGTAAGATTTCTTGCGTAGGAGGAGGGAGAGTCTGCCATTAATCAGGATTGGTGGAGGTTGGGAGTTTGGAACTCCTTTAATCCTCCAAGCCACACAGTCACATATGGGACTCTGCTTTGATAGTTGAATATTTCCTAATTGTAATCTGTCAATAAACTCTCTAAGCCATTAATCGGAGGATTGGTGGAGAGTCTGCCATTAATTGGGATTGGAGGAGGTTGGGAGTTTGGAACTCTACCTCAGATCCTCCAAGCCACACAGTTACTATGGGACTCTCTGTGTGTGTGTGTGACACACACAGGTATGTAGTATATATGTAATACTAAAACTTCTTTCATGCAGGGCTTTGATCTTGGGGATCTTCCCTGTAATCTGGATACTATTGGTCTGATTACACCACTTCGCAATTTGAATCACAGTCTCCCTCTTTTAGAAAAAGCTTCCAAGTCTGCTATTGCTTTGTTCAACAAGCAAAACGTATGTGTTTTTTTTTGTTTTTGTTTGTTTTCATTGTGTTCTTCCTTGCTAACTTCTCTTTGCTCATCTTTGGTGGTATTATTTTTGTTAAATTGTAGGAAAAAAACTACAAGTTTGTGGAAGTTATCCGGGCAAACGCAAAGCTTGTTTCTGGCTTCTTTTTCTACATTACCTTTGCGGCCGAGGATAAAGATGTCGGTTCTCTTAAGAATTTCCAAGCTCTTGTGTATTCAAAAATTAACAAAGTTTTCGTCAAGTTTTGCAGGCTTGAACCACAGATAAAAGGTGCTTATTTGTTTCCCCTTCTCTGTTTTTTTTTAAATGTTTGACAGGTGAAATAATTATGTTTTGCAGAAATGATATGATAAATTTATGTGCAGTTCATGTAATTTGCTTTTGAATAGTGTCTCTGACTCTCAAGAATTGCAATAAGCGTTCTTTAATGTTTTGGTAAAAGATATGGACCATAAAAGATGTCAGGCATGTTTATACACCAACTTGTTACTCATGAGTTTCTTAATTATCTTGATTTTTGAGCCGTTGATTCCCGAGTCGTTGCTTTGGGTCGTATTTAACACAAAAAAAGGTATGAAACATCTTGGGTGGTCGACAAGGTATCTTTGAAGCGGATGATACAATGGAGTGCGTTTCTAATCTTTAGGAGGATTGGATATATTTAGTTGCTATATTGGGAGAAGGTCGTCCCACATAGCAAGGGAGTCTACAACTAAGGAGGATATGCTCGACGAAAGGTCGAAAGAGTATTGATGAGTAGAGCAAGTAGGGTGAATCTTAGAAGGAATGGGTAAGGTTAAGTTTTTTTCTTTTTTGCGAGCATGCGGTGCAACATTTAAGTTACTGAATGAGCGCTCTCCAGATATGTACACCGTTGAAGAAATTAATGAGAAGGTATGATGGTGAAGGCTGGAGAAGGATGGAATTGAGGGGTGTGATTAAACGGGAAGAAGACTAGTAGGAGAAGGAGGGAAAGGGATGTTGGTCTTGTTGAGAGATTGGGGTTGGTGTTCGCACAAATCTCTGAGAAAGTCGTTTACAAAGAGAGGGACAAAGATTTAACACAAGCTGGAGACCTAGAGGAGCAGTAAGATTATGACAATTTTCCCGGTGCATTGGGTTTTGACCAAAAATCCGAGATGCATCTCCCCTTGGACGAAGCAGGAGAAGGAGCAGAAGTGTAGGAGCAGCCACTGGGAAAAATAGAAGATCCTACAGTGGGGAGTGCCGAGAGGACCCTACATAGTAAATACCTATTATTTATATTTTTGAGATGGGGATGTATGAGAAATATATTAGAAGGAGATTTTTCACTTAATATCTTTTTGTAGGAAATGTGGCCCAACCCCAATACATTGTCCAAATTCGTAATCAATGGATGGGTAAACTCCACACAACATAGTAGGCCTATCCTGTGTTACTCGGACTCGCCACTTTTGGCGGAGTACCCGTGTCGACACGACCCGACACTGGTACGGGTGCGAGATCCGTACGGGGTACGGCCGGTAAAATCCGGATACTCCTACTTCGCAGCTCCATCTCTCGAAAGAAAAGAAGAGAGAGCAGAGCGAAGAAGAAGAAGAAGAAGAAGAAGAAGAAGAAGAAGAAGAAGAAGAAGAAGAAGAAGAAGAGAGAAGATTACCTGAGCGTTGTGAAGAACTGATTACCTGAGCGTTGTGAAGAACTGACCGTGAACTCGAGGAAGAAGAAGCTGAGTTTCATCGAAGAAGAAGATTACCTGAGCGTTGTGAAGAACTGACCGTGAACTCGAGGAAGAAGAAGCTGAGTTTCATCGGGGTAGATGACAGATGGGGCTGCTGGTTATAAGATATAACCCTAATTATATTCTATTGGGCCTCTTTTTGTCCTTTGGGCCATTATTATGGGCTACATGCCTATTATGTTCTACTGGGCCTGTCTTTTTTTCTTTGGGCCATTATTTATGAGTTTACAGATTTGGGCAAATACAACTGGATTTCATAACTTTTATGGGGTTTTATTATCCAAACAAAAGTACTAATGTATTTTTAATTACATAAAATATCCATTATTTAATATATTAAAATTAAAAATATTTAAAATATACATTATTTAATATATTGAAATTAAAAATATATTTAAAAAATATTTTTAAAAATATAACATACCGTATCCCCGCACCCGTGTCCAAATTCGGATCCATATCTGCGTATCCTCTATTTTTTAACTTCACGTGTCCGACACCTAGATTCGTACCCACACCCGCACCCGAGTCCGAGTAAAACAGGGCCTATCTGTCACCTAATTTAAGGAAGCCTAAACTGATTCATCACTTTATTTATTTATTTTTTAATAAAGAAGCCCAAGGAGCCCAAGAACAAACCCATTGCTTCTATTTATTTAACCCCACTCTTTGTCGTCTGATCATTTGCAGCTGCCGTTACTCTGATCTTCCGAGGATCTTCTACTGCAGCTGCTGCTGTCTTCTTTTTTGACAGAGCTAACTACTAACCATGCGCATTGAGCTTGATTACGATCACACTTTTGTATTGTCGGGCCTGAGCTCCAATCACGGATTTCACTCTGGAGCGCAAATTCGCGCTCCTATGTTGGGAATTTGCCAATTCCTGCAAGGATCTCCGCACGACGGATATAGTTACTTTAATGATGATTTTTAGCTTGGTTGTGGTTACCAGTAGAATAAAGATGTACTTCGAATTTCAGCTGGGCAACAGCAATGACTCTGACTAAGTTTTGTTTTGTGAATTATATTTGTTATGACTTGGATTTTGATTAGATAGACATATACTTGAAGAGATTCAAGAAGGGAAAGTTAATTCATAAAATTGTATATTTTTGTTCTCTAGCGTCTTGTAGTAATGAAATAAGCCAAGAACTAAAAAAAACTATACTCGTTGCAAGAAACGTTATAATCCCAATTTCTTTTCGAGGATTATAGGTATCCACTCTGGATATGAATCTCTGTTCAATCTATCCGTGCTTCCTAGCTGAAAACACTACCCTTGGGTAGCTGGACCTTCACTATGCTAGTCAGCAGATAGGTCATGTTATTTTCTTCCCGTTCCTTACAATTCTTACCAATTTTTGTCTTTTATTTGGTAGGGTCTGCTGTTAAAGGAGGTCAATCAAAGGCAAAGCTGGAAGCTGATAGCAAGTATGTTGTGTCTGGTTTTTGTGTTTTTGAGAATGTGTTGAGTTGATTGGTTTTTTTTTGTCCCTCCATACTGTGATCTCCATATGCTTTTTTTTTCCCTTTCCCTTTTGGTCGTTGAGTAAGATTGATTGGTTACTGAACTTTGTTAATAGGGTGTCTTCAAGGAAGAGGGGAACCGGAACTGAGGGAGCCTGCAAAATGCCGGCAATTAAGGTGTGTCCGGAAGAGGACCCTGACAAGCCTAAGAGGCCTCCCACCACCATTTTCTTTTTCATGTATAATCTCTGTCTCTCTCTCTCGTCAAAATTATTGTGGATGGTTGATCTTATTTAGGCCTTGCTTAAATGGCACAAATGTATACTTTATATGTATCAGGGAGAAAGCAGAAAAGCTTTACAAAGAGAAGTATCCAGAGGCGTCTTCTGATGATGTAAGTGTTTCCTAATTCCTCATTTATGCAACATTGATATTCTCCTTTAACTTGGATTTGTGTATCTCTGGCCTTCAATAATATAATGACAATCCATTCGGGAACAGGTTGCTAGAGCTTGTAGAAGAAAATGGATATCCATGTCTGACAGAGTGAGTAGTTAATACAAAGGAAAATAAGTTCAAGTATTCCCTGCTATTCTAAGTGCTCCAAAATTAATGATTTACCTAATAGTGGTTATTCTGATGTTCCAAAAAATTAGGAGAAAGCACCATATGTAGAGGAAGCAAGGGGAAAGGCGGCTGAATACTACAAGAACCTTGAGGCTTACAATAAGAGAATGGTATCGTTCTGTTGTGATGCTCTTTGTTTTAGTATATTGGTTATTTTACAATAAGAAAATAAGTTCAGGTTGCTAGAGATTTCTCTTGTTGGTTATTTTGATTATTTGGAAAAAGCATTGTTGCATGATGGCTTCATTTTCCTTAATAGGCTGAGGGTCTGGTCGAGGAAGGAGATTCTGACAATTTGAGGTATGACATTGCTAAAGTGGCTTTATTGCAAATTTCAATTAGTTTACACTTGTAAAATTTAATTCGCTCCTATTTAGACATTATGAACGTTGATTGTGAGAATGTTCTATTTTTTTTTCCGTTTTCCAGGGAGAATTAGAGGACGAGGAGGTGAAATGGAGTGGATATAAGTGGTGAATATTGGGACAAGTAGGTTGTTTTGCTTTTTCTTTTTCAGCTCAAAAGCTGGATATTCTCCGGTGGTGCAAATAGGAGTGTAAAGCATTAGCCGATTGTGATTCTACAGTGCACTGGTTTTTTCTTTCAGCTGGATATTCTTCAATCATATTTGTTCGATTCTCCATTATATTAACTTCAATCAGTATTAGCTTAGCAAATGTGCCCATGGCTGATGGGGGCAGATTACAGCGGTGGTTTGGTGGTTGATAATCGAAGTTATCGGCAAAGAAAGAGGTCGATCAGAATGAGGAGGTGATTCGGTGGTGGATTTCATCGAATATATTTGCAGAAATAGGTCATGAAAGTTCATACTAGTATATTTGTAGAAATAGGTCATGAAAATTCATACTAGTATATTTGTAGAAATAGGTCATGAAAATTAATCCTACCCACTTGTCTAGTTACCAACGCAGGTTGGTTCAAGTGGTTCGCCACTTGTTCCCCTTAAGCAAGGTTTTGAGTTCGAGTCTTGTGAATGGAGAAAACTTGCGCTGGGAGAGCTTTACGCCTTCGTGGGCCGACCCGGCTCGAACCGGATTTAGTCAGGGTCCAGTGGGCTTCCGGATACCGGTGGTTTAGACCAAAAAAAAAAGAAGATAAATTGTCTAGTTTACCAATCTAATATGTACATGATAGCCATTGATTAATTTCACCATCACATCAAGAATCATGATAAATTTTTAAATAAGAATGGTAAATATGATAGTACATTGGATACATCGATCCCCTGAAATTGTGGTAAAATTTAAATGCACAATAGTAAACACGGTATATTTGTAAACTGACCATGGTAAATATAACTACATGGTAGATACATGTGTGAAAAAGAAACATGGTACATGTTATACAATCTAATATCACGGTACAAAATAAGTGCACATAGTAAACATGGTAAATTTATAAACCGATCATGGTAAGTATCACTAAACAGTAGACAAAAAAAAGGTTTGTCCCGCGATGTTATTATGACCTGCTAAAATTGTGTAGGTTTTTGGCTTGTGTTCCCTTTAATATTTGTAATTACTGATTCAAAGATTCATAAAATTTTCTTTTGTTGTTCCAAAAAAACAGTGACATAAGACGGTAATAAAATTCAATGACACGTAAGATTCCTTATAGAAGAAGCGAAGAACACTAACCGGTTTGAGTTTGTTTTTTAATCGGCATAGAAAATTCTTGCTAAAACTCCAAGTAAGATTAAAGATAAAGTAGGTATAATAAGGGGGTGTTCTACTAAGATAGTTTTTTGGTTTTTTTTAGCTTTTTATAGCTTTCTAGGTTAATGTATATGAGGAGAAATCTTGTCTCGAAAACTGTGAAAAGCTTAAAAGTCAATTATTGGCCACCCGCCATTAGGTTCTGTTTAGGTGTCTGGAACATTGCGTGAAAAATATGTTTCCAGAAAAAGTGAAGCAAAAATAATAAATACTTCTGTGTATGTTCTATAGCCAAAGAATTTTACTGAAAACTGAAATTCTTTCTTCCAATAAAAAAATTGAAGCTGCGAGAAATTATAGAAAGTAATTTTTCTGTCTTTTTTGGAACTGAACAGGCCCACCCAATAGGCTCAGAAGGAAAACACTCAAATGGTTGCAAAGGTACTCACCGATGATGGTCTAAAATTGTACTCCATGTCTCCATCCGTCCCAATTTAAATGTCCTCTGCGGGAAATCGAGCTTTTCAAGAAGTTAAAATTTGTGCTCTAAATTTCCAAAAGTAACCCCAAAAACTATCTAGTCAATTATATGTATTTAAATTGTCTATATCTTTCAATATGGATCTCAAAAAATAGGTAATATGGATCTTGTTTGATAAATTTCAATTAATTCTATTATACAAAGTTTTCAAAATTATGAAAAATATTTTATGTTGAAAGATATTGTCAATTTAAGAATGATATGAATATCAAAAACTGTCAAATCAGGTAGGAATAAAAGAGTACTTTTTAGGGATAAAATTGAAAGTTTGGTATGTTTTGATGGTTATTTATAGAAAGTAGACATTTATTTTGAGACATCCCAAAATAGAAAAGTGAACATTTAAAATGGGACGGAGGGAGTAAGGAACAACAACATTACTTGCGGGTGGTGGAAGGTCAAGAATGATAACAGATGCATTTGGCTGCAACAAATAACGCAATCAAACAACCACTATGAAGCCACCATCTCTGAACAAAGCCAATAAAGATAGATTATATTTTACCATAAATGATACACAAGATTAAATAGATCTACGAATTCATTAGAGAAAATCAATATTGCAATTACTGCAATTTCACCAAAGACAAGATTTCAACAACGAAAAAAGTTTGGACAAATCAAAGTTTCTCTCTCACAAGTCACCAACGCTCCCCTGTCAGCTTGTTTTTCCCTTGGGTTCTTGGAGGCAAGTGATTGTCGTGCGGCTAGGTGCCAACCTAGTTGGGATCCTTCCGCTCGTTGTGATGCCGTTTTTCTTCGATCCCCTTTAATCTTTGTAATCTGTTTTTAAAGATTAATAAAATTCTCTTTTTCTTTCAAAAAAAACTTTATCTGCATCGATCGCTGGACAATCTCTTGTTGTCTTTTGCTCTTCTAGGGTCGATTTTTCGCCTCACTGTGGACTCTGGTTGACATCAAAGGCTCCCCAATCCTCATGCTGATCATCTCTGTAGAATGTCAATATATTGCGCATAATTTGTTCACAGTACCAACAGATCGTGCCATACAACCAATATCTCGCATGTTTCCTCCGATTTATCATTGGGAATTGAATAATTTTCCACCACCTCGTTTGTAATGCACCTTCTCATCTATTTATTGTGTCGCCAGTTGTAGGAAAGGTCAGCGTTATGACCAAAGTCATAGTTGACGAACCGATGAAATAATAACAAGTGTCATGCATGTGGCGGGCATGTTCTCGCAACACCCATCACGTAGAGCCGACTGGCGCGGCATTACCCTTAGCCGGTATCCCCATTCGCGCACAGCTTGGGCTTGGTGAGGAAAAATATTATTCATGTAGCCATGGGCCATCCATATACGGAGAAAAGCCCATGAGCCCTATGGCCAACGCAGCCAATATGAACGGATGACGCGAGAAGCTAGTCTATTTTAACCCAGGTAGTTATACCTACTCCAGTTTGAAGGCAGGACCCGAGAGGCTCCCTGAGGCTTGGCTGCGATACAGGCACGACCGAACAAGTTACGACCTTGCCAATACGGGAATGAAGGGAGATCTAGCGGTTTGCTGGCTATAAAAGAATAAGAGGATTCGCTGCACGGGGGGTGGAATAGCACGCCACCACACGGGTCAGCTGCGCGGTAAGGTGACGTCACCCACGGGGCCTGGTTGTACAGAAAGGACACGTGTTCTCATATTATAGGACGACAATATTGGTCCAAGGTTCTTATAAATATGGGACATTCCCTTCACAATTCCCAGAGGTGATTCTTAACAAAGTGTGTCATCCTGGAGAGAGAAAGTGGGCAATCATAGATTTGGAAGAAGAACATTCTTCCTAGTGAGGTCATCCTATTCTCTAGGTTACTTGGATACATCATGGATTAGTCTAAGAGCAATCTTTTGGCTTAGTCTTTTTTGTACACATCTGCTCTACTCTTCACCCTTCCTCTAGATCACTTCATTCTCTTGAGATTGTTTGTTATTAGCTATTCTTACCTCTCCAGCTCACACATTCTTCCTTGAATATTGACTAAACAAAGAATGTCTTTTACACCAGTCAATATCTCGGGACAAGCTCCTCTGATCTGCCAATTTTTCAATGCTTTACCAAAATATCGCGGTAACAGTCAATCTATCGCCGGGTCTTGATTTATTGAGAAAACATTGTGAAACCCAACTTCATATTGATTTTATATTGCGATTTCTCGCTTCATATCGCGATTATCTCATTTTATCAAAGATCCTCTCTTATCTCGACTTATCTAGTGGGATGTCTTTTTCCCAGCCGTACCGAGCAGATGCCCCATGCTCACCTAAAATTATTTATCAGCATGCTTATGCTTCTGAAATGTGAAGGGGTGAAGAGAAGAGCTGGGCTTGGCATTCTAGGAGAGAGATCAGCTCATGAAGCAATTCTAAAATTGCAAAGGAGGCTGAAAAGATGGGAAAGAATGGTTAAAAAGAACTCCTTTCTGTGTTTGAGGTAAAGGATGAAAATTTGAATAATAGAAACAATAAGGTCCCTTCTTTTTCTTAATCTTCCAATGATATCCGAAATAGGAAATCCATTCTTTTTAAGAAAAGCTCGTAAGTTGATCTATACAAGAACTAGGTTGGACATTAAATTTAGAGCGGCGAGAAGCTATAATTTAAAGGAATTTATTGAAAAGGAGGAGGAGGAAATAGCGGAAATTAAGGATCAATACTCTCGATGATTGGAGGAGGAGGATGGCTACGAGGTTAGTGCCTCTCTTTCTCTGGATTGATTTTAGCTTTTGCTCCTTCGGTTTGTTCATATGGGTTTGTATTTTCTCTTTCGGATTTAGATTGTTTTTGGTAGCAGGCTGTTGGGTGTCTCAGCAGGTGTGATACTTTTTTTTTGCTATAGAGTTTCGGTTGGCTTCTTCCTTCATTTGGAGTTGGTTCTCAAGCGGCATTTTGCTAGTTCCGTAATCTTATTAATCTCAGTAATTTTTTTTCAAAGATCAATAAATTCTTTTTCACTGATCGGAAAATTGGATGGAGTGAATTAAGGAAAAGTGGGTCACGTGCTCTCTCGGTTTTCTATTATTACACTTATATCCCTAATTAAATTTCAAAGTTTTGGCATTAATCTCCTAAGAATTTCTAAGTTTTGGAATAACTATCACATCAACTTTCACAAGCCCTTAAAAATTTCCTAACAATCTTAAAAAAATTACACTTTCATGTGTAGAATATTGTAGATTGCGTGCTTGTGTTTGGATTTTTTTTGTAAAAATTAAAGTGCACACTGAAATTTTATATGCATCGTGTTTAAGTTTTGTTTATTTTGTTGTGCTCTACACGAGGAAAAATTTCAACCAAAAATAAAAGAGAAACGTATCACCACCATCGTTATGTTTTTAGCATAAATGGTTTTTCGGAGTTCATGTTTTTTTAAGAAAGTAAGAAGCCATTACCAGACAAGACTGGTTGAACCCCATTGAGAATGAGAGTGACCGCAAGGAATGGGCAGAGTTCTGAGACGGCGTTAGCCACTGTCTCGCCGCTAGTGGAGGCATAGCTGATGACATCCCGGAGAGAGAGAATTACCATCGCTTCGATTACGGCGACGATCAAAGAGACAGAATTCACCATTACCACAGAGAATGCTGCCGCTTTCGGATGCCCTGCTCCAAGCTCATTTCCAACTCTCACACTGGTTATGATCAAAATGATTCAAATCAAACCACAATTAGTCTATATTTGCTGCGAGATTAATAATCAAGGAGAATGAAATAGTAATAATCCGAACCAAATAGTGTCACATTATTAAATTTAGTCCAAGTTCAACGTTAGTGTAACATCACTGTAGTAATTGTATATTTGGGGATTCGAACAATTACAGAACCTAATACTAGTGGAAAACATGATTTAGGTTTTTCTCTATGGAATGGGAGTCGTTGGGATATCGTGAAGTGGGTTGGTTGACCATTTTTGTTATCTCAGTTTTTACTTACAGTTTGTCCATAACAAGTGTTTGGATTTGTGCTCTGCAATATTCTGGGAAACATAATGAACAACAGCGTAGCATTCCTTTGCTGGTATCCAGATGCATCTTTGGATTGAATTTTTTATTTTATTTTTATTATCGCACCCAATTAGATGTTGATCAACAGATTACAAATATTTTTTGGGCTGACTATGAAATGATTACTGATTATGGACTTTTCGAGAATTCTGTATCTTTTGACACAACATTCGGAACAAATAAAGCTTGTCGACCACTTGCTCTTTTTTCTGGCTTTAACCATTATAGAACGACAACAATTTTTGGTGCAGCTTTATTGTATGATGAAACAACAGAATCTTTTGAATGGTTGTTTAATACATTCTTGGATGCAATGGGTGGGAAAAGGCCGGTCTCCTTATTCACAGACCAAGATGCCGCAATAGCAAAGGCAATTTCGATTGTCTTACCCGATGTTACTCATGGATTGTGCACTTTTCACCTCATGAAAAATGCTTTGAAGCACTTAGGCCACTTGTGGAAGGGTAATTCCAAATTTTCCAAGGAGTTCAAACATTGAGTTTATCATTGTATGGATGAAGAGGAGTTATTTAAATGTTGGGATACTTTAATCAAGACATATGACTTGCACGAGAATGCCTGGATGAAGAAAACTTGGGAACTTCGAGAAAAGTGGGCACATACATACTTGAAATGGTCATTCACTGCACGAATGCGAAGCACTCAACTTAGCGAGAGCTTGAATAGAAAGTGAAGAGATTTGTGAAATTTGATCATGACATTGTTCAATTTTTTTCACATTTCGATAGAATGGTCATCGAGAATCGGGATGAAGAATCAGATTCTATTTATGATTCTAAAGAAAAGTTGCCAAGACCAAAGTTGAAAAAATCCCCTATTTTGATTCAAGTTGCAAAGTTGTATACTCCTCCTTTATTTTATTTGTTCCACGAGGAGGTTGACACCTCACTTGCATGTAAAGTGAAACAACACCGGGAGTTAGAAGAGAATTCGAATATGTGATACGCTTGCATAAAAGGAATATTGAGTTTAGGGTATCGGGGAATGTAAAGCATGATGAGTTTGGAAACAATGTTTGTTGTGCTTGTCGAAAATTTGAGTATTTCGGAATTCTATGTGGTCATGCACTTAAAGGACTTGATAGAATGGGGGTTATGGAAATTCTTGAAAGTTATATTTTAGGTCGGTGGAGATTGGATGCAAAGGATTGTGCATCTAAGGGGAGCAACATTCGCGTGGAGGAAAAGGATCCAATTTGTGGATGATTATCTTTTGCCAATGCTTATGGGATTTGTGAACGATTTAATTTCAGCGGTTTTTGACAGTCCAAGTACACTAGTGAATGTGTTTGTTGAACAGCACCATTGTGGATTTAATTCGTTTAATTTTAGATTTGGGATTCCCATGAGAATGAGAATGATAGCACTAATTACAGAATGAATTGCTATGTAATCTGTTATGCCCAGGTTATGAACCATTGAGAAGTTTTTTTGATGCCTAGGGAATGAGCCATGGAGAATTTTTTTGATACCCAGGTGACAGCCATTGAGAAGGAAATTTTTTGATGCAGGTATTGAGACATTTTTTGGCTGTAGCACAAAATTTTTGATGCCCAGGTGATGGTCATTGAGAAAGAAATTTTTTGATGCCCATGTATTGAGAAATTTTTTGGCATTAGCATAGAATTTTTCTGAATTTTTGATGCCCAGGTATCCCACTAGACAATCTGTTGATGGAATGGTGTTTGATGCCCATAAGGCCATAACAATCTGTTGGTTTGCTGTATTTTTTGGAAGACATAATAAAACGGCGTAGTTTAATGGGCAAATAGGGATGCAGCTCATTTAGCAAAACGACGTAATTTTATAGGAGTTTCATTTATCAAAACGACGTCGTTTTGTGGGAAAAATTGTAAGAGTGAAAAGTGGCCAAAACTACGTCGTTTTGGACTCACTACACAGCCTGTGGTGACCAACCCCCGGATCCCATGTGAGGGGGAGGCACGAATATGCCTAGCAGGAATCTGGTCGTCAACCATTGACGAGCAGAGTGTGAAACCCTAATGGAGACCACCTTACGAAATCAGGTGATAAGCACAAAACCTGCGAATTAGGGAAAAGATGAAGTTGCCATATAGAGACCAAACCTCTATACAAGATTTTCTTGGTATTACCTGTTGTAAAATTGTATATAAACAAAGCAATATACAGTCTTTCAAAATTACCATGGAGAAACTTTCCCTATGGTAACAAAGTTGATGAAACACAAATTGTGGAATCTTAATTTATTATCTTCTTATTTTTCTTTTACATTTTTTTTTTTGCCATTGTAAATCCGTTCACGAATTTAGGATAGAATCAAAACCTAAAGGAATGATGAGAAAAAAATCGTAACTATTAGCAAATTTCACAAATGGTAATATAAAAAATTTGATAGGAAGTTGAGATGTGAAGATATGCTTCAGCCCAACTCCCTATTTATTGATGAGAAGCACCATTGATAGCTTCTTCAGCATCAATGGAGGCCTTTAGCAGTGGCTGATTTATGTCATCCCATTTGTCTAATCGCTTCTTAGCCTTCTCCACCTGAAAAGAAAATAGAAAAATTCTCTTAGAGATCTGCAAATTTTCTACTAAAACTTAACGAGAAGTTGTGTAAACACAATATGTGGAACGCGTGGGCTCTGCTATCCCCATGGGTCGACAGGCCTTGCCAAGCCCAATCCAAACCGTCCAAATGTGTTTTTGGATGGTTTAGATTTAAAATAAAACTCTTCCAATTTATATAAAATCCAGATCACTGATTGTCAAGACGGACGGTCCAAATGCGGCAACAGCAGAGCCCCTACAAAATCCTCCGGTATTAAGTTACCTCTTTGCTCCAGTCTGTGTGATAAGTAGTCCAAATTAAGATGGCGGTTTGCATAACTGTTCCCCCTATCATTCCAGACCATATCCCCTAAAAAGTTCAAAAACGACACCCATTTACTACATCATATTAAGTCACAAAGACCTACTTGTCGCATAATACTACTTAGACAAATCGGATAGGCTATTTTTTTTGCAAAATTTCTAATTTTATAAAAGCACATATTTTCCATGTAGTTTAACAGGCAGATTAATTACCTTTGCGCCAAGGTCAAACTTAAAGCCAAGAACACAACCAATTGGGAGTCCAACGAAATAATAACATCCCACGTTCACATACGCCACGAATGCTTGCCATCCACACCCAACAGCCACACCTTCAACACATTATAGACACATTTGATGAGTTTTTCAAACAATGTTGTGAACGGATTCAATGTTTTTTTTAATATGAAAACTTTATATATTTAAGCGGATATGCAACAAGCATCGGCAGACAACGCTTTACCCGTCAATGCTTCTCATAGAAAGAAAAATTATGCAAATTATGTAAGCTGCAATGCTGCATCAAACTCCCCTAATAGCTTCATTAAGATCCAAAATCTAAAATCTGAAACAGAATCAACAATATCGGAGAATGCTTCAGGACACTTGGTACAATTCATAAGTGCAGTGAACTTGCACGTTTGATCGCATACTATTTGATATATGAATCGAACACCGTGTCAAGTTTTATCATGCAAAGAGTAATGCAAATAGAATACTTTTCAAAAATACTTTTTAAAAATCAAAGAGAAACTTATCACCGCCATATGTTTTTAGCATAAATGGTTTTTTGGAGTTCATGTTTTTTTTTTTGTTGAAGAAAGTTAGAAGCCATTACCAGACAAGACTGGTTGAACCCCATTGAGAATGAGAGTGACCGCAAGCAATGGGCAGAGTTCGGAGACGGCGTTAGCCACCGTCTCGCCGCTAGTGAAGGCATAGCTGATGACATCCCGGAGAGAGAGAATTACCATCGCTTCGATTACGGCGACGATCAAAGAGACAGAATTCACCATTACCACAGAGAATGCTGCCGCTTTCGGATGCCCTGCTCCAAGCTCATTTCCAACTCTCACACTGGTTATGATCAAAATGATTCAAATCAAAACTCAATTAGTCTATATTTGCAGCGAGATTAATAATCAAGGAGAATGAAATAGTAATAATCCGAACCACATAGTGTCACATTATCAAATTTAGTCCAAATTCAACGTTAGTGTAACATCAATGTAGTACTGTATTTGTGTGGCAACATTAGACTAGAACAAGAACTGACCTTGCAGCTGCATTGAAGCCAACTGAAACCATGAATAGTAGCCCGTTTATCCCCATGCTGCGCAAATCAAAAGATATTACTAATTACATGTGTTTATCAAGCCTTAATGCTCTAATTAGTAAACATCACATTGTGTTATACTTTATTTTTGTTTTTGACTTGGATATCTGGGCTAGTTTACGAGTACCTCAATCAGTCATGGAGCTCTAATCTTACCATCTTCTAGCAGGGGGCCCTAATAGCTGGAGTAAAGTAAAGTCCCGAATGGACTGGTCCGAAAGGAGTTGATAGCAGTAGCATCTAGACGGTTTCAAACCTGAGACCTTACGAAGAAGCAAATTCCTAAGTTCTATTTATCCGGCCTTGACCTTATGAAGAAGTTAATCCCTATGGTGATAAACAAAATGTAAGCTCCAACAAGGCGAACTGCTTTGTGTTGGCAATTTCATTGACAAAACACATATTTCATGTATCCCTTTCTATGGAGATTTGTTCTTTTCCTCACGCTTTGTAGAGTTTCTGTTAAGGTTGTTGAAATGAATCAACTCTATATGTAATGTTTGAGAGTGCGCCGTTCTATATCTCATATGTACGAAACATACCAAGAAATAGGGCTGCAAACAAACCAAGAGGCTCGACTCGGCTCGGCTTGGCTCAGCTAATTTAGTAATCGAGACAAGCTCGAACTCGGGTTTTTGGTTCATTTAGTAAACGGGTTCGCTAAGGCTCGACTTGTTTAAAAAGGCTTGTTAAGTAAATTACATTAGCTTAGCTCATTTAGGAAAGAGCAAAGCTCGAGTTTTTGGCTCTTTTTAAAAGAAACCGAGCTCAAACACTTCAAAGCTCGGGTTGGCTCGACTCATATGCACCCCTACCTAGAAACATCTAGCAAGATATTAGAGTCTTTTTTCTTGATTCTCGGAGATTAACTTATGTCTATGAGTTCTTGGAGCGTATCTACGATCTCCAAGTGGTATCTTTCTTTTACATCAATGGCGATTAGTTTGGGAGAAGCTTTAAGGAGGATTCCTAGGCAATGCAAAGTCTATCAGTGATTCCAGGGTGCAAATGAAAGGCTTGTATATTCAAGGCAACAGCGGTCAAAGCACTAAACGGTGAAAATAAATTCGAAAAGTAGATCTTAAGCTCGATTTTGAGGATTCAAATCATAGGGTAAGTTTGTTTGTTACTACATGCACTTTGAGTATAGTGTTTCATTTTTTTCACGTTTTATCCTTTCGGGGGTCTTCCATGCAAATCTTGGTGTACTGTGTTTGGTTTCTTGATTGGTTGGTTTTTTTATTAATATTTCATACACATTAAATCTATAAACCTAGGCAAGTTAGGATTTTTCAAAAAACGTCTTCGAATGATGGTGAATTCGAATCGGGGAGTCCTTTAAAGTACCACATATTGTTACTTATTTAACTTGTATATAAGTAAATACATCTTTATGTGGGTATCATTAAAATTTAAATATCTGCACTTTTTTCCTCTTTTTAAAAGTTCAAAGGCATCTAGAAAGTTTAAACTTTTGGATTATATGCGCATATATTTAAATTTTTGGATTATTTTTTGTATTTCACAAAACTTTAAGTTTGGCTTATAGTATTTTTATACTTTATAGATTCCTCGTCGAAATAAGCCAAGAAACCACAAAAAATCGACCAAAAACTAAAAGATGCAATTTTTTTTGAATAAGGACAAAACGAAAAAAACCAAAAAACCAATTTTTTAGATTTAGCCAAATCAGGCCATATATATATGCACATACCCTCATCACTTTCTCTCTTTTCCTTTCGAATCAAGTGTAGGTGATATTTCGACTCAAGGTCTAATCATTTTCATTACTTTCAGGGTTGGTGAACTTTGTTTACTACAATACAGCAGAATTAAAGAAAGTGGAAAAGAAAAAAGTTGTTCCCCACTTGGAAAAAAATTTCAATGCGCAAGTGAGTATCACGTGGTGTTCGCTAGCACACAATCGGCAATCCGGATTCAAAGTGCTGGATGTATTTTAAAAAAATAAAAAATATATGTGTTTCAATCCGGGCTATCCGTTGTGTTTTTGGACGACCGGATGTAAGCCCAAGGTCTTTCAGAAATGGAAAAAGTTGTTCCCCACTTGGAATTTTTTTTCAATGCCAAGTGAGTACCACGTGGTGTCTGCTCGCACACATTCGGCCATCAAAAAATGCAACGGACAGTCCGGATTCAAAGTACTGTCTATACTTGAACAAAAAAAAAAAAAATGGTTTCAATCCGAACTGTCCGTTGTATTTTTTGAAGGCCGAATTTAAGCGGGCGGGTACCACATTACCCCGTGCCCACCCGGCACTGAAAAATTCCTCCACTTGTAATCAGAAGCAATTTTTTCCTGTTTACCATACCAGACGGAGAGAGCATCCAAGGCAAGCTCAGGGTCTTTGAGCAATCCAGCAACCAGCACCAAAATCTGCATGTACCACGTCTCCAGGCACAGCATAACCGCTGATGCAGCGGATAATTTTACAAACTCCCAGAGCCCAGTAAAAGCTTCCATTCTGAACCCGGTCCACGTGGCCTTACACTTGTCACTCAACAAAATGTAAATGATCTGGGCCCCCACTATGATCCACCACGACAGGCTCAACATCAGTGACGCCCCTATCAACCCCAGCCCAAGCTTGTACACCACCACCCAGCTTAGCACCTGTTCCATTGGATATCTTTCTTAGTCAAAGCTCAATTTTTGTGGACCTAATTCGGGCTCGTAACAATGATTTGAATTGTTCATTTAGTACAACTCGTCAAGTTGTGATTACAATTATCTTGAACCAAATGGATTCGATTCAACGTGCACATTGCATTGTTCTTATACGTAGAGGAACACTAATTTTCTTATACAGAGAGAAGAAGCTGACGCGCTTTACAAAATAAACGATTTCGATCATAGTTGTTAGCCCCAGATGAGCCCACGATAACTAAAACTAGACCGGAAAACTGAACAATTTTGGAACCATATTTGGTGACCACATTTTGTGTATCACGTGACGGTCACCAATGTTTGATAAACTGTAGAATCTTCTGTTAATTAATGTAATGGTGACACAGTACATGTTACCAATTACCATAGCATTGCTCGAAAAAATAAAACCCTGTAGTGCGGCACACGAGCCATTGATCTCGGCAATAAACGGCTCGGATTTTATCTCGGCAATGAACGGATCGGATTATGCAACCACCAAAATGAAATTCGAGCCGTTGATTGCGCGATCAACGGCTCGGATGCCGCACTACAACCCTGTAGTGCGGCAGTTCACACAGGATGCCCTCTTCGAAAAAATACTCCTATACAATGTTTTAAAAACCGGACCGGCCCGGCCGGTTCAACCAGTTAGCTCGTCAACCGGCTGTCCCTCCGGTTCGGTTATATTAAAAAACCGCTTCAAACACAGAACCGGTCTCCATAGTGAAAACCGTCCCAAAAAAGTGGTCGAACCGCTCAACCGGAAGAACCGGGAGCGGGTCAATTAACCCGGAACGGAATTTTTGAACTTTCATTCTGTCCACCGTGTGACCTTCATTTGACACGTGCAGCTTGCATCACGTGATTGAGGCCTTTCAAGAAGCCCACTAGGCTTACATTTGCCTAGGCAGCCATTTATAGAACCAAAACGCATACTGTCTCCATCTCCAACCGATGTGGGATTGGAGAAAAATGTATAGAACTTGATTCCTCTTCTTCACACTATTCTTTTAAGTTTTTTCACATGTATTTTTTTTATATACTCTTCTTTTTTTGGCTATATATATTTTTATGTATATTTTTTACATAATTATGACGTCACGGTTCGATAGCGGTTCGACCGCGGTTCGACCGGTGACCCGTCCGCCCGGTCCCTTCTCCGGTTCGTTCTCCGGTCCGGGTTTCAAAACACTGCTCCTATATTTAAGCTTTATTAGAATAAAATAAGGTTTGGAAGAGTACCAAGTGCAGCACAAGAGTAGACGCCGAGATGTAAGCGCTGGGGGCCACAATGCTCTGCGACTGGAGAAACTTCTGTATGGGGAAATTAACGGCGTAGGCGAATATCTGTGGGATGAGGCCGTAGACGAAAACTGCCGCTTCTGATGACACTTCGCTCGATTCTCCCAGTAACAGCAAGATCTTTTTTGATAGGATGTAGATCACCGTTAATGGGATGCCCGTTAGAGTGAGGACAACCGTTGATCTTTGGAGGTAGACCCCAAGCATTTCGTACTTGTGGGCTCCATATGCTTGACCACATAGCGTCTCCACCGCACTTCCCATTCCAAGCTGCATATGGCGACAAGAAACTCGATCTCATTAATATACTTGGAGCAGTTCACAAAAGAGAAAATTTCAGATACAAATCGGGCACCGCAATGTTGTGTTTGAGCGCGCATCTTGATCGTTTAAAAGTATTTTGTAGATTTTTTTGTTTCTGCCTCTCTCCTCTCTCTCTTTCTAAAATTTTGAGTCTTTGACCGGCCAAAATACATTTGGACAGCTGATACACGCGCTGAAAATCATCACGTAGTACTCATCCGGCACCCCGATCGAGTTGTTGACCTTGGGCCTAACTTTTTCTTCCGGTTGAGTTTTGAGGTTTAAAAGTGATTGGGGTGTTTTGGTTGGAGCATGTTTTTCACGTTGCTCTTTGTAATTTTACCTAACGTCTTGTCTTCTTGGTTTTTGGGTCTTGAGTGACATTGGTTGTTGTTCTTTTAAGAACAATGATACATACATACACTCCCTCCCAACCACTCCCCCTCTCACATGTGGTGGGACCCATCACATGTGGGACCCATGGTGGGACCTACCACATGTGAGAGGGGGAGTGGTTGGGGAGCCAGTGTATCTATCATTTTTGTTCTTTTAAACCGTCTAATCTTCATCTAATTTTGTGAAAATTAATAGTAAGTTTCTTTTATCAAGAAAAGAAATACTACTAGTTAACAATGAAAAAATGATATACTCTATGTTTATCAATTAAATTGCAGCAGTAAAGAGTGGAGTTTATAAAAGGCAAGGGCAGGCTTCTGCCATTGGGAATCAATGCGATTGAAAGCCTCAGTTAAAGCCCACGAGGACAGCTGTCCAGGGTTGCCAACTTTAGCTTTAAATTGCAGCAATAATGAGTGGAGTTTACACATTTAATGTTCCGGTTCGGTCCGACTGAACCGCAACCGAGTCGAACGGTTCTTCGGTTTAACCGTTATTGTCCATCGGTTTTTACAAAAAAAGACCGGTTTCGAAAAAATAGACGGTTCCTGGGGTCACCCGGACCGGAACAAGGTCCGGTTGATTCGAACGGGCCGGTCCGGTCCGGTTTTTAAAACATGGGTTCAAACATTAAAACAAATGAATTACTAATAGGCCAAAGATAAAAGTACAAGGACAAACATTAATAATTCAACGCCGATCAAAAAAAAAAAAAAAAAAAAATTAATAATTCAACGATAACAATCAATTAAATTGACAAAGATTAAAAGAAATGAAATACTAATAAGCCAAAGATAAAAGTACAAGGACAAAAGAGAGATATTGATCAAATTGAAAGTTATTGAAATATGCCGTGAATCAAAATCCTACCTCAACTCTATTATTGAAATAACTTAACCCAATCAACTATGCCATGAATCAAAATCTTACCTCAGCTTTACAATTAAAATAACTTATAAGTACCAATCAACTATATGTAGTGAGTCAAAATCCTACATCAATTTTATTATTGAAATAACTTATCACAATCATCTACGCACTGAATCAAAATTTTAATGATCGGATTTTCAAATACCAAAAAAAAATATGTGGACCAAAGAGAAGGCAAACAATTTGCTTTGCAGCCCACGAAAGCCTTTTTATATATTTTTTATTTTCTAAGTACATGCAAGAAGTGATAGATGTTAGTGAGACTTGACCCGTAACATTAGCAAAGGCTTTCCTTTCGGTCACGTCAACATTTATTTTGTAAACTAAAACACAACCGTTTAATCCAAATACAGTAGTATGATTCGAGGAGAGATAGGCTAAGTCATAAGACAACAATTCTTCTGGATTTATACGGGCCGGGTGATTCTTAAAAGTTTGTATTGTATTTTTAAAAGTTTGTTTTGTTCATCAATCTGATCAGTGTACCGTACTTATCTTTCCATAAAAGGTTATTATTGTAAATTCTAATCATATGCATAGGGTGATTCTCTCCTAATGTCTAAAATTGACTAACGCTCGTATTTTCAATGATTACAAGGCAAGTCATTCTACTTTCTACTTACAGTTCCGTGAAAAAAACAACTTATCTGTTACCGGAAACTCGCTGTAGAATTAATGTATAAATATTGTATTTACTTTTTATTGAGAACTTGGCATCTCACAACTTTCTAGCTACTAATCAAAGCTATGCAGAGCGCCACAATTTATGTGGTCGAGAAAGGAACGCTTAATGTAGACATCGACCGTTTGAGTTGCAACTTGCAACAGATCGCAGAAGCCTGGATATATATATATAGATACGAAATCTTTCTTATCAGGTATACCTGATGGGCTTCCCATCAGGGACTCCTATTTCCCGATTAAATTTTCACGATCCAAACCGTCCAATGTGTTTAAAATGTGTTTTTAAGGGTCCCTGAGAGAAATTAGTGAAAAAAAATACCGGGAATGGCTTGATCCGATCAGTTTTCGATAAAAACTGTATATATGCATTTTTATCAAAAACTGATTGGATCAAGCCTTTCCCGGTATTGTTTTTCACTGATTTTTCACATGGACCCTTAAAAACACCTTTTAAACACATTGGACGGTTTGGATTGTGAAAATTTGATCGGGAAATAAGAGAATTGGAGGGCTCCCTGATGGGCTTCCCATCAGGGAGTCCTGATGGGAAGCTCACTGAGATATATATATATATATTTCTACGTGTTTAATTGAGTACGATTTTGTTCACTCTCCTTAAAAGAGTGCTCCAAATTTTGTTTAATTTCACAAACAAATACTCCACATAAGTAGTAGTATCGTATAAGGACTCTCCCAAAAATAGTATTTCTATGTCTACATACATCCGATACGAGTTAGTATCAGCTGCTACATATATAGGGAAAATAACAGTATCGAAGGTCTAAAATTTAACAACGTTACGTCCGATATGCATGATTCATATTGTAGCACTCTCCGTGACTCGAGGCTTAAAATTTGAGTACCATACCATGAGGCCGTATACAAACAACTGGATGCCCTGGTTGCCGAGAGAGGCGGCGGCGAGCTCCAGATTGCCAAGGTGGCCGCAGTAAATCCGGGTGGACACAGACATGGCGTTGTTAATCAAGTACATCATCACAGCCGGTCCAGCAAGGCGGAATAGGAGCCTTAACTCAATCCAGCTGGCCAGCCGCAGCCGATTGAAGAGCGGTAGTTGGGTGCCTGAGAGCACTCTTTCTAATTCCGAGCTTGGTTGGTATGTGGTGGTCGAGGGTGGTGGCGGCGGCGGCGGCAGTGGAGTGGAGTGTAAGATGGGTTGATGGAGCTCATCATCAGGTTGAGTCTCGATGTTTGTCACCATCTTTCTATAAGGGGCTTGAGTACAACAAGGATGGATGGTCTTATTCTTGGGTTTTATAATCAGGTAGGTTCAGGCTTGTTTTGGGCTCCTTCGGGTTTTATTCAAAAAAATATTTAGTTTGATCATAAATTTATACTTGTTAGATTCGTCTCGTCGAGATAAATTCAAAAACCACAAAATCTTGAAACAAAACTAACAAATGCAAAAAACAAATTTGAATAAGGACAACGAAAAAACAAAAAAATCGGATTAAGTTTTTTGCCAAAAGACAATATCCCCCTGTATGGTTATCTCAACGCCCATAAAAAAACGTGTTATTTTTGTCCACGAATGATTGTGTGGATGCCGTGATGGGATGTAAACAGATAATAGTATTTCATACTGTTAACACATACTATATACTACTAGCATGTAGTACTGTTTTGTACACCAACCTCTTCAAAATTTTAAGCCAAAATACATATCCCAAAAAAAAAAAAAAAAATACATATCAAAAAATCTCTTTTTTCATTTTAACTGGTTGCTTTTTGAACACATACTGCCCCAACATCTTTATTTTTAACTATTACTATATTAAAATACACTTTTCCATCTTTCCTCTATTAAAAAATAAATTTCAATATAACCCACTGGGCTAACAATAAGACAATAATAAAACAAAAAAAAACACAAGTTTTAATGTACTTTTTTCACTTTCTTATACACTTTCACACATTCCTATACACTTTTTACACATCTCAATACACTTTTTAACCCTTAATGTCGAGAAATTTTTAATTGTCGAGCGGGTACCACGTGGTACCCGCTCGCGCAATCTGGGCCGTCTATTTCGGTTTTGGACGGTTTGGATTACGGAGAGAGAAACAGGAGAGAGAGGAGGAGAGAGAGGGTTTCGATCTCGGCCGTCCAATACACTTTTGGACGGCCCGGATGCAATGTTCGGGTACCACGTGGTACCCACTCGGTACCCAAAATGATGATGTTTCTATTCCAGCTGAATTCGAAAGTTGTTTATAATTTTCAATCTATATTACATAAAATATGCAATATGAATCTTGTTTTATAGAAATCAATGAGTTCTAAAATACAATTTTTTCAAAAGTACATAATATATTATAGATTGACCCGATATACGGCCTCTCCGGATATAAAATTCAATTTCCAAATATTATATGTCCAGTCAAGCGAAGAAACTATATATATATATATATATATATATATATATATATACACCGGCGATCCTGTCACGGATCCCGGATTTCCCGGATTATAGGGTTTTGGTGTTTTGATGCTTTTAAAAATTGTTTTTGGGAAATCACCTAATAAATGTTTTCCAAGGTCACTAAATCTTCAAAAAAAAATACGGAAGGGCTTGATCCAAGTAGTTTTTCGCAAAAAACGTAAATATAAAGTTTTTGCCGTCAGCCCTTCCCGGGAAAGATTTGGTAGTGTCACCTTCTGAACTAATGGAAGTCCACTCAAAAAATATCGGGAAGTGGAGTCCCGTCCGGGACTAAAAATAGAACCGGACTCTTTATTTTTTTAGTCCGGGAGTCCCGGAAATCTTCCCGATATTTTTGACAAAATCTGCATAAAATATTTTCCATTTGTGAATCTTCAAAAAATACATAAAACACAGACTTTTCGCAAAATAGAAATATTTTTTTTGCGAAAAACCGCTGGATCAAGCCCTTCCCGTATTTTTTTTTGAAGATTTCACGCGTGGGGCTTGGAAAACACCTTTTGAACACATTGGACGGCTCGGATTTCCCAAAAACAATTGGGAAAAGCATCAAAACGCTTCGGTCCGGGAAATCCGGGATCCTTGACAGGATCGCCGGTGTATATATATATATATATATATATATAGGACAATGCTATTCGAATACAGTTGTTTTTTTGTTACTCTCTAATATTATAGCAGCATTAATACACCTAATAAATAGTACTATAATTAGGTACTGTCATCCATTCCGTCAGAGTTGGGAAATAGATTTGGTAGTGTCACTGGCTAATGGAAGTCCACTTCTCTTTCGTCCGTAAAAAATATGAAGAGGAATCTTTATTTTTTTTAAAAAGGAAATCTTTCACAAAATCTGCATAAAATATGAATTTGTGAATCACCTTAGCATAAAACACAGACTACTAGAAATTTAAAAAAAAGGCTTGTAATTGGGGTGGGTGTCAGTAGCTACCTTCGCCCCTGACAATATTGCTTGTGGGAATATGCTATTGGCATGTGAATTTATATAAATATGTTAGTAATAAACAACATCAAATGCAAATGCAATTTGAGCACCGCGCACGTACCTACAATAATGTGCACAACAATCCAAGGCAGAGATCCGCGCGACAATAATAAATTACCCGGGTTGCTGGCAATATTCCACTGCACATAGTGATAGCCCAAGGAGAATTCTATCCTAGTCTTTAAGACACTGTCACATGCCACCAAACATTTAAGCTGGGCACATGCAATACTTATTAATTTATAAATCCCATGAAAATATATTAGAAAAAAATGTTGGGAAACTTTGCCCCCCTAACGAGGGGTTTCACTAACAAAAAACTGTTTTTTTCAAACACCGAGACATGTCATTCTTTCACAACGCAATACATAAAAAATCGCGAAAAACTAATTTTTTCAAAAAACTAGGTTAGTGAAACACCCCCTAAGTTTCCAAGACCATTGAATATTTACCCGGCCTGTGAATTGTACTCCTACATCATCATCGCTGGCCCTGTGAGGGTACCCATAGGTTTTCCGTGTGTGTTTTTTCTTATTCCGGTATTAACAAGTGGTAAGGTCAGGGCCGGCCCAATGGTCCAAAGTGCCCTAGGCCTACTTACAATATTGTGCCCTTCACTCTTAACAATTTTTTTTTAAAAAAAATTAATATTAAAACCAAACATAGCATATAAAATCATCACTAGCTGTTGGCTTGTTCTGCCACTTGGAAATAGGGAGAGTCAAGTTGAGGCTATCTAGGAAGGGGAGCAAAAATTCCCACTTGTTCTGCCGATGTGGGATTAAAAAGCTTTCTCCAAAATCAAACTTTCATATAGAAATGGTCCAAATGGTCGAAGGAGGATTCGGCCATATAATGATAATTTGGGAAGCTTTTGGAAAAGGTCTAATGAGAAGAAAAGAGTAAGGGTTGGAATGCATCATTTCAAATCAAAGCTTTTTTAACCAACATTTTACTCGGATTAAGGATTTGAGATGGCCTTAGTAGTTTGTTTTGCATCTTGGTTTTCTAGTAATTTTTTGGACTTTTCGTAGTTCAAACAGAGTGTTTTTGGATCCTGATGATATTTCTCCAGTGAAGTGATTCAAACTTAAATCCATACTTGTGTCCTTTAAATCGAGTTGTTCTTGTAAAAGGACTGTCTCGATGCATTTTGTTAATCCCGCAGAAATTATCTAGCTTCTGGCTAACTGTCTAACACAGCCTTTATGGCTTCATTGGGTAAATTGGCTTGAAGTCTTTGATTATTTGTATAAATTCGAGTATTGAGGTAGGCTCCGCTACTTTATATTCTTCCATTTCTATGGCTTCTTCTATTCCCTATCTCTAAGACCTTGACATATTTTCTTAAACAAAAGAATCTGTTGCATGCTCTCATAGAAGTGAAACTTGCACTGCTCCCTTTAGTCCCACATTGGATACTCATAGAAGTGATGAAACCAACTTCACCTATAAAACCAACTTCACCTTTGGGCCCTTTTTTTTAATATTGGGCCACAATGGTTTTTGGGTCTTTTTTTAAATATTGGGCCACAATGGTTGAGCTCTTTTATACCTAATAATTGATTTTTTCCTTTTTTGGGTCAAAAAAGTGTTCTAATCAAGCCCATTTGTACAATTGTTGGAGTGCCCCAAATTTGAGCCATTTTTGGAGTGCCCTAGGCCCAGGCCTTGTCGGCCTTGGGCCTGGGCCGGCCCTGGGTAAGGTCTGTGGCGGTCCTGGTGGAGCTCATCAGTTTGAGACATCATGCTTTGCACCATCCCTTAAGAATAAAGGTGTTTTAATTTCCAGAAAATTGGCCACAAGTCTGGGGCTTTAAAGAGTTTTTAATCCAGCCTAACTTTTTTTAATATCTTCAATACATTGTTAAGAAATTTTTGATGGCTCAAGAACAATACTAGACAAAAATATCCTTAATGAAAAAAAATTAAAAAAGAAAACCCCGACTCTTCAAGACCGGACTTCAAGAGCAGTACGTTACTGCCGTGACCGAACTTCAAAAGCTGAAGTCAGTGGGAATTGATGACACTTTGGGTGATGAGAGAGGAAAGGAAATGGGAAATGCAAATGGGCTACTGTCCGGTCAGATACTGAGCTGATTTCTAAAATGGGTGTTTTGTAAAGTACCAGGTTGATTTCTCGCTCTCCAATTTTGAAAATGAGTTTAATTTTTGGGTTTAATTTTGAGAGATTTACACTTTTTAAGGTAAGGTATATTGGGTTTATACAGTTCAACTTTAGGCACTTAGGGTATCATACAGTTTCTTAGGGTTTTAGAAGTTTAGACACTTTCATAGGATTTCGGAGGTTTAGGCACTTTTATACGATTTGGGAGTTTAGGTACTTACATAAGGTTTGGGGGTTTAGGCACTTTAATAGGGTTTTGGGGGTTTAGGTACTTTCATGGGCTAGCGGGGGTATTTTTGGAATGTGAGAGTGATTTGTACTCTTGGCATTAAGAAATTAGTTTATGCCTTATTTGCATGATAGATCTTATACTATGTCATTGTTGAAGAAAGACTCTTTAATTTTATTCGAACGAGGGATATATATAGTCTTGGATTCTCTGGACATATGAAAATTGAAATCCTACATGATGTGACCAATCATCGTAGGTGCTCTTTAAGGAGACGAGTTCAAATTTACTTTCTCAAACTGTTTTTGGTTTTTTTGGGGGAATGAATATGCGTGTAGTGTTTTTTTTTTTTTTTTTTCATTCGTTATTCCTAATCTATTACATGGAGGAGAGAATAATGCGGCTCGATCCTGAAATACAGTGTGTGGCATCCAAGAGCTCTATCGTATGAGCTAGCCACCACTTGCGCTTGTAGATTTCTTTCTACGAAAATCAAACAAATCAGTTGATTTGAATCCATTTTGGGTCTCACATAAATGATCGCAGTCGTTCATGTTTTTCAAATTAATGTTTATCGATATCTGATTGAGTTGATTTTTTACATAATAACATTAAAAGAGTTTTTCTATTGTCAGCCCAATGGGCTGACAATAAGCACACATAAAGATAAAAAAAAAACACACACACACACATCCCTACATACTTTTCACATACTTCAATACGCTTTCACACTTTTTTATACATTTTTCACACATTCAATACCCTTTTTAAACCTTAATGTCAGCCCAATAGTACTGTCCATATCACAACTAAAGCAGTTAGAGCATCCCCATCAGGGGAGGCAAATGCCCCTGATGGTTATTTTGTTGAGCCAAAGGGGAGAAAACACCCCAAAATCAGCCTCAACAAGTGTTGGGCTAATTTGCAAAAATTGCAACTTCGCTACAGTAACTCGGTAATTAGGTAAAATTAATGTTCACAGGCTACCGAATATTTTAATAGTTTCTCTTCCCTGACTTGTTTCCCTCTCTGTCCGTGTATCCCCATGCCGGCCCCACCACACTTTTTCTTTCTCTCCCTCTCTCTCTCTCTCTCTTTAATAATTGTTTATTCATTAAAGTAACTTGCACAACTTGAACTTTTGACTAGTGTTGTCCTGAACTTTTGACTAACTTGACCAACCAGAGAGCAATACCATAAGCCATCTGAATATACATGGAGTACCTCTTTTGAATATCATATAATCTTTTTTTAATATTTTAATTTGTCTTGACGATAGAAATCTAGAAATAATTCAATGAAAAAAAAAACAGATAGGAGTAGTTTTTCAAGTCTTTTCGAATTTTTCATCTTTTATTCATATCTTTCGCTTTTTATTTGTCCTTGCTACGACGAATTGGAAAACTTATGTTGACCAAAAAATTAAAAATATAATCACATCATTGATTTAGTTTAGTTGATAGTTTTTAAATATTCATTCCTTCAGTCCCTCTTATATAGTCGACTATTTCATTTTGGGTTGTCTCATAATACGTGTGTTTTGAAAAGTTAGTGCGTAAAGTTTTAATGGGTAAAAGTGGAGGATAAGTTTTGAAAGTGAATGACGCAGTGGTCTACATCTACATCTACATCAGTGAAAGTAAAATTTGATGTGAAAAGTGTAAAATATGAGTAAAAGTTAATGTGAAATGTATAATGATGATGTCTCTTTAGTAAGTTGGATTCACGAAACAATTCATTTAAAAAGCGAGGGAGGGAGTAACATGGTATCAGAGCAGACAATAGATTATGTGTTCGAACTTTACTACCTATCTAATTATTAAATACTTGCAAGTTTTTAGTCCGCTTATGGAGGAAGGGGTGCTAATATAAGTAATAAAATTACTCTCTTTAACATATTAAACTTTTAAATGAGTTGATGGTTAACAATACAATAGTGACCAATGACTATATTATAGACAAACGAGTACGTACCATGAGGCCATAGGCAAACAATTGGATGTCGTTGTTTGTGAGGGAAGCGGCGGCGAACTCGAGATTACCAAGTTGGCCACAGTAAATCCGGGCGGCCATCGACATGGCGTTGTTAATCAAGTACATCATCACGGCTAGCTCGGCCAAGTGTAATGGGAGCATCAACTCAAGCTTGCTGGCCAACCGGAGTCGCTTCAAGACTGGTAGTTGGGTGTCTGACAATACATTTTCTAGCTCGGAGCTCGATGAATGGATGGTCATAGACGGTGGTTCCGGTGGTGGTGGTATGGTGGCGTGTAGGATGGGTCGCTGGAGACCATTAGTTTCAGACCCCATGCTTGACACCATCCCAAATGTGGTTTGACAGGAAAGTCTATACGTTTGTTTGTTTGTTTGGTTCACATTTGTAGGATAGGTTCTTGGTTAGTCAAATAAATTCAACTTGGAGAGAAACAATAACTAATGATTAAGCAAGAAACAAGAGAGTGTGAAAAGGGGTGAAAGATTAGGCCAAATACACAAAGATAGAATGCAGCAGTATTTAGTCCACTCCCCTTTAGATCATCATCATCCTTATACCACAGCTCTAGGAGAAGATGGGTTCGCGAGCACTAGCAAGAACAATGTTCTTGATTCCAGAGCTCTGAATCACTTTTCTCTCTCTAGGGTTTCCGTGCCTTAGGGATGAATCAATCTATATAGGAATTTGTGAAGGAATGTCTCATATTTATAGGGATCTGCACCCAATCATTGGGCTGCAGATATTCCCCTTATAATATGATGACACGTGCTCTTTCCGTATACCTGGGCAACGTGGGTGACATCACTGGCCGTTAGTAAGATTCCCCTGGCTTATCCAGTGTAAGGACCCGTATTTTAATTATTTTTCTGGAAATAAAGTTGGGGAAATGTGAGGAATTGATTAAAATGTTTAAGTGATAGATCAATGAGTGTATTTGATTAGTTGGGGCCTTTATGCTATACACAAGTCATTACGGGGACCGGGGTTGTAATTTCATTAAACATTATATGTGTGGTGTGAGAGAGGAGAAAGACAAACACATCCCCTCCTCTCCCAAATTCACCAGCCACTCCCTCTCTCTCTAACCCTCCATAGCTCTTCTTCTTCTTCCTCAAATTCTCCCAAAATCTCCACAACCCAACTCAATCCTTGCACAAAATTTTCAACTTTCAACCATTGGAGCTTGGGTTCTTCTTGTTTTGGCCTTGGAGTAGCTCAATTTGGTGGTTTCTAGAAGATTTGAAGTTAGGGTTTTGCTCCCACTTGGATTACAAGCTTGATCTTTGCTTGAGGTAGGGAAATATCTTGCTCTTCTAAGTGTAAATGTAGTGTATGTGTGTGTATAGCCAATTGATTGGTTGAGTTTCCATTATCTTGTTGATTTTCTTGAGAATAAACCATCTCCTCTTGTATCTTGGTGATATGTTGTGTTATAATGTTGTTTGAATCTTTCTTGCACCTTAATATGTTCCTATGGAACCAAGAAAATGTCCCAAAGAAGCCCCATTGTTCATTTCATTGCTTGAAATTTTCGGATCTGCTGCTGTCCTATGGATAGGACTCCACATCCTATCCATAGGAGCGTGTCTCTCTTGGTTCTGGCCAATCTGATGGCTCTCCTATCCATAGGACGTTTTTCTCCTATCCATAGGAGCCTTTGACGCCCTATCCATAGAACTTTTCTCCTATCCATAGGACCCTTTGTTGTTCCAGAGATGGCCAATCTGATCTCAGTCCTATCCATAGGACCTGACCTCCTATCCATAGGACCCCTTTAGTTCATGAAAAAGTGTTTGAAGCTTATTTCACTTACTTAGTCTTGTTCATTCAAAGTTATTGGTTATATAACGTCATTCGGAAGGGTTATTTGGACTACCATTAATACTCGGGTTGAAATTTCCATATTGGCACGTTCGGTTAATACGAAACTCTATGTTGGCGCGTAACCAATGCATGAAACTAAGGTAAAGGGACACGTGGACACCGTAACGATATTAATGAGCACGAAATGAAGTACAAATGTGGTAACGATGACACGGGGCCCGAAAGGGTATGCCCGGAGTGACACGGGCCTTTATGGCATGCCCGGAATGACACGGGGCCTATGTGGCATGCCCGGAGAATATTTGAATGATCAAGGAAATGAGATGTATAAATTGAACGCGTAGGACACAAGAGGCGTGTCGGGTGCTATTGGGTACGAGAGACGAGTATAAACGAAATCTAGTTGATTATGTGCCACTTTCTAGTCCTTTCACTATTCAAACTCTTTCCTAACTCTTGTTACATGACTTGGGTGTTCTTGTCTATCATCCATATACACTTCATTTCACTTAGAATTTTTTTAGACATTTCTCTACTGGGCTAGTGTTGCTCAACCTACAAATTTTCAGGTACTCATCAAGGATCATGATCATGGAGTGCATGGAGTGCAAGCATGAATTATTTTGAAAGCTTATGGAAGAGTTATATCATCATCTTAGAAATAGTACATTTTTGCCAAGATGATTTTGTAACTTGTCTAGGTCTTATCTTTTGACAATGGGTTGTAAACTTACTTAACACTTATGTACGTGTAAATTTGGGGCTCGGGTGCCCATCGACCTTTATGTATCATGTTATTGACTTTGACTATTTTACTTGGACTTTGACGTGGCCGTGGACTTGTTGACCGTCCACGTGGATTTTCTTAATGGAACTATCTTTTATAATTTTGGGGGCGTGACATCCAGTGCACGCCATTCCATTGCGACTGTCCATAATCCTTTAAAGCCACCAAACCACTTGTATCTCCCCTATTCCCTCTGTGATAGGCATGGTTGCGAGCCCTTTGGCTCGCGCCAACACCTCGCTTGAGACTCGTAATGACTTCCCTGTCCCTGCCTTATGGCTAGGTGCAGTCGCGAGTTCGGTATATATGTACGCATAAGCATTAACTTCTTCATGTCGGCCAATTCCCTTTTCAAGAGGGGTCGCGACGGGTGAATCCCCATTAAATGAGGCTCCCTTGTTCAAGGTATCCCTTACTTAGGGTATTCGTAATTCTTTTGTGTTCTTCCGCGAGGGTATCCCTTTCGCGGTGGGGTTTTCCCCCATCCATTGACTAAAGTCAATGTCTGACGTGCCCCCCGTGGCTTTTCTTACCACGTGGTGAGTTAGTATAGGCTAGTCAACTGTCCATTCATCAAACGCGCTGACCTCACCTACATATAGGGTTTTATAGGAGACTCGCACACAGGCAGAGGCAGGCATGCATAGTGAATAGTGATCACAAAAAACAAAAACGAGTAAACTGCATATTTTGTTTTAAAATGCTATGGTTTTATTTTTTTATTTATAGCATAATTTTTTTTCGACAACCAAGTGTCCACGAGAGTTTATGAGCACCTTGACAAATATTGGGAGAGTAGTCCACCATCAACTAACGGAGAGCCCATTTAAAACAAGAGTAAAGTTCCGTATGAAATTGCCTCAAAAGAGCTTATAGTACCTAAGATGTTTCTAAGCTAAGACCTTAGAAAATGAGCAAATTCTTGATACCCAAGCCTTGACCGCTAGGCTAACCCCGTGGGTTTCCTTCATAAATTTTTATGGACAGAGATTTTCGCAATCCACGTATTATTATTTACATTCCACTTGTGAAGGACAAATAGTACTACGTGAAGTGCGAAAATCAATTTCCAAAATCATTTGGAATATATATGTTTGTTTAAGAATTAGATCAATAGTCAAAAGGATCGATACATTCTTGTTAGATACCATAGAAGACCTTAGCCACCTTTTTCGAATTTTATCAAATGTATAGTTGTTAGTCTTACCCTTTTTCTCATTTGAACTCCAAATATAAGTAAAAATCCATCAAAATGAACACCACTCTTTGACTCAAACTTATGTCAAATTGAGTTTTAGTATAATTTGCAAAGTTGTTTTTTCTCTCAAATTTACAATCATGCATGCATGTTGTATTTAATAGTCGGCCAACATAATGAAATGTATAACTGGTGGGGTGGATCGGTTTTGGTTGTCTTGTACAAGAGGTGAAATGATCGAATCTGGACGGAATCAAGGTTCGCAAGGTAAGGTAGTTTTTGGATGCCTATTGGAATCAGCGAGGAAATTTTTTTCATCATGGCTTTTTCCATTTTTTTAATCATGATTTTACTAAAAACTGAGATGATTTCTTTATAAACAATCACGATATTTAGGCAAAACTGAGATGTTATGTTGTAAAAAATTACAGTTTTTTTTTTTAATCACAGTTTTTCATGAGTTTTTCATGAGTTTTAGTCATACTAGGTTAGATCACGATTTTTCAACCGAGATTAAAAGTGAAAGATCACGCCAAAAAACTGTGATTTTTATGCCTTTTATAGTAGTGTATTAAATGCTTGCACGTTTTTAGTTTGCTTATGGAAGAAAGTCAGGCTACGAGGAGATGTGTTAAGAATATAAATAATATGCTCTCCGTCTCATATTTCCCATCCACTTCAAAACATTATTCATATTTTCGAATGTATAATATTAACATTATATATATTCAATATGGATCTTGTTTTGGTTGTTCTCAATGATTTCTATTAAACAACGTTTTAAAAATTATAATTTTTTTTAAAATTTAAAGATACAAACAATTGGAGAAAAAAAAAAAGCACGCATGCCAAAAAAAATAAACAAGAAATATGGAACAGCATGAGTAAAGTTATCCATCGTCCTAACGGCTTAACTTTTTCGATGAGTTTTAGTAGTTTAACAACCTAATAACAGTGACCGTTGACTATATATATCTAATAACAGATGAGTGCGTACCATGAGGCCGTAGGTAAACCCCTGGATACCGCTGTTCCCGAGGGTGGCGGCGGCGAACTCGAGATTACCGAGGTGGCCGCAGTAAATCCGGGTGGCCAAAGACATGGCGTTGTTAATCAAGTACACCATAACGGCCGGTCCGGCGAAGCGGAATAGGAGCTTCAACTCTGGCTTGCTGGCCAATCGGAGTCGCTTCGAGACTGATAGTTGGGTGTCTGACAGTACATTTTCTATTTCGGAGCTCGATGAGTGGGCAGCGGTGGACGGTGGTTCCGGTAGTGGTGGACCTGGTGGTATGGCGGGGTGCAGGATGGGTCGGTGGAGACCATTAGTTTGGGACCCCATGTCTGTCACCATCCCAAAAGCAGTTTGACTTTTGTCCCCTCGCTGATCAAGGATTCAAGGGGCTTTATAGGAGGAGAAGAATTTGGGTACGGGGAGCCCCGCCGTGCGGTACCACGTGGTACCCTCTCCGTGCAACCGACGGTCCGGATTAAAAGTGTCGTCCGGATTTATAATAAAAAAAAAAAAAGTGAATTTCAATCCGGACCATCGGATGCATTTTGGACGGCCCGAATGCACTGAGAGGATATCACGTCACTCATACGCTATTTGCACGAAGTTTTTCTCTTAGAGGAGAGATGGTACACAAGCACGCAACTCGAACAGAAAAAATAAACTACTCCCTCCTTCACCCATACCTTATTTGCGCCCAAGTTTTTCTCTTAGAGGAGAGAGGGGACACATGCACGCAACTCGAACACAAAAAATAAACTACTCCCTCTATTTCTTAAAAAGAGTTGTGTATTCAATTTTAGAGTGTTCCTAAATAAGTTCGATGTTGAAAAGCTAGTGGGTAAATTTGGTACATTTTCTATTTTGCCCTTGAAAATAGATCTCTTTTTGAAAAGTTAATAGGTAAAGTTTACGTGAAAGGTGTAATGATAATGTTTTCTTAATAAGTTGGAATTACGAAGCTACACAATTAAAAAGGGACGGAGGGAGTAGTAAAATGCATATCTTTTTAAAAATGCTAGTATGATTTTATTTTTTTAATTTCTAGCATAATTATTTTTTGACAATCAGGATCGGAGCACGCTTGTGCGTACCTCGACTAGTCTTGAGAGAGCAATCCACCGTCAACTAGCAAAGGCCACATTTAAAGCAAGAGTAAAGTTTCGTATGGACCAGCCTCAAAACAGTTGATAGCACCTAAATGTTTCAAAGCTGAAGCTTTAAGGCTTGACCGCTAGACCAATTCATTGCATTTCTATCATAAAATTATGGAAGTATCACATTCCATATTACTATTTCACACCAGTTTTGGAGTACAGTTATTGTGGGGTGCAAGTTGTAAATATCACGCCCGGAGGCTCTCGCCTTGAGCGGGCTGTCACTACACAGGATGGCCAGTTTGGATGGTTTTTGACTTTGTTGCTTTGAATCCGTTGGCATGTTTAAGATTCTTTCCTTCCGATTTCGATTATCCACGGTGCCCGTTGTGCAGCACCTTCAACTATTAGAGTCGCCTCTTGGTTTGGGCTAAACCAAGAAAAAGTCTAACCAGAGATTCTAGTCGTGGATTCGGGAGCCAAAAGTACGATGAGGGGAAGGTGTTAGGCACCCCTCTTCGCCCGGTCTTTGAACCAGTCTTTACTTCGTTCAACCAAAGTTATATTGGTTTGTTAATCGTTTCCACGTCGGTGAGCTTGTCTCGAAATATATTTCTGGGTTCTCATTATACAAACATTAAAGGTGGCTTCTGTATTTATCAGAAAGTACCTGAAAATAGTTAGGCATCGTATTTTTAATGAGTTGGCCCATCTTACAGCAAATCCAGTTGCCCATTTCATGAATTGACTTAAACTGAATAAGTTAGTGAAATGACTTATCGAGTGTAATTGGGTTGATGTTTTGTAGGAGAGTGACCTGTCTCGTAAAACGTAATAAGTAATTTTGTGGAACAACTTCGAGTACCGCTAACTACAAGATCAGTGTGGAGAGTAATTTGTCCGTCTAGTACCTATGTGGTGCTATGGTCATAGTTTGTTCATCCGAACAGTAGCTATGGCTCGAACTTGACATTTCACAGCGGGTTGGCCCCTCCCACCTTTTTGCTGTTCAAAAAAAAAAAAAAACATTGTCCTAAATCCTAAGAAATGTGCAGTGAAAGAAAGACTTAGCACCACATGATACTACCCATGGGGCATTGAATATGTTTTCCACTAGCGAACTATTTGTCGAATCGTGTTCGAAAAAGAGGAACACTTTAGCCACTTATCCTTGCTATCTAGCTACTACTTTTGGTGGTTAGGCCATCTCCAGTAACGTAGTTAAATCTGTAGTTTGTGTAAGATTTATGATAGTTAGTTAGAGTTAGTGTTTTATTTGGCTACAATAGTGTAAGCCATCCGTAGTGGTGGAGTTAAATTTGTGTTGTTATATGACACAAAAGTGTAAAAAGTGGGTCCCATTTATGTGTTGTTATGACAAAATGTGTTGTTAAGTTAAAAAGTGTTGTAGTGGTGTTGTTAAAATGTTGTTAAAGTGTAAAAAAAATGTGTGTAAATACCACTTTTTCTCTCTCCTCTTTCCTTCCTCTCTCTTCCTTTTTCTCTCCCTCTCTCTTTGTATTGTCAGATGTACAGTGCAACAAAGGTCTCCTCCCATCCGCACAATACGTTCTCTCTCCTCCCTTTCTCCTCCCTCTGACACAAGCTACAAGTTACCTCAGATACCAAAGTTAACTTCTGAGCTAACATTTTTACATGGTGGAGCCCACTTAACTACTCCTTAGCTACACTACTATGCACACAAAAACAGAAAATGTTAACTAACTGTCCTAACTATTGACTAATTTGTGCATTTAACTACACCACTACGGATGGCCTAAGTAAAGTGTGGTTAACTTGTGTCAGGAGGGAGAGTAAATTAGTGCAGGTGTGAATTGTGGTAGTACTAGTAACTACTCAACTGAGAGAGAGGAGAGAGATAGAGAGAAAAGGCAAAAAAATGAGGAGAGAGAGCGAAGTACACTCTGTCTCCAGCTGAGTGTCGGAGCAGAGAGGATAGAGAGTGACGGGAAAAGTGGGAGAAAAAAGGGGATCCAAAGTAAAAAAAAAAAAAACTATAGGACCCATTTAACACAATGCTAGTTACACTATTGCAACAAAAATACACAAACTACGTAATAACAACTTAACTCACATAATTGAGTTTCACTTTTTAGTTTTTACATTTTTCTGTCAACAACACAAATTTAATAATCTCCCTCTCCCCACCGCCTCCTTCCCCCTTCCTCCAGCCCCTTTTCCCCTCTCTTCTCCTCCTCTCTTCTCCTTTATTGTTTCCTCTCTTAGATCTGCCGGTGACTCCCCATGCATGGATGAATCTGCTCTCCTTCCAGTGTGGGCGGCCAGAATCTTTATTTTTGGACATAGGGGGGCTGATCTAGGCCTCCAGGCGACGGTGATGGCTTCGGCTTTTTTGTTTTTGTTTTTCTGTTCTGATTTGTTTAGTTTTAGGATAGTTTTTCGATTTTTGGTTTGATTTGTGTGCTGTGGGTTTGATTTAATGAATTTCTTTCTATTTCTCCAAAAAAACACAAATTTAACTCCATGGCCGCAACTTAGGCAAATAGAAATGTTTCACGGGAAAGATTAATAACCTCTGACAGTGCATTTAATAATCTCTCCCGCACTACGAGACCATACTGTAGCGTTATATAGAGCATTTAGCGCACTGCAAAAATTCAGCGCTTTCAAAGGACTTTATTGCTTAGTGGTACCCAACAATAACTCACCGATAAAGAAAGCGGCCGGAAAACCTGGGGGTACACCCCTTTTTGCACCGAAAATGCACCCCACGCCCTCGGGGACCGGCTTTTGGGTCCCACACGAGTGATCCGAACCGTTTTTTCCGAGGGCCCATCAGCTCAATCGGACGGTTGGACAAAATCTCACCGTTTCAAATTAAAAGTTTTAATTTGAAACGGTGAGATTTTGGTTCAAAATTTTCTAACCGTCCGATTGAGCTGATTTTTTGTGGGCCCCCTCGGAAAAATGTTTTAAGAATAATGAACGGTTCGGATCACTCGTGTGGAACCCAAAAGCGGGTCCCTGAAAGCGTGGGGTGCATTTTCGGTGCAAATAGGGGTGTACCCCTAGCAGCGTTCTAAAGAAAGTGAAATGCATATACAGTATTTATTATAGTTTGACATTTTTTCTAGGACTGCTCAAAAAAACCGGTGAACCGTGAATCCGGTCCGGACCGAACTGATCCGCACGTTTTAGATTTTAACCGTGCATTAATGGTCCGGACATGGATTCAAAAAATAAAAAACCGTGACTCGCGGTCCGGACACGGATTTTGATTTTAAAACCGTGGATGGAGGGATCCGGACCGTGAGATTTTTATTATATATAATTTTTTTAAAAATAAATATATATGTATACATAAATAATTTTACCACTTTTGTAGCCTACTTTGTTTGGAATTCGAAAATGATATCCGGGTTTTGTGCTTGCGACTGTCTATTTAGATGTGTTTGTTGACATGTTTAACAAGTTTGATGTTTACACTTTACAATGCTCAAGCTCATATTTATAGCCTACTGGGTTTGGAATTCCAAAATGAATTTTGGGTTTTGCTTTTTCGCTATCTGTTTTGATTCCATAATGTTCAAGTTCAGATTGTTCAATTAATTTGTTGGAATGTTTAATAAAATTTCATTATTTCTTTCCAACTCTTTCTCTGTTCTTCTTAATGTTTTATATTCTCATCTACTAACTATACTACTCAAGTGTTTGTTTCAATCTTGAGTTTTGAGTTTTTGAATGAGTTGATAATTTTTTTTATTTTAAATAAGTTGAAAATCCGTGGACAAATCCAGAACCGATCTGTGACTCGCGGATCGGATTGGAACCGAACCATGAGACTCTTGGATCGGACAAGGATTTTATTTTCAAAAAACCGTGACTCGCGAATTAGGATTGGATTCATGCCAATCCGGACCAATCCGGACCGTGAGCACCCCTAATTTTTTCTATCAGCACTTCAATAACGTTCTGCAAAAAAAATTCAAAAAATGATATACAAAAATAATTAATTTTTTGATTTAAAAAATGACAAGAGAGAGAGAGAGAGAGAGAGAGAGAGAGAGAGAGAGAGAGAGAGAGAGAGAGAGAGAGTGAGACTCTTATCTAGGAACCGAAGGAATACTTTCTATTAAGTTGTTAATATTTGGATCCAGGGGGCGTGATATTTGGATCCGGGGGCGTGCGTGTTGACCCTATCCAGCCCGTCTGTGCTCGGCGATCAACGCTCCCCGCTTCCTTAATATTTACTGAGAGAGAGAAAAAAAAACATTAAAATAAGGTATAAGGAGCGAATAGTGCGTCAACAAATGAAGCTTTATTTGAGGTGGCACTGTTTATGGATGTAGTTTAGCGAGGTTTTTAGAGAGGCTACTGTGCAGGATTTTTAGCTTGGTAAAATTGGATAGAGAGCCCATTTAAAAAGGCCATAGGTCCAGATTCGCGTACAAATCCCACTCCACCCTCTCCCTTAATGAGGACCTGGGGGGGTTGTGCATGGGATGCACAACACCGTAATCTGTGCAGCCATGGCACGGCTACGCCGGCTTCGTTCTGTCAATCCAAGACGTTCACCGCGTAGAGCTCGTCGAGTACTACAAGTGTACTAAAAATCAACTTGATCGGATATCTTTAAGTACCTTATCGGAACACAAATAACTTGAAAAGAAATGGAACACAAATGGACACAAACACTAGATCAAAATCACATTTTCAAGTTATTTGTATTCCGATGAGGCACTTAAATATATTCGATTGAGTTGATTTTTGGCACACTTGTAGTACTTGACGAGCTCTACGCGGTGAACGTCTCCGATCGTCGAAAAAATGTCGGCGCGGCCACAGACGGTGCTGTGCATGGGGATGCACAACCCCCCCCCCCTCGAAAAAAATGCCGGCGCGGGGCTGCACGGTGTTGTGCTGTGCATGGGGATGCACACAACCCAAGACGTTCACCGCGTAGAGCTCGTCGAGTGCTACAAGTGTACTAAAAATCAACTCGATCGGATATCTTTAAGTACCTCATCGGAACACAAATAACTTGAAAAGAAATGGAACACAAATGGACACAAACACTATATCAAAATCACATTTTCAGTGTTTGTGTCCATTTGTGTTCCATTTCTTTTCAAGTTATTTGTGTTCCGATGAGGCAGTTAAAGATATTCGATTGAGTTGATTTTTGGCACACTTGTAAGATTTCTTGAACCTTTCAACCCAAAAAAACGCTTCCGATTGTCGAAAAAATGCCGGCGCGGCACAACACGGTGCTGTGCATGGGGATGCACAACCCCCCCCTCGAAAAAAATGCCGGTGCGGCCCTTCCACGGGGCTGCACGGTGCTGTGCTGTGCATGGGGATGCACACAACCCCCCTTAATGATATCAATTCGACCGTTTAGAACCCAATATATTTAAATCAGGGATAAATCCAGCGCTTTCAAAAGGCTTTATTGCTTATCAGCGTTTAGTTATACCCACGCATATTCTACACACCCACATTGAAATGTCCCCTACCCCCTTGGACACTAACATTAGTGGAACCGGGGCCCTGTAGTAGGACAGTGAGGGAATATAATTTTTGGTAAAAGTTGTACATTTCTTTAAACTTGAAGAGAAAGAATTGCCTCTTCAGTTTTGATAAGTCATCAATATTTAATATTATAAACTGGCAAGAAATAATGAGCAATAAATTCAAATCTTATAAGTTGACAAATTATAAATTTAATTTGTTGGTCCTTCCAATACAAATTTTTAACTGTTCATATCTTCCGATCTATAACGCATTTATGTGCAATATAGATCTTATTTGATAAATCTCAATTTGTTCTGTTGTTCAAAGTTTTTAAAATCTCTAATAATATTATAAATTTAAATATACGAACAATTAAAATTGTATTAAAATCCGAACATGACAAACAATTTGGGATAGATGGAGTATGTAGTTAAAAAAATAGCTACGAGTCTCGTCTAATACATGTTACAGGTTGAAGAGAATTGATAATGATAAGAATCGAAATTTGTAGTAAAGAGATTAACTGTGAACTTGAAGTTAATACATGTTACAGGTTCATAATTTTTTATTTTTTTGATTCATATCGCAGAGACGAACCAATTAAAGACAAAAATTGATGCAAAACCAAAAAATGCGAAACCAAAATAAAATAAAAACGAAAAATAAGTCAGCTAATTTTTTAGGCCAAATCGCATTAATTGGACAAACTGGATTATGAAAGACATAGCTCCTCTCCCTTGAGTTTGCCAATCCTCACTGTTTAGTGTTTAGTGTGGACTAAATTAATTTTTATTAAAGACAGTCGTTATTATCTAATTTTAACTTTTTTTTTTTTGACTTTTCATCAAAATTCTTACATCATTTGTCTGAATGAGGGGAATCTAACTCATAGTTACATCATCTTTTTTTTTTTTTTTTCCTCCTCTTGGAAGTAGGTGCAAACAAAATAATTACTCCTACTTTTGTAATCAAACGGTTGGCAAATTGTGATTGAAATACTAGTAGAGGTCATTTGGAGCATTAATGTGTTGGAAAAAAATGTTTGCTTTTTGTGATAAAACTGAAATATGAATGCAATAAAATTAGAACTCGATCGAAACCTAGAAATCGATGAAAACGAAAATGGTGATGAAGGCGAGTGTAACACTCTGTACTTAAGACAGATTCGCCCCCACTACGGTGCTTACGATTTGTATGGACGTATATCTCCCAACACTACTTGATCGAATTTTCCACAGAAGCAACACTACAATCGGTGGTTCAACAGAACCAAACTTGTGTCTGTACTCTCTCCAATGAAAAGACTCTGGCTCAATGAAAGTGCAGGAAAATCAACTATTAAAAATGAATGAAGCATGCCATATTTATAGACTATTTGGTGACTTTACGAATAGTCACCAGGGAGAAGAGACACCTCTCTTTACGAAAGGACGCGTCTATACTCTGCAAACAGGTGCCAATGAAAAGATGCAACTCCAAATCAAATTAATTTTCATTCACACTTTAAATAAAATATTATATCCAAAATATTTTCCAAGATAATTTCGAATATAGAACAAGATTTACCATGACTGAGCTAGCTAGACATTTTCGGCATATATATAAACCCTGACAAAAATGCTGTTTCGCACTCCTATTGTTATACTACATCTATATTACATTACACAACGGTTTTTTAAAAATGTCCTATGTAGCATTTCTATATTTCAAATATCTCTTATTTCTCTTCTAACAATATCTATAATAAGATCCAAATCTTATCTTGTGGGTCAAAATGTCTTTCTATTACTAAGAAAACTTACCTTTTCAAAATAACTTTTGGTTAATCACAGAAAAAGAAGGCTACTAATAATGCCAAAACCAAAAGTGTTGCTGCCAAAACTAAAAATTTTGCTGCCAAAACTCTGATATTTATTGATTCTACAATTACCTACATGCCCTTTTACCATTAGATCCCATTTATTACAAACTTAACCCTTTAATTTTAATCTCTAACAAAACTACTACGGTTAAATGACACCTGTTAGTTTTACGTTATCATCGGCCGAAACGCACTTGGTTAAATGAGACCTATGCACAACATGCTTAATTTGATACTTCATACTGCACTGAACTTAACAATCTACTTGTTTATTCCTAGAATCATATATACACAGCTTGCTTTTTTGTTTGTTTTTGTTTTTCTTCTGATGCTTGATTGTTAGCTAATGTTTCTCCTTCCGAAAACACAACAACAAAGCTCGTGCCCTTTACACGATAAGACGAGATGGAGCCTCAACTGGAGCCTGCAGTTTTCGCAATCTTGAATCACCCTAAGAGCAGTTAAGAAAGCACTCCAATAAAATTAGGGGAAATCAAACAGTAAAAAAATCAAGGGAGAAGTAAAGATTTTAGAACAAAAAATTCAACATTGACATCCAAATCCAAGTCAAATTAATAGTTCACATAACATAGGAATTCTACCCCAAAAAGCTTCAATCCAAATCGATCCAGATTACGACATCAATTCCAAAAAGTTTCAAAATGAAATTATAAAATGTAATAGCCTCCACAAAACTCTGTTACGCATCACTTGGAGGACTTGGAAGATAAGCCTTCATTACTACCGACAAAAAACAAAAAAAAATTATGAAAGAGGTATCAAAACTGTGATGAAAACGATCAAAAAAAATTATGAAAGATTGAAAACAATAAATTTACCTCAAGTCACCATCCAACTCAAACAAACAATGGAGAACTCATATATCAGTTTGTAAGTTATGTATCAATATGTAATAGATCAAAACTCAAATAAACAATGGAGAACTCATATACTATCAGTTTGTAAGGGCCATGTATCAATTTGTAATAGTCCAGAATTGAGCAAACCAAAAAAAGAGCAACGGGATCCAAAGAAAAAAATTTAAACTCGTATAAACAATGAGATTGATGGGTTAATTTCGTAAACAATGAGAATGGCGAAACCCACATGTACCTTGATGATTAAAATAAAACAAGATCCGAGAATGGCGAAATACCCTAGCTGACTTCTGGAGATGAAGCGTCTAAGATTCCAAATGTTAACGCCTGAGAAAACTCCAAAACACATAAACTAACCCATAAGAAATTGAGGGGTTAGTTTTGTAATAAGAGAATGAAAAGTTACTGATGATGTAATGAAGGGCACATAAGTCATTGTAGAAGCAAAAACAATTAGAGTTTTGGCAGGAACAATTTTGGTTTTGGCAGGAACAATAGTGGTTTTGGCATTATCAGCTGCCAAAAAGAAAAAGAAAAGCGGATCAACGAAAAATACCACTTAAAAGAAAACTCATTTGTAAAAAGAACAATCTTTTAATTCAGATGATTCTCTCTCTATCTCAATTATCAAAAAAAAGAAGATGATGAAGAAGAAGAAGACAGCGGATAGAAAAACCACATTAAAAAAACTCATTTCGGAAAAGAAATATCATCCTTTAATTCATATGCAAATTTCAAATTTCAAAAATCCTCTCTTTCTCTTTGACATCCAACCTTCACAGGAAAATTTAATTTTTGAACTCTCTCTCTCTCTCTCTCATGATTTTGGTTGTGAAATGGATATTATAAATTTGGTAAATCATAACCAAAAAATATGAAAGAATCTCTTAGCGATGTCTCAAAATTACATAATCTTTGTCGTGCATAAAACACTGGGTTTTATTTTTTTTTTTTATTTTTTTTTTTTGATGAAGGAATCAGTCACTAGAATCCAAGTCAGCAGCTAAAAGCTTACAAAACTCAACGGGGAGGGGGGAGAGGGGAGGAGGAGGGAGCAACCCTTTCCTCGCCCTATAAGCTAGCCAATTAGCACAAGAGTTAGCTGACCTTTTACACCACGAGAAACTCACATTACATCCAGAAATAAATGAAAGAGAATCATCAATAATGGTTTGGACCTCCTTACAGCTATCACCTTCCTTGTGCAAACAAAGCTGGACAGCCCTCTTAGCATCCGATTCAATAATGGCTGACATCCCCCAATTCCTCACCATAGAGCAAGCCACTCGGATAGCCCAAGCCTCCGCCGCCAAAGCGGATGAGACCCGGATTCTACCATAGTTTGTAGAGAGTAATCGCCCCCCTGAATCACGAACCACAACCGAGAAAGTCACCGACTTAGATTTAGGACAAAAGGCACCATCGCAATTAAACTTCCAAAAACCCATTTGAGGGAGTTGCCATTTCTGGACATTACATCCCTCTTCACTATGGGAAATTGGTGGACGGCCCTGTGAATAAATTGCATCCAAGAAATCACTGCAGCCCGCAAACGCCCTCGAGATCGTAGCATAAGCACTAATCTTGCTCCCGTTGAATAAGAAGTCATTGCGGGTAAGCCATATAGCCCAGCAAACTTGAAGCACCAGAGCAAGATTTTTGTCATCCAAAGCTAGAATATTATCAAACCATTTAATTAAGGAAGTAACTGACCTCAAGTCACCCAGCCTTAAAGAAGATAGCTTCCAAACCTCCTTCGTCCATTTACATCGAAAAAAGATATGCTCAATTGATTCCACTTCCTTGAAACATATTCTGCACACCGGACTCCTCGCACAATTCCTTCGGAACAAATTCTCAAATGTTAGTAATTCGGTTTTCTTTTTAGTTTCACTTTCTGAACTTACACAATCATGACAAGGGTGGTGGCATAGCATTAGCCGAAATACCCGAAGATGAGAGCACTACAAGTAGTAGTACTATATGGTTGGTCAGAGTTGTCAAATTTCATCAAGTGCCTTTAGGCACGGGCAAAACGCTAGTAATTACATACGCTTCAAACTTGTCTTATGTTTTTAATTTAACACATGTGGCCTAATTCTCAAATCCCTTATTTTATATATCTTTTATTATGTGCAACTTTCTTTAAGGGAATTATCAAAAAAAAATTATTTTAGGGAATTACTCTGAGAAACTTTAATCCATAGAAAATGGTACATTAAGTATACGTGGAACTTATTTGTATTTATCTTCAGGGGTACTAATTATTTGTAAACAATGAATTATAGGATGCTCTTTCCGACCCTTTTTCAGCGTGTTGCTTCATAAATTCAACTTAGTAAAGAGATCATCATTACACCTTTCCTATACATTTTTACCTGAACTTTACACTTTTCGCATAAACTTTTACCTTCACTTTCCACTATTATCCTCCACTTTTACCCACTAACTTTTTAATAGAGCAAAATAATAATTATACAAACTTTTACCAATTAACTTTTCAAAACACATATTTCTTAAGGGACAACCCAAAATAGAATAATTGACAATAAAAAAAGAACGGTGGGAGTAATTTTTATTGTAATACATAAAGGACGTGTGTCATTTTTATGAATGGTCGTGAGTTGATTCCATGACAAGGGAATGATGCCTGAACACAAAAATCCAGTGGTTAGATGGAACATCTACAAACTAAAGATTAAGGTTTCGAAAGAAAAAAAAAGCTACACATGAGGATTATTTTTTCGTCTTTGCTCCACATGAGTGCCATTTTAGCAGATTATTGGTTGGCTCGAAGTGAGAATTCTAAAAGGTCGTAATAAACTATGATTTAAAAAAGGAAGACAAGTTAGATCAAAACAAAAAAAAAAAAACTTGGTCGATTATTTTTGTCTCCAAATATATATTTTTATTTAGTTCATATTTCTAATTTTTGTGTATCCTCCTACCAAGACGAACAAAAAATTTACGCGCAACTAACAATAGAAAAAACAAGTAAATAAAGACAAAAAGTAACCTAAAAATATTACTAGGCCAAAACACGCCTAGGAGTTTAATTTAATTTGTCAACAGCTTTTAAAGGTGGGTGAACATTACGTCCCATGTTTCCGTTTCTATTTCAATAATCGGGAAAGTTTATCTCTTAGAACCTGATATTTTAACTATTCATGCAAAAATCAACGCAAATGACATAGATCCTTCCGCCTATCACAGGTGTCGGAAGTGCGAAAAGTAAAAAACTAATAAAGATTCCTTAGAGCAGGTGCCGTACTATAGGGTTGTAGTGTGGCATCTGAGTTATCCATTGCACAATCAATGGTCCCAATTTCATCTCGACACCTATAGATCTAAGTCGTCTATTGCCAAGATGAAATCCAGACTATTGATGATCGAGATCAACGACTCAGACGCCGTACTACAATCCTATAATTGCGGCACCACACTACAAGACCAAAGTGCCCTACGCACCAGGATTACTATGAATATAGAGTTCACCTCTCCAAAGATAGTAGATACCAGTCAACACACCTTCTTTAATACTCCCTCCGTCCATTTCTAAGTGTTTTGTTTTGTAAAACCAACTTATAATATAAACATTATCATTATTCTTTTCACATCAACTTTTACATCTAATTTACATATTTCACATCAATTTTTTAACTCCATTTTCCAAAACTATCATCCACTTTACCCCTTAATTACTCTTTACTCGTTAACTTTTCAAAATGACAAAATAATAATTATACAAACTTTTACTTATTAATTTTCAAACCACACTTATTAAGGGATATTCCAAAATAGAATATGCAACTACTAAAAAGGGACGAAGGGAGTATCATTTAATGTGTATTAGAATCATATGAGCTACCAATTGCCAATATGCTCATATTGGTGACGTTAATATTGTTTCTTATCGAACTTTTAAACTGAATATTAAGTAATTTTATTAAGCGCTTAGTAATATTTGATTGTGCTAATTTTTTACATACTCCAATAATTAAAATATCTTATTCTAAGAGATAAACTGTTCCGGTCATTAATTGAAATAGGATTTAAACATGGCTAGTAATATTTGTCCACTTTTAAGGGTGGGTAAACAAACTCGAATTCCATACCTAGGTTTGAGGTTGAATCATTGATAATTAGGGAATGATCAATCATTAAGAACAAGATAAATGTAGTGTTTTGCAAGCATTTCTAATTAAACTTGATGATAGACACGCAATATCACAAATATAAGTGCCTTAATAGGGTAGTTTTAACACAGTTTTATCTTATTTATTCCCTATTTTCCACTTGATGCGTTGCCTTGGTAGAATTTTTGTGTTTTTGTTAATTTTCAGGGAATAAGGCGTTTTGAGCGTCAAGATTGGATTGCAAGACTCTTGAAGCTGATGGATGACTTTTGGAGCTAAGTTGAGAATTTTACTGGTGCCGATTAAATTAATTAAGAAATGTGACTAAGCTTACATTAGTTATTTGAAGATGAGAAGCACGGAATAAAAATCCCTAAGCTAGTCATGGACTTAGGAATTGGAGCATGAATGGGTTTCTAGTTTCCACGTGATATTCTCAGCAACAATCCGCATGGCCCACAACTTTGACGAGGAAAGAAAATAAAAGGCCAATTCTCGGCCCACGAGATTTGGGGTTTGTTAAGTCGGCTACAACAGACCTATTTAAAGAAGGCGTAAGGGTTTTTCGGGGAGCACTTCTCGACGTCGAAGGAGCAAAGGTCAGCATCGAATACTAGACTTTTTCTCGCGCTACGGATCTCTTTTCTCCGGTGGAACAAAAACCAAGAACGGGTTCACTACCGATCGGAAAAAGAACAAAGCCTTCCGGTTTAATTTCTTAACTGTTTCTTTTAATGGATTGTATTTGTTCCATATTTATTTGGTCCAATTTCAGAAATAATTAAAACTTCTTTTCGTCTAGCTTTTTATTTCAGTTTTCATTACAGTATTTGTTACTGTTTTTAAGTAAAGTTGTTTTCTTGTTAAGATCAGTCTTCTTTTTATTTTTTATTTTTGTTCCCTTATTAATCATGTTTTTAGTTAGAATTTTATTTTTATTTCTCGTTAGCATGAGTGAGTAGTTTCATAGAGTGCGGCTGCGGGGCGAAGGCGCCCCGTGGCTAGACTAATCGATGTTCACCTCGGGTTCGACATAATTAAATTTTTAAAGCAATTTTGGGATACGAAACTTTTTCTAACGAACAAATCCCGGGCATCGCTGGAGTCCTTGTAAGCGGGGCGAAGGAATCCGGAGCCTTCCTCTCGACTGCACACGGAAACTGGTGACAGGTGGTGTGCATTCGTTAGAGAACTTTTTCCTATTTTAAAATCGATCGTTTCAGCAAAATGTGACCCGAGTGAATATTGGTTAAGGCTAGTTGCGGACGCTGGAGTTCCCACGGCTGTACTCTTCTCCTAAATCCATAGTTAATTAATTCCATTCATTTAGTTAATAAATCAACAGAATTGCACAAGGGGTGGCTACCTAAGAGCCAGGATAAACTAGGATTTTGTCACTTTTGAGTCAAACACCGTTCGTCCGTCTCTGTGGTTCGACTCCGGTACTTCCGGATATTGTGCTACACCGGTCGAGAGTCCTACGCTTGGGACGCGTCTTTAGTTTAATTCATATACACCCGGTCGGTCAAGCATTTTTGGCGCCGTTGCCGGGGACGGTGACGTGTGTTCAAACAGTGTTAGTGTAGAGTCGTAGTTAATTTTGTCTTTTAGTTAAGTCACCATAGGTCGAAAACAGGACCCTCTCTATTATCGCGACCCGACACATCGGTTAGTGAAAATAGAACTGGAGTCAAGTCAACCTATTTTGTCTAGTTTTTCATCATCTAGTTCAGAGTCAGACTCAGCTGAGCATCAGTTAGAGTCTATTCCAATTAGTGATTTTTATATAGAATTGCCATTTGAGTCAGTTAGTGTCAGTAATCCGCTTTACCAGCCAGCATCTGAGTCAGTTTCTGAGCTAGAGTCCGAGAGAGACGAGATGGCAGACCAGCGATTAGCTAATCAGCCGTCTTTGAGAGAACACCTTCATCCTGAGAGGACCACTCCTCCCGGGCCGATTGTGTTTCCTCGAGAGACACAGGAGGCACGCAATGCCTTCACTGTAAAACCTGGTGTCCTGAATAGCCTCCCTAACTTTTATGGGAGAGAGTCTGATGATCCGTATGAACATGTGCGGACGTTTGAGGGGTTAGTGCGCAACCTGGCGACTACTACCCAATACGATAATGCCTGCCTCAAGCTGTTTGAGGCAACTTTAAAAGATGGCGCACTTAGATGGTTCAGAATGCAAAAGTCTCAGTCCCTCACCACATGGGCGCATGTGCGTGATGCATTTTACAGGAAATATTTTTCTGAGGCTAAAACTAATAGTTTAAGGCGTCAAATCCAAGGCTTTAGGCAAGAGAGGGGAGAGTCCTTTGTGAAGGCATGGGAGCGGTTCAAAGATTTGCTCCTAAGAATGCCACATCCTGGTTTTGAGAAGATACAGTTGGTCGAATTCTTTCACCTGGGTCTCAACGCTGAGACAATCCAGCACATAGAGTATTCTTGTAAAGGGAACGACTTCTTGTCCAAAACTGCGGATGAGGGTTGGGATTTTCTGGATGACCTAGCAGATAGGCAGAGGGCATTAGAACCCTCTGATTTTGATCGGTCCGGACCTTCTGGGTCCAATGTTATCCCCGTTACCATACGTGACCAGCGACTCCAGGCCCAGGTTGAAAAGATGGCGCAGAAGCTAGAGGAATTAGAAGTTAGGCAGACTCGTCCAGTGCATGAGGTCAGTATAGAGGAAGTCTGTGTGTGGTGTGAGTGTAAGGGGCACATTGCAAATGTGTGCCCCGGATTTTTAGCTGCTAAGGGAGCGAGTCAGAATAATCAGGAAGAGGTAAATGCTGTGAGGAATTGGGACCCTTATTCAAACATATAATCCGGGATGGAGAGACCATCCAAACTTAGGGTGGTCGACCATAGACCCGCAGTGGAGGTCAAGCGCAACTCCCTGCGCCGCCTCCGCCGCAACAGTTTCATCAGTCCCAAGCACCCAGGCCTCCGCAAGGCCAAGTAATTCCTTACAACTACCAGTCACAGCAAGGCAGGGGGGGAGGCCCATCCACTCGTGGTCCGCCCCCAGGATATGCACAGACTACACCACCCCGTATTGAGGATTCCATGAATTCCTTAATGCAGTCTCAGCTGACTTTTCAGACTGATACCAGGCAGCAAATTGGGGCCCTTACGACCCAAATGACACAACTCACTGCGGTAATCAGTCAGATGCAACAGAAAAGGGTAGGTTTCCGCCCGGGGAGTCGGGGGGGCCCATTATTTGGGACATCCTTCAGGTCCCAATGCTCAAGGGCAAAATCAGGAAGAGGCTAAAGCAGTTACCATTCTAAGGAGTGGGAAAATCATTGATAAGACCATTCAGCCAACACTAAGGCAGGCTCCAACCCCGGAGCCAGTTATTGAGTCTGAGGTCGTTTTTGATACTGCTAGGGTGCCTCAGGAAGAAGTAAGTGAGAGAGAGGAGTCACCTGAGGTGGGGGAGCCTGCTGTCGCGGCCCCCACGACTCAAACGCCGCCAAAGAAGACCGTTAGCTCCATTTCCCCAAGGTCAAGGCAGTAAAGCCTAAACAGAGCATGAACAATAAGATGTTGGACCTTTTTAAGAGGGTGCAATTCCCTATTACTCTAATGGAGGCTATAGAGTCCTTTCCCCAAAGTGTGCTAAGGTGTTGAAGGACCTTTGCACACCCAAAGCGTAAGAGTCGAACAATGTGGTTCGACGGAGCAAGTGAGCTCCATTTTGCGGCACCGAGATTCCCGCCAAGTGCAAGGATCCAGGTGTCCTACCATTCCCATAGCCATAGCAGTCGTCGAACTTTGACAAGGCATTGTTGGATTTGGGAGCGAGTGTTAATTTGCTCCCTTATTCAAAGATACTTGAGATTGGGCCTAGGTGACCTCGTGAGACTCCACGCTACGCTACAGGGTCGACCGGAGTATTAGAGTGCCCAAGGGAGTGGTAGAGGATGTGTTGATCCGGGTAGGGGAGTTTCAATTCCCCGCCGATTTCATTGTTCTAGACATTAGTCCCTGGTCGTGAGGCTTTAGAGAAGACTCCCATCATCTTAGGGCGTCCTTTCCTAGCCACCTCCAATGCCATTATGAAACTCGCAAAACGGCAAGGTCCAGGTTATCTCGTTGGTGAGGAGAGAATGGAGGTGGATGTGTTCGTGTCGAGATTTTTAGGATGATGAGGAGGAGTTCGAGGAGTTGTGTCGATTGACACATTGGTCCAGAGCATATCGATCATGATCTGTATAAGGACCCTTTGGAGGTAGCTCTTACCTCCGAGGAAACATCATTTTTGGACTCAGCAGAGGTAGTGAATTTGTTAGACTTGCTAAATGCTGAGGAGTCATGTGAGGAGATGTGTGGGGTCACTCATGACCCTATGTTTGAGCCATTGGGCGACCCTCCGCTCAAAGTTCTTCCGTCATCTGTCCAGCCGCCTAATCCAGAGTTAAAACCTCTACCGGACACGCTTAAATATGCCTTTTTGAAAGGCAATGATACCTATCCGGTTGTGATCTCTTCATCCCTCGAGGAAGATCAAGAGAGGAAACTGCTTAGTTTGTTGAGAGAGCACATGGGCGCGATTGGCTGGACCATAGCGGATTTGCATGGCATAAGCCCAACAGTGTGTACACATCGCATCATTCTAGAGGATAGTGTCAAGCCTTCCAGGCAACCTCAGCGGCGTCTTAACCCCAACATGAAAGACGTGGTTAGGGCTGAGGTGCTTAAGTTGTTAGACGCGGGGATCATATACCCAGTTGCTCATAGTGAATGGGTGAGCCCCGTGCAAGTGGTGCCTAAGAAGGCAGGAGTGACCGTCGTGACCAATGACGAGGGAGTTTTAGTGCCGACCCGAGTTCCCACAGGATGGAGAGTTTGCATAGATTACCGGAAGCTCAATGCGAGCACACGGAAAGACCATTTTCCTCTTCCTTTCATTGATCAGATTTTAGAGAGGGTAGCGGGTCGGGCCTTTTATTGTTTCCTGGATGGTTACTCGGGGTATAACCAGATTGAGGTCGCTTTAGAGGACCAGGAAAAGACCACTTTCACCTGTCCATATGGCACCTACGCTTACCGTCGCATGCCCTTCGGGTTGTGCAATGCGCCTGGTACCTTTTCCAGGTGCATGATGGGGATTTTTAGTGATATGGTGGAAAGGATAGTAGAGGTATTCATGGATGATTTTTCGGTCTTCGGAGATTCATTCGATGGGTGCCTCGAGAATTTGGGAAAGGTTTTGCAGAGGTGTGAGGAGAAGCATTTGGTGCTCAATTGGGAGAAGTGCCACTTCATGGTTACCCAAGGGATCGTGTTGGGACACATTGTGTCCTCTAAGGGTATTGAGGTGGACAAGGCCAAAATAGATTTAATCCGAAATCTCCCAACACCTAAGTCTATTAAGGATGTGCGTTCGTTTCTGGGACACGCTAGTTTCTACCGACGGTTCATTAAAGACTTTAGTGCTATCTCCCGTCCGTTGTGTCAGTTGTTGGCAAAGGACACACCGTTTGTGTGGTCCGAGGCTTGTGAGGGGGCATTTCAGGCTTTAAAGCGGAGTCTCACAACTCCGCCAATTGTGCAGTCCCCGGATTGGAGTCTTCCCTTTGAGCTGATGTGTGATGCTTCCGACTATGCAGTCGGAGCTGTTTTAGGGCAGAGGAGAGGGAAAGACCCGTGTGTGATATCTTATGCCAGTAAGACTTTGAATGAGGCGCAGATGAACTACACCACCACCGAGAAGGAGTTGTTAGCGGTGGTGTTTGCGCTAGATAAGTTTCGGTCCTACCTTGTAGGTTCGCAGATCACGGTTTTCACCGATCATGCGGCCCTAAAGTACTTAATGACTAAACAGGACGCGAAAGCTCGCCTCATTCGGTGGATTCTGTTGCTGCAGGAATTCCACCTGATTATCAAGGATAAGAAAGGGGTAGAGAATGTAGTGGCTGACCATCTGTCTCGTCTGGAATTCGAGGACCCCACCTCTGACCTCCCCATTAGAGATTCTTTCCCAGATGAGCAGTTGTTCGCTGCTAATGAGTGCCCATGGTATGCTGATATCGCCAATTATTTGGTGACTGGGCAGATTCCTTCTCATTGGTCTACCCAAGAGAAGCAGCGATTTTTGAGGAGTGTCCGCCAGTACATATTTGATGACCCTTACTTGTTCAAATACTGTGCGGACCAGATTGTGCGTAGATGTGTCCCCGAGTCTGACCAACAGGGAGTCATAGAGTTTTGCCATAGTGAAGCGTGTGGGGGTCACTTCTCTGCGAAGAAGACCACCGCCAAGATTTTGCAATGCGGGTTCTGGTGGCCCGATATGTTTAAGGGTGTGCATTTGTTTTGTAGGTCATGTGACCGTTGCCAAAAGCTTGGCAAGTTGTCTGCGCGTCATGAGATGCCCCTCCGGCCTATTCTTGTGCTAGAGGTTTTTGATTGTTGGGGCATCGACTTTATGGGTCCATTTCCTATGTCTCATGGTTATGAGTACATCCTCTTGGCAGTGGACTATGTGTCGAAGTGGGTGGAAGCGATTCCCACTAGGTCTATGGAGTCGAAAGTCGTGCTCGAGTTTCTTAAGGCTAACATTCTGTCGAGGTTTGGCGTGCCACGAGCCATTATCTCGGACCAGGGCACACATTTCACGAGTCGGTCATTCGAGAAATTAATGGGGGAGTTTCACGTCACTCATAAGGTATCCACTTCGTACCACCCCCAGACTAATGGGCAAGCCGAGTTAGCAAATAGGGAAATCAAGAGGATTTTAGAAAAGACTGTAGGTGTGACTAGGAAAGATTGGTCCACCCGATTGACCAATGCGTTGTGGGCCTACCGCACTGCTTACAAGACCGTTTTGGGTGCTTCACCCTATCGGCTCGTTTACGGTAAGGCCTGCCACCTGCCTGTTGAGTTAGAGAAGAAGGCCTATTGGGCCATTCAGCAAGTCAATTCAAGTTTGAGAGAGGCTGGTGAGCATAGGAAATTGCAGTTGTGTGAGCTTGAGGAGCTTAGGAATGATGCGTATGAGAACGCTAGTATCTATAAGGCTAAGGTTAAGGCGTATCATGATAGGAACATTCAGCGCAAGACCTTTCGGGTTGGTCAGAAAGTGTTACTCTATAATTCGCGTCTCCATTTATTTCCAGGAAAGTTGAGGTCCCGTTGGGATGGTCCCTACGTAGTGGTTAATGTGTATCCAAATGGTTCGGTCGATGTCCGTGACCCGAAAGATGATCATGTGTTTAAAGTTAATGGGCAGCGTCTCAAACCCTATTTGGAATTTGTCGAGGTAGGTGAACCTGATGAGGAGTTGGTCGATCCTGTTTATTCGGACGACCCAGTTGAGTAGGCTTTTTCAGCCATGTTTTGACGGGTAGCTCACGCGTACCATGCTCTTCGTTGAGTAAGGACCCGACTCCTAGCAATAGGGGTACCCATCATTGACTTGGGTATTTATAGCTTTGCACGCCGCTATTAAAATAAGGATCGTGTGCCCAGCTCCGGTTAGTAAGGGCGATTTGTGTATTTCTGTGTCAGTTTTTCAATTTTCGAAAAAAAAAAAAAAATTTTTTCGAATGTGGTCCGGTATAGCCACCTAATTTCTAGCCTTAAATTTGTGTATCTGGGTTTCTAACAATCTTATTGTCGTGTCTCGGATAGTCATAAAAGACGATTGGCTTTGATTTCTTTAAGGAAAAACCTTGAGTGATTTAACCTGTTGAGTCATGACTTACCCGGGATTGTTATGATGACCTTCTCTACACAAATTTAAGTGAGACAATTAGGGAGAAAAGTAGTACCCGTACCTTTCGCGTGACGAAAGTGGTGGTGTAGTTTCTTTTTCTTTTATTGCTCTTTTGTTTTCTCGGTGTACGCCCGGATACCACGTGCCGGGCTGGACTGATGTTTTTTTGCAGGGTGCACAGAGAGAGAGTACGCGAAATTCCCCATACATCGGCCGGGGTCATGATGGTTGGCTGCCATCCGACGGTCCATTTCTCTCCCTTGTTCTTTCTTTATATTCTTGCCTTCATGCTTTGAGGGCATAGCATGTTTCAAGTTGGGGGGAGGGTGTACTTTGTTCTTTTATTCTTTTTGTATAGTTAAAAATCAGACACAAAAAAAAAAAAAAATAGAAGAAAAAAATAAATAAATAAAGGAACTTGGATGCCTTGGGTGTAACTATTCTTGGTTGATGGCTGCTAATTAGCACTATAGTGGTAGTTGTGTGAGTCGGAGTCTCGATATGATTTCATGGATGGACTTAAGCTCGTGAACATGATGTTGAAGAAGTACTTGGTTAGCCTGTATCATCTATAGTTGGATAGCGTTTGGTCACTTGAAAGCATGCTCGCACACACTGTCCCACTTGATGATTTGCCAGTCTCGAGTTTGGTTCATATGTCATTGGTAATCTGGTATGTGTTAACGTGTTTGATGGAATTTTTGTGGAACTCCTTCTAAAAAAATAAAAAATAAAAAAAGTTATGTGTGCTATATTGTTAATGCTTATCCGGGCGTCCATTGAGTAGTAACCGGACAATCGGGGTATGCTCCCACCGTGTTGTTCGCGTCAAAAGATGGATAGACCTTGTGAAAGTATCGCTAAATGTGGTTAGCTGGGATCTCAATAAAGCCTTTTTGACTTGAGCAATTAAGTCCGTAGGGGTCTCTTAAAACCTGGTGCTCTAAGGCCGTTTGGCTTGGGGATAGCCGACCCAAAGCTCGCTAAGGAGTCAACTAGAAAGCCCGAGAGATCCGGCATTGCACGAATATGAGAAAAAAAAAAGCAAAGAAAGAAAAGGAAGGAGTGTGCTTAAAGAAACACTGGGCTATCAACTGTGTGTGAACTGTTCTCGAGATTGGTAAATTTCTTTATGTGGTTTTTCATTCACGCATGCTATTTGAAAATTCTCTATCCGATCGTAGGTGAGAGGATTAATTTTTGTGCAAAGTTTGGTACGGAGTTCACGTGTTTAACTTTATCCATGAATGAAATATCTTGTCTTTGACTTGCTTGACAGTTATTATAGTGTTTTTAGAAGTTATCGATTGGGTTGAGTTACATTCGAAGTGCCCGAGTCCTTTGTGTTTTGTGGGTGATCACTGCTGAAAACCCTCACGAGATTTCACTCGTCCTACCGGGGCCGCCCGGGGGTTTAAAAGATCTATCCTTTCATTTATTTTTTATTTTTTTCGTTGCTCGGGACTAGCAACCTTCAAGTTGGGGGGTGTGATAGACACGCAATATCACAAATATAAGTGCCTTAATAGGGTAGTTTTAACACAGTTTTATCTTATTTATTCCCTATTTTCCACTTGATGCGTTGCCTTGGTAGAATTTTTGTGTTTTTGTTAATTTTCAGGGAATAAGGCGTTTTGAGCGTCAAGATTGGATTGCAAGACTCTTGAAGCTGATGGATGACTTTTGGAGCTAAGTTGAGAATTTTACTGGTGCCGATTAAATTAATTAAGAAATGTGACTAAGCTTACATTAGTTATTTGAAGATGAGAAGCACGGAATAAAAATCCCTAAGCTAGTCATGGACTTAGGAATTGGAGCATGAATGGGTTTCTAGTTTCCACGTGATATTCTCAGCAACAATCCGCATGGCCCACAACTTTGACGAGGAAAGAAAATAAAAGGCCAATTCTCGGCCCACGAGATTTGGGGTTTGTTAAGTCGGCTACAACAGCCTATTTAAAGAAGGCAGTAAGGGTTTTTCGGGGGGGAGCACTTCTCGACGTCAGAAGGAGCAAAGGCTGTGCATCGAATACTAGACTTTTTCTGCGGCTACGGATCTCTTTTCTCTGGTGGAACAAAAACCAAGAACGGGGTTCACGGCTGATCAGGAAAAAGAACAAAGCCTTCCGGTTTAATTTCTTAACTGTTTCTTTTAATGGATTGTATTTGTTCCATATTTATTTGGTCCAATTTCAGAAATAATTAAAACTTCTTTTCGTCTAGCTTTTTATTTCAGTTTTCATTACAGTATTTGTTACTGTTTTTAAGTAAAGTTGTTTTCTTGTTAAGATCAGTCTTCTTTTTATTTTTTATTTTTGTTCCCTTATTAATCATGTTTTTAGTTAGAATTTTATTTTTATTTCTCGTTAGCATGAGTGAGTAGTTTCATAGAGTGCGGCTGCGGGGCGAAGGCGCCCCGTGGCTAGACTAATCGATGTTCACCTCGGGTTCGACATAATTAAATTTTTAAAGCAATTTTGGGATACGAAACTTTTTCTAACGAACAAATCCCGGGCATCGCTGGAGTCCTTGTAAGCGGGGCGAAGGAATCCGGAGCCTTCCTCTCGACTGCACACGGAAACTGGTGACAGGTGGTGTGCATTCGTTAGAGAACTTTTTCCTATTTTAAAATCGATCGTTTCAACAAAATGTGACCCGAGTGAATATTGGTTAAGGCTAGTTGCGGACGCTGGAGTTCCCACGGCTGTACTCTTCTCCTAAATCCATAGTTAATTAATTCCATTCATTTAGTTAATAAATCAACAGAATTGCACAAGGGGTGGCTACCTAAGAGCCAGGATAAACTAGGATTTTGTCACTTTTGAGTCAAACACCGTTCGTCCGTCTCTGTGGTTCGACTCCGGTACTTCCGGATATTGTGCTACACCGGTCGAGAGTCCTACGCTTGGGACGCGTCTTTAGTTTAATTCATATACACCCGGTCGGTCAAGCACTTGACACGACATTGAACAAGGCGGATCAAGAATCATTGTCACGTGGGGACAACTTTTTAAATACTAACATTTATTGTCCAAACACTTTAAGGGTGTGTTTGGAATTTGAGGAAAGTGAAGAAAAGAAAGGAAAGTAAAAAAATTTCAAAATTTGTTTAGAGAGAAAGAAAGGAGAAAATAAAAAACTAAGTATTCTGAATAGTGAAATTTTCCTCTCATTTTTCTCGCTTTCTTTCTATTTTATTTTCTCTTATTTTCATTTCTCTTCCACATGTTCCAAACAAACCCTAGCCTAACGGTGCCCCACATGCCTCCAGGGTGTTTGCTACCTTATTTTAGTCTTTTTAGTCTTTTGACAACAGAAAGGTCTAAGTACCCACAAAAACATACCTAGAATTTACTCAGAATTTGAATAACAATGACCCTGATTCACTCCAACTGGATTTGAGTCATTCATTTTCAAGTTCTGAATAAATTTTGTGTGTGTTTTTTGAGTATGTAGTGCTACTCAGCTATTTTAGTTCAGAAACTCAAAACGTAGTAAAATCCAACTTGGTCACTCCTGGGAGACAACCATCGTTGGGTAGCTATATATTTTAGTTCAAGGAACTAAGTACTAGTAGTAGTAAAATCCAACTTGGTCACCCCTTCCTATAAAGCGATCAATTTCTCTTGTACTTCTTTTCTGAATCTTTCTTTTTAACTTGTACTTGAACCGAACACATAATACAATAGAAAATTTCTTTTATTAAATTATTTATTTATATTAATTCATTTCTTTTATTAAATTATTTATTTATCTCTTTTTCTTTATATCTTTTTTCTCTTATATTTTTTTTAATATTCTCTATATCTTTTTTCTCTTTTATTTATTTAATATTATTTATTTAACTAGATTCGTTTTTTTATTTAATTTTTAATTATTTTATCTTGTTTATTTAATTAATTTATTCAGATTTTTTCTTATCTTCTTATCTTCAATTATAACCACTCATTTAGATTTTCTTCTTATCTTCATTTATAACCGCTTATTCAAATTTTCTTATCACCTTTTTATCTTCAATATATTGTAACTATTTATACTACTTCATACATTCTCCCACTACCTCACACCATCTTTTCGTAATTCTCCCAAAATTTCATACTAGGGGTGAGCACAGGTCGAGTTATGTCGGATTAACATCGGGTTCGGGTCGGGTCAATTCTATCGGGTCGTGAAAAATAGCACACGAAATCGAACCGAACAATCCTAGAAATTAACCGATCGGATCAGGTTACATCGGGTTTCCGTTCGGGTCGGTCGGGTTTGTCGGGTTGGTCGAAGCCCAACTTCCAGATCTCAAAAGGTTATTGGGTCCCACTTTATTTTTAGCTCAAGTGCCAAAACTATTATGAACAAAATATCCCAATTTTCCAACAATTTTTTCCTAGCCGTACCCAGCAGATGCCCCATGCTCACCTAAAATTTTTCATAAGCATGCTTATGCTTCTGAAATGTGAAGGGTTGAAGAGAAGAGCTGGGATTGGCATTCTAGGGGAGAGATCTGCTCATGAAGCAATTCTAAAATTGCAGAGGCTGAAAAGATCGAAAAGAAATTTAGAGGAAATCCATTCTTTTTAAGAAAGCCCGTAAGTCGATCTATACAGGAACTAGGTTGGACATTAAATTCAGAGGGTCGATAAGCTATAATTTAAAGAAATTTATTGAAAAGGAGGAGGAAGAAATAGCGGAAATTAAGGATCAGTGCTCTTGATGATTTGGAGGAGGATGTTGCCTTGGAGGAGGAGGATGGCTACGAGGTTATATAGTGCCTCTCTTTCTCTGAAATTTTAAATGAGGTTTGGTGACTTTTGGTCTATCCTCATGATTTTAGCTTTTGCTCCTTTGGTTGTTCATATGGGTTTGTATTTTCTCTTTCGGATTTAGGTTGTTTTTGGGTGTCTCGGCAGGTGTGAGACTTTAGTTTTTGTTGTGGATTTTCGGTTGGCTTCTTGCCTTCTTTTGGAGCTGGTTCTCGAGCGGCGTTTCGCTGGTCCCGTAATCCTTTTAATCTCTGTAATCTTTTTCAAAGATCAATAAATTCTTTTTTACCGATTAGAAAATTGGCCGGAGTGAATTAATTGGAAAAGGGGATCACGTGCTCCCTCGGTTTTCTATTATTAAACTTATATCCCTAATTAAATTTCTAAGTTTTGGCATTTATCTCCTAAAAATTTCTAAGTTTTGGAATAACTCTCACATCAACTTTCAAAAGCCCTAAAAAATTTCGTAACAATCTTAAAAAAAATTACACTTTCATGTGTAGAATATTGTAGATTGTGTGCTTGTGTTTGGATTTTTATTTTTGTAAAAATTAAAGTGCACTGAAATTTTTTATGCGTTGTGAAAAATGTTTTAAGTTTTGTTTATTTTGTTGTGCTCTATACGAGGAAAAATTTCAACGATTATAATTTAAAAGTGCCCCTCTACATCGAATTTTTTAGTACAATAACATGAACAGCAGAGGTCGTATGTTTTCTTTTTATGAGTGTAACATTGGACACACGAAAAATAGAAGCCCATCAAGTATTCCTTACATCCACCACAGAACACAAACCTACCGCATGTGATCAAATAGAACAAAGTAAGGCATTCCTCATTATTGGTTGGTATTATTGATTGGTTAGTTTTCCATTAATATTTCATAGGCTTATCTACTATTTTAGTCCCTACAAAATACACCAAGTTTCAATTTCATCCTTACAAAATATTTTTTGACAGAAGAGAAGGGAAAAATTGAAATTCGTGACATTACATTCTAGATTTTAGTCCCTACAAAATACACCAAGTTTCAATTTCATCCTTACAAAATATTATGTGTCAATTTCGTCCTTATATTTTCAAACGAATTTCAATTTTTCCCTCCTATCAAATTAATGACGGAAAATACTAATGTGGCAAGCGGAAAATACTTAAAATATCCGGACAAAAAAAAGATTAATCTCCAAAAAAATGGCAAAAATTATGAAAATTTTAAAATACCAGAAAAAAGTCATTAGACAAAAAGTTTATGAAATTTATCTAATGACTTTTTTTGGGATTAATCATTCGTATCAACAAGAGGAATTATAAAAATATGGGCCGAAGTTAAAAAAATTCATATGAGATGACACTTTTTTTTTTTTTGAAACGACAATAAAATTTATTGAAGAAAACTTGACAATGGGTACATCAAGTTAGAGGGAGAAAAAAGAGGAAACCAACTAAGGTTGGAGAAATTAAAACACCTCTTGGCCAAAGCCGACACTTTATAAAACGACACTTTCTTTCATCTTTGAAAAATCTTATTGTATAATTCAGCCCATACTTTATCAACGAGAGGAATTGCTATTTTTTTTTTTGATATAAAGTGTCATCTTAAATGAATTTTTTTAACTTCAACCCATATTTTTATACTTTTCTAATTCCTCTCATCGATACGAATGATTAATCTCCAAAAAAAAAAAATCATTAGACAAATTTCATAAAATTTTTGTCTAATGAATTTTTTTAGGTATTTTAAAATGTTTGTAATTTTTCGTCATTTTTTTGAAGACTAATCATTTTTTTCCGGTATTTTAAGCATTTTTCTAGAAGTTTAAGCATTTTTCTGGTATTTTAAGCATTTTCCGTTTGCCACATGAGCATTTTCTGTCATTAATTTGACGGAAGGGCAAAATTGAAATTTTTCTGAAACTATAAGGATGAAATTGACACAAATTATTTTGTAAGGACAAAATTGAAACTCGGTGTATTTTGTAGGGACTAAAATAGTAGATAAGCCTATTTCATACACAACAAATCTATTAACCTAGGCGAGCTAAGGTTTTTCACGGAACATTCTTCGAATGAGGATGAATTTGAATGAGGGAGTCCTTTAAAATACAACATATTGTTAGTTATTTTAAGCCAACTCAATGGGGCTTGCATAGACCCATCTCAGATCATTGCCCCATCCTTCTTGATGATGACCTTAGGGATTGGGGCCCAAAGCCATTCAGATTTCTCAACGTCTGGCTCTTTGATCCCAAATGTCTTTCCATTGCCAAAGAAGCTTGGTTGCAATCAAATATTCCTTGAGCCAAGATCTCTGCCCTTTCTGCCTTCTTCCTGGAGAAACTTCTCAGGCCCCTTCAGATTTTGAGAAAACACCTGCCACTCCAAGATTACCCCCAAATCTTTGATAATCTGAAAGTTCCACTTGTTCAAGCTTAGATTCTTGAATGAACATAATATTTGGTCTTCTGTCCTTGATGATCTTGATTTGGAATCTCTTCTTAACTCTGCTCCCTAGACCTCTGATGTTCCATGACAGAATTATCATATTGGCTGAGGATTATTTGTGAATGAAAAGGAAGAATTATAGGTCTAGAGCCCTCTCAGAATTCTGAGAGCAACGAGTAACTTCAGCCTCAATCATTTGTTTAAGAATGTTCTCATCACTGGGAAGTAGATTTACCTCTAAGCATTTTCCAGTACTAAGTGTAGCTTCAGTTTCCCTGTCGATGCTAGCTTTTTTAGACCTTTGGAGAATTTGAAATCTGTTGAAAGTAGAGATTGCAGATGAAATCACCACATTCTGAGAATCCTTCTCTTTTTCCAAAGAGTTCTTTCTTTTCTTTGGGACTAAGTCCACGAAGAGACTAATTCCATTGATTTGAGAAGGATTAGTTGGATGATTCTGATTTCAAATTAATTACCATTAATTTGAAACTTCTCATTCGCTCTGGGGGATAAATATGATTCTGACAAGTTAGAGTCCACTGCCTGGAGAGCAGGCTTAAGAAAAGGCCCAGGTGACAACACAAAAGCAGGCCGAAGAGAAGGCCCAACAGGATCTGATATTGCTAGATTGTGGGCTGGATTAGAGAGGCTTAAATAAGCAACAGGTGGAGGTGTTGAAATTGGATGGGCTGGAATATGGTGGATTTGTCTATCTGGATTAGAGAGGCCTAATTCTTGGTATTACCTGTTGTAAACTTGTATATAAACAAAGCAGGAAATGGCTACAATATACACTCCTTGTTTGGGTGTACCATATGCACCTATTGTATGGTTCAGATTGTGCCATCTCATCGGCAATCGTAACATTTTTTAGTTTTTGGTAACTTTTCAGTAATATGATTCGTGACATTTTTTATGATTCGTAACATTTTGGTGTGTCTCGTAACTTTTATAAAAAAAATTCGTAACTTCTACAAAAAATTTGTAATTTTTATAAGGGTGTGTATCATACACACCCAAATAAGGGGTGTGTATTGTAGCATTTTCCAACAAAATCAATATACAGCCTTCCCTCTAAGGAGGTTTTCATCCTATTCTCGTAAATATCGTTCAGGTCTTGGATGCTGGAGCACTTGATTGTAGAAAATCCATGGATTTTACGAGTCAAAAATCAAAATTACCGTGGAGAAACTTTCCCTATAGTAACAAAGTTGATGAAACACAAATTGTGGAATCTTAATTTATTATCTTCTTATTTTTCTTTTACATTTTTTTTTTTTTTGCCATTATAAATCCGTTCACGAATTTAGGATAGAATCAAAACCTAAAGGAATGCTGAGATAAAAATCGTAACTATTAGCAAATTTCACCAACGGTAATATCAAAAATTTGATAGGAAGTTGAGATGTGAAGATATGCTTCAGCCCAACTCTCTATTTATTGAAGAGAAGCACCATTGATAGCTTCTTCAGCATCAATGGAGGCCTTTAGCAGTGGCTGATTTATGTCATCCCATTTGTCTAATCGCTTCTTAGCTTTCTCCACCTGAAAAGATAATAGTAAAGTTCTCTTAGAAATCTGCAAAATTTTCTACTAAAACTTAACTAGAAGTTGTGTAAACACAATGCGTGGAACGCAGGGGCTCTGCTATCCCCATGGGTCGACAGGCCTTGCCAAGCCCGATCCGAACCGTCCAAAAGTGTTTTGGATGGCTTAGATTTAAAATAAAACTCTTCCAGTTTATATTAAATCCAGATCATTGATTGCCGAGACGGATGGTCCAGATGCGGTTGGCAGGGCATGATGTCCAATGGGGACAGCAGAGCCCCTATGTGTGTGCTAAAAAATCCTCGAGTATTAAGTTACCTCTTTGCTCCAGTCTGTCTGATAAGTACTCCAGATTAAAATGGCAGTTTGCATAACTGTTCCCCCTATCATTCCAGACCATATCCCCTAAAAAGTACACAAACGACACCCATTTAGTACATCATATTAAGTCACAAAGACCTACTTGTCGCATAATACCACTTAGACAAATCCGATCGACTATTTTTTGCAAAATTTCTAATTTTATAGAAGTACATATTAATTACCTTTGCGCCAAAGTCGAACTTAAAGCCGAGAACACAACCAATTGGGAGTCCAACAAAATAATAACATCCCACATTCACATACGCCACGAATGCTTGCCATCCACACCCAACAGCCACACCTTCAACAAATTGTAGACACATTTGATGAGTTTTTCAAACAATGTTGTGAACTGATTCAATGTTTACATGAGAACTTTACATATTTCAGCGGATATGTAACAAGCATTGGTAGACAACGCTTTACCCGTCAATGGATCTCATAGACAGAAAAATATGCAAATTAGGTAAGCTACATCAAAATCTCCTAATAGCTTCTTTAAGATCTAAAATTTGAAATCTGAAACAAAATCAACAATCTACAATTTAAAATCTGGGCATCCACAGTGGACTCTTAAAATGGCTCCTAGGTGATGCTCCTAAAATTTAGCAAGTCATTTGATCAATTATGGTCTTCAATGGGCTCCCAATACAAGCTCCCAATGGTGGCTCCTAAGCATGGCTCCTAACCCATTAGCTAAATCTAAGTAGCCTTGTAACTAGCTTCAAGTGAGACCTAAACCCTTTTAATCCTTTTTTTATGTCAGTGAAACAAACTGGCTTTGACTTACTAACTTTTAAGTGCTAAGTTCATTTTACCATATGTTGGGTATTGCAGGACCGGGTACCAAAATATAATAGGTCAACAATATTCTCACACACTTAATTTTCTCTTCCACATAATAATTAAATAAGATTATGATCTAGTAGGTACTCGGTGATTAATTCCACATGCAACCACCATTCTAATATTTGTATCTAAGATTATATTCTACCTTCATGTGATCATCAAGTAACGACAAGCAATAATAGAGCAACAAAACCTGAATATTTAAGAAAAAATGTAATTTTTTCACATTAAAAATTGTTTTTGGGAAGTCCGAACCATCCAATGTATTCAAAAAGTGTTTTCAAGGGTCCACACGGGAAATCTTCCAAAACAATTACCTGAAAGAGCTTGATCCAAGCCGTTTTTCTCAAAAACTGTATATTTACAGTTTTGCGAAAAACTGCTTGGATCAAGCCCTTCCCGGTATTGTTTTTTTGAAGATTTCTCGCGTTGACCCTTGAAAACACCTTCTCAACACATTGGACGGTTCAGATCGTCAAAACAATGCTCGGATCACGGAGGTCCGGAAGTCCGGAGTCCGGATATGAAGTGGAACCTATATATATATATATATATATGTGTAAATTTTCTAGTAAGGACCTCCCGTAAATAAGAAAAATTGTAATTTTTTCACTTTAAAAATTATTTTTGGGAAATTCGAACCGTCATATGTGCAAATTTTCTAGTAAGGACCTCCCGTAAATAAGAAAAATTGTAATTTTTTCACTTTAAAAATTATTTTTGGGAAATTCGAACCGTCATATATATATATATATATATATATATATATATATATAGGAACCCCTTCACATCCAAACCCCTTTTTACGGACCTAACGTCCGGACCTCCACCTTCCCAATATTTTTTTGAAAATCCGAACCGTTAGATGTGTTTAAAACGTGATTTTAAGGTCCAACGCGAAGATTTGACAAAAAAAAATACCCGGAAGGGCTTGATCGGGGCAGTTTTTCAGTCACATCTAACGGTTCGGATTTTCAAAAAAATATTGGGAAGGTGGAGGTCCGGACGTTATAAAATCCGGGAGTTTGGATTGGAAGTTTTTTGTATATATATATATACAAGAAGTTTCCTATGAGGGCTCCCTCACAAAAAAAAGTACGGGAAAACAGTTGTTAGCCGTTGGATCGCGTGAAGGGCATAGGATCCAACGGCCCACAACTGTTTTCCCGCACTTTTTTTGTGAGGGAGACCTCATAGGATACGTTCTGTATATATATAGAGGATCAAGTCAGGACTCCCTGACTTTGTTAAAATACGGACCTCCCCTCTCCCGGCCAAATGGTCGGGATCCGAACCGTTAGATGTGTTTAAAATGTGTTTTCAAGAGTCTTCGCGAAGATTCGGCAAAAAAAATGACCCGGAATGGCTTCATCCGAGCACTTTTTCATGAAATATATATCCTACGGTTTGTATGAAAAACTGCTCGGATGAAGCCCTTTCCGGTCATTTTTTTTGCCGAATCTTTGCGTAGGCCCTTGAAAACACATTTTAAACACATCCAACGGTTTGGATCCCGACCATTTGGCCGGGAAATGGCCAGGAGAGGGGAGGTCCGGATTTTAACAAAGTCAGGGAGTCCTGACTGGATCCTGACCCTATATGTAACACTTCTAGTCCGGGATCCGGGATTCCGGACCTCCTTGTTCAAGATATTTTTTTGACTATCCGATCCGTGCGCAATGTGTTCAGAAGGTGTTTTCAAGGGTCCATGCAGTTTTTGCAAAAAACTGCTTGGATCAAGCCCTTCCCGGTATTTTTTTTTTGGAGATTTCCCGCATAGAACCTTGAAAACACCTTTTGAACACATTGCACGGATCGGATTTTCCCTAAACAATTGGCAACACAAAAAAAATACCCAAAAGCCTCCCGGATTAGAAGCTCTCGGTGTATATATCTATGACATATAAGGTTTGGGAGCAACAAAACAAGATCTATTACCTACTCTTGTACCATATACAGAACATTACATTATCATTACATTATACCTAACAACCATTTTGATGTATTAACTTCATTTTTGTTCCACATCTAACAAGTAACGACCATTTGATTAGCCAGGGCACTTGGCCTAACGTTTGTATTGCTGCAATTTGTAAGTGCAGTGAACTTGTGTGTTCGATCGCATACCATTTTGATATATGAAACGAACACCTTGTCAAAGTTGTATCATGCAAAGAGTAATGAATAATGATATGCAAATAAAATACTTTTCAAGAATCCTTTTTAAAAATGAAAGGGAAGCGTATCACAGTCATAAATTGGAAAGAAGATCAATCATATTAGAAGTGGGTGTAGTTTTCCTGATAAAACATCCGTTGATGCTATTCATAAAATGGAAAGGAGATTGAGAAGGTCGAAAAGGAAGATTAACAAGAAGAAGCATCTCTCAGAGCTTGGGGTTAAGGCCGACAAATTGATACGTAAAAATAAGTTGGTCTCCTCTTCTTCTCTTTCATCCGATGACATTCGGAATAGAAATTCCATTCTCTTCAAGAATGCTCGTAGCGTGATGGATTATTGGCCTTTGTTGGGTAGTATTAAATATAGAGGGGGGAGAAACTATCATTTAAAGAAATTAGTTGAATTGTAGGAGGCCGATTAGCGGAAAAGATCAATGCTTTAGATGATTTGGATGCTTCGGAGGAGGATGAAGATTTCCAGGATGATGTCTCTCTTTCTTTGGTATTTTAATTCCAAGTTTTGGTGGTTTTCGGGTTTGTCTTTCTTATTTTTTTCGGTCCTTTCGGCTGTTTCTTTTGGGTTTCAGTTTGCTACTTGTGGTTATAATTCCTAGGTGTTTGTTTGTTTTTAGGGCGTTTTTTGCTTAATGCATGGTTGTTTGAGTTGCTCAGAAGTTGTTTGGGTTGCTAGGAGGTTTGGGTTTTTTTAGGTTGGCTTCTTGCCTTCCTTTGGGTTGGTTCTCGGGTGGTTTTTTGCCGGTATACCCGAAATACTTTTAATCTTTGTTTTTTTTTCAAAGATTAATAAAATCTTTTTTGCTGATCAGAGAAAAAATGTATCGCAGTCATCGTTATGTTTTTAGCATAAATAGTTTTTGGAGTTAATGTTTTTTCAAGAAAACAAGAAGCCATTACCAGACAAGACTGGTTGGATCCCATTGAGAATGAGAGTGACCGCGAGGAATGGGCAGAGTTCAGAGACGGCGTTAGCCACCGTCTCGCCGCTAGTGAAGGCATAGCTGATGACATCCCGGAGAGATAGAATCACCATCGCTTCGATTACGGCAACGATAAAAGAGACAGAATTCACCATTACCACAGAGAATGCTGCCGCTTTCGGATGCCCTGCTCCAAGCTCATTTCCAACTCTCACACTGGTTATGATCAAATGATTCAAATAGTGTCACAGTCTTAAATTTTGTCCAAATTCAACGTTAGTGTACATCACTGTTGTATTTGTATGGCAACATTAGACTAGAACAAGAACTGACCTTGCAGCTGCATTGAAGCCAACTGAAACCATGAACAGTAGCCCGTTTATCCCCAAGCTGCACAAATAAAAAAACATTACTAATTACATGTGTTTATCAAGCCTTAATGCTCTAATTAATAAACATCACATTGTGTTATACTTTATTTTTGTTTTTGACTTGGATATCTGGGCTAGTTTACCAGCACCTCAATCAGTCATGAAGCTCTAAGAGCATCTCCAATACTACTTGGCATTGTAACTAACCAAAAGTATGAAACAAGGTACACTTCTACTTTGCCTAGGCACTTTTCCACTTATGGGTTCTAACACCACTCTCTACTTTTGTTCTTCACTATCTACTTTTAGGGCAAACATGGAGGGAAATGAAGGAAGGTAAATGAGAAAAATGCGGGAAAAGTAGAGTAGAGAGACAAATGTCTTACTACTAGTAACAAGTCAAAAGGGACAAGGCTAGAGTAGATAGGCAAGTAGCAAGTCTATTGGAACATAATTTTTTGGTTTGACTAGGCATAGTAGCCAATAAGGTGCAAGTAGCAAGCTTATTAGAGATGCTCTAATCTTACCATCCTCTAGCAGGGGTCTAATCATTTTCATCGATCACTTTCTTGGTTCATTCACTTCTAAGGGGGGAAAAAAAGTTGGTGAACTATATTACTACAAGACAGCAGAATTAAAGAAAGTGGAAAAGAAAAAAGTTATTCCCCACTTGGAAAAAAATTTCAATGCACAAGCGAGTATCATGTGGTGTTCGCTAGCACACAATCGGCCTATCAAAAAATGAAACGGGCAGTCCGGATTCAAAGTACTGGATGAATTTTTTTTTTTAAAAATGTGTTTCAATTCGGGCTGTTCGTTGTATTTTTGGACGACCGGATGTAAGCTCAGGGGCTTTCAGAAATGAAAGAAGTTGTTCCCCACTTGGAAGAATTTTTCAATACCCGCTCGCGCACATTTGGCCATAAAAAAATGCAACGGGCAGTCCGGATTCAAAGTACTATCTGTACATTAACAAAAATAAAAATTTGTGTTCTAATTCGGACTGCCCGTTACATTTTTGCACGACCAAATTTAAGCGGGTGGGTACCACATTACCTGTGCCCACCCGACACTGAAAAATTCCTCCACTTGTAATCAGATGCAATTTTTTCCTGTTTACCATACCAGACGGAGAGAGCATCCAAGGCAAGCTCAGGGTCTTTGAGCAATCCAGCAACCAGCACCAAAATCTGCAAGTACCACGACTCCAGGCACAGCATAACCGCTGATGCAGCGGATAATTTTGCAAACTCCCAGAGCCCAGTAAAAGCTTCCATTCTAAACCCGGTCCACGTGGCCTTACACTTATCACTCAACAAAATGTAAATGATCTGGGCCCCCACTATGATCCACCACGACAGGCTCAACATCAGTGACGCCCCTAGCAACCCCAGCCCAAGCTTGTACACCACCACCCAGCTTAGTACCTGTTCCATAGGATACCTTTGAGGCTTTTAAGGGTGTTTACTCAAGCTTAGTTTATTTTAAACTCTTCAATACATTAATGGAAAATTTTTAAGGGCTCAAGAACAATATTAGACAAAAATACCCTTAATGAACTCTCTATCCGTGCCTCTCTTTATACACTGACGGCAATTGATGAAAAAAAAAGAATGAGTCCAACATTTTCTGCCGCTGGCAAGGGCCAGTGCCCATTTGTCCTCTCTCTCCTCTCCCTCATATTCTCTATCACGACAATTGTGGGAACAATCACCGGTGGGTCCCACCGCATGTGAGTATGTGTGTGGTTGTGTGTGTGTCACAATCATTATTGATACATACACACACTCAACCACACACACTCACATGCGGTGGGACCATGCGGTGGTTGAGTGTGTGTGTGTGTGTATGTATCACTATTCTTGTGGGAAAGGGCTAACATCTCTTTTGGGAAATGGGACCCACCTCAAATGCAAAGTCTTTTCTCTCTCATCTCTTGTACAGTAAGTTAATGTTAATCCAATTTCAATTTTAGGTTCAATTTTATGGATTTAGGCTATTTGGGATATGATATAGTGGGTTTAAGCAATTTGGGTTTAGGAACTTAAGGTAACATAAGCAATTTTATGGATTAATGTAATGGTGACATAGTAGATGTCACCAATTAGTAATTACCATAGCATTGCTCGAAAAAAATACTCCTATATTTAAGATTTACTAGAATAAAATAAGGTTTGGAAGAGTACCAAGTGCAGCACAAGAGTAGACGCCGAGATGTAAGCGCTGGGGGCCACAATGCTCTGCGACTGGAGGAACTTCTGTATAGGGAAATTAACGGCGTAGGCGAAGATCTGTGGGATGAGGCCGTAGACGCAAATTGCCGCTTCTGATGACACTTCGCTCGATTCTCCTAGTAACAGCAAGATCTTTTTTGATAAGATGTAGATCACCGTTAATGGGATGCCCGTTAGAGTGAGGACAATCGTTGATCTTTGGAGGTAGACCCCAAGCATTTCGTACTTGTGGGCTCCATATGCTTGACCACAGAGCGTCTCCACCGCACTTCCCATTCCAAGCTGCATATGGCGACAAGAAACTCGATCTCATTAATATAGTAGGAGCAGTTCACATTTGATTTTGATCCATCGACAAAGAGAAAATTTCGGATACTAATCCGGCACCGCATATGTTGTGTTTGAGCGTGCATCTGAACCGTCTAAAATTATTTTATAGATTTATTACTTTCTCCGTCTTTCATATTTCTCTTTCTAACATTCTTACCCTCCAAAAAAAAAATTAATATTATAACTACGTCACTTTTTTTTTGTTGATTATTGGTTATTTTTGTCTTTATTCACAATTTTTTTTAGTTTTGTTGATACTTTTGCGCTCTTTAGATTCATCTCATCGAGACAAACCGATAATTTACAAAAAAAATCGACGCAAATTTAACAAAATGCAATTTTTGTTTGAATAAAGACAAAATAATAATCCATTTGAATTATTTTTACTAAAACTATAGTGTGGCCATTATGCAAACCATTTGTTTTTAAAAAAAGGGAATCTTTCACACAAAAAAAATTCCAAAAAAGGCTTGAAATTGGGGTGGGGTGCCACTAGCTACCTTCGCCCCTGACAATATTGCTTGTGGGAATATGCTATTGGCATGTGAATTTATATAAATATGTTAAACAACGTCATATGCAATTGAGCACCACGCACGTACCTAATGCATGTGCACAATCTGACAATCCAAAGACAGAGAAATCTGACAATTTTGACTATTGATCACTCAATGACAACTCCGTACAACATTTCCTTATCGGAAAACCTGGGGTACCCCATATTTTGCACCGAAAATGCACCCCACGCCTTCGGGGACCCGCTTTTGGGTTCCACACAAGTGATCCGAACCGTTCATTGTTCTTAAACTTAATTTGAAACGGTGAGACTTTGGTTCAAGCACTTCTAACCGTCCGATTGAGCTGATTTTTGGTGGGCCCCCTCGGGAATTTTTTTTAAGAACAATGAACGGTTCGGATCACTCGTGTGGGACCCAAAAGCGGATCCCCGAAGGCGTGGGGTGCATTTTCGGTGCAAAAAGGTAGGGTACCCGTACCAGCTCTCTTTTCTTATCACACATTCACACTGCCTAACTTTCATTAACATATATTGTCACCTTGCTTAGGGGTGTTTCACTAACTCAATTTTTAAAAAAAATTAGTTTTTCACTGTTTTTTATGTAATGTATTGTGAGAGAATGACTTGTCTCGGTGTTTGAAAAAAACAGTTTTTTGTTAGTGAAACACCCCCTTAGTGTTCCAATACGGGTGTCTTTTAGCTTTTTGGTTTTTCACGACTTTTCATATAATATGTTGTGAGAAAATGATTTATTTCGGAAATTGTAATAGACTAACTTTTTGACTTTTTGAGTTAGTGAAATGGGGCCGTCATCCGCCCCTTTTTAAGTGTGTCCTTAGGAAGCATGCATTTCTTGAACGTAAAATATTGTATTTTCATAGAATTTAAAAAAAAATTTGCATCAAATTAGAGTGCGCAATAAGAACTTTTATTCAGTGGAAATTTTATACTAGAAAAATAAAGTAAAAATCATCAGTTTTAACTTAAAGCTATTCTATCCGTTCCAAAATTATAGTCCGGAATGTGAAACGATAAATTAAAAAATAATACATTTTTTTAAAAGAAAATTTTCAAAAATATTTTTTTAATGAGTTAAAAGAGTTAATTGATATCTAATACTTTATTAGTTTTTCAAACTTTTATTTATCATTCAAAAGCACTCATTAAAGTCTTTTTTGAACTCGAGATTACCCGGGTTGCTGGCAATATTCCAGTGCACACAGTGATAGCCCCATGGAGAAAATTCTTTCCAGATCTTAAGACACAGTCACGTGCCACCAAACATTCAAAAATACAGTGGGTGGACATATGAAAATTGAAATTATGATGATGTGACGAATCATTGTCGGTGCTATTTAAGGAGACTTACTTTCTCAAACTAGTTCAAATCAATGTAGGTACTCCTTATCACAACGATATAGATAAGGATATGCGTGTAGAGAGGAACTCTCTAGTCCGGGACCCTTGGGTCCGGAACTCATAGTTCTGGATCAAATTTTCATGATCTGAACCGTCCAATGTGTTTAAAATGTGTTTTCCAAGGTCCACGTGAGAAATCTTCAAAAAAAAATACCGGGAAGGACTTGATCCACGCAATTTTGTAAATATGCAGTTTTTGCGAAGAATTACGTGGATCAAGCCCTTCCCGGTATTTTTTTTTTTGAAGATTTCCCGTTGGAATCTTGGAAAACACCTTTTGAACACATTGGACGGCTCGGATCATGCAAAAATATCTTTTAAAGGCTTCAAAATAATGTTTATCAACATCTGATTGAGTTGATTTTTTACATAATAACATTAAAAAAGTTTTTCTATTGTCAGTTCATTGGGCTGACAATAAACACACATAAAGATAAAAAAAAAAACACACACACACACCCCTAGATACTTTTCACTTACTTCAATACACTTTCACACTTTTTAATGCACTTTTCACACATTCAGGGGGTGTTCCACTAACAAAAAACTGTTTTTTCCAAACACCGAGACAGATCATTCTCTCACAACTCATCACATAAAAAACCGTGAAAAATCAATTTTTTCAAAAAACTAGGTTTATGAAACACTCTCTCAACACTCTTTTTAAACTTAATGTCAACCCAATGTGCTGACTTTAGAATTTGCCTTATATTATTTCTATACAAAGAAATCTGTACGCACAGTACTGTCCATATCACAACTAAGCAGTTAGTAGGTATCCTTTTAAAATTATCTACAAAGTTTCTAGTGGACGTTAAATTACGCTGGGGCCGACTCTTATCCAAATCCAAATACTAAAAGTGAATTCATGCTCTCCACTTCTGTCCTTCTTTTTTTTTTTTTTTTTCTTTTTTTTTTTAAAAAAAACATCACCTTGTTTTTGAATAAATACCTGAATTATTCTAAAAAAAATACAGAAACGTGATGATTATGAAAATAATGACGAGTTTATTTATTTACTCCTAGTGCCTTGAAGGGTTGTCCTGAACTTTTGACTAACTTGATCAACCAGAGAGCAATACCATAAGCATCTGAATATACATGAAGTCCCTCTTTTGAATTAATCATATAATCTTTTTTTTAATGTTTTAATTTGTCTTGACGATAGAAATCTAGAAATAATTAATTCACTGAAAAAAAAAAAAAAACAACAACAGATATGATTAGTTTTTCAAAGTCTTCTAATTTTCCATCTTTGATTCATATCTTTCGCTTTTTATTTGTCCTTTGCTAGGACGAATTGGAGAACTTATGTTGACCAAAAAATTAAAAATATAATCACATCATTGATTTAGTTTAGTTGATAGTTTTTAAATATTCATTCCTTATGTTTTTAAATATAGTCGACTATGTCATTTCAGGTTGTCTCATAATAAGTGTGTGCTTTGAAAAGTTAGCGCGTAAAGTGTTAATAGGTAAAAGTGGAGAATAAGTTTTGAAAGTGAATGACGCAGGTCTACATCTACATCAGCGAAAGTAAAATTTTAGTATGTGAAAACTGTAAGGTGTGAATAAAAGTTAATGTGAAATATATAATGATGATGTTTCTTTAGTAAGTTGGACTCACGAAACAACTCATTTAAAAAACAAAGGAGGGAGTAGCATGGTATCAGAGCAGACAATAGATTATGTGTTCGAACTTTACTGCCTATCTAATTATTAAAAACTTGCAAGTTTTTAGTCCGCTTATGGAGTAATGGGTGCTAATACAAGTAATAAAATTACTCTCTCTAACATAATATTAAACTTTTAAATGAGTTGGTGGTTAACAATACAATAGTGACCACTGACTATATTATAGACAAACGAGTACGTACCATGAGGCCGTAGACAAACAACTGGATGCCGCTGTTGGCGAGGGAAGCGGCAGCGAACTCGAGATTACCGAGTTGGCCGCAGTAAATCCGGGTGGCTATCGACATGGCGTTGTTAATCAAGTACATCATCACGGCCGGCCCAGCCAAGCGTAATAGGAGCATCAACTCAAGCTTGGTGGCCAGCCGGAGTCGCTTCAAGACTGGTACTTGGGTGTCTGACAATACATTTTCTAGCTCGGAGCTCGATGAATGGACTGTGGTAGACGGTGGTTCCGGTGGTGGTGATATGGTGGCGTGTAGGATGGGTCGCTGGAGACCATTAGTTTCAGACCCCATGCTTGACACCATCCCAAATGCGGTTTGACAGGAAGGTCTATACGTTTGTTTGTTTGGTTCACATTTAATGGGGTTTTATAGGAGACTCACACACAGGCAGAGGCAGGCAGGCATAGTGAATAGTGATCACAAAAAACAAAAACGAGTAAACTGCATATTTTGTTTTAAAGTGCTATGGTTTTATTTTTTTAATTTCAAGCATAATTTTTTTATGACAACCAAGTGTCCACAAGAGTTTATGCGCACCTTGACAAATACTGGGAGAGTAGTCCACCATCAACTAACGAAGACCCCATTTAAAACAACAGTAAAGTTTCGTATGGATTTGCCTCAAAAAAGCTAATAGTACCTAAGATGTTTCTAAGCTAAGACCTTAGAAAATGAGCAAATTCTTGATACCCAAGCCTTGACCGCTAGGCTAACCCCGTGGGTTTCCTTCATAAATTTTTATGGACAGAGATTTTCGCAATCCACGTATTATTATTTACATTCCACTTGTGAAGTACAAATAGTAATACGTGGAGTGCGAAAATCAATTTTCAAAATTATTTGGAATATATATGTTTGTTTAAGAATTAGATCAATAGTCAAAAGGATACATTCTTGCTAGATACCATAGAAGAGCTTAGCCACCTTTTTCGAATTTTATCAAATATATAGTTGTTAGTCTTACCCTTTTTCTCATTTTTTCTAATGAAGCCAAAATTAAACCAATAAACTAGTTTATTTTCTGGTTTATTCAAAAAAATATTATTTTTAACTATAATTATATACTCTTTGGATTCGCTTCGTCGAAACGAATCCATAAACCACAAAAACTTGACGCAAAACTTATAAATGCAATTTTTGTTTCCTGATCAAACCCATTCCCAGCCAATGGAAATCAATTTTTTTTTTTCTGATCAAACCCAAACCCATTTGGTGGTTGCTCTGAGATTTCCGGCCAAAACAGATCCAGATTCCGGCGAGCTTATGCCAGCATGCCACGATATCACCACAAAATCGCAACTCAGGCACCTCTGTTCGAACGTAGATGAAGCAACAGAAAAATGGTGTCAATCGACTTCTGGGATAAGGAGGGGTGTTTATGTCAAAATTGCTCCCTTCTACTTCCGGATAACTTTTGGGGAGGGTGAGGGGAGCCCAAAAGTTATTAGGAGAGTGACCTTGGGGAGGGAAAGCTAAGAGGGGATGAAGCCATACGAGGGGAGGCAAATAAGGTTTCCAAACGGAGGATATGTGTGGGGCCCCCCTCTTATGAGGTGGTGAAAACTTATAAGGGGGAGATATCCTCCATCCAAACATGGCCTCACATTGAAATGTCCCCTACCCACCATGGACAGATGGACACTAACATTAGTAGGGCAGTGTCACTGTCATTGACACTTAAGGACAGTGACACTTAAAAAAAATTGAACTTTAGTGATACAATGATGATGTCACTTGTCAGTGACAATCTTTTAGTGCGTTGTGACTAATTCTGTGATTAGTGACAGCTTAGTAAAAAAACTGTTACTGAATACTCTTTAACAACACACTTTTAGTGATACATTGTTGTCACTGAAACTCAATTTTTTTTTATGGTAAAAGTTGTACTCCATATTTCTTTAAACTTGAAGAGAGAGAATTGCCTCTTCAGTTTGATAAGTCATCTATATTCAATGCAAAATAATAGTATAAATTGGCAAGAAATAATGAGCAATAAATTCAAATCTTATAAGTTGACAAATTATAAATTTAATTTGTTGGCCCCGTCGGATTCCAATACAAATTTTTAATTATTCATATCTTCCAATCTATAACGCATTTATGTGCAATATGGATCTTATTTGATAAATTCGATTAGTTCTATTATTCAAAGTTTCTAAAATCTCTAAGAATATTATAGATTTAAATGTATGAACAGTTAAAATTGTATTAGAATCCGAACAGGACAAACGATTTAGGATAGATGGAGTATATAGTAAAAACTGGCTACGAGTCGCGTATACATGTTATAGGTTGAAGAGAATTTATAATGATAAAGATATTGAATCGAAATTTGTAGTTAAAAAAGAGATTAACTGTGAACTTGAAGTTAGTTTGATTGGAGGTAGAGATTGTGTAGAAATTTTTATCATTATATTTGTCTTGGTTGAGTCGGGAGAGGGGATTTGATGTGGTAATTAATCGATTGAAATGTATTTTATTTGGACAAAGTGGATTATGAAAGACATCTCCTCTCCCCTTGAGTCTGCCAATCCTCTCATTTTAAAGGATCCCAAAGTCTATCCAGACTTCAGATTCTTTTTTTTAAACGGCAAAAAAGATTTTATTAATCAAATAGTATGAAAGATACAAGATTAAACTGGGACTACAGACTTAAGTTTAGAATGGACTAAATTAGTTTTTGTTAAAGACCGTCGGCATTATCTAATTTTTACTAATTTTTTTTTTTTTACTTTTCATCAAAAATTTTATATCATATCGTTTGTCTCAACGAGGAAAATCTAAACTCCTAATTACATCATTTTTTTTTCTCTCTTGGAAGTACGTGCAAATTGACCGGTTGGCAAATTGTAATTGAAATACTAGTAGAGGTCATTTGGAACATTAATGTCAAATATAGTACATGATTTACCATGACAAAAATGTTGTCTTCCACTCCAATTGTCATACGTACACATCAAATCTATCTTATATTATTTACCCAAAAAAAAAAAAAAAATCTATCTTATAGTGCTTTTAATTTAACGCATGTGGCCTAATTCTTAGTTTATATCTTTAAAAAAAATAGAGCATAAAAATCATTTCCAAATCCCTTAGTTTATATATGTTTTATTATGTGAAACTTTTTTTAAAGGAATTATCAAAATAAATTTTTTAAGGGAGTTATTCTGAGAAACTTTAATCCATAGAAAATGGTACACTAAAGTATACGTGGAACTTATTGAGTTATTGTATTTATCTTCTCGGGTGCTAATTATTTGTAAACAATGAATTAATATATACTAGTATACTTCCTCCGTCCCTTTTTAAGTGTATTGGTTCATAAATCCAACTTGTTAAAGAGATATCATCATTACACCTTTCCTATAAATTTTTACCTTAATTTTAAACTTTTCGCATCAATTTTTGGATTCGGGGATCCCGTAGTGCGCCTCCGCACTACGGGGTTGTAGGGCGGCCAAAACTACGTCATTTTGGGTGTGCAAAGAGAGCACCACTACTTAATCCCTCAAAACTACGTCATTTAACCTAGTTTTATTTGTTGAATTCCAAAATGTGAGCATTTTTAAGTGGGAGTTTATTTCCTTCAAAATCAAATTTGATTTTTGATTTCTTCTATACGTGAACATAAAAGTCTCTTATTTTAGATTGAGGTTGGTTTGTTTGTTTTTATTTTAGGAGTAGAAGTTTTCCCCCCTAAAACCTGGTTCTCAAAACAAAAAGTCTACAATTAAACACATTTTTAAACTTCTTAATTTTTGGGCTTCCTTCGGTTTTTTAAAACTAATGCCCGTTTGAGATGAGAAGGGGTTACAATGTGTAAGAATAAGAGTCAAGATGTGTAAATTGTCAATTGTGTTTAGAAATTCAAAATTATGTCACTTGTTATATTTAGGGGGCTTCTCACAAAAACACACTTAGCTACAATAGTACTAGTGAATGTTCGTGCCTAAAGACACTTTGTAAAAACTAGTATTTCTACAAAATAGATGAATTTTATTAGCTTATGTTGTCTTGTACAAATTTAAAGTCACAAATAATTTTCTAGATTTTTAAAAGGTCCACAAAAAAAAATATTACTGTTAAACTTGACATAATCCCAAGAGAGAGAAAATGCTATGATTCTAAACATTTGCACACCAAAAACGACGTAGTTTTGCCGCCCTACAACCCCGTAGTGCGAAGGCGCACTACGGGATCCCCGGATCCTCAATTTTTACCTCTACTTTTCAAAATTATCCGTCACTTTTACCCATTAACTCTTTACTCACTAACTTTTTAATAGGGAAAAATAATAATTGTACAAATTTTTACCCATTAACTTTTCAAAATACATGCTTACTTTGGGTACAATCCAAAATAGAATACTCGAAAAAAAAAAAAAAGGACAGTGCGAGTTATTTTATTTATCCATAACTGAAGAGCTCTTATAACAGAGGGTTTTCCTCAATTTGGTGTGTCATTTGGCAATTTGGGACGATTTTGCCCTTCCATAACTGAAGAGGCCTTATAAGAGAGGGTTTTCCTCAATTTGGTGTGTCCTTTGGCAATTTGGGACGATTTTGCCCTTCAATTGAAAATCTGGGCTGTTGGATTGGCTGTAATTAGGTGTTTTGAGTATGGGCAAATGAGTCTTTTGGTGTTTGCTAATACCCTTTTCTAACTTTTGTTTTATTGCCCTCTATGTCCCTTCTCACTTTTTACGAGAGAGAGAGAGAGAGAGAGAGAGAGAGAGAGAGACGTGCGTCATTTTTATGGGTCGGATTTAAATGAATGGTCCTGAGTTGATTCGATGACGGGGGAAGATGAGTGGACAGAAAAATCTAGTGGTTAGGTGGAATGTCTACAAACACATCTACATGGTTGGGGCACTACGGGTACAGAATTTTTTTGCACAGAAAATGTACAACGGCTTTTGGGACCCACTTTTGGGTTCCACACGAATAATCTGAACCGTTAAATAATTTCAAAATAATTTTTCCTAGGGCCGCACAAAAAATCAGCTAAATTGGATATGTATAACTGGTCGATCCAAAATTCCAAGTTTTCATTCATACAGTTTTGGATGAAAACTTGGAGTTTTGGATCGACCAGTTACACATCCAATTGAGCTAATTTTTTGCAAGACCCTAGTATTTATTATTTTAAAATTATTTAACGGTTCGGATTATGTGTGTGGAACCCAAAAGTGAGCCCCAAAAGCCGTTATTCATTTTCTGTGCAAAAAACATTCTGTACGCATAGGTTTACCCTTTTAAAAACCTCTCTAAAACCGATGGTACATGGGCCCCTCCCTCTGATACATTTTTCCATGGGACTTTTTCCGAACCATCCTATAGGAGCTGACAATTTAGGCACAGATAAGATACCGACGATGCTTTTGGATCTCATACGAATAATCCAAACCGTTTATTTATCTTAAAATAATTTTTCGAGTGGCTCCTAAAAAAATCAGGTCAATCCGATGTACGTAAGTGGTTGATCCGAAAATCCCAAGATTTTTTACGGGACATTGGATTGAGCTGATTTTTTAAGGGACCACTCGAAAAATTATTTTAAGATAAATGAACAGCTCGAATTATTTGAATGAAACCCAAAAGTGGATCCCACACGCTGTTGGTATCCCATGTGTGCATAAGGTGTCCGTGACTATGAATTTACTGGAAGATCGCACATGAGGAAAAGAGTGCTTCATTATTTAACACTTTTTTACTGTTACTTTTCTGACACAGTTACTGAGGAAACCGAACAAGGTTTTACAAAAAAAAGGTATCCAGACCGGTTTTGGGAACCCAAACGAACACGCCGCTACAAACTAAAATTACTCCAATGAGGTTTCCTAAATAAATAACTGGGTGTGTTTTGGCCTACATAATCTATTAGGATTATTTTTTCGCCTTTATTAAATTATTGCCTAACATGCTAGCTCCACATGAGTGCCTTCTCAGCAGATTATTGGTTGGCTTAAAGAGAGAATTCTATACCTGTTTTAGAGTAGTGTAGTTGGTCTGGGTCATCTAGTTACATGATGTCTACCCGTGTCATAGTACTCTCTACTTGGTATAAGATGTGATTCAAAACAGTATCAGACAGTTTCTGCTTCTGCAGGGAAGCCTTGTCAATTGTGGAACTACCGAGATAGCTGTATGGCAAGATCTCTCACAAAAAGACGCCAAATCATTTTATGGCTGGATACAGTGCCGGCCCCGACATTTGGGGTTGCCCAAGCCCGACCTTAGCTTGGTTGTCCACTTAGTATTAAGTTATAAAAAATTAAAAGGCATAATCAAACAACAAAACAAGAACAAAAACAAGGTTACATTATACTTTTAACTTGAATTACATCAAAATTCAAAATCAATTGATATCATGTACATTTACAGAGACAAGTTAGTGGGTATTTGTTCTTAAAACTTGAATCTGCTTCTTTAGTTTTGAGTTTTCTCAAAGACAAAACCCTCAGTTGATATCATGGGTCGGTTGGTTAGCCTACAGGCAGTGGGTTAGAACTCGAAAAGCCCTCTCCAAAGACTAATAATGCTTCTTTCGTTCTTGGTTCTTCCACGCAATGCCTCAACGACGTGAAGAACTGAAGATCGGCAGGAGGCTTTGTGGGCAAGTTCCCAGGTTGTTTTCCGAAATTTTTGATTTTACGAGTGAGGTCTGAGGAGTCCTCTGTACGCCTCTTTTCACTTTTTTTTTTTTCCTTTATGCCCTCCTAATTTTTGCGCTCCTAATTTTCTTTTTATTTGCTATTTACCCCATGCATTGAAAACCTTCTATTTGCCCTCCTAATTTTCTAAGTACCATAATTTTTTTGAAAGTGGGTGAAAACTATACATATCCCTATTTTTATTTTTATTTTTATTTTTTGAATTCGTAAATTTTTTTTGAAAGGAAACTATAAATATGCCCCCCACAATTTTTTCGGTGGATTTCTATTTTTTTTTCTATATTTACAAAAAAAAAAAAAATTGTTGCCCCTCGCTGGGGGTTGCCCGAGCCTGCAGGCTTGCGGGGCTTACCCTTGGCCGGATATATATATATTTTTTGTGAATCATCCTAGTATCTAGGGGTGAAAAAAAAACCGACGGGACCCGAACCGAGCGAAAAACGGGAAATTCGGTTCGGTTTTCGGTCGATCCAGCCTGGAAAAAAACCGAAAAAACCGAAATGCATCTCGGTTCGGTTTCGGTTTTCCGGAATTTTTGTTAGACCGAACCGAAATACCCTAAAATCATCCCGATTTGGACCGAATTATCCCGAAACCACCCCTATTTGGACCAAAAACCACCCCTCTCTCGCTTTCCTGAAATTGACCCGCAAAAAATAACAAATCACAACCGTCCATCTCAATTTTAACGCCGGACCGAAAAAACCGAAAAATCGGAAAAAAACCGAAAAAACCGAACCACCCCGAACCGATCGGTCCATTATTTTTTTCGGTCGGTATCGGTTCCCGGAAAAATCACCCCGAACCGATCGGCTCGGCCCGGAACACCCCGAAAACCGAACCGACCGATTTTCACCCCTACTAGTATCCTACCGAGACGAACAAAAAATTGACTCGCAACCTAACAATAGAGAAAGCAAGTAAATAAAGACAAAAGGTGACCCAGAAATATTACTAGGCCAAAACATGCCTATCAAACATTTTTAAAGGTGGGTGAACATTACGTCCCATCTTTCCGTTTCTATCTCAATAATCGGGAAAGTTTATATCTTAGAACCTGACATTTTAACTAATCATGTAAAAAATCAACGCAATTGACATAGATCCTTCTGCCTATCACAAGTGTTGGAAGTGCGAAAATTAAAAAACTAATAAAGATTCCTTAGAGCAGGTGCTACACTATAGGGTTTGTAGTGTGGCATGTGAGTGGTCAATTGCGTAATCAATGGTCCTGATTTCATATCGACACCTGTAGATCTAAGTCGTCTATTGCCAAAATGAAATCCAAATCATTGATGGCCGAGATCAATGGCTCAGACGTTATACTACAACTCTATAATTGTGGCACCACACTACAAGACCGAAGTGTCCTAGTCACCAGGATTACTATGAATGTAGAGTTCACCTCTCCAAAGATAGTAGATACCAGTCAACACTCCTTCTTTAATACTCCCTCTGTCCATTTCTAAGTGTTTCGTTTTGTAAATCCAACTTATAAGATAAACATTATCATTATCTTTTTACATCAACTTTTATCTCTAATTTGTATATTTCACATCAATTTTTAACTCCATTTTCCAAAACTATCGTCTACTTTTACCCCTTAACTCTTTACCCATTAACTTATCAGAAGGGCAAAATAATAATTAGGGAAAATTTTAAAAAACCCCCTGAACTTTACACTCAATGTCTCAAAACCCCCTGAACTTAACTAAACTTCAATCGCACACCCAAACTTTCACTCCGTTAATCAATTTACCCCCTACCATCCAAATCCGTCAACTTGCTAACGAAAATTGCTGACTTGGACTGTTTTTCCGTTATGTTGCTGTTAAAGATGATGAGATGGCTCATGTTGGGCCCCAACCTTAACTTAATGGAAAAAAACAAAGGAAAAAAAAAAGATAAAAGAAAAACACGTCTTCTTCAAATGCCACGATAGCATTTGCTTGATGATTATGGAAATTAGAAGAAACTGTTGTTGCAGTGTTTCCAAAATTGACACCATTACCATTGTTATGATGAAGAAGATGATGGTGATTCAACTTGTTGATGTTGTTGTTCTTGGCAAACGTGCTCTTGTTGTTATGCATCCAAACCTTGAACACCCCCTTTTCCACTCCGATTTCTGCACAAAACCCAGAAATCAAATCCTCGTCTTTCCTCTGCATCTTCCACCCGACCCTCTCCGCGAATTGCAACATCTTCTCCTTCTGATTTTGACTGAACTTCGTCCTGAACCTCTTCCGCCACCCGGGATTCGAAACGGAGTGGTTTATCCTCCTCCGCCACCGCCGCCACCGCTTAAGGCGAGGAGCATGTAGGAGGAGGAGATCGGGGGTGGAGAGGCTGAGTTTGATTTCGTTGGGCTGCCGCGAGGCGGATGATGAGGGGGAGGTGGTGGAGGGTGGTGGCGGTGGTGCGGTTTGTACTCGATGATTTGGTGGGTAGACGACGGCGGTGGTGGCGGTGCGTCGGTGTCAAGGCGGTGGAAGTTGCGGTGGCAGCCGCACGCGGCGCATTTTAGGGAGGTGGGGTTCGTCGGGTCGGAGGAAGGGGCGGGCATGAACTCGCCGCAGCCGTCGACGGCGTGGCCGCCCATGGTGGCGGCGTGGTTCTTGAGGCATTCTTTGGTGGCCGCCCAACATTTTTCTTTTTATCTTTTTTTTTTCCCTTTGTTTTTTTCCATTAAGTTAAGGTGAGCCATCTCATCATCTTTAACAGCAACATAACGGAAAAACAGTCCAAGTCAGCAATTTTCGTTAGCAAGTTGACGGATTTGGATGGTAGGGGGTAAATTGATTAACGGAGTGAAAGTTTGGGTGTGCGATTGAAGTTTAGTTAAGTTCAGGGAGTTTTGAGACATTGAGTGTAAAGTTCAGGGGGTTTTTTGAAATTTTCCCTAATAATTATATAAACTTTTACCCATTAATTTTCAAAACACACTTATTGAAAGATATCCCAAAATAAAATATTAAACTACTAAAAAGGGACGAAGGGAGTATCATTTAATGTGTATTAGAATCATAGGAGCTACCAATTGCAAATATGCTCATATTGGTGACGTTATTCAATACTGTTTCTTATCAAACTTTTAAACTGAATATTAAGTAATTTTATTAAGCGCTTAGTAATATTGAATTGAATTAATTTTTTACATACTCCAACAATTAAAATATGTTATTCTAAGAGATAAACTGTTCCGGTTATTGAAATAGGATTTAAAACATGACTGTAATATTTGTCCACTTTTATGGGTGGGTGAACAAACTCAAACTCCATGCCTAGGCTTGAGGTTGAATCATTGATTAGTGAATGATACACCAATCATTAAGAACAAGATAAATGTAGTGTTTTGCAAGCATTTCTAATTAAACTTGGCACGACATTGAGCTGGGCGGATCAAGAATCATTGTCACGTGGGGACAACTTTTTAAATACTAACATTTATTGTCCAAACACTTTAAGGGTGTGTTTGAAATTTGAGGAAAGTGAAGAAAAGAAAGGTAAGTTAAAAAATTTCAAATTTTGTTTGGAGAGAAAGAACGGAGAAATAAAAAACTAAGTATTCTGAATGGTGAAATTTTCCTACCACTTTTCTCTCACTATCCTCCTATTTTATTTTCTCTTATTTTCATTTCTCTTCCACATGTTCCAAACAAACCCTAGCCTGAGGGTACCCCACATGCCCCCAGGGTGTTTGCTAGCTTATTTTAGTCTTTTGACAACAGAAAAGTCTAAGTACCCAACAAACATACCTAGAATTTACTCAGAATTTGAATACTGTAGAGGTCCGGTTATCCGAGCATCTTTCTACATAAGAGACACCTCTTTGATAGTTACCGAAAGGCTATCTTCGAGGGACTCTTCGGATGGACGATTCGACACTTTCAAGAGAAACAAAGTAGGGCTCCGGTCCACTGGCTCGGATATATGCTGAGACCTACCCTGCACTTGACTCGCCAGTAACCCTTCAGGGTTGGTACTAAGAGACCTCGGGGCGTATCCAAGGGGTGACCTAAACCGACTTAGTGATGTCGAAACATGTCGAAAGACCAAATGCTGAATCAGCAGAGCAGTTAATGCTGCATGTGCGCGTAACAAACCGTGATCATGACAAGTGATGTCATCCGAACGGTTATGACACGCATAACGATTTTACTAGAAGAATGTGTTCGATGTATATTCCTTCGGGCTCGTCATCGTGACATCAGCCGAGCGGTTAAGTCACGTGACGAGTACAACTGTGCTTGGAGAACAAGCCAAGGCACACCTATAAAAGGCAACCTCGATCAGAGAAGAAAGGTATGCACAACTCTCTCCACTAAACCCTAGATCTACACTTCATCTTCTTCGACTAACTTGACCGTCGGAGTACTGTTCTAGGCTCTAAGGTCCAGTCCGGTGCTAACTGTGTGTTAAGTGTGCAGGCCTAGGCACGACTTGAGTCTGAAAGCATCATCTTCACCGCCATTCATCAACCGGAAGAAATATCAGAGAAAGAGGGCTGCACAATTGGCGACTCTGCTGGGGAACGGCTGATTTCCTCACTTTCTCGGCGTCCTTCTCTTCTTTTTGGAGGATACTCTTCCTCTCTTCCTCAGTTCTTCCATGGCGATCGTTAAAGATGACGGCACCGCCACTCCGGCCGGAGGTACCAATCTGGCTGGTGCTTTTCGGGTGGGGATCACCACACACCCCATCACGGGCTTAACCCTGAGCCCGAATCCCCTCGAAATCGTGCAGCAAATGCAAGAGCAAATGGCCGCAATGAAGCCTTAAATCGACACTCTGACAAAGAAGCCACCAACCGCCTCAGCCTCATGTTCAGGGGCATCGAGGCGACGACACAAGGCGGCGGCTCAGGCAACTCATCTTACTCACTATACCCAATGTCCTTCGGCCAAGGATCGCCTGGGCCAGCCGATCATCGTCACCGACAGAGTAGGGCGAGTCATTCCTCAAAGGGAACAGACCACCTCTCCGCGTAGACGTTCGAATTACGTAAGAACGGAGCGCACCACAAGGACGGGAGGTCACTCAACGTCAAGCTCTCAATCTACAACGGGGCGGTCCGGAACTCAGATGACCCGTCGCAACGACGCCCTAACCCACGAAAACCGCGACAAGGCTCTGGTACAATACGACGCAGATGGCCGAGAGATCTTACATAACAGATATGCTGGTCACCATGATCGACACGGTGATCGTCGCCGAGAGCATGATGACAGAGCACCATCAAAGAACGCTCATCGAGATCGAAGTCCTCAAAAAAGCTGAGATCACGGAAACCGTGACAATCCGGAGTACGATATGGATGATACTAGCGATTTTATAATCGTACGGGACCCACGTACAGGAGAATCCAAAAAATACCGAGCAGAGAGTCACCCCAGAGATTCCGAAAAATGAAAAGAGCACTCCCCATTGCTCGGTGAGAAAGACGAGCGGCACAGGCTGAACGCCAAAAGGGAATTCAGCATTGGCAGGCTTGTGAGGCCCCTCGTTCATCCGAGAAGCCAACAGATTCGATGTTTCGAAAAATCCAAGACTCACCGTTCATACAAGAAATCTAGGAAGCTCAGCCCCCGAGGAACTTCATCGTCCCAAAATTCACAAAGTACGATGCAAAATCTGATGCAGTGATGCACCTTGTGCATTACCGACTGCTAATGGGACTTTATGGCTACGACGAAGCCATGATGTGTAAGGCCTTTCCAGTGAGCCTCCAAGGAATTGGTCTAGTCTGGTTTAACCAGCTATAGACGAACTCCATCAGTTCGTTTGAAGAACTGGAAGAGGCTTTCACTGCTCGGTTTGTGACAAGTTGTACCCAGCCGAAAACAATCGATGCACTCGTGGGCCTAAAGCGACAGTCCAGTGAGAAACTGCGAAAGTATGTCGAGTGCTACTGGGAGATATACACTGCCATTGAAAGCTGTGACCAGCAGATGGCTGCCACATCTTTCAAATACGGCTTAGACGAGACCTCGACGATCTTTGAAGAACTCATGCTGAACCCTCCGGCAAACTAGAGCCGGTTAATGGAAACCATCGAAAAGTTTGCTCAATTGGAAGATATCATATCCGAGAGACGGCTATCCAGGACTACAGGCAATCAGAAGCCTAACGCGGGAGATTACTTGGGGAAAAAGCAGATTAACACAGTCTAAACTTGGGACAACAAAGGATGGAAGAGAGACCGAGAACCGTGGAAGCAACGTGGGCAGTACAAAGAGGATGAACCGAAGCCCCAGGAGTTCGTTGCAATAAGCACGGTGTTCAATCAACCCCTTTACAAATTGATAAGGGCTATCTCTCGGGAACCTTGGTTCGTTTGGCCGACCAATAAGCTGGGCACAGCGGCGGGCCAAACAGCTAACTTCAAGGTCAAGTGTACCTTCCACGATGAATTGGGACACTACACCACTGCTTGCCAACCTTTCAAGGAATTCCTCGAAAGGCAAGTTACACAGGGGCGCTTGAACTAGTTTATTGACCGACAAAAGACAGAGGCCCGAGCACAGCGACCACCGCAAGACAACCAACCGGAAGAAGTTGTTGTGCATGTAATCCACGGGGCTGCAACCAAGGAAAAAACCGCAGCACTCCGGGCATCACCGAGCTCAACCTCTCAAATCCTCATAATCGGTGGACACCCTAAGCGAATGTTCTCTGAACGCGATGAGCAATGGACAATCACCTTCACCGAGCAAGATCTAAAGGACGTCCAGCTGTCGCACAGTGATGCTCTGGTGATTTCCATTTACATGGGAATCCCCAAAGTCAAGCGAGTGCTCGTGGACCAAGGAAGTTCCACTTAGATCTTATACTATTCGGCCTTCAAGGCACTAAACCTGAACCCGGACCATCTGATGCCGGCCGATTCCCCCCTATTCGGATCCAACGGGAGTCCGGTCTGGCCGATGGGACGAATCACTCTTCCGGTGAAAATAGGCTCAAGAAACTTACAAGTGGAATTCGTTGTCGTTGATGTGTCGAGCCCTTACAACGCCATTCTCGGTAGAACCTGGTTGCACAAAATGAAGGCCATTGCCTCTACTTACCATCAAGTTGTTCGGTTCATAGGGGCCGAAGGATGGCAAGTGGATATTAAAGGTGACCAGATGGCAGCAAAGAGATGCCAGGTGAACGCGGTACACATGAAAAAGAAGGTCACTAAGGGAAAGAAGAAAAAAGAACCGAAACCAAAATCTATCGAACAACCGGAGGGACCGGCCTTGGAAGATGTTGGGTTGCCAGCCGAGGAGAAGGCAGTCGAGGACCTGGTGACGGTACCCATTAATGAAGAAGGAACTCGTTATTTCTCCTTGGATCAACATTAACAACCTTTGATAGAGAGCAACTGGTGGAATTCCTTAAAAAGAATATCGAGGTCTTTGCCTGGACACCGTATGAGATGTCAGGCATTGACCCTCAGTTCATCTCTCACTCACTCAACGTCGATCTTCTCCGGAAGCCTGTGGTACAAAAGCCGAGACGTTCATCTCCTACCCACTCTGACGCTGTTTTAGCTAAAGTTGGGAGACTACTAGATGCCTGGGCTATTCGAGAGATCTAGTATCCCACATGGTTGGCCAACACCGTGGTTGTACCGAAGAAGAAAGGGAAGCTACGCGTTTGCGTAGACTATACTAATCTCAATGATGCCTGCCCGAAAGACTGCTTTCAACTATCACAGATTGACCAGTTAGTCGATGCTACGATGGGATACGCTCGGCTCAGCATGATGGACGCCTACAGCGGATACCATCAGATAGCAATGGCAGTGGAGGGCCAAGAGAAGACAGCTTTCATATCTCCCCGAGGGACCTACTGCTACAAAGTTATGTCGTTCGGCCTGAAGAACGTTGGGGCTACTTACCAGCGCATGGTCACAAAAATGTTCACCAAGCAGCTTGGGGACACGATGGTAGCATACATTGATGACATGGTAGTCAAGAGCAAGCACATTTCGGATCACTTGGAGCATCTTGCTGATATTTTTTCTTTCATGAAAAAGCACAAGTTACGCCTCAATGCCGAGAAGTGTGCATTTGGTGTCGGCTTGGGCAAATTCCTCGGATATATGGTCACTCGAAGGGGTATAGAGGCGGATCCAAAACAGATAACTGCTATCCGAAACCTCAAATCACCGAGTACCATAAAGGAAGTACAAAGGCTCACAGGCATGGCCGCGGCGCTCAGTAGGTTTATCAGTCAGTCTTCGGATCTATGCCAACCTTTCTTCGATTCCCTGAAAACAAATAAAAGGAGTTTTCAGTGGACCGAGGAATGTGACCGAGCGCTGGTTCAGTTGAAAGAGTATCTTTCCAAAGCGCCCCTCCTCGTGATGCCCATTGACCAAGAAGACCTCTACCTCTACCTCTCGGTATCTGCTCACGCCGTGAGTTCGGTCCTTGTGAGGAAGGAAGGGGCTAATTTCTGGCCCATCTACTATTCCAGCAAAACTTTGAACCCCTCCGAGACAAGGTACCTCCCCCTATAAAAGTTTGTTTTAGCTCTTGTGACGGCTAAAAGGAAATTTCTGCCTTATTTCCATGCCCATACCATCATTGTAATCACCGAGTACCCTTTAAAAGCCATACTCAAAAGGGCCGACCTTTCAACTAGGATTTCAAAATGGAGCCTGGAGTTAGGAAACTTCGACATTCGGTATGAACCCCGAACAACTATCAAGGGACAGACTCTGGCGGATTTTATTGCTGAGCTGACACCTGAGCTTAAAGACAAACCCGAGATCAGCCTGAATTTACCCGAAGGAGACACTATAGAAAGCTCGATTGAAACTGGGTCAAGCCGAACAATAAAAGGGACTCTGGCTGTAGCCTAGAAACCTTCAGAAGACAGACAAGGCAAGGTTTGGAGAATATTCCAAGGTGAAGTATGGCGCTTACATGTGGACGGGGCATCAAATAGTCGGGGAGCTGGAGCTGGGATTGTGCTCGTTTCCCCGGAGGGTATCATGCATGAAAATGCTCTTACCATTGGATTTCCATCGTCGAACAACGAGGCGGAGTACGAAGTACTGATTGCCGGATTAAAGATGACAAAGTACTTAGGAGACGAAAAAGTGCAAGTCTACAGAGACTCACAGCTGATTGTAAATCAGATTAAAGATCAATACAACCTGAAGGACTCACGGATGATAAAGTACTACGACAAAGTATGAGAGCTAATAATGGAGATCGGTTTTTGTAGAGATTGAATGGGTTGGCCGAGAGCGAAACGCTCACGCTGACGCCTTGGCTTCCTTGGCAACAACTTGTAAAGCCTCTCCAGACCGAACCATTCTACTCGGAGAAATCGAATATCCGAGCATTGATAATGAAGTGAAGAAAGTCCTTGTCATAACCCTCGGTCCAAGTTGGATGGATGAAATCTATGCATACCTCAAGCATTAGAAGCTCCCGACAGACAAGAAGGAAGCCCACAGAATTAGATGCAAAGCCTCTTGCTTCTACTTAGATCCGGACGACAACATGTTTCGAAGGTCTTTCACAGGCCCTGACCTGAAGGTAGTCCATGATTCTCAAGTAGAGAACATCATTCGGGAACTCCACGAAGGAAGCAGTGGATGCCACTCTGGCGGACGACCCCTTGCCCACTGAGATCTCACTCAAGGGTATTGGTGGCCGAAAATGAAGAAATTCTCCGAAGAGTACGTCAAAAAGTGCGAACAATGTCAAAAACACGCCTCTCATCTTCTCCAACCTGCCGAAGTCCTGCAACCCATCACAAGCCCATGGCCATTTGCACAGTGGGGGCTCGACTTAGTGGGAAAGCTGCCGACAACTCCAGGTTCAAGTACATGATAACGGCGACTGACTACTACACCAAATGGGTGGAGGCCGAGCCCCTAATCACTATAACTGCTGCCGACGTGGAGCGATTTCTGTGGAAGAACATCATCTCTCGCTTCGGTGTCCCTTATGCGATCATTTCAGATAACGGGACCCAATTTGTCATTGAAGCAATTGTGGACGGTCGATTCCCACCGGTTGGTATTGTGATTTGAAAAATAGAGTCGCCACCCGGGTTTTTAGAAAATGGTTTGGGACCCGAGAAACCGTTTTGAAAAATGATTGAGAAAATGATTTAGAAAACAACTTGAAAACCAGAGATTCGTTTTGGATTCGGGAGCCAGGTTACGAACGGGGAAGGGTTTTAATGCACCCCGCTCGCCCGATGAAAATCGGTCTTTACTAAATATTTGTGGGATTTTTCGAAGATATTTTAATGCCGAACTTTATTCAAATAAACAGTTAATCATGCAAAGCAAATGATAATAATGAAAATAAGCAACATGCAAATCAAATAATCCAAACAACACGCCAAGGGTTCAAACTGTTTTGTAAAAGAAAGGTTTCAAAATTTCAGATTTTACAACAGTGTGTACCGTGCGGTACAGAAAGTGTGCCGTGCGGCACTATTCATCAATCCAACGGTCAAATTTTCAAAAGAGTGCCGTACGGCACTCCAACTGTGCCGTGCGGTACATGGGGAGTGTCGTGCGGCACTGTTTCCTTCACAAACAGTTCAAACTTTGGTTTTTCGACATGATTGAATAGAAGCACATACAAGGTATGAAAACTTGATCAAAACTAATTATTTTGAACTGGAAAATGATATGTTTGAATAGAAATTGTTCCTCCTCATTAGATTGCTCCGTACGAGGCGATGTTTTCATCCCGCACTCGGTACCCCTCCCCTCAGGGTACCAAAGCTAGGAGTTTTGGCGAAACGGGATTATACCTCGGTTTGCAATTCTCGGATTGAAACTCTTTTGAAACCTTCTGAACTTGATTCGGACCTCCTTTGGCTTCTAACTTCACTCTGATACAGCAGTAGGGATGATTGATTACTGGAATTAAATGGATTTATAAAGGTGAACTCGCGGTTTCGGACAAAAAACAGGGGAATTGGTTTTCCGAACGGGATTTCTTGGGTGAAGCTTGGAGAGTGATTCTGGAGATGGAAAATGAAAGTAATAGAGGATTCAGGAGATGAGTAAGGTAGGATTTTAGGGAGGTTAGCCATGGTTCTTCCTCACCATTTTTCTCCCCGGACATGGTTCGGCTAGATGAGCGTATCCTCCAAGCAAGTGTGTCGGCCAAGAAAAATGATTGTGGGCTACTCCTCCTAGCCTTTTTCCTCTCCAAGAAATCTTTATTGAAGCTGGGTAACGAATGTCAACAAAAGGAGCTGCTGGAGATTCTGCAGAAAGCTGTGTGACAAGTGACAGTGCCGTACGGCACACAAACTGTGCCGCACGGCACACTTACTGTGCCGTGCGGCACACCTGACCGCCAAAATTCAAAAAGTTGCTTGGGCTGTGCCGTGCGTGAGGGATGAGTACCGTATGGTATTGTTGACTTTGTTGACTTGGAGAATTTCAATCCGAGAGTCCTTCCGGGTGTTTCCTTTCATCATCGGGGATAAAAACATGTACGGGAGCCTCATTTTGGGGTGTCTACAGCAATCGAGAAGCTTTGCAAGAAAAATAATGTCCGGATATTTCACTTCTCGGTCTCGTACCCACAGGGAAATGGTCAGGCCGAGGCGTCGAATAAAACAATCTCAGCAGGAATCAAGAGACGACTTACTCTGAAGAGGGAAAAGTGGGCCGAGGAACTCCCAAAAGTTCTCTGGGGCTATCGGACCACACCCCGGCGCTCAACCGGCTGAACTCCATTCTCTATGGCTTACGGCATGGAAGCTGTTCTCCCCCTAGCCACCCTAATCCCAACAGCTCGGATAGAGAGTTTCGATGTGCCTACCAACGATGAGGCCATGGACATGGAGCTTGACCTAGCTGAAGAGCTCAGGGAAGAAGCACACCTGAAACATGCTTCCTATCAGCAAGAAGTCGCTCGGGGATATAACAAAAATGTCCGAATAAGGCCCTTCAATGTAGACGATCTAGTCCTTCGGGAGGTTGTCCAGAAATCTAAACAGACCAAGTTTAAACCAAACTACGAGGGCCCCTTCCGGGTCATTGAAAAGGCCGGACATGGATCCTACAAGCTAGCAAAGATGGATGGCACACCTATCGGCAACTCGTGGAATGCAACCAAACTTAGGAAGTTTTATACTTAATCAAAATTTTGTTAGAAAAATGTTTGTGCTGCATGTTTTGCCTCTTTGCTCTCGCTATCTATGGTGTTCAGATGATCAATGAGGAAAGAAAATTTCACAATTGTTGCTTATTCAGATTACTTTGCTGAATTGATTACCAAGGTTCGGTGTTCCTTCTAACACCTCGGAAACATCTTAGGCCCGGCGCCATGAGACAATCTTCAAGGTTCGTGTTGCCTCGGTTCCAATCCGAGCAATTGCTTCCTCTGATTTGTTTCGAAACAGGGGCTGTCAGTGGAAATTTTTTCCAAGAGTTGGAAAATTTTCATTCCATTTCGTGTTGCTTCGGTTCCAATCCGAGCAACTGTTTCCTCTGATTTGTCCCGAAGCAGGGACTATCAGTGGAAATTTTTTCCAAGAGTTGGAAAAATTTCATTCCATTTCGTGTTGCTTTGGTTCCAATTCGAGCAACTGTTTCCTCTCATTTGTCCTGAAGCAGGGCCTATCAGTGGAAATTTTTTCCAAGAGTTGGAAAAATTTCATTCCATTTCGTGTTGCTTTGGTTCCAATTCGAGCCGGTTCCAATCCGAGCAACTGTTTCCTCTGATTTGTCCCAAAGCAGGGGCTATCAGTGGAAATATTTTCCAAGAGTTGGTTTCTAAGTGTTGAGAAAATGTTCTTATACCAGTCAAACTGCTACTTCGGCACAAGCCGAGCAACTACTTTCCCAGCTTATCCCGAAGTAAGGGCTAATACATATGAATAAACAAACATATTCCATGCAATATTAAAATATCCATTCATCGGAAACATTCATTCCGAAAAGGCATAAGGAGAATTCCAAATCAAAATTTCCACCACTCTAGAGAATCCGAGGCATGGCTTGGTGGTACTTGTTCGGTGCCATCCTCATGAAACCTGTTTTAATTTACAAACCATCTAGAACGGCAAACTCCTAAATGTTCGGAGCCGTCCAGTCAAAACGTTAAGATAAAGAACAGTAAATATCCGAACAACTGTTTGAAACTTAAAGTTATCGCCTACGAGGTTATTTCTAGAGGATCATTCGAAGTACTTTCCGGAACGCTGGCATTCTCCGGTAGGGGTGGAGGGGTTTGGTCAGCAGATTTCTCTGGCTCGGGAATCTTCCCGGAATCATCTCCTTTGTTCAGGGTCTCCACTGCATCATCATCTTCTTTGGGGGTTTCTTCAGCAATCGGGGATTCTGGCATCTCCGACACTTCACGCTTGGGATTCTCGTCCGGAACTCCAAAGACGTCACAAGCGAAAGTGTACCCCTTACCGAAGCCCTTGTGCTCTCCATCCTTCACCAAAGTATAAATATCTCCAACGTAGGCCTGACCCACCTCTGCAAACCCAGCTGAATGGCCCTCAGTCCTCGCAGCTTCTAAGGCTTTTTGATGCCCGGCCCTCTCCTCCTCCAGTTGCTCGTCAACTTTCTTCTTCAACTCCATCTGCTTCGCAAGCTCACCTTTAAATCTCTCGTTCTCCTAGCGCAGGTCCTCAGCTTTTTTCTCGGCTGTCTCGACCTTCTCAAGCGCTGCATCAGCTCGGCGTTTTTACTTCTTCGCTGAGTTGCTGAGATCGAGAGCTTGGTCATAAAGTTTGAACATCGATTGTCCGGCCTACAGTACCAATCATAGCATCAGTATCAAAGAGATGAACAAAACAAAATAAAAAGAGCTCGGATACGGAAGAACTAACCTTCACAATTTGGGCGGTGCAGTGAAAGAGGTTATCTTCTAATTTGTTCGGTACCAACTCGAGATCTTTTTTCAGAGCTAGTCCCGGCAGAAGCCCCATTGCCAGACGAGTGTTTTCAGCAACACTGTCATCTTCCGTTATGACATTGCCATCTTTCTTCACCAAGGTTGGGGAGCAGGGACGTAGAGTACCCTCGACTTGAGAGCTGTCCGAGTGCTGCACAATGAACATTGCGTCAGCACCCCGGTCAGCCCCAGGGAGATCCTCCTCTATAGTGTGGATTTCTGATATCTTGACGCGCTTAGCCGCCTTCTCCTCAACCGAAGCCGTTGTTTTTTACCGAGCAGTTGTTGTCTTGAGAACGGTGACAACATGGACCTTGCTGGGTACAACCGAGGCGCTAGTGGTACCATTCTTCGGCGCATCCTTCTTCGCCTTGGATGCCATTTCTGCCAATTTTGCTTTTAAATCAATTTTTGGCGACATGATTTCCGTAGGCTCCGGGGAAGCTCTTTCAACTGGAAGCCTTTCCTAACCTCGAAGATTTTTTAGAGGTTTCTCTTCAAGTTGAAGTCGTTCGGCTTCAGAAATAGTTGGTCCTCGGTCGGATCTTGATTTCCTTGGCCTCTTCTTGGTTTTCTTCTTGATCCAGCTCCTGTAGGAAGGCTTGTACCCGAGAAGGTCGTGGGTTAACCTCCCCTGAACTTCATATATTGCATCGGCGCAGTTCTTTCTCGCTATCCTCTTCAATCTCCGAGAAACCAGAAAATGAGCTGCAAGAAGACCATCCGAGAGGTCAATACACGAAAACATGTAAAGTAAAGCAACAGGCAAAATATTCCCCTCTCGTAGTGGGGACTGGGAAGAGATCCTCATCAGGGGGCGCGACAAAGTCGCTGGAAACCACCACATGCAAGTCGGCCCATTTTTCAGAATCAAGAAGATGCTCCATAATCTGACGTTTCTTCAGACGCGTCATAAAAAAATATCTCCCGAACGATTTGTTTCGGGACACCACGTAGATCTCAAGGTGGTCCCAAACACTAAGGTCTAAATCGTCTTTCAATTTCATCTCATAAGCTGAGTTGATGACCTGGTAACTGTTACAAGTAAGCTGGTCCGGAGAGAGCTCATAAGCGTTCAGAAAAGCCCGGATGAGCTCGTTCATTGGAAACCGAACCCTTCCTTCGGTTATCACCATTAGAGGAACATTGAGATGGTTCAGTCCATAAACGAGCTCTTGGCCCTTCGGGTGAAGAGTCACCCTGACACCTTCCGGAATGTCGTACTTATCACGGAAAGCTCTGTAACCGGCTTCTCCGGTTGTGAAATAGCAAAGATAGGGACACCGTGGCTCCCTCTTCCCACTACTAGACGCTCCTTCGGATGGCCGAGCAGATTCAGGTACCTCTACGCCAATCTCGGCGACGATGAGCTGCTCAACCTCATCCGCAGCATTATCCTCCGAGGGATCGACACTTGTGGTCGAGGGTTCAACGCTAGTGGTGCTTGTTTCGGACGGTTCCCATTCCGACCGGTCGTCAGACTCTTTAGCCTCGCTATCATCTAAAAACTAGTCCGAGTCGTCTACGTCATCGTCTATGTGAATAGGGTCCTCGGGAGCGCCAGGGTTGGCGCTCGGTGGTATGGATTGAAGGGGCCTCTGATCTACTGGGGCTTCAAAGTCAACGGTTTTGTCGGGCTCTCAAATTATAGAAGATTCGTGCGATATTAGAAGCAGCAGTGCTTAAGGTTTCGAAATCAGAGCTCTCGGAGTCAGAAGAGATCTCAACGACCGGCGGCGCCAGACCTAGCAAAAGAATGCATGGGCACAAGACCATTAGCTATATGCAGGTCACCGAACCATTCGGGCCGAGTTATCTATACCTAATTGGCCCACCGGACAGTCGAGATCTCAGATTTTCGCTAAATATACGTACGAAGTGAAATCCCTCGGCACCCATGACCGAAGGAAGTGGAAAGAGCTATGCTCAAGTGCAATCGCTCGGCGTCATCTTCAACGAGAAACCCAGAAAACGCAGAGAAAACGTGGGAAAAACTCGATGAAAATATGAGAAAACAAGCAAATGATTGCAAAAACGGAGTTGGGAAAAAGTTTTACCTGAGGATCTAAAGAAAGCGAGCTGCCTCAACCTCAATGCGTGTGCAAAATCAAAGAATCTAGAGAGAGATGCTTTGAGGAATCGAAGGAGAAGAGAGAGAAAGTGTTACTCTCTCTCACGCTACCCTATTTAAGGGGGGCGCCCTGGTTTGAAAATTAAGGACTATGGGCGGGAAAATTCTCGAACGATAAGAAGGAACCCGAATCGGCGTGTTCTCAGCCAACTGGAGTGTGACACGTGTCCAAAAGGACGGTGCACCGTAGCAACCCTCTCCCAACACGTCAACAATACGGCGCGATGTGACTGCAGTTGTCACATCGCTACAGAAACCCTACTTATAGGGGACACGTGGCGGAGCCCGGATGGACGAGGAGCCGGCGAGGACAGAGAATCTAATAATGAGTCTTATCTCGAAACATGGGGCTCGGACCTGAAACAGCTCGGTTACCGAACATTCAACCCTTTCATTGGAATGTATACCAAACAAAGGGATTGAGGGGCTATTGTAGGGGTCCAGTTATCCGAGCATCTTTCTACGTAAGAGACACCTCTTTGATAGTTACCGAAAGACTATCTTCGAGGGACTATTCGGATGAACGATTCGACACTTTCAAGAGAAACAGAGTGGGGCTTCGGTCCACTAGCTCGGATATATGCCGAGAGCTACCCTACATTTGACTCGTCAGTAACCCTTCAGGGTTGGTACTAGGAGACCTCGGGGCGTATCTGAGGGGTGACCTAAACCGACTTAGTGATGAAACATGCCGAAAGACCAGATGCTGAATCAGCAGAGCAGTTAATGCTGCATGTGCGCGTAACAAACCGTGATCATGACAAGTGATGTCATCCGAACGGTTATGACACGCGTAACGATTTTACTGGAAGAATGTGTTCGCTGTATATCCCTTCGGGCTCGTCATCGTGACGTCAGTCGAGCGGTTAAGTCACATGACGAGTACAACTGTGCTTGGAGAATAAGCCAAGGCACACCTATAAAAGGCAACCTCGATCAGAGAAGAAAGGTATGCACAACTCTCTCCTCTAAACCCTAGATCTACATTTCATCTTCTTCGACTAACTTGACCGCCGGAGTACCATTCTCGGCTTTAAGGTCCAGTCCGGTGCTAACGGTGTGTTAAGTGTGCAGGCCTAGGCACGACTTGAGTCTGAGGGCATCATCTTCACCGCCGTTCATCAACCGGAAGAACTATCAGAGAAAGAGGACTCCACAAATACTAATGACCCAGATTCACTCCAACTGAATTTGAGCCATTCATTTTCAAATTCTGCATAAATTTTGTGTGTCTTTTCTGAGTATGTAGCGCTACTCAGCTATTTTAATTCAGGAACTCAAAACGAAGTAAAATCCAACTTGGTCACTCCTGGGAGACAACCATCGTTGGTTAGCTATTTTAGTTCAAGGAACTCATCAGTAGTAGTAAAATCCAACTTGGTCACCCCTTCCTATAAAGCGACCAATTTCTCTTGTACTTCTTTTCTGAATCTTTCTTTTTAACTTGTGTAGACACCCAGATTTTGAACCCAGGATGCGCTCGAGCATTCCCGATGATGAAATAGACCAATCGTGCATACCTCGAGGCTAAGAACAAGGCTTGAACTCACCGGACCACCCTAAACCATTCTAAACCCTCCTAGAACAACCTTAAACCAACCAAAATGACCAAAATACCCTTCAAACCATCCATAAACCATTTCAAAACAAACCCAAGCCTACACCATCTTCTAGTACATTCAAAACCCTATTTATTGATATATAATACGTCTCAATCCATTTTGAAATGAGGGAGATGTGTCTGTTTTACCAAAATGACTTGTTTTCCCGACCTTCTGAAGGTAAAATGGTCACATACTTGGATGTACAAATTATCTTGGGTTCAAACCACTTGGGTTAGAAAGTACATTCGACAAGCTTTCCAACGCTTCAAACCACGCACGAAACGGAGTTCGGTAGCACCCGGGGCGGCCCCGCAAAGTTTTACCTTTTGAGCAACAGCCTTGAGCGCTCAAACCCAAAAATCAGCCTTGAGCGCTCAAGCCTTGGACCTTGAGCGCTCAAACCCAAAAATCCCACCTTGAGCGCTCAAGCCCATGGCTTTGAGCGCTCAACTCTGAACCAGTGAAGAATCTGCAGAGTATCTCATCATGAGATTTCTTGCAGGGGGGAGCGTCTAACTGATTGTATACGTCTTGTACACGTATAATACATTCTACATTGCCCTATTCTACTCCTAAAACTACTCCTAACCCATTCCAAATACAAAACCCACTCTCTCTCTCTCTCTCTACACTTCTCTCCCACTCTCCCTTCTATATAAACCACCCATTGCCCACTGATTTCAGGGGACCAATTCCTACTCCAGCTCTCTCAATTCCTCCAGAAACTATCCCCTCTCTCTCTACAAAACCACCCATTCACCACCCAAACCACTTGCAAAAACCACCTCTCAAGCTTCAAATCCGACCATTGATCATCAATTAACCATATACACTGTCTCATTCACCTAGAATACCAACCAAAACCTCTAGAATCAACCACCATCAAGCCCAAATACAAGTTCAAGCCTTGATCATAGCCGAAAAGGTAGAAAATCATGTGAAAATCACTGTTTTGGTCTTGCTGAGGGAGACCAGTGGGCTCATTCAAGTTCCTCATACTTGAAATGAGCCTACAAGGCCAGAAATCAGAAAGCCACATTGTGGCTTGAGCGCTCAAGGCCATACCTTTGAGCGATCAAGCTGTTCTTGGCTTATTTGCACATTGTTAACTGTTTTGATGATGGATCATGTTTTAGTTCATTTCTGGTGTGTGTGGGTTGTTTTTTCCGGTGTTCATGATCTGAATCCCACTCTCTCTTCCATTTTCAAAAGTTTCCCTTACTAATTTTGTGATGATTCTTCTCTTTTCATCGATCTTTGAGAAATCAAACCCTTGTGTTTTGATCTGTTTATCTGTGAAAAGTATTTACAAACGTTTAATCTTGCAAAGAATGAGAAGAGAAGCTGCAAAAAGGGTCAAACTCACAGAAGTCAGAAACTGGTTTGAGCGCTCAATCCACAAGCATTGAGCGCTCAAGTTGGTTTGAAGAGATTGAGCGCTCAAGCCATCACCTTTGAGCGCTCAATCCCCATTCTGGGATCCAGTTTGTAAAACAGTTTAATTAGGCTTCATGTTCGTAATTTTTGGGATTGTTGTATAGTTTCTGCTATTTCTTATTTCTTGTGAATATTTGTATTGTTTTCCTTTGTTATTGTCATCATCATTCATGTAAATCATGTGCACAAGCTTCCACTTTAGATTTACATTTTATACTTTCTCACTGTTTACGTGATTCTCATCCCCGGTTCCTTATTTTCTTGAATAAATCGATTTTTAAACATTTTCAAAATCCCACAAAACATTTAGTAGAGACCGGTTCACGGACCGGGCGAGAGGGGTGCCTAAAACCCTTCCCCTCTCGTAACCAAACCCCCGAATCCGAGAAATCTTTGGTTTCACAATGGCTAGTAAAATCTTTTTCAATGGGTAACGAGTCATATCTTTATCGGTTTCTCGGGTTCGGACCTCAAATCCGGGTGGCGACTCTAACAATCTTCAATCTTTTCAAACGCCAAAACCGAACCGTTTTCCGGTGGCCCGTCCACAAGCTGGCGACTCTGCTAGGGAATATTGGTTAATATATATTTTATTTAATTACACTTGTGCAATTTTTATTACACTTGTGTAATTTTATTGAAATATGTGTTAATCAAAGTGGGTTTAATTCGAAAGATGTTTTGTGGGATTTTTTCAAATGTTTGAAATTTAATTTTTGCATTGCACTTGCATAGTTCTTAGCCTCGCTGGCGTATTTTGGCAATCCTGCCCGGCTTGCCGGTGACAGGGAATCCCGAAATGCCCAGCAGCCCTCGACCGTGATAAATCACATCGTCACTATCGTTTTTAATGGTAGGAGGCGGTTTTGATTTTGAGTCCGGGGTACCCTCGATAACCAAAACCAGCCTTTTGCATGTAATTAGCCATAGAACCCCACGTTTAGCAACCAACCCGTGCGTTGAGTTTACATGCTCCATCTTGTTACGTGCTATGTGTTACCGCTTTCCTCGCCATGCCATGTTGCATTCATGCATTTGCATTGTATATAGTCGTCGCGAGCGTTGTTTGTATAGATATTTCGTGTAAATATCCCGTTTTGTTTTAGTGCCTCTGCGGTTAGTAGGAGGTTGCCTTGGCCCGATGATGAGTCGTGTATCCCATATGCGCGTTGTTCTTACGAGTTAGCCTTTAGGACGACCGGACGTGGGAAAATTTGGATCATCAAATTCCTAAACACTGATCTAAACGGGTTTAAGGGACATTGGCCCGAGAAGGGTCAATCGCCCTTAGGCATCTGATCTTAGATCATTGTCGGAATTCGTGTGGATCAGAATTTCCCAAATCCGATCATCCGATATCAAGGACTTATCACTTAAAAGAAAACTTGAGGATTGGGGCAATCTTCCAAAGCTGTCGAATTCAGTCTAGGAGACTTTAAATCCACGGAGTTTGAGATACCTCCAGTGTTTGCCGTGCTCGAACGGCTCCCCGTGTCTCGGGCTAGCCTTAAGTGCATCTGTATTCGGATTTCAACAACCTTATTGCTCTGTCTCGGATGGTCTATAAGGAGATTGGCTCTGATTCCACGACGATTGGAATTTAACCTGCCTGTCACGACTTACCCGTGGTTGTTGTTTCGTACATCCGTGCAATGTCTTAAGTGAGACCGAGACCGGTAGTCTAGATCTTAGGACGACACGATGACAACGACACATGCACGACATTTCCTTCAATAAAACCAGGGGCACGATCTGAATTTGACCTTTTTGCTTTACTGTCAGTTCCGAGCCGTTCGTCCCAAAGAAACCTTACAATTCCCCGAGCAAAAGTTGACTCAACCCAAACCTCAAGACATGGATGTTCCAGCTGAAATCGAAGGACTCAAGATAGCTGTGAACAACCTGGGCAATCAAATCACCCAGCTCATGATCATGGTGCAAGACGTCCGTGACCGTCTTCCAAAGTTCCAAGAGAACCTCCAACGACCCGGAAAAAGCCCAGAAATGGCTGCAGCTTTGGCCAAGATCTCTGAACTAGAGGAATCTATCATGGAAGGATTCAAACCTATAGAGATGCACCACTGGGACGTTGAAAAGGAAAACCTCAGTCCAGAAAGCGAAATGACTTACTCCGAGAAGGACAAAACACCATTTACCAACAACAATGCAAAAGCCACCCCCAGCTCCACAAATATCAACCCCAACTTCACAACCAACACCATCAGCAAAGCCAAACCAACCACAACCATAATCCAAATCAACCGGCCTAAAGACCAACCAAGAAAATTCTCCCAATTCCCCACACCCCTGTCCTCGGTCTATGAGGAGCTTCTCATGGCCGGTCTTCTTAAACCACTCTCTCCAACTCCTTTACCTCGAAAGCTCCCAGCTTACCATGACCCAAACGCCTTCTGTACCTTCCATCAAGTGCCCGATCATGCTACCGATGATTGTCAACGCCTTCGTCATGAGATTCAAGATCTCATTGACGATGAAACCATCTCTCTTTTGCCACTCGAGTCCAACACCATATTAAACCCCATGCCTCAGCATAAACAAAACCTCGGCATCAATCAAATCAGCTTCACTTCCACTAAAAATGCTGCTTCAAGCTTCACCAACAATGATCCCAACCAAACTGAACCAGTCAACGAAGTCACAACCCAAATCAACCGCCCTCAAAGCCGACGAAGAAAATTTTCCCAACTCTCTGCTCCTTTGCCCTTGGTTTATGAAGAGCTTCTCATGGCAGGTTTCCTCAAACCACTTCAACCAACTCCACCCCCACAAAATCCCCCACCTTCCTACAACCCAAATACCTTCTGCATCTATCACCAAACACCCGGTCACCCTACCAAGAGATGCCAACACCTCCGCCACAAGATTCAAGATCTCATTGACAACGGATCCATCTCTGCACCACTGGCAAAACCAAATACCTCGCCAAATCAATAAACCAACAATGGCCATGCAATAATTCAATCTTCCACGAGTCTTGGAAAATTTCAAGTGCCGAGTCAAGTTTTCACTTCAAATTGAGTCAGTTTGTGTTTCGAGTCTGTTTATGTTTTTGCCTTCCTCGTCTATGTGTTTTCATGTTCGAGTCTGTAATGTCTTATTGTTATTGTCAAAAAAAAAAAGAAAAATTCAAAAAGAGAGTCAATCTTTGTAGTCCTGAACTACGCGCGACCTGATTCCTTGGAAAGGGATACATAGGCAACCCTTCGCGGTTCGGTCGTAACTATCAAAAATCAATGTTGTCCCCCGTTGTGTTAAAATTGTCAATCATAAACTTGGATTTTTGTAATAATACCTCAACTTGGAATTGTTTTCCACCATCATTTGAGAAACATGATAATCACTTCAAAACACGAGATGGATTTGGATTGAACTCTCGCCCGTACAAGGAGGATTTTCAATGGACCATTCCCCAGCGCCATCAAGAAGCAATGCTTTGACACAGAAAAAGCCTGCTAGGTTGAAAACCCGTAAGGGCGGTCTAGGCAAAAGTTAAGGCAAAAAGCTCGCTAGATCAAACTTCAAAATGAGATCTAGGCAAAAGTTAAAGCAAGCATGAGTTCTCCACATCAAGTTGCACAATTCAAAATGAAGAAAGGCATTCTTTGTTTGATTCCCCACATAAATATCCATTGCAAAGCCCTTTTGAGCCTGAATCAATTTCCTTGAAAAAGAACCCAGCTAGGCAAAATATCCCCACTTGGGTGAAACAAGAAATATGAAAGTGTCAAACACATGACAGCCAGCATAATGAAAGTGCCAAGGATATAAGCGCTTGAAGATTCAAAGTATCACAAGAATGAAAGTGCCAAACTCATAGGCTTGTCAAATACATGGGTGCAACAAGATGAAGAACACTGAAGAAATTTGAAACGAATGAAAGGAAGTGCTCATTTAAAGCAAGAAGAAGCACATGAAAGCACCCATCAGAAGCAAAAATGGCACAAAAAGTCCAAGATAGCTGCTAGCTCAAATAACCCCGAGGAAAAATGAGATGTTTTGAGCCTATAAGCCTTCCTTTGTTAAGCCCATAACCTTGGCCCCATCATAACCTAGATAAAATTCCTTTCAGATTGGAAAGTGCAACTTGATAGTGAGAATTCAAGTCAAAAGGGAACAGTCTAATCTCCCTTGAAAAAGTCAAAGCATTGTGCAAACACTGGCGTCATGCAAAGCAAAAATCCAAACTGGGGCATATCAACGAGTCTTCATCAGCAACCCTCTAAACTTGGGCATTTTGAAGGAAAATCAATGAGGCATCATCAGCAATCTGGGGCATGGGTTCACGACAAGAAATCTTGTGTTTTATTGTAGATTTGAATGAACATCACTTGACGGAGTAAACAATCACAAAATCAAAATCTAATTTTATCATGACAATTTCGACATCAATGGCGAAGCATGGTTGCCATCTTTCAGAAACTTTGGGTCAGCATAGTCTTCCATACCCCTCGAGTTGACATGTTCTTCCGTATCAACCTTTGCTCACTCGGGGCACCCCAATCAAGCCATTCACATAGTTGCTCATATCCGTCATGTCAACCTGGTCAATCAAATTCTCCAAGCCTTGTCTGTCACAATCCACCCCCTTGTCAAAAAGGCCGATCAAATTCCTTGGCCTTGTCGGTCTCATCAATGTCCATCCTTTTGTCCAAAAGGCCGATCGAATTCCTCGGCCTTGTAAAATTCCACCTCTTTGTCAAACAGTCAATCATGTAGTCTTAATCTTGTCTATCCTTGACTCGTGGAAACGATTTCAATGCATCAAAGAACCCGTGTTTGGGTACATGGTCAATTGGTTGTCAAAACCATCAGCAGAGCCGAGAAAGAAAATCAGAATTGAGGATCATCATCTATGGGGCGTGTCAGCCTAATGCCATTTCTGGGGGAAGCATACACCCAAATCCAGGACTGGGGCATAGAAGCCTAAAAGCCTCAAACCAATCCAAAACCCAAGTTTTGCTAAGCTCCAACCCAAACCTTGGCCTCAAGGGAAAGACAGTAAAGCAAAAGAGCCACCCATTGAGCCTCCTACTTTTTTAAAGAAGGAATGTTGTCGGTGTTGTCGTCGAGTGTCGATGCACGAGTCGCATACAATCGTCCTGCGGGACAGTTTTCAATCAATCATCCTCAATCGTCCTGAGGGACAACTTTTAAATCAATCGTCCTGAGGGACAACTTTTAAGTCAATGATCCTGAGGGACAAGTTTTAAATCAATCAATCGTCCTGAGGGACAGTTTTCAACCAATCATCCTGAGGGACAAGTTTTAAATCAATCAATCGTCCTACGGGACAGTTTTCAAATTAATCGTCCTCAATCGTCCTGAGGGACAACTTTTAAATCAATGGTCCTAAGGGACAACTTTTAAGTCAATGATCCTGAGGGACAAGTTTTAAATCAATCAATCGTCCTGAGGGACAGTTTTCAACCAATCATCCTGAGGGACAAGTTTTAAATCAATCAATCGTCCTGAGGGACAGTTTTCAACCAATCATCCTGAGGGACAACTTTTTCAATCAATTTCAAGACCAGAAATGGTCACTTTTTCAATCAATTTCAAGACCAGAAATGGTCACCTTTTCAAAATTAATTTCAAGACCAGAAATGGTCACCTTTTCAAAATTAATTTCAAGACCAGAAATGGTCACCTTTTCAAAATTAATTTCAAAACCAGAAATGGTCACCTTTTTCAAAATTAATTTCAAAACCAGCATGGTCAAGTCATTTGGGATAATCATTGAAAAGCCGCCTCGCTGGTGCATTCAATCAATCAATCATTTATTGTGTACATCAATCATGTCAAGTTGTTTGAGTATATTTGTTTAACCAGTTAGTGCATTTAATCAGTTGTTCTGAGAATTTGTTGTTGATGAACCATTGTGCCGCTAAGACCATCACATTTATGTGTTTGGTTCAATAGCGTATTGATTGTCTCTTTGCTCATTAAGCAATCACATTTCCTCGATTGTCTCGTTGCTCAGTAGACAATCATCTTATCATTGGTTATCTTGTTGCTCAAGGGATAGCCCCATTAAATTTAGCCTCCCCGTTGTTCAGAGGGTAGCCACACTCAATCACAATCACAATCACAATCACAATCACAATCACAATCATTTGCTTTTAGTGTTTCGACTCGGGAAGGCTTGACGATTCACGTAAAATCATAATTCATTTGTTTGGCGTTTCACGACCCGGGAAGGCTCGTTGATTCGCATAATTATTTGGCATTTCACGACCCGGGAAGGCTCGTTGATTTGCATAATTCATTTGTTTGACGTTTCACGACCCGGGAAGGCTCGTTGATTCGAATGATTGTTTGGCATTTCACGACCCGGGAAGGCTCGTTGATTTGCATAATTCATTTGTTTAGCGTTTCACGACCCGGGAAGGCTCGTTGATTCGCATGTTTGTTTGGCATTTCACGACCCGGGAAGGCTCGTTGATTTGCATAATTCATTTGTTTGACGTTTCACGACCCGGGAAGGCTCGTTGATTCGAATGATTGTTTGGCATTTCACGACCCGGGAAGGCTCGTTGATTTGCATAATTCATTTGTTTGACGTTTCACGACCCGGGAAGGCTCGTTGATTCGAATGATTGTTTGGCATTTCACGACCCGGGAAGGCTCGTTGATTTGCATAATTCATTTGTTTAGCGTTTCACGACCCGGGAAGGCTCGTTGATTCGCATGTTTGTTTGGCATTTCACGACCCGGGAAGGCTCGTTGATTTGCATAATTCATTTGTTTGGCATTTCACGACCCGGGAAGGATCGTTGATTCGCATAATTGTTTGGCATTTCACGACCCGGGAAGGCTCGTTGATTTGCATAATTCGTTTGTTTGGCGTTTCACGACCCGGGAAGGCTCGTCGATTCACATTATATCAATCGTCCTGAGGGACAAAACTTTTTATATCATTCGTCCTGAGGGACAACTTTTTAAATCAATCGTCCTGAAGGACAAAACTTTTTAAATCAATCATCCTGAGGGACAAAACTTTTTAAATCAATCGTCCTGAGGGACCAAACTTTTTAATCAATCATCCTGAGGGACAGGAGAACCCGTTGCTTTTGTTTGCATATGCCCCCAGGAACTACGCCGGTCTGATCCCTACAATGGGGTACGTAGGCAGCCTGAGTGGCACGACCGATTGATCTTTAAAGTTTTCCTTTGTGACTTGAGATGTATCGCGGGGAATGAGTCGGGTTGTCTATGTCTTGGACGTCACTCATACCAAATCAATGGCATCGAGTCCCATCCAAGAGGGGCAACTGTAGACACCCCGATTTTGAACCCAGGATGCGCTCAAGCATTCCCGATGATGAAATAGACCAATCGTGCATACCTCGAGGCTAAGAACAAGGCTTGAACTCACCGGACCACCCTAAACCATTCTAAACCCTCCTAGAACAACCTTAAACCAACCAAAATGACCAAAATACCCTTCAAACCATCCATAAACCATTTCAAAACAAACCCAAGCCTACACCATCTTCTAGTACATTCAAAACCCTATTTATTGATATATAATACGTCTCAATCCATTTTGAAATGAGGGAGATGTGTCTGTTTTACCAAAATGACTTGTTTTCCCGACCTTCTGGAGGTAAAATGGTCACATACTTGGATGTACAAATTATCTTGGGTTCAAACCACTTGGGTTAGAAAGTACATTCGACAAGCTTTCCAACGCTTCAAACCACGCACGAAACGGAGTTCGGTAGCACCCGGGGCGGCCCCGCAAAGTTTTACCTTTTGAGCAACAGCCTTGAGCGCTCAAGCCCTGGACCTTGAGCGCTCAAACCCAAAAATCAGCCTTGAGCGCTCAAGCCTTGGACCTTGAGCGCTCAAACCCAAAAATCCCACCTTGAGCGCTCAAGCCCATGGCTTTGAGCGCTCAACTCTGAACCAGTGAAGAATCTGCAGAGTATCTCATCATGAGATTTCTTGCAGGGGGGAGCGTCTAACTGATTGTATACGTCTTGTACACGTATAATACATTCTACATTGCCCTATTCTACTCCTAAAACTACTCCTAACCCATTCCAAATACAAAACCCACTCTCTCTCTCTCTCTACACTTCTCTCCCACTCTCCCATCTATATAAACCACCCATTGCCCACTGATTTCAGGGGACCAATTCCTACTCCAGCTCTCTCAATTCCTCCAGAAACTATCCCCTCTCTCTCTCTCTACAAAACCACCCATTCACCACCCAAACCACTTGCAAAATCCACCTCTCAAGCTTCAAATCCGACCATTGATCATCAATTAACCATATACACTGTCTCATTCACCTAGAATACCAACCAAAACCTCTAGAATCAACCACCATCAAGCCCAAATACAAGTTCAAGCCTTGATCATAGCCGAAAAGGTAGAAAATCATGTGAAAATCACTATTTTGGTCTTGCTGAGGGAGACCAGTGGGCTCATTCAAGTTCCTCATACTTGAAATGAGCCTACAAGGTCAGAAATCAGAAAGCCACATTGTGGCTTGAGCGCTCAAGGCCATACCTTTGAGCGCTCAAGCTGTTCTTGGCTTATTTGCACATTGTTAACTGTTTTGATGATGGATCATGTTTTAGTTCATTTCTGGTGTGTGTGGGTTGTTTTTTCCGGTGTTCATGATCTGAATCCCACTCTCTCTTCCATTTTCAAAAGTTTCCCTTACTAATTTTGTGATGATTCTTCTCTTTTCATCGATCTTTGAGAAATCAAACCCTTGTGTTTTGATCTGTTTATCTGTGAAAAGTATTTACAAACGTTTAATCTTGCAAAGAATGAGAAGAGAAGCTGCAAAAAGGGTCAAACTCACAGAAGTCAGAAACTGGTTTGAGCGCTCAATCCACAAGCATTGAGCGCTCAAGTTGGTTTGAAGAGATTGAGCGCTCAAGCCATCACCTTTGAGCGCTCAATCCCCATTCTGGGATCCAGTTTGTAAAACAGTTTAATTAGGCTTCATGTTCGTAAATTCTGGGATTGTTGTATAGTTTCTGTTATTTCTTATTTCTTGTGAATATTTGTATTGTTTTCCTTTGTTATTGTCATCATCATTCATGTAAATCATGTGCACAAGCATCCACTTTAGATTTACATTTTATACTTTCTCACTGTTTACGTGATTCCCATCCCCGGTTCCTTATTTTCTTGAATAAATCGATTTTTAAACATTTTCAAAATCCCACAAAACATTTAGTAGAGACCGGTTCACGGACCGGGCGAGAGGGGTGCCGTAAAACCCTTCCTCTCTCGTAACCAAACCCCCGAATCCGAGAAATCTTTGGTTCCGCCATGATCAGTGAAATCTTTTTCAAATGGGCAAACGAGTCATGTTTTTTTGATCGGTTTCTCGGGTTCGGACCTCAAATCCGGGTGGCGACTCTAACAATCTTCAATCTTTTCAAATGCCAAAACCGAACCGTTTTCCGATGGCCCGTCCACAACTTGTTCTTGAACCGAACACATAATACAATAGAAAAATTCTTTTATTAAATTATTTATTTATATTAATTCATTTCTTTTATTAAATTATTTATTTATCTCTTTTTCTTTATATCTTTTTTCTCTTATATTTTTTTAATATTCTCTATATCTTTTTTTTTCTCTTTTATTTATTGAAAATTACTTACTTAAATAAATTCCTTTTTTATTTAATTTCTTAATTATTTTATCTTGTTTATTTAATTCATTTATTCAGATTTTTTCTTATCTTCTTATCTTCTTATCTTCAATTATAACCACTCATTTAGATTTTCTTCTTATCTTCATTTATAACTGCTCATTCGAATTTTCTTATCACCTTCTTCTCTTCAATTGCAACTATTTATACTACTTCATACATTCTCCCACTACCTCACAACTTCTTTTCGTAATTCTCCCAATACTTCATACTAGGGGTGGGCACGGGTCGGGTTATGTCGGATTAACGTCGGGTTCAGGTCGGGTCAATTTCTATCGGGTCGTTAAAAATAGCACCCGAAATCGAACCGAACAACCCTAGAAATTAACCGATCGGATCAGGTTACATCGGGTTTCCGTTCGGGTTGGTCGAAGCCCAACTTCCAGATCCAAAATCAGAGAGAAAGAGTCATTACAAAACACAGATTCCAATAATACACACACGAATACACTAATTTCAGATCTCAAATCGATTCATCACAAATAAACAAAATAATACCAGTTGGTCCAGTTCATAGATCACACACACGAATGAGAGAGAGAGAGAACATAACCTCTGTTTTTTTGCCATTGTCAGTTTGTCACCGTGTCATCTTTTAATCGAGATTCTCACGAGCCACGGCTTTGTCGCAACATTGTCGCTCTGTCTTTCATGCCGCCGGCGTCGATTGAGGCCGCCGGTGTCAGCGCTGGAGAGAGAGAGATGAGCGGGGGAATGGGATTTGTGATTTGAGAGGAGAGGGAAGAGAGAGAGAGAGAGAGAGAGAGAGAGAGAGAGAGAGAGAGAGAGAGAGAGAGAGAGGGGATATTTTTCTGAGAAAAGGAGGGGATCTGAGATCTAGAATGTGTTGTGTGTCTATATTTATACATCGGGTCGAGTCGGGTTGCCCAAAATTTTAAACCTTATACCCGAAACCCTACCCGACTCTATCGGGTTACCTATTTTTAACCCAAACCCAAACAGATTATGTTTTAAACCCGCCCAAAACCCGTCAGATCGGGTAGGGTCAGGTTGAGGGGTCAGACCAGGTTTTGCTCACCCCTAATTCAGACACTCATAGAACAATATCTTCCACTATTTACCTTCTTTTCGTAATTCATAGAACAACATTATGGATGGCTACAACTTTTCAATTTCAGATAGTTGGTCATTTGAGAATGACCTTCTCAGTGGGGAGAGCATCTCCCACAACGGTCACGATTATACACCCGCATTCACCACTGACCAGCTTAGTTATTACCGTTGTTCTTATGCATATTCGTCATTTATTTTAAAAGTATAGAAAATATATTAAGAAGTTGTTTGAGAAATATATCAATATTCCACGCCAAAAACAATTATGTGATGACATTTGTGATCAAGTAAGGTGTCGCATTTCATTAAAGTCAACGGAGTTGATTGATGTTCAGCTAGAATCCGCTAAAGAAGCATCCCCCCTCCAAGTCGGCTATTGCGACTGTACGATCGAAATAACACACGGATTGTTATGTGTGCACGATCTTGCATATTACCATTCCTTTTCCATTTCGATTCCAATTCTGCTATACAATATCCACGCTCATTGGAGTTGGTTGTCTATGCACGCACACAGATTTAACGACGAGGGAGCACGACCCGACATGACACCTCATGTTGTTGACATATTGCGGGGGATGGATCCATGTATGCGAGAGCATATGATAGACAGGATTGTTGATATGACAGATCCATCTCATAGCACTATTCGAGTCCCATCGTACAACACAGAATATAGAGGCCGACTTGTAGGTAGAGATGAGCAAAATAGACGTCGCATATCTTCTTTTACAAAAGCATCCACTTCAGAATCTAGGGTTGCATCTACATCGCAAGTGAGAGAGAGAGAGAGAGAGAGTGAGAGAGAGAGACGTGGGAGGGGGTCGGGGGTTTGCAACACTCAATTGACCCATGCTCAATCTCCAAATCCACCCATTCCTAATCCCTACATTCAGTAATTACCTAAGTCTTATCAGCGGTATATTTCCTACATTGTTAACATCTGAGCTGACGGTCATTGTGGATTCAGGGCAATAGCCGTGCGGATCGGGTATAGTGAGGATGATTGGGCTCGAGTACAAGTGGAGCTTATTGAAGAAATTCAACAAAAAAAAAGATCTGTACTTTTTCTTGGATATTTCCTAAAATATTTGGGTAAAAGTCACAATTTTATTCAATTCCTACTCTTCTGGTCATAGTATAGATCTCTATTTTGTTGATATTTCCTAAAACATTCACCAATAAGATTTACGTTTCACTAAATCTCACCACGATGACTTCCAAATATTTTGAAAATAATACTACATGCTTGCTAGTTTCACCTAGAATGCTATTTCATTAGCAAAATTATTTGTGTTATTTTACTGGCAATGATCTCCATTGGTGTAACGCCTCGATTTTCGGAGAAGTTAATAAAAACCATTTCCTCAAACTAATATAATTAACTAAAAGGATTATCTTAATAAAGCTGCAGAATTAGAGTTAGACTTCATAAATTAACTTAAGTCTGATACATAAAGAAGTACATGGTTTAGAAATAAGATTACATTGTTTCCAAATAATAGTACTGAAAAGAACACAGCACTCTAGGAATTTGTGCTAAGGTCTCATTCTGTAACTGGTCCTTGGTTGATAGCAGGGTCTTCGTTCTGGTAGAACTACTCACTTTCTCCTTTCTCAATACCTAGCGTGACATGTCAAGGCAAAAATAACACCATAAGCGATAGATTACTCAATAACTAACTCTTACCACTAACCCTTACATTAGAATTAATTCACAGTTCAATAAAGATTTGAAGAATACGGAACATGTAAATTAATATGTTACCCAACTTTTATATAGGGCTCTTCTAGATTTTCAACCTTGAGTAATATCCTTCTTGTCTAACCTTTGGTATAAGCCATTCATGTAATTCTACTTAATTAGGTTCCTCAACTGCCATCACGAGGAAATGAACTAATCCACCCGAAACACCACAGTATAGAGAAACATACTCCCTCCGTTCCATAATATTGGTCCCCTACGAAACTACGTGCAATTTTCAAACTAAAAAATAATGTACTTATGAACATAATTTGTTCAGCAATATGGATCTTGTTTGATAGATCTCATTGTGAACTTTTAAACGGTGCAAAAAAAATTCAAAAATTATTTTATAGATACGTTATTTTTTAGTTTGAAAATTGCACGTAGTTTCATAGGGGACCAATATTATGGAACAGAGGGAGTATATGATTATGTACCATAGTACATCTAAATTTGGTATCTCACACCATAGTGAAACTATAATACTGTATATAAAGTATCACAATGCGAATGCAACTACAGTTCTGTAAATTTAAAACCATAGCGCAATTACTATTCAGTTCTTCACGTATCATAGCACAACTATTATACAGTACATTAAGTACAACAGTGTGAGGGTGATGATGTGGTGTGATGGGATGGAGGAGGGGGATGTTGATTAAGTTAGGTTTTGAAAGTATTAGGGTCTTGAGTGATAGCTTAGGAAATTAAGAGGTTCTAAGTGTAATAAATGTGTTAATAGGGATAAATAATCGTAATAAAATAATTCAAATATTAATATCACTTATTCGAAGAAAAAATAGGGTCGAAAATTCAAACTGGTAAATATTGGATTACTCATAACACATCTGTAGAATGGAATTCGGTACCTTGTTTGGTGACTACCACTTCCCGTCTATGAGTGAGTTTCCGCTACAGTATTTTTGTTATTTTGGATATTCTTGGCAAGGATGGAGCTAGGGGGACAAGTAGTGGCGGCCGCCACCACAAGCAGAGATAGAGCCAGAAAAGGGGGCCAGTAGCGGCAATCGCCACAGCAAGGGAAAAAAATCTCTAGTATTATATAATTTTTTTTACAAATAATATAGGTTCGCCCCTTCAAAGTACTTTTGAAAAAAAAATTCCCCTCTGCTTTATAAAATTCATGACTCCGTCCCTAACCACAAGGTTTTCAAAAATACAATCATTATACAGAAGAACGAAAATTTATCACAGAATTATAAAGACTGGCCACCAATAGATTTTTTAAAAACTTTCATCCTCTAGTAAAGTATATCGGGAAATTCCAAGCCGCCCCCACTTTTTGTGGAGGCTTCCGTCCAAATCCCATTTTGTCTTTCACTTCCTAATAAGCCCTGACGCGCATGAGGTCAACTGTCCACTGACTTTCTCTCTCTTCTCTCTCTTTTTCCGCATGCCCCACCCCATAATTGCTTTTTGGTACACACTCTCTCACTCCTCTGCAACTGATTAAGACAAAACGGCAAAAGCAAAACAAAAATCTGTTACTTTTTTGCACAGATTGTTTAGGTCACTCTCTCTCCCTCTTCTCTTTCTTTTTTTATATTCTTAAAACTTTAAAACTTAATATTTTTTCATTTTATACATCTTTTTTTTTTTAAATTTATATTTTCGGAACCTACTCGACGAGATCTATCAAACAAGATACATTGTGAATATGAAATTATGCATACAAAAAAAATTATTTTTTGGGGGGTGTGAATTGTTTGTATAGGTGCGAATTATTTCAGAAATGTGAATTTGTGTGTTATTAAGGGTGTGAAATATTGCGGGGTGTTAATTATGTGTTATTGGGAGTGTGAATTGCGTGTTATTTAGAGGTGTGAATTGTTGTAGTGGTGTGAATTGTGTGCATTTGAGCGTTGTAAATTATTTAGAAGCGGTGTGAATTCTGCATTTGAGGGGTGTGAATTCTTTCTTTTCCGGGTGTGAATTGTGTATTTTGAAGAGTGAGTTGTGATATGTGTAAATTCTACATTTCAAGTCTGTGAATTCTTTCATTTTGGAGGGCGTGAATTGTTTAGAAGAGGTGTGAATTAGAATTAATGGGTATAAAATAACTTTTTTTAACATGTACACAATTTCATATTCAAATGGGATCTTATTTGCAAGATCTCATCAAGTAGATTTCAAATATATAATTTTTATAAAAATTTATCGTGCATAACAAAAGTTATTTTATTTTAAAATACTCCCTCCGTCCCAATTTTATAGTCTCTTTTGGAAGTTCGTGCCACTTTTCAAAGTGTTATATCTTATAATCTACAATGTTGTAAGTGATTTTGAAAACTTTGTTTATTAGATTAAATTAAAATCTATCAAACAAGATCCATATTGCATATAAAATGTATTACCGATTGAAAGATATAATGAATTTTTTATCCGGTTAGGATGGAACGAGGGACCATAAAATTGGGGCGGAGGGAGTATAAAATAAAAGAGAGAAGAGAGAGGAGTACTCTAGCATTAAAAGAAGGAAAATAACGAGAGAGAGAGAGAGAGAGAGAGAGAGAGAGAGAGAGAGAGAGAGAGAGAGAGAGAGCAACTACATGCACGCCTACTACACCAATTAATGCCCATGTGGATTAGTTGGTGATGTGACAGAAGCTATCCTATTTATTATTGCTGAAAACCGGTATTGTACTTCTTTATTTCCAACGGGCGTGCGTGAAAAGGGACTTAAGGGAAATGTGTTTGACATGAGGTAGGTTTGGAAGGAAAGCTACTGACAAAATAGGGCCGGCCTATAACTATAAGAACCCCAAAGTATATATTTTCGCCACCTCAAAGGTAAAATTCTGGCTCTGTCCCCGATTCTTGGACTGCAAATTGTTAAATCAATTGGTGCATTTGAGAAGAATAACTTGTTGATTTTACAACTTGTCGTTCAAGAACATTAAAAATACCAAAAGCATCGTAATGAAAACCCTGCCCAACTTTTATGTACAAAACATGCTGCCAGCCTTTTTCCTGACTTAAATTGAACTCTCCATGAGATTCATTGTTACCTTATAGCTTCCACGTTGAAGAAAAGTTGCACTATAGCTACGGTCGAAACAAGCAAGCCTTATATTGCCCCACATGCCCCAGCTGGCCCAATTGATTCCTCCTTGTATTGGTTAGCTTTCAGAGTTCAAGTGGAAAATCCAAAACTTGGTCGCTCTCTCTTGAAGATTGCCAGTGTACGCTAGATCCGCCAGTCTTGTACTATTTTTATTTTTATTTGGATTCTTTTATTAATAGTCCACTAAGCCGACAATAAGGCAAGAACAAGACAATTTTTCTGCTATATAATTTCACACATTTCAATACGTGTTTTAAACTTTAAAGACAACCCAATAAATAGATTTTAAAATTTTCCTTTTTCTTTTCGGATCGAAATTTCTCTTGTACTGTAGTACTTTTTGTTTTGAACGTCAATTTTCTCTAGTACTTGTACCGAACAGATTTACTATTAGTTCCCCATGATTTACAACTGGATGTACTGTCAATGGTTGACAATTCGAACATGAATGCAATAAAAGATTGTGCTTTTATTGAAACTGGTTTTAACCGCGTCACATTGTGATCATTGGCGAAGATACTCTCGTAGTTTTTGCTTGGCATTCAAATAAGTCCCCTAGTTAAATGCAGTGGAAAGATTGTATAATTTACCCAATAAAGAGATGCACAGAAGCACATTTTCGTCCATATATCGATTGAAGCACAAACATCTACTTGAAACAAATTTGGCCAGCAGCAGTCTAAATGTGTTGGAAGACCACAGAAAGATCGATCAAGGAAGAAGCTTCTCAGTGAGAAAATTTAGTCGAACCATAAAAATGTCGATATAACAATGAGAATGGGTGATATGGGAAGCTGTCTACCTAACAAAACATGCACAGAAGATGGCTAAAGAACAAATTCAGATACCCACGCTGATGAAACCCATTCGCAAAGCCAAGTATTCTGACTTCTGAACTGTCGCAGAAAACAAAGCTGCACGCACGATTAAATCACTAACGTCCCGTTTGGATGGCGTATTAGTTTGAGAGAGATTAAATAGTAAGGGGATAAAATAGTAGGGGTGATTAAATAAGAAGGGTGAACCCACATTGATGAGATAGTTAACAAGGGAAAATTAAATAGTAGTACATGGTTTGGATGAGAGATAATAAAAGGGGATAAGAAGGGTGGATGATGTAAAAGTTATCAAATTGACTATATTCCTCTTGTGAATACCCATATTAGATTATGCATTTTAATAACTATATAAATACAAAAATAATTAATTTAATATACTCTACTTTTCAATAATTGTTACTCCAATTTGTTATACTTAACAAAAATTAACCTATAACAGTTATTTTAAATTTATTTTAAACACTTGAAATGAAATAAACTAATTGGGGCTACCTCAGTTGACAAAAACTCTTGCTAATCTCTAGAAGATCAAGAGTTTGAATATGCTCACAGTGAGCGTTATTCTCATTTAATTTGTTGGATTATTTATATCATTAATGGAGCTATTAGTTGGGTTAGTCATATAGTAGTAATCACGAACTTTATTCACTACTACAATAAAGTTAAAAGATCACGGGTAAAAACCGTGATCTTTATAATTTAATCACGGTTTTAAAACCGTGGTTGATGGAGCCGTTATTAAAAGTCCTCAAGATTCAACCACGGTTTATGTCTGTGGTTAAATGTAAGTCCAAACCGATATGGAAACACATAAAGCGTGATGATAAACAAGATAAGACCACGGTTTGGACAACAAACCGTGGTTAAAGATCGTAAAAGATCACGATTTGAACAAAAAGCGTGTTTAAAAATATTATACAATTACGGTTTACACGGCAAACCGTAGTTAAATCAACAATATTATCACGGTTTGAAGATAAAACTGTGATGAAATTAGTTTTAAGATCACGGTTTGGACAACTAACGTGATTAAAAACACTATACAATCACGGTTTGCTCAAAAAACCGTGATTAAATTATAATTATACAATCACGGTTTGGACAAAAAACCGTGATTGGATTCACTATATCATCACGCTTTGGACATACATGCCGCGTGGCATCATCCCCACAACCTCCCAACTGTTTTTCCAACATGCATTTGCTAAGAATTGAACCTCCAACCTCCCAATTTTTATCCTAACACTCCAACCACTAGGCTACCCAAGTCTTCATGTTACATTTTTCAAAAAGAATGTATATGTATTATCTTTTCATTTATTCCCTTTTATATTACAACAAATATGTAATATATTTTACATAAAATATATATTGCATTATATCATAATATATTATATTACATTAAATTATAATATTTTAATTTATATAAATTATACAGTTGACGACGTAAATTTGGTCTCCGTAGACTAACCTTTGGCGACACCTAGTAATTTAGTAGACACTAACAAAAAATTAGTTAGTGACATGTTTTCTTTTTGGTGACTAACATTTTCTGGCGACTAACCTTTGCATTTTCTTTTTGTCGTAAACACTATATAATTTTTCGGCGACTAACAAAATTAAAAAAAAAAACCTAAAATTAATAAAAAATAAAGTATTTACTAGTCCATCACACTTGTAATCGAAGTATGATTAAAATACGCAAACACATTTTATTAAGGTCGGAAAAACTGTGATGAAAAAGTTTTTTTTATCACGGTTGTAACAAAGCGTGATTAAGATAAACACATTTTATCACGGTTTGTAACAAAGCGTGGTGAAAATAATACATTTTATCACACTTGTAATTGAAGTGTGGTTAAAATATACGAAACACATTTTATCACGGTTGGAAAAAATGTGATAAAAAAGTTTTTTATCACGGTTGTAACACAGCGTGGTAAAAATAAATACATTTTATCACGGTTGTAACAAAACGTGGTAAAAATAAACACATTTTATCACACTTGTAACAAAGCGTGGTAAAAATAAGCACATTTTATCACACTTGAAGAAAAATGTGATTAAATTAAACAATTATAATCACAGTTCTTTTAAACCTGTGATAATTATGATTAATCACTACGGTTTTATTAGCAAAGTGATATTAAAAACTCACATTGCATTTCTTTATCACGGTTTCATCAAAACCGTAATCTTTCAAATTTTCTTAGTGTGATCTTTATCAATTATTCTAGTAGTGATTTCTAATTTCCCTATGTGTCTTCAGTTTGATTTAATTGTATTCTTACAAAATAAAAAAAAACACACACTTGAAATGGAGTGGCATTGACTAGACTCTTCATAAAAGTGAAAAATTGAAGGCTCCGATTGTTATGAATTGGAGGAATATTTACAGAGATTTTGATACAAAAAATAGAATATACCTCGAAAAAAAGAGTGACAGGGGTCCTACTGTGTCCCTAGCAGTGGCGGAGCCACATGGAGACCAGTGTGGGCCTGTGCCCACACTGGATTTTTTAGGAGGAATTTTTTTTTTTTTTAAGAAAAATATAAATTGGTACATCATTTTTTTTTATACTTACAAAAAATTAATTAGAGTTCTTAGGAATCATTACTTGGTGTTATAATATAATTCTCCAGTGCATATTTAGTGGGACTTAAGACTAAATCTATGAGGTTTACGTGATGGAGAGGCATCGCCATCGCCCCCAAAGCCACTGAATAACTTATTACTCGTAAACAAGTCTCATTTCACTGAATTTTTACCTCGAAACTACATATTTACGGACCCATGACCTCCACTGGCTCGAACCCCAGACCTCCCCCCTGGAAGCGAAGAAATACAACCAAATAGGCTAAGAGGCACATCTGTCCATAAAATGTAAGTCAAGTGAGACACATTTCAAATGAAAATTAAGACATGTTAGAAATTCTTTAAGAAGAGTGTTTTTTTTTCACAGCAAAAGTACTGGCGTTTATGAATTGTGCCCTCACTGACCCAATTTTTTCTGGCTACGCCACTGGTCCCTAGGCGTTGTTCTGAGCTCAAAACCTTGATACGAATTGTTCAATGTTTAGATTTAGACGTGAACAATTATCTTTCCTAAAAAATCAAGTTTATCAGGCAACAATAGCTAACTGATCGACTCAAATAAACTTGTTGTGTATTTCTTAAATTGTAACTACTTGTTCATTTGCCGAAGAAAACTGTGATTTTGTTTAATGGGTTTTCGTTGTTTTCAAGCTCAAGACAACAACGCTTGGGGTCGAGAACACAACAGGGCCCTGCTCTGTATAAAAGCAAAAAATAGAAAAAGAAAATCTTGTGGTACTTCGGAAAATCCAAGTAGAATCACATTTGTGTGGCCTTATTGAATGACAATTACGATTGAAATTTGGTTTTCCTCGCGTGCGTCGCAATGGGCAGATTTGGTAGATCCCAGCACAAATCTTGCAGAGAATCCATGAGAGATTTCTCTTCCTTGGCCTTTGCTCTCGATATCACTCCATGTTATTCTGGTATTAATGTCCATTGTCGCGGACGATACAGAAAAGTGAGGTTTTGGATCCGATTGGGGTTGATGTATTTTAGTGATAAGTAATCTCCTACAAAATATAGTAACCCGTTGATCTTAAATGTAAGTAATTGTCGAACCACATAAAAAGTTGCGTCTTGTGTTTGAAGTGAGTTCGAGGGTGTTTGAGAGCCTATTTTTTAGCTTTTCATTTTCAACTTTTTGGCTTTTTGAATTATGGCCAGAATGAGTTTTGAATCTGGGAAAGTGTTTGGAGAAATGTGCAGAATACATTTTAAAAAATGAGTAGTGTTTGGGAGAGTAACGATGAGAATGAGTTATGGAAGTTGTTTACCATTGCGAAATATTTTTGTTAACCCGTCCAATTATTTACAAATTTTTTTTTTCCGGAAGAAACTCATTTTCTTTTCCCATTTTTTTATAGCAAGTTTTGGGCTTTGGTACCCATCCTATTACAAAACGACAAACTCATTTTCTTATCCCTAGACCCAGTCAAAATTGGATCTCCTTCTCTCTTTGATCATCTGCTACCTACCGTAGATGTAGATCCACCGCCGCCACCATTGTTGTTGCTCTTCCCTTACACCGGTGTTTACAGGTGCGCTCGCTCTCTCTCTCTCTCTCTCCCCCCTGAAACCCTCTTCTTGAAACAACACCCAAACCTGAATGATTTCTGATGAAGAATGGGAGCAACGACCAAATAGTTTCAGATCGCAGGCATCTCCCTTCTCTCTGGTTCGTGTGTTGTGTGGAAGGGGATAACGTCAACAATGGGTAATTATGGGAGAGATAAATGAGGGGAAAATCAAAACGGAGAAATAGAAAATGAGAATGCGAAAAGGAAGTCCAGACCTGTTTTTGAGTTTTTGCTCCTAACGTTAAAAATGGCAAACGAGTTTTGGAGAATGGATTATGGGAATGTAGTGCCCAAGCAGCCAAAAAGCAATAATGAGAACAGGAAAACGCAAAAATGTGGCGCCCAAACGGGCTCTTCATTTTAGGGGGTGTTCCACTAACAAAAAACTATTTTTTTCAAACACCGAGACAGGTCATTCTCTCACAACACATCACATAAAAAACCATGAAAAACCAGTTTTTTTAAAAAAACTGGGTTAGTGGAACACCCCCTAAAGTCTCTACGATTGTGCGATGAAATCTCTCATGAAAAGAAGAGAAATCTATGCCTGGCTATCATTAGGAAGCTTGAACGTACCCAAATCTTATAGCTTTCTTGTGAACTTGTACATCATTTTTGTTTGGTAAAAAAGGGAAAAGGAAAAAAAAATTGTCTTCGTTGTTATTCCCAATTTGGTGGAAATGACTATAATACACACACATTAAAGGTGTATATCATATGCACCTATTGTATGGTTCATATTGTGTCACTTCTTTGCCAATCGTAACATTTTTTAGTTTTTCGTAACTTTTCAGCAATATGATTCGTAACATAATCTATGATTCGCAACATTTTGGTGTCTCGTAACTTTTATAAAAAAAAAATCATACTCCCCTGTCCCATTTTGTTTGTCGATTATTCATTTTGTCTCTTTTATGTCTATTGCTTATATCTTTCAATGTGAATCTCAAAAAGTATGCAATATGGATCTTATTTGATAGATCTAGATTTTTTCTATAATACGAAGTTTTCAAAACTATGAAAAAAAAAAAACATTATAAATTGAAAGATATAGACAATAGACACAAAAGAGACAAAATGAATAATCGACAAACAAAATGGGACGGAGGGAGTAACTTTTATAGGGGTGTGTATGATACACACTCACACCCAAATAAGGGGTGTATATTGTAGCATTTTCGAAATTTGGTATAGAGAACAAGTTATTTCCGCTGGCGGTGGAAACAAATGTTTCCTCCAAATCAATCACAGCAGTCCGTGTGATTGCGTACTACACAATCACATGGACTACACAATCACACGGACCGTTGTGATTGATTTGGAGGTAACATTTGTTTCCGCCAGCGGTGGAAAGAATGTTCTCTCTTTGGTATACACCACTCTGTACTCTACGATTAGGAGAATAAGTTACTTCCGCCGTTGGCGGAAACAAATGTTTCCTCCAAATCAATCACAGCGGTCCGCGTGATTGTGTACTATTACACTGGACAACTGTGATTGATTTGGAAGAAACATTTATTTCCGCTGGCAGTGGAAAGAATGTTTTCTCAGAGGCGTCATCAAACTTTCTTATAAAATGATGCACGATAGACACATTTGTGAGCCAATTGAAGGTGTACAGACATAAGACGGGAGTGGAGTCATTGGACTTCATTACCACCTCATTCTAAACGCATTTGTGAGCCAATTGTGTATATCTTTGAGAACTAAAATAAATTTTTCATCTTGAAAGGAACAATGCTCGGAGTACCCATAAGAATTTATTATATCCTTCACACATGATTTCAGAGGATATAAAATACCAGAAGTAAATATTTAATTTAAACTACAAAAAAGTATAGATAATTTTGATGTTGCATAATATTGAGCAGTAATATTATACAAATGGTGTGGAGACTCATGACCATCGCTTTTTTTAGTGTTCATACTCTAACCGGCTCTATAAACAGTTCTTGAGGAAGTGGGGGTCTTCTATATGTCCTGCTGGGTTGGGCAGTGAAGTTGCTTGGGCCTACCCCTAGGTAAGGGTAAGTCCCTGAAATCTATGGTTCTTCGGTTAGTTTTCGTAGCAACTATCTATCTTATTTGGAGAGAGAGAGAGAGAGGAATAACCGTATTTTTAGGGGATTTCAGAAGGAACCTATTAGAGGAATTTGCCTAATTCTGTGGAAAATCAGCGGATTCTTGCAGAATGGGCTATTGTGTTAGACTCTTCGAGAATTCTCCCTTGGTCCTTGTATTTTGGGTTTGCTAGTCTATATACGATTACCTAACCCCCAAAAAAGGTATCAACTTCCTTTACATAAAAGTTGTACTTACAACTTCACTTGCGTAATGCACAGTTACACAATCGTTGAGCCAAATGCCCTATATTGTATCCCAATACATATGCTTTACACTTGTAGACCCTCTATGCTATATGATTATGCGGGCTGGTTGGCCTTCAAGCATTCCTCCCAAGCCTGGTCCACAGCCACGACTGGACCTAAATCTTTTTCCCACAGTGGCCTGTAATATCAAGCCCAAGCCTGGTCCCCAGTCACAACTGGGTCTAAATCTTTTTCCCACAATGGCCTGTAATATCAAGCCCAAGCCTGATCCCCAGTCACATCTGGGCCTAAAGCTTTTTTCCCACATAGGCCTGGCCCTAGCTGGCGACTCCACTAAAAAATCTGAAGTCCTAGCTGGACCCATTTGAGAAACCAAGGCCCGCAGGTTAATGCCTCATTGATTTCTGGTTTTATTACGGGCCGGTACAAAAAACAAATATTTATTACCACTAACTCCAATCAATCTTTTTAATTACCACTAACTCCATTAAGGCCAATCACTCTTTTTTGGGTTCTTAGGCACTTAGGGTGCACTTTCCTATCATATGGTTTTTAGTAGTTTAGGCAATTTCACAGGGTACCCTAGGATTTTAGGCACTTTCATAGGATACCCTACTGTTTAGGCTCTTTTATAGGGTACCTTGGGATTTAGGCACTTAGGGTGCACTTTCCTATTATAGGGTTTTAGTGGTTTAGGCACTTTCATAGGGTACCCTAGGATTTTAGGCACTTTCATAGGGTAAGATTTTAGGCACTTTCATAGGTTTAGGCACTTTTATAGGGTACCCTGTGGAAATGACGCATTTGGACTTTGAAGGTAGGAGAGCAGAGGACGCCGTACTAGGTGCAGTGTCGGGTGGAAAGGTTCCAGTTGGAAAGGAGCTTGTTGGGGTAGGAAGGTTCCTGGAGCGGAATGTGCTTTTTCGGAATTTCCTGGAGCGCACGGTGCATAGGGTAATAAAAAGGGAGCGGCTGGTAAAAAGCCCTTGATTTCTTTGATCTTACATCCCAGCTTGACCATGGGCCGCCCTCCTGTTAACTAAACCAATGTATTGTTCATATACAAGAGAGACACAATTCATTTCTGAAGCAGTAAATACTTTAAAAATTTAGTACTAAAAGTGTAATCTGAAAGGGTTAATAATCTACTTGCCCCTTAAACTATTCAATTTTTAGTTAATTCCCCCTTCAACTGTCATATTCATTTACTTGCCACTTAAACTATGTAAACGTTATTCAATTGGTCGAATCCGTCCAAATTAACAGAAAAAAGTAAGAAAAAACTCTAACCATCTTAATTTGCTACCAACTAAAGGGTAAAATAGACTTTTCTACCCAAAAGTAGGAAAAAAAACCCTAACCATGATTTTGAAAAAAACCCCTTTCTCTCTCTCTCACTCACAGACACACACACACACACACACACACACATGTTGATATTTACATCAATTAATGCACTGGATGTGATGTTGTACCATGAAATTGAAGGAATTACTTGCTATAGTCTATAAATGATTCCAATATTTTGAAAGAGAACCTATCGGGTTTTACTTAAACATTAACTTCCCAAAAAAATTAGATTGACAATGTGTGGGAGGGGTGAAATTGAAATTTATCTACTTGTTCATTCGCACAGGCAAAGCAATTTCTTTTTTCTTTTTGGGAAGGAAGATGGGATTATATACATATAATACATATACACATATATTGTTAAGTGAGAGACGTAAATGCCCTTCAAAAGCACTGGTTCGGGTTTTTGTTAAGTTTTCCGTCCATTAATTGGATGGAAAGTGAGGGATTGGATGAGGTGGCTAACTTTTGGGTAGTTAGAGGGGGAAGTAAATTCAATTGGTAATTGGAGGGGGAATTAACTAAAAATTAAATAGTTTAAGGGGCAAGTAGATGATTAACCCAATCTGAAACCATATTTCGTGTTTTGAAGGTTAAATATTTACTGAGCTTCCCATTAGACACTTCAAAGTTTGTTGGGTAAATTTCACTTACCTCCCCTAAGATTTCTGAAAAATATAGAGACCTCCCCTATACTTTCTGAAATTCCACTGCCCTCCCTTCCTTTGGAAAAAAATTCTCATTTACCTCCCTTGCCGTTACTTTAAGGTTAACAGCTTTAACTTTTTGAGTGAAATGTAACACCCTTAGTATATTTTCTCCACCCTAAAAAAACCACTTTTAGAAAGAAAAAAAAAATTTTAACAAAAAAATAAAAATAAAAATATTTTTTTAATTTTTTTTAAAAAATTTATTTTTCAGATTTAAAAAATATTTTCAAAACTTTATTTTTTTTAAAATAACGGTTTCCAAAAAAATATTTCTTTTTTTTTTTTTTTATCAAAAACAACGTTTTCAAAAATTTCACATTTCAAAAACTGTTTTAAAAAACTTTTTCAAAATTAGTTTTTTTACTGGAAAAATTTTTTCAACAAAAAATTTCAAAAAAAAGTAGTTTTTTAGTGAAAAAATTCTCTTCGATACTTTTGTCTATAAGTATTTTTTAATAATGAAAAATGATTTAAATTTCTAGGAATGTTTTTTTCACTATATTTGTTTTATAAAACGATTTTTTTAGGATGAAGAATATATACTAAGGGTACTACGGTCATTTCATGAAAAAAATTAACACCGTTAGCCTTAAAGTAACGGCAGAGGAGGTAAGTGACAATTATTTTGAAAAGTAAGGAAGGACAGTGAATTTCATAAAGTACAAGAGAGGTCTCTGTATTTGTCAGAAACCTCAGGGGAGGTAAGTGAAATTAACCCAACTGTTCACAGATTTTACGAGCCCCAATACGGCCATCCCCAAAGTATCATACAACAAAAAGGCAGTCAGGAGTCTCAAATTAATCAACAAAACATTTTGCCCCTCCGCGACCTTTCGTGTCAAAACATCTGGTACCTTGTTGGCCTCCCTATAACAAAAACTAAGGGGGTGTTCCATTAACAAAAAACTGTTTTTTCTTACACTGAGACAGATCATTCTCTCACAACACATCACATAAAAAACCGTAAAAAATCAATTTTTTCAAAAAACTGGATTAGTGGAACACCCCCTAGTTTGAGAAAATAAAACTCCTATTTTTTTTATTTTTTTTAAATAGCTACAATACACACTCATTAAAAAGCGTGTACTATATGTACATATTGTATGGTTCTATATTGTGCAATTGTGAGCTCCTCCTAGGCCCATACAATAATCGAAATCGTTCACTTTCCAGAGGTCATTGACAACATTATCCGCGTAAAAAATTACCTAGCTTTATCGAACTTCGATTGGTACATAAACAAAACAAATTTGTATGAAGAAAATAGGGTAATAGGAAAATTTTGAAACTGAAATTACCCTTTTTTTTCCTTGTACAATTTGTTTTCAGCACGTACCTATCAAAGTTCGATTAATCTAATTTTTTAGGTGGATCGCATACTTGACGAACTCTACAAAGTGAACGATTCTGATTATTGTTATGGTACTTATGTTTTTGCGAATATATGGAAATCGAAATAAAGATTGTCTTATAACACGCAAATTTGAGCACCTAACAAATTAGATACTTGAGAAATCAGTACCAAATTGTTACTAACATTACTTGTAATTCTTTTTGTGGGTAAGTAAAATTTCATTTAACGACACAGAAACTACAAATCCATATGACATGATTCCCTAAGTAGTACGTAAAACATAACGAATACAAAAATCAAATAGCGCCCCAAACTTCACCTTGGTCTTCTTAACTGGTCTATCCTTTTGTGACTGGAATTGAAAACTGATGAGGTTATGATTCGAGCTAATTGAGGGACGTGACTCGGGGTGGTGTTGTGCACCCCTCGGCTGTTGGATCGAGTTTCGGATGGCTAAGATGTGTTCGGCAATTTTTTTTTTAATTTTAATTTTTTTTACCGGTAAAAATCAAAACACATCTGAACCGTCCAAAACTCAATCCAACGGCCGAGGGGTGCACAGCACCATGCACAACATGGCTGTGCACAGCACCTCCCCCGGAGCAGCATCATACCACTGTACTAAAATTTCACCATGCGACAAGAAACTTTTGATGCTCTTTATCATAAAGCAATAATTGCACGAAACGGACCAGATGTTTGCAAAAATTGCACGTACACATGATTGGATACATTTGATTTGCAGAAAAACACATCTCAATTCAAGAAAAGTTATAAAATTGTGGGTTCGGTAACTCATTAATCTGAACCATAAGAGTCGTAGGGCTCGTTGAGAAGAGCATCTTGTAAAAAAATTATCATGTTCAGACATCAATAGCTATCAAAACACTAGTAAAGATATGAGTTTTTTTTATACTTATCAATGTCCGAACAAGATAATTTTTGCAAAATTGCATTTTGCAATGGTTTGGAGTGGCACCAAAATGGTGCCGTTTTGGGTCTGGGACAGGGACTCGAGACAACTTCCTGGGACAGCAGATTTGGAGCCCTTTACACATCCAATCGGAACAAAATCGGTAGGCATATACTCCCTATATAATCAAACCAATTACAAATCTTGACTTCACTCTATCTGAGAGCCGACCTGACCCATCTTGATCGATGGAACTATAGCTATATATATCCATCGATAACGATGGTGTTCTTGGTATAGTGAAAAAAATTTACTTGTATGTACTTGTGCGTGACGTATTGCTTCCAATAATGATATGGAGTGCGGGCCAATATCAAATATCACAGTCGTTTGTCCACTGATGGATTGAAGAAAAGAAAGAAGTGGCTCACAACACTCTAGCGAACCAAAACAAGGACACTAGCGTCCCTATCTTCAAAAAGGTCAGCCAGAAGGTATCAAACTCAAAATGTCTGTTCCAAATTTCAATAGTCTGTCAACTTGTGTGCCACTGTGACCCACTCTAAATGCCCACTCTAAATGCCCCTATCACCTTCTACTAAAGGCAACTTTTTTTTTACAGTTCCATTATGGGGTTCGGGTACCGACAAAATTGCATCGACGGTGCACAGGTCGGCGTAAAACAATGTTGTACCGTGATGCGATAACCACCCCCAAACTCATACAATCCATCCAATATGACTCTGGAGCCGTACGTCGGAAATAACTCAGTGACTCTAGTAGCTCATCTGCCAAATTCTGTTGTGGATAAAGCGCATCGTACAGATCTTTATTCTGAAAAATTTCTTGAATAAGATCTTGTCGTACTTGAGCCCAGTCCTCCTCAGTGTCATAGATTTGCGCGGCTATCGCCCTGAATCTACAATGTCCATCAGCTTTGACGTCTATGGTGTGGGACATATACTGCTGAAATTGCCAAGGTAAATACTGAATGTACTGAGCCTCCTCCCTCTCCCTCTCCCTCTCCCTCTCCCTCTCCACCTTCTCCCTCCCTGCATTTTTCTCTTTCCTTTTCCGTCTCAAGGTAGATGTTTCTGTACAAGAAGGTATGCGTCGTCCATGATAGGCGCGTGGAAAGCATGCTTTTAAGCGCCTAAGTAGGGTGATTGAGCATGTTAGACGTGCGGTTTAAGCCTCATTTTCCATTTAATGCGTGCACGTGGTTGGATTTTGTGTTTGTGCTTACATGCATGAATTTGAGATGTTTTGGCGCCAATCGGATTGTGGGTAATGCATGCACGTAGATCGAGAGTGAGGATGAAGTGGATTTCGCGTAGAAAGTGATCGTAACCCGTCGGGAGCGCTACCCTATTTCTCTGGAGCGCTCAAGAAGGGCACAAAAGGGGCACGAAAACGAACAGAAGGTTTTGGAGCGCTACACCAAAAGTGGTGTAGCGCTACCGGTTTGTTAAAGAATTAACGGTCAACGGAGCATCAGTCGGTCAACGCGGAGCATAAGGAACCGGTAGCGCTACCCCTATTTCTAGGTAGCGCTACTGAGGGGCTTACCTTAGCCATGAAACGCGGTCGTTTGGTCTTAGGCGTGGAATATTTTCAGACTTTCATCGTCTTCATATAAATACTGGTTTTTTTAACTCGAATTAGGGTTCCAGACTTTTAATTTAGTTTTCATTTGTTCTAAGTTTCGGCTACAGTTTTTGAGCATTCAACATTCAAGTTCAATTCAGATTTTCAGATTTCCAGCTTTGGATTGGAGTTTTAGCGTTGTTAATCAAGTATATTCTTTTGGCGCAATCAGAGGTATCGATTTCTGTTTTGATTTTCATTTTACAAGCATGTTTAGATCTAGGGTTTATAATATTATCGTTGCGTGCAATAGGATAATGAGCGAGTAGTCGTATAGAGTGCAGCTGCGGGGCGAAGGCGCTTCGCAGCTAGACTAATCGATGTTCTACCTCGGGGCCGAATTAACTTGATTTTTGAGCAATTTTAGGAAACGAAAACTCTTCTAACGAACAAAACCCAGGCATCGCCGGAATTCGAATGCGCACAGAATCTGGTGACAGGTGGTGCGCATTTGTTAGGGATCCTTTTTCTTATTCTAAAATCAGTAAAATGAGTAATTGTGGCCCGAGTAAACATTGGTTAGGCTAGTCGCGGACGCTGGGTTCCCTCAGCTGTGCTCTCATTTTTAATCCATATTTAGTAAATCAGTCGGTAAATTAGTTAATTAATCTCATCAAACAAGGGGTGGCTACCTAAGAGCCAGGTTAAACTATAATTCCACACTTTTGAGTCAAACACTGTTAGTCGTCTCTGTGGTTCGACTCCGGTACTTCCGGATATTGTGTTGCACTGGTCGAGAGTCCTACGCTTGGGACGCGTCTTATTTTTAGTCACCTGGTCGGTCAAGCAGTCCACTCTGCTCAGATTTTCCCGCAGGTCGACCTTCATGTTCAGTGTTGTACGATGGGCCTCGAACACTGCTGTGGGATGGATCCGCCATATCAACAAACCTGCCTATCATATGCTTTCGCATACATGGATCCATCCCCTCTAATATGTCAACCACATGGGATGTCCCGTCGGCTTGTTCTCCCTCGTCATTAAACCCATCTGCATGCATAGAGAGCCTACTCCAATGAACGTCGATACTGGATAGTGGAATTGGAATGCGCAGGGAACGATAACATGCAAGATCGTGCAGACATGGCAATCTCGCATGTGCTGACTCGGCCCTATAATAGAATAATGCACGTTGTTTAGATACTAATAGCGTTGTAAATGCTTCTAATTCCCGTAGTGTTTGACGGGTCTCTTTGCTTCAAAATACTAAGAATTTCACGAGGTGCGGTGTTGTTGGCCATCTCAACCACAAATTGTTTCTCCATTGGTTTTAGCCTTGATGGGTACTCGTGGCCCTCAATATTTTCTGTTGGTTCATGGTTATGAACTCCATAGGATACCTTTAAACCCCACTTGACACCGTCTGGAGGTATTGGTATACCTCGCAACTCAAATTGACACTCACATTTTTTAGTCCCAGTATTCCTATGCAAGATTTGTCTTTCAACCCCACGGTGCGGTTTGTACTTTTCTCCTCTCTCACAACAAAAAATGCATTTCGGCATCTTGCCGCCTTTTAAATTAGCAGATTTATCAATAACCACCACAATACCATTTTGGAGACCAACTCTCCGCACCCAAGCTAACATATCTTCTGTACTTTCAAAAATCTATAAAAAATAATAATAACGAATATGTATAAGTAAAACATTATCCAGACTCAAAATAAATGACGAATATGCATAAGAACAACGGAAATAACTAACCTGATCAGTGATAAATTCGGGTGTATAATCGCGATTGTTGTAGGAGATGCTCTCCTCACTAGGAACATCATTCTGAAATGACCAATCATCTGAATAGTAGTAGCCATCCATAATCTTGTTCGATGAATTACGAAAAAAGAAAGAAAAATAGTGGGAGATGTTCTGAATGTATGAAGTAGTGAGAGAATGAAGAAACACAAACTGAAAATTCACTTTCAAATTGATTTATAGAAAATTTTCGTACATGGTGGTGGAACACATATCAAGTACTGGCACACTACAGGTATGAAATTGATTGATATGTTGTCACACATATCAACTACTGGCACATTGCAGGTATGAAATTGATTAATATGTTGTCACACATGTCAACTACTGGCACATTGCAGGTATGAAATTGATTAATATGTTGGCACACATATCAAGTACCAGTGGTGGAACATGAAGTTGATATGTTATCTTGCTGACACACATATCAATGATACCTGTGGCACACATATCTTGCACCTTGTTATCTTGCTTTGCAATGTATTTGTTTCGGGTACATTTTAGATTGTCCGAACGGTCGATGTTGTCCGATCGGATCCCAGGATATGTCTTTTTTCATGTAGTGACGCATATTTTTAAAAAATTGAATTACATAATTAAATGAGAAAAAAAAGATAAATAAATAATTAATATAAAGAAATGAATTAAATAAAAGAAATGAAATTAAATAATTATATAAATAGGTATAAATTAATAAAAGAGATAACTAAATAATTAAATAAAAGAAATGAATTAAATAAAGGAAATGAAATTAAATAATTAAATAAAATTAATATAATGAAATTAATTAAATAAAAGAAATGAAATTAAATAATTAAATAAAATTAATATAAAGAAATGAAATTAAATAATTAAATGAATTATATAAACAAATGAATTAATGTAGTAAATAATATATACTGTATAATTAAAGGAGGGGGGTAAAACTGTAATTGTGCATTGCAATAGTCTGTCAACTTGTGTGCCACTGTGACCCACTCTAAATGCCCCTATCACCTTCTACTAAAGGCAACTTTTTTTTTACAATTCCATTATGGGGTTCGGGTACCGACACAATTGCATCGACGGTGCACAGGTCGGCGTATAGTGCTTACTTAAGGTACCACACGTACAAATGACCTTAATCGTTTTCTTAATTTTTAAAATTATTTTCCGAGGGGTTTCAGGTAAAATAAGCTCAATCGAATAACTGTCAGTGCATGCTTAACCCAATGTTTCAATTTTTCATTCAAAATTCAAAATTTTACTTTTTGAATGAAAAAACTGATACTCCTACATTGGATTAATCACTTACATTTATCTTATTGAGCTGATTTTTCTAAAGAAAATTTATTTTGAAACAAATGAATGGCTCATGCTAGTTGCGTAGGACATAAGTAGGCTCACTCGCTTATCTATGCACCATCGGTGTACCCTTCATCGATACATATAGAGTTATGTCCTTTTTAATAACCGCAGTGTAGAAATTTCTGCACGTTGACTATTTACGGAGAGCCTATTCAATTCACAATCATCTAACGAGAGACTTAATTAATACTAAAAAAATCGTCCCGTATATATAAACTGATCCCATTAGATTTACCAACACCTAAAAAGATTTCAAACTAACAAATGAACTCTCTACGATTTTTGTTTGGATGATCCAATTGGAGTTTGTTGGGTCCATGCATATCTAACATAGATGCGTCTATTTTGTTGTTTTATAAGTGAAGATCATTCCCAATGGAATTAGATTTAATTTACAATCATCGCCGCGTAACTTGATCGCCTTTGTTACAAGTTTTTGATATCGATTCGCATTTGTTACAAGTTTTCGATATCGATCCATGTGGTTACATTTCAAATAGTCTGATTTTTTTTTTATCCTAATTATTTTCATTTATTCGTGAAGTTTTTATGCACTAGAATTGGGTACCATGACTAGATTTTTCACATCTCGAATTCATCATAGAGTGAACTTGAACTCTACACTATGTTGGAATGCAAAAACAACAATTAATTAGATTGCTTTGTAGTCCCACTTTTGTGGCCTATTGATTCCATATATTTTTTTATTTACCTTAAAATCTTCAGCTAATTTTTCTTTCTTATAAATTTGGTATTATTGTTGTTATAAATAGGAAAAAGGGCCCATTTCATCGCTGACAAGCAAGCTTATTATTTTCTTTTTATAGCCGACTATCCGGGTCAGTTTCTACATCTAGACTAAGTCTGCGTCCTGAAGTTAACGACTATACAAATTCTTAAATTTTGATCCGTTGAATCTTTGTGTTGTAAATTAAAACCACTACCCAATAACTAGTAATTATGGTGCAAAAGCTAGCTCATAATTTCACTAGCACAAAATATGTGGAGTGTGGATTACAGTCCTCAAACTGAAATGACCAATATACCACTGAATAGGGACAAATCACAATTTAAAATATTTCAACCCAATACACCAGAAATATAAGTGGTAGAAGCATTAACCAGAATCCAGGGCTCAATCGTTGCCGAGTTGACTCGTTTAAGACTGAGTTCGCTCAGTTGAGTCATTGCCCAGGTTAAAAAAACAAAACAAAACAAAATAACCTGGCTATCATACCATACCAACAATTAATGATGAACCAAAAGAAAGGAATATCTTTTCAGATGCTTTAAAAGTTTGATTTCAGCCATTAAACCCGGTCTGACTCCAAACCGCATCCCTAACCCGGCTCATGTCCCGGCCCTTTAGCGTCCGTCCCACACCCTCGAAAACGGAGTTCGCCGCTCTCTGGCGGTGATCTCTTGCCACGTACTCGTGCGGGGGCATCATCTCGAAGTTATCAACGCCCTCGTCCGAGTCATGTAACGACTCAACCGAGTTAGCCCTATAAATTTTCGACCAATCGGGAACGTTAACCGGGGCTGACGTGGCCATGTCATGTCCACGTGGGCTTGCTACGTTGTCATGACCTCGAAATTGGTGTATGATCCTAGGCGATGCTGTTTTGCCCGAATCATCATCGAAAGCAAAAGACAACCCACCCACGTGGCTGTGATCGTCTCGGGCCACGTGCCGGCGGCTCCGAACGGTGTTCACGTTCCCTTTACTCTCATCAACGTCGCGAGGAGTCCACTCGCTTCCTGAACCGCTAATCGAATGATAATCGCCGCCGTTGGCCACGCCACCAACCATTGACCACACGTCATCTTCTCCGAACTCAGTGTTCTCAGGAATTATTCCGTGACCATATCCGCGCCCGTAACTTCCCAGGTAGCGCTCGCTTTGACTGGTCGTTAGTTTCCGACCTTTTGCCATATGTCATCACCACCACCGCCGCCGTCAACCGGAATCTTGATTTTCCGGAGAAACGGCAAATATATAAAGAGTTATGTGTAGGATTTTATAATTGTAGCTGCTCCATTGGCATGGTCAAGCAATCGAAGCCTTTAGGTTAGTTTATATATAAGCTTTTGGGTATTTGGCGGAGGCAATGAACTGCTGGGGGACCACTTACATTTCATTTGAATTTGGGTTTCATTTTGTCTGGATTTCAATTATGCTCCAATGAGGACAGACATGTGGTGATGAGCGTGACACTGTAAAATTGGAAAAACGACGAAGTGATAGTGAATACTCACTCCATTGCCAGGCCTCCACGCGCAATTGGGACTTGGGAGTACGTGTCGGATGGAAGTTCCTGTGAGCTTGGAGTGTGATCAATTTGGACAAGTTAGTCGGTGTTGTTCGCGCACCGCCACTTGATACCTCAACATTCATTCACACTGTATGTATTGTTGGGGGTCTCGATAAGTGTATAAATTTCACGTGAATTTACGGTGTTGAGAGATGTTGAGTCACCACGTGGCGGTGTGACTCGATCATAGAATAATCTCTCGAGGAAATTGCTGCTAGACTAAAACAATGCTTCCTACACGGGTTTGGAAGATTTGGGGTAATTGCTCGAGGAAATTGCTGCTAGACTAAAACAATGCTTCCTACAAGGGTACGGGTTTGGATTAAAAGTTAGGACATAAACAAATTCAAACCGTATGATGCACGTGAATTTTTTTTATTGCTTAATGAGGCAAATTTGGAATGAACATTTTCCGGTATATTTGTATTTTAATATGTGCATGAAAAGTTGTGTACAAACTTTTCGATACAGTAGTGGACTTGCCTGATTCGGGAACTTAACTGTTGTGACATGGTTTTTTTTCCTGCTATTTTTTTTGTTTTGTTTGGTAGGAGGAAAAAAAAAACACAAGAGTTTGTTAAAGTTGGATAAATGTATTAAAATATGTAACAAGTATGTGTAAATGTATGAAAAACAAAAAAAAATTCTCCTAATGCTACTTAGATTATGAGTATATTTGGATCCATTTTGTAATCCAATCTGTGTTCGAAAGTTATATGAGTACGACCTATACACACAAAAAATGTACAAATCATTTTAATGAAACGGGGGGTCTTAGATTAAGCACCTATATATTTGATTGAACTAATTTTTCGCAGGACCCTGAAAAATCATTTTAAAATCATTTTAAGATGAATGAACGGTTCGAATCGTTCGCGCTCGGGGACTCACTATCTTCTATCCACTCATATCTTCTATCCACTTGTTGTTTTTCACTATATCGTCTATGTGAGACCCACAAGTGACTCTCGGAGCGTGATCTGTACATTTTCTGGGTCTTGCATTCTGTACGCACAGTCTGGTCCATTCTGTGTTTCACACGCTGGAAAGAGTTGGGTGGAGATGCCCTTCCTAACAAAAAAAAAAAAAAAAATCAGTTTAAAAAAAAACCAGAAAAGACAAGAAGGATTCATCCACGTCAGATTTTCACTCTATTCCAAGTGGACCCTACAGAACCTATCTAGTTTGACTACACGCCAATTGCATCCAATCGGGGCCCCGGCTCCACGTGGGTATCAGCTCCAACTTCCCCACACATCCTTTCACTACGATACAAGTGTATGCAACGTCATTGGGTCCCACGCTAAGGTTTTTGTCAGTGCCACGTGGACAAATAGTGGACGTTTAAAATATTGCGGGGAAAACTGTCGAATTGTGGAGGGCTTAATGATTCATTAATCCCATGATTAGGTATGCATAATTGAGTCTTTTTGTTTTGTTTACGAAAAACCTATGGGTACCGACCCATAGGCACAAAAAACGCACAAAGCATGCTCGTGTATCCATTTTGGATCCCACATAGTGATTTGAACCGTTCATTATTCTTAGAATATTTTTCCGAGAGGTCCTACAAAAATTCAGCTTAATCGGACCGTCAAAAGTGGTTGAACCAAAGTTTCACGTTTCAATAAAAAAACTTTTCATTGAAACGGTGGACTTTGTTGGCAACCACGCTTAATCGTTCGATTGAATGGCCTTTCGGAAAAATGTTTCGTGAAATCTCGGAAAAATGTTTCAAATAATGAATCGCGATACCTAAAATTGATACCCAAGCACGCTCCATGAGAAAAAAAATACACGAGCATGTACCTTTGTTTTTCATGTTGAAAATTAGGGTTGATTACAAAAGAAAAAGTCTTTGATGGACCCGGTGGTCCTTTGTTTATCATGTTGAAAAAGAAGATTAGCTTTTGATTAGAAAAGAAAAAGTCTTTGATGGCCCCGGTGGTCGATAATGGTTTCTTAGAGGCCATTGTGGGTCCCGCTAATCCTTGTCTTTTTGTTTACTTGAAAACAAAAAATTTACTGTAAATATTTGTTGTCTTTAGGAGTATAAAATAGTACATATTTGTTTTTTAAAATAAATGATCATGTGGAGCTCTAGAATCTCTAATAAACACAAAAATTGCTAAATATTACTCCCTCCGTTCGATATTAATAGTCCATTATCACCATTACGGAATTTTAAAAAAAATGTATCTATATTTTCCAATTTATAACATTCTGTGATGTATTGACTTAAAAAGCCAACTTAACTTTTTGTTTTGTCTTTATTTGATTTTTTATTTTATTTTTTGCGTTTGTTAGTTTTGCATCGATTTTTTAAGTATTATTGGTTCGTCTCGGCGAGAGGAATCGAAAAAGGTAAAAGATTATGACTAGAACTCTCAATTTTTTTAATAAGATCGAAAAAGTGTAAAAAATTGTCTTTTTTACTTATTTTTGTCTTTATTCAAAAAAAATTATGCTTCGATCATAATTTTTTACTTTTTTGATTCCTCTCGCCGAGAAAACCAATAATATACAAAAAATTGATGCAAAACTAAAAAACACGAAAAAAATTCAAATAAAGACGAAAAAATAAGCCAACTAACTTTTTATGCCAAAACACATAAAGTATATACAATATGAATCTTATTTAATAGATCTCAATTACATTCTATTATACAAAAATTGTAAAATTAGTTAAAACTTCATAAATTGTGAGATATGTAAGATTTTTTTTTTTTTGGTAATTGGCATGTATGTTAAAAATGAACCATTAAATTGGAACGAAGAGAGTACTTAAAACTAGCGTATGAACTTCATTTGATTATATGGTAGTAGGATCTGGATCCAATTAGTTCAATTCTAGATCCGAATCCGATATCGACAAATCCGGATCCGATTCGTGTTATTTTTTTAATATTTGTTTTCGTCATTCCGAATTCGAATCTTAATCGGATTGGATCTGGATGTATCCGAATCCGATCCCAATTTTATTCGGATCCTCGGACTCATATTATTGGATCCAGAATAGATTTTCCGGATCAGATCCGAATCCTGATCAAATTCGAATCTGAATTCATCTGGTCCACTGACAGGCCTATATGGTAGTGTTAAAAGGTTCTAGAGCTCCAGTTGACCCTGGTTCTAAATATCAAGATCTTATCATGTCAATATCCCTGGGGTTAGTACAATCAGCCACCACTCTACTCTTCTACAGGACAGGTTTACGTGGTAGGCAGTGGGATTCTTGCCGAAAGTAAAACTTGATATACTTTAGATTCTTTTATCGTTTCTACCTTATAAAAAAAGATCCCTCATGGTTTGTCAGAGCCTTCCCATCCTTCTAAGGTGGAAGAGGATTCATCCCGCTGGTCTGGTGGTGAGTTCGTTCCTGCTACGCCTGAACGGGTCACGGATGAGGCTGTGGGAATCAGGGACTTGCAGGTTAAGCGAGTTGCGGTCATCTGGAGGCGTAGGTTAGAGGATCCTATTAGTATGCGTCGAGGCTGTCGGAGGCAGAAGAGCAGTGCCAAGATGGTTGCAAAATGTGACACTGGTGGCAAGGGCATTCTAGGTTACACTCGGAGGAAACGTAAACGGGAGACGGTTATTGAGGACTGTTGTGCTGACCCTCACATTTTCCGTATCCCCCAACGCCGTAATATCTTTTATTAGTCTTGTGTCTTGCGCCTAATCTTTGTTTTGCAGGTTTCAATCTTGGCGTTGAGGGATTGGTCGGTTAGTTTTTAGTCTTTGAAGGGTGTAGCTTTTTTGCCTTGTGTAGACTGTTGTTTTCTTAGGCTTTGTTTTGTTTTATGCTTGCATTTGAATGTTTTAATATCTATTGTATGGACTATGCAACTATGTGTTGCTCTATATTTTATGAATGGGATGATCTTTGCTTGCTCAAAAAAAAAAAAAAAAGATGTAAATGTGACAAGTGGCACAATTTTGTTAGACGATTCGAGCTGTACATTTTGCAGGTGTTGACTTGTTTATTATATATCCAAAAAGTAGGTTGATTGGATATCAATAAAAAAATAGTTGAGCATATTTGTCACAAGATAAGGGAACGCTCGTTCAATCTAACCGTCCATTTCTCTTTGACAAGTATAATTCGTTTGGCCGATACAAATATTCAAGCGTTCGATAAACCGTATCGTCACTGATCGATCATCAATAATACTTTCAGAGTTGGGTGTGCGTTAAATAAACGCCCTAATCACCAAAGTAAGGACAGTTTGGTTGCACTTCATTATTTAATGTTATCGGTGTTTCGCAGTTGATGTTACCAAATGAGCACAACTGCTCTAAATGGAACTAAAATCTCATTTAGACAAGTAAATTGAGAAATAATATTATTATAAGTCGCTATATTCTTTTTCTTTTTGTATAATTCGTCTCATAAAATTATTTTGTTCTTTTTCCGGACTCTTTTTAAACATGTACTTGAAGGTTCAGTTCAAGTTTTTTTTTTTTTGCAGTTCAATTAATTTTTACCTCCGCTTTCTAAAATTATCCTCTACTTTTATCCATAAGTACTATTTACCCATTAATTTTTCAGAAGGTCAAAACAATAATTTTACAAACTTTTACTCATTGATTTTTCAAAATATACATTTATTGAGGGACAACCCAAAATAAAATACTCAACTAGAGTATAAAAAGGGACAGAGGGATGTCTATGCATGTGTCTTTCCAAAAAAGAAAGAAACAAGAGTGATTTAAGGGAAATGCTAAAATACACACCCCCTATTTGGATGTATATCATACGTATCCCTATAAAAGTTATGAGAATCGATTACTCCGTACTTATTATAAATTATGATTTTTTTTGTAAAAATTATGAGACCACCGAAATATTATGAATCATATTGCTGAAAAGTTACTCAACACTGAAAATGGTTGCGATGGCCATTAAGGTGGCATTATATGAACTATACAATAGGTGCACCATATGGTACACACTTTTTAATGAGTGTGTATTGTAGTCATTCCCGTGATTTAGAAATAAAACTGGAGTGATGGTATAGGATTACAGGGTAAGTACTTCCAAAAGGGTGGGGTGTGGCCAAAGTTGTTTTATTTGGTTAGACAAGTGGCTCTTTTATTTGTTTTGTTTCGAATAGAAGTGATTAATTTGGAACCAAAGTTGCTTCCAAATGGGATGGGTGGGATGGGATGGGATCGAGTTTGTTTTTATTTGATTGGGCAGCAGATTCATATCAACCGTTGTACTAAAGTGGTGACACAGTTTAGGGGGTAAGATGTCACTGTAGTGTGCGAATGAACTAGGAGAATGTAGTGAACTTTTGTGAGTTTTAGCTTTATTTTTGTCGTTATAATCTGAATCATTCATTTCGAGTCTTAAAACAATATTTCCGCGAGAAATGAAATTTATCGGACATCGACAACATGGCCAGGATAGTTTTGTCTTACAATTCATTTTTTTAAATCATGCTGGTCATCCATTCTTATGACAAGTAATTGTGCAATCAAGTGGCTAACTGTATACGGTTAATTCTTTTGTTTTGATATTGGCTAATTTGCTTAGTAAATTTTATTATGTGAACGGTCGGGATTATAACAATGGAACCTTATCAAAACCCATGGGGCCGACATAAATTTATAGTAAAGGAGGGTGCCGGGCACCCCTAGGTCATTTGATCGTGTTTTGGACGATTCGGATGCGTACGACAATTTTAATTTTATTTTACCAGTACAAATCTAGACACCCTCAAAACCCAGCAGCACAAATTGTTTCGTTATTTATTACTTCGATCGCATATTAATTGGTATCTAATTAATATGATTTAAAATCATGCATTTTGACAAGACCTATATGAACCAACATAGACTTCGGCCTGACAAGGAGTGAGGAAATGGCAAACCGCACGGGAGGTTGACTCCCTTGCATATCTACCCATCAATTGGCCATTAGGTTGGGTCGTTGCTAGGAATCGATTTCTACATTCGATCTAAAACTTCTCTACGGATCTTGAAAATTAGAGTCACGGAAATTGCACGTTGGCCACAATTCCACCTCCGTCATAAAAAAAAAAAAAAAAAGAGAAGACCACGCCATGCCACCACCATAGCCCCCTACCGTTCGATTAGCAAAAGGACCACGCCAATCTTTAGTATAACGATTCGCGTCAATATTTTCCCTCTGACAACCAAAAAAACCAGGAGATAATTTGATTATGCTCGTTTAAAACATCTTTTATTTCCCAACTATAAGGACCAAGTTCCGGAGTTCTTTGTTTTGGCAATTCCGTTTGACAAAACACACATTTACATCCAGTTGTATTTTTTTTTTAGAGTGTCTGTTTAGGTGTGGAAAAGAATCATCTCTTTATGTAATGGTTGAGAGTGCGGTAGTATTTATTTTAGTGGTGAGTTGAGTAGATTATTTTACTTGTTCAGAAGTTGCTCAACGACTTGCTCAAGCAAATCTGATGTTCGTTAGTTGCTCGAGCAACTTGGTTCTTGCTTGAGCAACCGCTATGCACCTATATATTCGCATCAACTAGGTTAAACGAGATTTAAGCAGCCACACTTTATTCTCTGCACTCCTACTCATCCTTAAAACACTTGTGGCGGCTAGGGTTTGTAGACCTTGAAGATCTTTGAAGACCGGATGCTTAGAGTTCATCTTCAAGGGGTTTAATGCTTCAACAATAAACTTTCAGTTAGAGTTCTTTGGTGGGATTCCAAAAGTATCTAAGGAAGGCTTGTGCGATTCAAGGCGTTGGCGATCAAGATCACTGGGTGCGGTGTACGTGTGACTCGGCAGGTGATACTTAGAATGTTGTGAGGATTTACATCGTTTGGATAGGTATATCTGTAACTGCACAATGAGTATAGTAATTTTGATTCCTTCCCGTGGTTTTTTACCCATTTAGGGTTTTCCACGTATATCTCTGTGTTGTGGGTTTTGACTGTTTGCGTAATTTTCTGCTGGTTGATTTAATTAGTGATTCGCATTCATACTGTTAGGGTTTTAACAGTTTTTAAGGGAACCCTGGTTTTTCACCAACGAATGTGGGAAATTCTCACCAATTATTGGATTCAGCCCGGCAAGGACCCCAAATGATCAATGGGGATATTTCAACAAATTAGGAGCTCGGAGTTTTGGTTCATGAATCAAGACTTTGAGCAAAAGTTTTCAAGTTTATTCCTTTTCGAGAATATTCTGAACATATCATACAGTCACAAATTAAAGTGATATGTCAACTTCGTGGACCGTAGCAACAATTGATGTGCCCCGAAATGTACCTTTTTGCTTATTATAATTTCAGAAACAGTACGGTAAACACTTTTATTGGACGCTGCTGGGGTACAGAGGGTTTGGTACAGAAAATGTACCGAGCCCTCTCGGGGACCCACTTTTGGGTCCTACACGAATTATTCGAACCGTTCATTGTTCTTAGAACATTTTTCCGAGGGGCCTCACAAAAAATCAGCTCAATCGGACGGTTAGAAGTGCTTGAACCAAAGTCCCACCGTTTCAACAAAAAAATGTTGTTTGAAACGGTGGGACTTTGGTTCAAGCACTTCTAACCGTCCGATTGAGCTGATTTTTTGTGGGGCCCCTCGGAAAATTTTTCTAAGAATAATGAACGGTTCGGATCACTCGTGTGGGACCCAAAAGTGGGTCCCCGAGAGGACTCGGTACATTTTCTGTACCAACCCCTCTGTACCCGTAGGATTATCCATTTTATTTGGGTGTGCACCACATGAATCTTTAGAGTGTTGCAAGCTTTTAGCATGAACGTTACGACACACAACAATATGTTATGATTTTTAGTGAAAATGTTAAGAATTTTATTGCGGAGAAGTTACACAATAAGCAAATGTTATGATTCCTAGTAAAAATGTTACCAATTATATTGTTGAAAAGTTACAAGGTTTAAGTATAAAAATAACGAGACGCACTAAAACGTTATGAATTTTTATGAAGTGGCACAATTTGAAATTGAATCACACATTATGTATATATATTATACACCTCTATAAAGTGTGTATGTATTGTAAACTTTCCATTATTTTCGGATACAATCATGATGCCTCAATGCAGTTCAAAAAAAGTCATGATGCCTAAATTTCTTGTTTTTGTAGAGGGATGTCAATACAATAGTGCTATGGGTACACCACATATGGGTACAATATTACCTGTAATAGAGCACTTTAAATCTGGAACGTCGAAAAAAGCGTTTGGACAACCTCGATGAGGTGGGGTGCATTTGGGGTACACTTGGTGGTGTACCCAAACCATTTGTCTCTTTATAGGTTTAGTTGGAGTTTTTTTCAATCTTTTCAAGTGTAGCACCAGGCCTGGACCTTGCAGTGCAGCAAATGCGTTGCACTGTCCAACGTGGTATTTCAGCCGTCCAAAAATACTTTCGACGGTTCAGATTAAAGCAAAAGTTTTACTTAAATATGGATCATTCAAAACAATTTTGGACGGTTCAGATTACGCTGCATGATGCAGCGTATTTGCTGCACTGCATCATTCCCTCTTCCCATCACTGTGGTGCCCTGTTTAACTATTGGAGTGAATAACCAAGGGCTTGTAACCCCAACGGTTATCTCTTGGTTCTCTCACATGGGAGACAAGAGTTCGGGCCTCAGTAGAGGCATTTGGGGTTTAGGCATGGATAGCACAGGCACTGCACTAACTCACTAACTCTATCGAATGGCAAAAAAAAAAAAAAAACTATTGGAGTGAATCATTGAAGGGATATTTGGCTTTTCTTTTTCTAGAAACCAGAATTTTTTTTCCATTCAAGCTTAAATCAAGTTGGAACTGCATTCGTAGTAAATCACTATGATCCAAAACAATACAAACAATTTAGCAATAGATAAATCACCATATGCTAGGGCCCGAATCCCCATTGAACTACGATAATAAATCGAAAGTAAATTAAATTAATTGAATCTCATGCTAGTCATGCAATGATGATGTGTCTATTTGTGGAATGAAAACGAATGCGCCATCATGATCAAATCAGCATAAACCAACTAGAGGCCTCACAAAATACTACTATCTCTTCATAAAATGCGACTATCTGGAGGATTCAACTCAAAGTAGATACCCGCCGGAGATTGAGCTCAAATCAATGAACCGGGGGCCCTGTATACAAGGTGTAGTGAGGAACGGTTACCGTTGGATTCATCAATCAATGGTTTAGCTAGATTTAGGGGGTGTTCCACTAACTCAGTTTTTTGAAAAAATTGGTTTTTCACGGTTTTTTATGTGATGTGTTGTGAGAGAATGAACTGTCTCAGTGTTTGAAAAAAACAGTTTTTTTTTAGTGGAACACCCCCTTATAATAAACTCTTCCATGTAAGAATAGTCTCTTACGTGGAAGAGTTTATTTTAAATCTGGACCATTGATTACTGTATCGAAAGGTGACCGTTCCTCACTACACTCTATAGTGAGTTTGGCTCCCGATTCCCAATTTTTCCTTTTCACCTCTTTTTAGCTCAACCGATGAAAATGCCTGCTAGACACATACGTAATTAAGTAATTATTAGTTAATAAACAAAAAGGTTCTGCTAACTGAGGCCCACATGACTTTTATTAAGCACAAGAAAAGACCAGAAAAACTCATCCTTCAATATACTTTGTATACTTTCTAAAAACCTTGTATCCACTTTTATACATTTTTCACAAATTTTAATATACTTTTTAAATTTCACAGAAGCCACTAGACTTCTTTTATCATTTTCCTAAACCAAAAGCCAAGCAATTGTATGATCAAATGTTACTTCGTTAGAGAATATTCGGAACATATCGTGTAGTCACGAATTAAAGTAATACGTCAACTTCGTGGACCTTAGCAACAATTGATTAGACTGATGTGCCCCGAACTGTACCTTTTTGCTTATTAATTTCGGCAACGGTACGATAAACACTTTTATTTGGATGTGCACCACATGAATCTCTAAAGTGTAGCTAGTTTTTAGCACAAAAGTTACGACGCGGACCAAATGTTATGATTTTTAGTGAAAATATTAAGAATTTTAGGAAATTGATATTCACACTCCCAATTTTGATGTAGGGCCTCCAAGCTACAGTAATTTTCCAAAATTACCATTTTGCAAGTTCCATGATTTACTTTAGGCACTTCAAAAAACATTTACTCTTCTCCTTCACTTTAGGCACTCTAAAAAAGCAAATAGTTTTTTTTTTATCAGAAAAAACAGATAGTTGCTCAACTCTTTTTACTGCACGTCACTGAATTGCCTACTTCCGTATGTAATGTTTCGTTGGTAGAGTCTTTATGTTATTGTCTCCATGTTCTGCACTAGAACAACCTGGACAAGTGGTTTTTAGCCTATGATTTTAGAACCCTCCTTTTGTCAATGCAAAGTTTCTTGAGAGTTCTGCTACTTTTCCTTTTAAGAGTTCTCCAACTTTGGTGATGTACTTCGTTTGTTTCACTGTGAGTTTTAAAATGTAGTTTTGCGGCCGTTATAAAGATTTTGAGGGGAAAATGGTAGATAATGAGTACGAAAATATAAAGATCTTGTGTCATAGCCGTTATGAAGATTTTGCAGCATCAACATTTTCAATTGTGTTCCGTTTATTTTGCAGAATTTTAGCAATGTTTAGTTCTTGTTGTTGTTATTATTATTATTATTATTGTTATTATATTTTTATTTTATTTTTGTGCAAAGTGGCGTGAAGCAATCTGACATAGATGCATGTTTAGTGTTCGGAACATAATGTTTATGTTGTGGATGTTTAATATTTGGAATGTAATATTAATGTTGATGTTTAGAACCTAATGTTTATGTTTGGTTTTGGTTCATTTTTTCGTTTGGAGTGCCTTAGTAAATGAGGAGATAATTTGGGAGTCGAGTGCCTCTCAGTAATTTTTATATCTTAAAAAGGGTAGTTTTGTAACTTCATTAAATATTAGAGTGCCTGCATAAAAAAATGGAGCTCCAAAATCAGCACCCGAATTTTATTGCTGAAAAGTTACAAGAAACAAATGTTATAATTCCTAGTAAAAATATTATCAATTATATTGTTGAAAAGTTATAAGGTTTTAGTATAAAAATTACAAGACGCACTAAAATATTATGAATCTTTGTGAAGTAGCACAATTTAGACCATACATTACATGTATATAGTATACACCTTTGCGAAGTGTGTATTGCGGAGTATATGGAGAGTGTACGTTCTAATCATGATGCTTATAACTGCAGTTCAAAAAAAAGTCATGATGCCTAAATTTCTTGTTTTCGTAAAGGGGTGTTCTTTTTAGGTTGTTTTTAGGTTCGGTTGGAGTTTTTTTTCAATCTTTTCTAGCACCAGACCCGAGACCCTGTAGTGCAGTAAATACGCTACACTGTGCAATGCGGCATTTCAACCGTCTAAAGATGCTTTTGACGGTTCAGATTAAAACAAAAGTTTTACTTAAATTTGGAGCGTCCAAAACAAAACTCTTCAATGGAAGAGTTTTGTTTTAATCCGGAGCGTCCAAAACAATTTTGGATGACTTATGTTACGTTGCATGATATAGAGTATTTGCTGCATTGCACCATTCCCGCTTCGCGTAGCACTGTGGTGCCGCTTTTAGCTATTGGAGTGAATCATTGAACGGATGATTTGTCATTTGTTTTTTAGAAACCCGAATTTTTTTCATTAAAGCTTAAATAAAGTTGGAACTATATACGTAGTACAAGAGGAGCGTTCTAAATCACTATAATCCAAAACAATACAAACAATTTCGCAATAGATAAATCACCATATGCTAGGGCCCAAATTCCCATTGAACTACCGTAATAAAATCGAATGCAAATTAAATTAATTGAATCTCATACCAGGCATGCAATGACGATATGTCTACTTGGTGGAATGAAAACGAATGCGCCATCATGATCAAATCAGCAAAAGCCGACTAGAGGGCCTTGCGAAAATATTACTATCTCTCTCCATAAAATGCGACTATCTGGAGGATTCAACTCAAAGTAGATACCCGCTGGAGATTGAGCTCTCCAAAGTAAAGAAAACAACCAAGAATAGCAATTGCAAACAGAAATTAAACTCCAACATCACGAGAAAAACAGATCCAAACAAATCAACCAAAACCCTATCTAAGAACGAGAGAGAAACTCTCAGATCTAAGAATGAGAGAGAAATGAACAATTCGGGGTAAAGTCCTCCCATCCGCTGCCATATTAGGGTGGTTGAAATTTGAAAATTTAATGTTAACGGATGATTTGTTTGGCATCTTATTATGCCGAACAAAAATCCCAAAACCCAAATCTTACAGTTGATGGAGCTGCAACGGACGACCGGTGGTTGTCGCCACTATGGGCAGAATCAGGATTTTGTTGAAGGGGTAAGAACAGACTGGGAACTTGTCGTCTCTAAATCTGTAAAATATGATCCAAGCCACTCACTTTGAAGACCTTGATTTGTACTATACCACCTCAGAAAATTAAGTTAATCGGACTTCGGTAACCCATCAAACATATCACTTTCTTCTTAAGTTAATCAACATCAAATACAACTTAGAAATTACACAACACAATTTTTTGATTTGTTTAGTAAACCACCGTGGTCTGACCATCTTGTTATTAAGGTCTACTGAGTAAACGGTTCAAATAATATTTTAGAGCTCGGGATAAGCCCCGAATTTGGAGTGGGACCCTCCTGTTGAATGTTTAATGGTATACATGAGAGAGAGAGATTAATCGACTAAAATTTGACAGGGGAAACAATACAGCAATACCATTCAAGGTTTACCTTACAAATAAACATGACATAGTACATGTGTTTAATGAAAAGGGGGACTCTGCTTCCCAACGTGCTCTACAACGCCGCCCAACTCTACCTCACCTCCTCTGCTGCTTCCATCACCACCACCTCTTCCTCTGACAGGCGCCGCCTCAGCCTCCTTCGCTGCCACCTTTGGCCATTCCAACAACGACCGCGTCTTTAAGACGAGGGTGGACAAATTGACAGCCTCACCCTCTTTAATGACCACCTTATCCTCACCCATTCCCTAAACTCCCTCAACATCTTTAACAACGTCAACGTCCAACGGCGGATCAAAAAACAAGAGGTTTCACTCTGTCTCTATAAATCAAAAGACAAGACAAAACCCCCTTACCAGAAAATCATGGCGGATAACCGAATCCGGGAGAGCCGTTGTGCGGTAGGTTGTGCGCCGTGTTGTGCGACAAAACTACGTCGTTTTGCTGATTTTCTTAGTGTATCCATGGGCCTTGTTTGGAGAGTTAAGTGTGAGGTTTAATTTTGGGGTTCAATTTTAGGGAATTTAGACTCTTTGGGGTAGGGCATAGTGGGTTTAGGCACTTTGGGTTTAGGTACTTCAGGTTTAGGGTTTAGGCACTTTGTAATGATTTTCTTCCTCCAAACAATGCCTTTGGAAGCTTTAGAAGTGTGCACAAAAATCAAGCAAAATGACGTAGTTTTTCCGCACAACACCTACCACATAGCACTCAACCCGGAAACCGGATAACCAAAGGCGGAACACAGCATGGGCTATGGTGGGTTGCAGCCCAGGTGTTAAACAAAAGAAAGGAAAAACAATAAATTTCACATGTAAATTGTAGTCCAATTAAAAAGTATTTTCAGCTATGAAGCATCCGAAAACTGATCTTCATCATGTAAATGACAATATCAAAATTGTTCTTGTTGGTACCAAATCACTAGTGCATAAAAACTAATTTTGACATTATCAGTACCCTTAAGAGAACTTGTTGAATATATCAACTCAAATTCGATAATCAATGAATTCTACTATTTAAGTAGTGTACATGGTCTGTACTTTTCTTTTGTTTATTTTAAATATTTCTGAATATATGTAAAAGATTGTTGGACATTAATCATAAAGCTCTTTTTGGTTCATATATACTCTCCCGTCCCATTTTAATAGTCCCCAACGAAAGGGCTTGTAATTTTCAAATTAAAAAATAAAACACTGCCATATATATACATATGATTTTTCGTGTTTCCGTAGTTCTTTAATTTGATGCGAAAAAGTATTAAACATTATGGATGGAAGTATTTTTATTTTTTATTTAAAAATTACACATCTTTTCGTAGGAAACTACTCTAAAAATGAGATAGGAGAGTGTGCAGAGTGGACTTAGGGTTGCTGTTGTGCAACCCCCTGTACAACAACGTGTTGTGCACCCCCGCGCCAAATTTTTTTCGACGATCAGAGACGTTTACCGCGTAGAGCTCGTCGAGTACTACAAATGTACCAAAAATCAACTCGATCGGATATGATTAAGTGCCTCATCGGAACACAAATAACTTGAAAAAACATAGGTTCAACGGTTTTGTTCCAGTGTTGTGTTCATTTGTGTTCCATTTTTTTTCAAGGTATTTGTGTTCCGATGAGACACTTAACGATATCCGATCGAGTTAATTTTTGGTACACTTGTAGTACTCGACGAGATCTACGCGGTGAACGTTTCCGATCGTCAAAAACATTCCGGGGCGGCCGCGCCATGGGGTGCACGTGCACAAAGACGTCATAGTGCGGCAGTGCCGACATCGCAACCCTAAGTCCGTGCAGAGTGTGCAGTGGCAGAGCCACGTTGGTACGACTGTGGTCTGTTGACCTCGCTGGCTTTCACCTAGTTTGATCAACTACTCTGGAGAATCAAAAATGATTGTGACACTTACTGTGTGCCAAAAACAACCACAACCCCACTCACGTGGGGTGTGGGTCCCACATGCGGGCCCCACAACCCATGTGAGTGGGGTTGTGGTTGTTTGTGGCACAAAATTTGTGTCACTATCATTATTCAGCTGGAGAATTATAATTGCATCAGGAAACACTTATTTGAGAGCATATCTTCTATGTTTGACCCAATAGTTTTGTGAAAAAACACTGTTGGCTCGAGGCCCAAATCCCAAACAAAACAAAATGCCCAAAAGCCCAAGTGAAAACAATCTGAAAAGCTTATGGATTACCCCAAAACTTTCATACTTTTTTTTTTTTTTTTGAAAAGCAAAACTTTCATACTAATAATCCATTTATACCATTTATCTTCTTTCTTTTCTCTCTCTCTCTTTTTTTTTTTTTTTGAAAAAAGTGACCATTTTATCTTGGATGAGGTGTATATTGATGATCTATTTGCAATTATTCTTTATGCAATCCAAATTTATGATGAAACTCTCTATTTCATGTTTATTTTAGAAAAAACCAAATTTGGAAGATGATTTTCTAATTTTTTTGCCTCATTTTCCTCAAAATCAAATAAACTATATATACATCGGTTTATTAAATTTTGGATTAGTCCAGGGTAGATTGATGTCCTTGATCCACCTTGGGCGAATCTAACCAATTTCGGAAACGGAAAATATTTTTACCAGAAAACAGGTTGGGCTTGGAAAAGCGGGTACCTGCTTTACAGCGCAACCGAGACTGGTAATTGAGCATGATTGCTGCCATGGCCTGCCTTTCCTTATTACGGCTGCGAAATTATTCAATATATTGAAAAAATATCCCTCCATAGCCCAACTCTACACAAGGTAAGTGCTAATGATAAAAATATATACTCCAGTTGGTTTTACAATTTTATTTTTATCGGTGAAATTATTCAATATATTGAAAAAATCTCGATAAGGGTACATCGAGAGGGGGAAGGGGAGGGAAATCTAACCAAAGGTTGGATGAGAAAAAAGAAAAGAAAAAGAAAAGGATAAAACCACCCAGACAAACAGCCAACCGTCAGCCTCAGCCTCACCGCCATCCTCGATTAGGTAGAGAACCATGCCATGTTACCACAGCAGCACACAACCGTCATCGATAATGGTCATGGCATACCACCGCGGCACCGCCCCAATAGACAACAAAGCCCATACAGAACAAATCCCCAGAAAACAAAAGCTCGGAACCACTTCCAAAAAAACCTAGCATACCCAAAACACATCCCTAAATGTTACATCCTCCATAGCTGCCACGCCAACACTAGCGGTGACCAAAAAGTCATCTTCGTCTACTGACGACCTAACCAGAAAAACTCCTCATCCACTGAAAAATATCCTTCCATAGCCACCGGAGCCTTGTCGTGAACGCCACTATACCCCCACCACTGCAACAGCCCATCGCATAACCCGTCGCTGCATTGCCGCTACACCCCACACTTTTCTGTTGTTAATTGTCCAAACTGGTACCAAGTTCCATCTCAGATCAAATGTGAGTTTGAGGTAACAAACAAGACAAAAATGAAAGGAAAAACACAAAGAGAAGCTAAGGGAGATGAAAGGGAAAATGAAAGAAATAAGAGAAACGAGAGGGGGGGGGGGACAGGGGAAACCCTATTTGCAGAAAAGTATAGAGAGAGAAAGAAGAGAGGTGGAGAGAAAAGGTGCCAATTAAGCAAAACCCAATTGCTTGGGACTTAAGGCTCGATTAGTCTTGATGTTTGACTCTTTTTTAATCACATTTTTTTAATAGAAAATATACGAACATCGCACCTAATTATCTAAAATGAGAGTGAGGGGTTAGAGAAAATTAATTCTAACTCTTGAAAATGTTTGGTAAATGGAGGGATGTCTTACAAAGTGAACAATTGCTAGGTAAGCAAGGCTATTTTGGTTCCACATATCCAAGTATAAGGTTACATAAATATATTTCTTATGATCTAAAAAAAAATTAGATATTGTTTTTATGAGTACAGTCATATTTTTGAAATATGTATAATGCTCTACTGTCTTTACATAAGAAATGTACGTATGAAGTACTTCTTGACAGGGGCGGAGCCGAGGGGGGTCAAGCGGGGTCACTTGACCCCACTGAGGTGTCAAATTTTAATAAAATATGTATAATATTTCGTAGAATTTTGTATTTTTGCCCCTTATACATGGTATTTTTGCCCAACTACTTGCCCTCCTCAGTTCAAAAAAAAAAAAAAAAAACTACTTGCCCTCCTCCTTTCCACTCCTCCTTACACTGACCAACCACACCAAATAATTTTCCTTGCAACTCTCTAATTTTCTTCACCGCTACTTGCCCTCCTTACCACATCCAATTGCGTTGAGTTGTTGTATATTGTCATAGATATGCAACTCCAAGAGCTAAATAATCACTTTAATGAGGTAAACACCGAGTTGCTTCTTTGTGTTGCATGTCTAAGTCCATCCAACTCATTTGCAAGTTTTGACAACCAAAAGTTGAACCGCTTGGCCGAATTTTATCCTAAAGACTTCTCCGATACTGAGCTTTTGGCACTTTTGGATCAACTTGAGAATTTCATCATTAATGTGCGGTCTAGTGTTGAGTTTTCAAACTTGAAAGGAATTGGTGCTATTTCTCAAAGATGGTTGAGACCCGAAAAGATATAGGGTATCTATTGGTTTTCAGGTTTTTGACTTTGGCTCTAGTTTTACCTGTTGCGATAGTTACAGTAGAAAGAGCATTTTTCTGCCATGAAGATCGTGAAGAATCGACTTCGTAACCGAATGGATGATCAATGGTTGCATGATAACTTGATTGTGTACAGAGAGAGATTTTTAATAGTATCACAAATGAGGCTATTATGCTACGATTTCAAAATATGAAAGGGTCACTTGTAAACGCTGTTATAGGTTTTAAATCGACACCTGCTTAGCTACTTTTTGTTGGCATTCAAGTGTAGCTTTTTGTGGTCGGTTGTGGAGGCGGTTATAGGTTGTATATCTAAGCTAATTTTTATTTGCCATTTCAGTGTATCTTTTGAGAGATCAATTGTAAATGAAATTAAATGTTATTAATAAATATTTATTTTAACTCATTTCTATTTCGCATTTTGGTGGTTTTTTTTGTTCTATTATTCTTTTAAATGTCTTTTTAGACATTTTTAAATGGAGCCCCTCGCTTCTTGAAGTAAAATATGTACATGTATGTATTCAATGTGAAATCAGTAACATGAATTCCTTAATATATTTTCGGTTAAATGTCTTCCAAATATCCCGTGGAGCATAAATGGACAAAAATTTAGAATTAACACAAAACACCGTGCTTCAAATAAGACTAGTACATAGAGAGAGAAAAATGAGATGTCAAACTCACCCCAAAACCCGCGCCATTGCCAATTTGCCATGCCGCTGATTGAGTTATGGAATCTTCCAGATTATTGTTGTAGTTTTCCATGATCTCGTGTGGAAGAAATTATTCAACAGAACACCTAAATTGACTGGACAATCAGAGAATGGCTAGTGAAATTTGGATGACCAAAATCTTGTGTAGGATTAGGAATGTGATTACTGGAAATCAAATTCCTAGGAATTTCCTTGGGTGGGAATAAGAATGTAATTACTGGAAATAAAATTCCTAGGAATTTTATACCTAGAGTAATTTCATTACGGTGTTTGAATTATTTGAGTAATCTTACGTATGAAATAATTATTTTAGAAATTTATTGAAATCAACATTTCCTTTTCTTATTGAATGAACCAGGAATATGAGATTCTCATGAAATAAGGGAAGAATCAGATTCTCACTCAGTTTGGGAATGTGATTCCTGGTTGAATGTGTCATCCGGAATCACATTCTTGTTCCTGACTGTTCCAAACGCCGGAATCAGAAAAGCATTGAATCACATTCCTATTCATGTTTGTTCCAAACATTGGAATCACGAAAAGAATGCATCACATTCTCATTCCCCCTCAAGATTGCTGCCATCCAAATTGAGCCTAATTTGAGAAAATAATGAATGGTCTTCTTTTTGTTGGCAGATGGTACATCTCAGTGGGGGTTATAGGTAAGTTAGTAAGTTAACAACTGAAAGGATTTTAAAGTCTCTCCATAAGTTCGAACACAGATCTCTCCCTTAGAAGTTAAGGAGTAGAACCAGAATGACGATTTGGTGTTCCACTAACAAAAAACAATTTTTTTCCAAAAACCAAGACAGGTCATTCCATCACAATATGTCACATAAAAAATTGTGAAAAACCAGTTTATTCTAAAAACACCCTTAACGGAACACTCCTAGTTCACTCACCTAAAAAGTGGGTGCATGTTACCCACCTCCCTATTAATAATTGATACCAACTCATAGAGCCCATTTTGATTAACTATGGTTATGATAGCAAAATGGTAGAAATGAAGATAAAATCTAAAGGTTGCCTATTTACTTTGGATGGAATCATTACCCACTTACCTAGTATTTACTTTGGAATAAAACAATTTTAATTTTAATTTTTTTGAAAGGCAAACAATTTTAACTGAGAAAACCCAAGAAATTTTCTAACACTATGAGTTCATTGGAATAGAAATAAGAACGTCCACACTTTCTTTCTTTTTTTTTCTTCTTTTGTACCTGGGCATTAGATAAGTTACAAATACAGAATAATTTTTGGACTGCCTAACAGAGTAAGAAAATGTTAAACATTATTAGCGACCCCATTTTAGATTTTGGAAGTTTGTGACTAATTTTTCGACAAAGTAAACAAATACAGTATAAAGTAATTTTAAAAGAAATCCAACACATAAGCCAAAAAGTCCATCATTAGTATTTTTCCAGTGTCGGTCAAAAACAAATTATATCTTTTTTTAACTTCTTATTAGTTCCACTCATCCAGGGCAAAACATGTCATTAGTATTTTTCCCGGTGTCGGTCAAAAACAAATTATCTTTTTTAAACTTCTTAGTTCCACTCATCCAGGGGCAGAAGATTAAGAGAGGGAGATGGCACGTGCCACCACCGGTTCTTAAAAAAAATAAAACATTTCAGTTTATATATATAGGGCAAGCTTCTAGTCCGGACTCCGGGACTCCGGACCTCCACGTTCCCAATATTTTTTTTATGATCCCAACCGTCCAATGTGTTTAAAACGTGTTTTTAAGGGCCCCCGCGAGAAATCATAAAAAAAAAAAATACTAGAAAGGACTTGATCCGAGTAGTTTTTCACAAAAACTGTATATGACTGCTCGGATCAAGGTCTTCACGGTTATTTTTTGGATGATTGCTCGCGGGGACCCTTAAAAACACGTTTTAAACACATTGGATGGTTAGGATTTTGCAAAAACAATTTTTAAAACCTTCAAAACACCCAAAATCCTCCAGTCATGGATCCCTGACTAGAAAATCTGCATATATATATAGACAATATTGGGGGTGTTCCACTAACAAAAAACAGTTTTTTCAAAAAACCAAGACATGTCTTTTTTTTTTTTTTTTTGATCGGGAACCAAGACATGTCTTTCTCTTACAATACATCACATAAAAAATCGTGAAAAGTCAGTTTATTCTACAAACTGCCTTAGTGGAATTGAGTGGTAAGATGCATGCCCTCTAGACGTTTGTTTGTGTGTTACGAGTCTACTCTTTACGCCGAGTAACATACATAAGTTAACAATTAGGAGCTACTCTTGGAATTGGAACACGTGACCACATGGCTCTCAAAAAATACCTTTGCCATTTGCCACTAGACCAACAATACAAATTGCAAAGTAAATAAAAAAAAACTGATTATGTATTCTAAAATTATTGAGGTAATAAATGTTCCCGTAAATAATGGTTTGGATAGGAAGGGGACTCTATATATACAAAAAACTTCCAATCCAAACTCCCGGATTTTATAACGTCCGGACCTCCACCTTCCCAATATTTTTTTGAAAATCCGAACCGTTAGATGTGTTTAAAACGTGATTTTAAGGTCCAACGCGAAGATTTGGCAAAAAAAAATACCCGGAAGGGCTTGATCGGGGCAGTTTTTCATAAAACTGTTTTTATAGCGTTTTTGTGAAAAACTGCCCCGATCAAGCCCTTCCGGGTATTTTTTTTTGCCAAATCTTCGCGTTGGACCTTAAAAACACGTTTTAAACACATCTAACGGTTCGGATTTTCAAAAAAATATTGGGAAGGTGGAGGTCCGGACGTTAGGTCCGTAAAAAGGGGTTTGGATGTGAAGGGATTCCTATATATATATATATATATATAGAGAACTATATAGAGGAACTCTCCTGTCCGGGACCCTTGGGTCCGGATCTCATAGTTCCGGATCAAATTTTGACGATCCGAGCCGTCCAATGTGTTCAAAAGGTGTTTTCCAAGGCCCACGCGGGAAATCTTCAAAAAAAAATACCGGGAAGGGCTTGATCCACGCAATTTTGTAAATATGCAGTTTTTGCGAAAAACTGCGTGGATCAAGCCCTTCCCGGTATTTTTTTTTTGAAGATTTCCCGCGTGGGCCTTGGAAAACACCTTTTGAACACATTGGACGGCTCGGATTTCCCAAAAACAATTGGGAAAAGCATCAAAACGCTTCGGTCCGGGAAATCCGGGATCCTTGACAGGAGAGTGTGTGTATATATATATATATTTCCAAAATTTGAATTTTATATTTTCTTTTTACTAGAGTGAATATAAATGATGAGAGAAGTTGTCTAATTTAGATATACTTTTGCTTTAGATACTTTTTGCTAAGACCCCTAGGCCCTCAGTAATTTATTGTCTTAGAAATTTGGTTTAGAATCAATCTTTTAAGATTTTCTAAATTTAAAAGCATGTCGAGTTCCATTTTGATAGAACTTTACACTATGGATAATTAACTTATGAAGACAAGTTTATATAAAGTATAGTTTATCATCTTTTTTTATAGGCAAAAGGTTTATTAATGAAATTTTGACAAATGATACATCAACATGGGGGGAGAGGGGAGGGGATTCCAACCAATGGTTAGAGAAATTAAAACAACCAAAGGGACAAGCCCAAAGACACCCAAAGGGACAAGCACAAAAACACCTAAAGGCCTAAGCCCAAACATGGCAAACTAAATAAAACAATGAAGCCCAAACAAAGAGGCCTAAACCTTAAAAATAAAAAACCATAACCAACACCTTCCACTGCCCCCCCACCCCACAACCGGCGACCAACACTCACCACCACTAAACCACCAACAGCAACCTCATCACACACATGCCATTAGGCCCAGAAACCGATGTCATCCAGCAATGAAGACCGGTGGTGGGTCGAAAGCCGCCAAACGGAAAAAAGGAGGAGACCTAGCTGCCTAGCTGTTAAGTTAGAAACCAAAGGTACCAAACGAAGCATGACCGAAACGACGAAGGCAAGGGGAAGGGGAAGAAAGATTAGGCCCGGACTCCGATACACCGTCGTCAAACCACCATCCTATGAAGTTGATGACCCACGCTGTTGCAAACCCAGAGAGCGGCCGAACTCCAGATGTAGCCGTTGAGAAACCGCCAGATCAGTAACGGCCAGGAGAAACGGCAACCAGAGTTCCATTAACGCTGCTGCAAGCCATCAACAACAACCACCACTTCATGTCTCGGCCATTAAATCTTGATTCCGCCATTGTATGTATTGGACTCTTTAATGCCTATCTATTTCTTAATGATTTAATGCCCGTCGATTTCCCTTTTCTTTTCCTTTTTCGTATCTCATTTTCTTCCATTAGAATTTTTGAGGGGGTAATTTTGCTTTCACATTCCTCAAGGATCACGATGGATATAACACGAGGAACTGATGGGAAAGAAAGTGAGAGTTCGAAAAGGAAGGGTGGGATAAAGTTGAGAAGATGTCACTAATAGGGTGGCACCAGACTTATGCACCAGACTTATGGTACATGTGGGCATTAGTGGCTTCCTTTTTTCCATTATAGTACTGCTACGTTATGATGTTCAAAAAATAATGCAGTACTATGCTCATTTTCTAATCTTTTTGCTCTTGAAATCTTATCTTCCCACGACCACTAAGAAATAAACTTATCTTCGGAATTAAATTAATCACAAATAGAGTTTAGATTCTTTCCGGCTCCCGAGGGAGACTCGGCGGTCCTTTATAAGTTTTGTTTTTGGCCTATGTTTACATTTTAAAACTTGTCAAGACTAAAAGAACTTCAAGCAAGTTAAAAATCGTATTGATCGAGTGTAAATCAACGTCTAATCTCAACAGATATATGTCGAGATAACTGAGTTATAATCAACAAATTAGATTCGAAAAGAGATGTCAAAGAACCGGAGAAGATCCGCCTCTTTATTCTCTTTTTCCTTGTGATAAATACGATTAATAATAAGCAAAGTAGTATATAAAAAAACAGAGATACAGAGTACAATAATAGTATCTAAAAAAAAGTAAGAGAGTTTGAGAAATAAATCTAATTCGCGTGTAACAGGGACCTTTCTCATGCTTATCGGATTTGTTTAAGACATAAGCATAACGTAGGGAAAAAGACATTAAAAGAAGGAAAAAAGGAAAAAATAAAAAAGGAACTTTCGTAGCAGCAACAGGTCATAAACAACCGAGATTTTGGAGTATTTGGTTTCTTATTTGGTAATCAATTTGCCTTTAACCACATCGAGACTCACGTTAATTACATAACAGGATTCAGCTATAAATCTTGTCCGTAACCAAACAAAGACTTTCCGTTTTTCCTTCAGTGGATTGAACTGCTCAAGTCATCGGAGAAAAGTTCCTGATAAGTTTTCTGATCAGAGTATCTTTAAGGTAACTGTATCTCTCTTTCAATCAATAATTTCTGATCTGGGTTTTCTACAAATAATCAATCATGTTTGTTTGTATTTTTCACCGTTTCTTATCTTTATTTCCTTATCCTGCTGTACTAACCCAAATTCCTTATTTGGGTTTATTGGTCAATACCCATCTCACAGATCTCAGTTCCTGATTTGGGTCATTTTGTAGAGAGCTAATTGTGCAAACCCTTTTCTCTGATCTGGGTTTCGGTGAAGAAATTGGTAGCAGATATGGGTATTTGTTTCGGCAAGAAAAAGGTTTCAGAATCAGGTGGTAATGGGTATAGATCAGGTAGAGGTGGTGGTGATGGTGGTACTGGTGCTGGGTATCACCAAAGCTACCAACAGCCAATTGTGCACCAAAATTATCAAAAACCCCCTGCTGAATATACCCAGCCCCCACCACAAGTACACCACCAGACACCACCACCAACACAGAATCAGCGGCCAATACCTTCTCATTTGAAGGATGTACATAGATCAGACGCTGACACAATACTGGGTAAGCAATTTGACGATATTAAAAATAGCTACAGGCTAGGAAAGGAACTCGGTAGGGGGCAATTTGGAGTGACTTATCTTTGTACTGAGAATTCGACTGGCCACACGTATGCTTGCAAGTCAATCTTGAAGAGAAAACTTAGAACAAAAAATGATAAGGAGGATGTGAAGAGAGAGATCCAGATTATGCAGCATTTGAGTGGGCAGGCAAATATAGTGGAATTTAAAGGTGCTTATGAGGATAGGCAATCGGTGCATGTTGTGATGGAGCTTTGCGCTGGTGGGGAGCTTTTCGATAGGATTATCGCCCAGGGACACTATTCGGAGAGAGCTGCGTCAGGAATTTGTAGGTCTATTGTGAATGTTGTTAACATTTGCCATTTTATGGGTGTGATGCATCGGGATCTCAAACCGGAGAATTTCTTGTTATCGAGCAAGGATGAAGGAGCAATGCTGAAGGCAACTGATTTTGGGCTGTCTGTATTCATTGAAGAAGGTAAGTGTCTTGTCCTTTTCATGCTGAAAATTTGTGAATATATTCAAGTTAGTTTGAGACCTTTGAGGTTTACTAGGCGAGTGGTGAGCTATTAAAATAGTACTCGCGGCACAAGAAACTCTGTTATTCAGGATTTCTTCGAATGTTTTGACCAGCATTTGCAATGTGCATGTAAATAGTGGAATGTGCTCACTTTTGAACGGAGCAAGTAACACCTTGTAATAGATGTGTACTAATAAATTTATTAGTTCGGGCGGTGCCCTTGCATCAGTTGAATTCTGTTAAGATTGATGAGCCGATTAGCAGGAAGCCAGGAAGAGAGCCCTCTTCTTTCCTACCTATGATCATGTTGGTCCCTTAGTTGCAGGATCCTTCTAAGATGGGTGCGCTCAGTGGTGGAGCCACATAGCCCACAATGGATTTTCGGGAGAATTTTTTTTTTCTTTTCATTTTTGTAGAAAAATATAAACTGGTACATCACTTTTTTTTTATATACAAAAAACTAATTAGTGCTCTTGGGGCGCCATTACTTGGTGTTATAATGTCATTCTCTTGCGCATATTTGTGTGAGACTCAATACTAAATATATGAGTTTTACCTGAATATGTGATGAAGGCCGATAAAAGAACGTGATAGAGAAGGGTGTTAGGGCATCACGTCGCGATGCCCTAGAACCACTGAATAACTAATTACTCCCAAACAAGCCTCAATTCATTGAATTTTTGCCTCGAAACTATAACGTGTTTACGGAACCCCAGACCTCCATTTACTCAAACCCCAGACCTCCCCCTTGGAAGCTAAGGTGTACAACCAAATAGGCTAAGATGCAAATTTGTCCATAAAATGTAAGTCAAGCGAGGCTCATTTCAAATGAAAATCAAGACATGTTAGATTATTTAAGAAGAGAATTTTTTTTTTCACAACAAAAGTACTGGCGTTTATGAATTGTGCCCTCACTGGAACAATTTTTTGGCTACGCCACTGGGTGTGCTCCCTAGATGGGAGCTCGCTCCCCTCTAGACGGGAACCCGCTCCTAAATAGGTTGGGAGCTTTCATGCTAATCTTAAGGACGAAATTCTCACTTCTCTTCCCAAATATATGCAAGGAAGAAGAAAAAGAAAAAAGAAGTCAGAAAGATTTAGGTCTCTTTCTCGTCTTGTATTCTACTACTTTATCTATGTGTTTAGTCCATACATTTGGCAAAAAATCTATTGGGATGTCCTTTCTTGCTCATGTGTGTGTGTGTGTGTATATATATATACATATACATACAGACACGCTACCTTTGCAACTATAAAACATATGTACAACACATAAATATATATAAATTTATTGATATATATTAATTCATTAAATATTCCCTCGCCGCTCCCAACCTAGGGAGCTTCTACGTACCCCCGCACCCGCTCCTGCTTCGTGCAACTAAGGTTGGTCTTCCTTTGTAAGAATGATTATGTGTCCAATTTGTCATTTGTGTGGTCTGCAACTATTTTGAGTCTTAATACAACCATTCTCAAGTGTTGTAGTACCAAATCGTTGCATGTATTGTAGACCGAGCATCTTGCTTTTGTTGCATAACGATAGCATGATAGTGTTGAGCATGAAAACTGACATGTTTGTACAATTACTCTTCCAATGCCATTCAGTTGTTGGGGTGCAGACAACCTTCAGCAGTACCGGGGGGGAGTGTGACTCCGGATTGCAGTGAAAACGATATTTGAGGGACCTTGGTGTGTAATTTTGGCCATAGGCCCGACCTAATTATTTCGCTGTTAGTGTGTAATTAGGGTTATCTATTTTTCAGAGAAAAACAGAGAGAGAGGCGAGAGAAAACGCAGATCTCAGAGAGATTGCGAGAAGACTTGTACTCTTGATTTCGATTTCGATTTCATAGTGGACTGGTGTGGCTCCCGTGGTTTTTCCTCGCGTTGAGGTTTTCCACTTATATCTGTGTCTCGTTTACTTTTTCGTTTTTCCATTACGCACGATTACTTGATTTTCTGTTCTGTGATTCATTATTTCCAAGATCCGTAGAGGTGTTGTGGGGTTGCGAAAATCTTACCAACTGGCATCAGAGCAGCGGTTGTGGTAGGGTTTGTTCGACAGGTTAGGGTTTACTCTTGTTCGGGCAGGCTAGGGTTTCAGTGGGAGCTATGGGTTCGAAAGAAAGGAAATCAAAGATCGATAAGTTTGATGGGTCAGACTTCGCGTTTTGAAAAACGCAGATAGAGGACTATCTGTATCAGAAGGATCTTTACCGGCCGTTGGAGGGTAAAGAAAAGGGGAAGAAAGCTGAAGAGAGCGACGATGATTGGAAAGTTCTTGACAGATAGGTGTTAGGGGTTATTCGCCTGTCTCTTTCCAAGTCAGTCACACACAACATATTGAAGGAGAAAACGACGGAAGAACTTATGGAAGCGCTGAAGAAGATGTACGAGCAACCGTCTGCTGCGAATAAGGTATATCTTATGAAAAAACTTTTCAACCTGTCTGTGGCAGAAGGGGTTTCCTTTATGTCACATCTCAGTGAGTTCAATACGATTGTTAATCAACTTATGTCTGTCGATATCGAGTTTGATGATGAGGTTCAAGCCTTGTTAATTCTGTCTCAGTTGCCAGATAGCTGGCAGGGTACTGTTACTGCAGTCTCTAATTCGGCAGGGAAAGAGAAGTTGAAACTGAGTGAGGTTGTTAGTTTGCGTGTCCTATGTGCATATTAGCGATCAAGACAGGGATAAGCTTGATGCTAAATCACAGAAGTGTACTTTCATTGGGTATGGCTGCGATGAGTTTGGTTACCGGTTTGGGATTACAATAACAGGAAGGTAATCAGAAGCAGGGATGTTGTATTCGATGAGAGGATCATGTACAAGGACAGAGACAGTAAACAGAGCAGCGAGAGTACCATTTCGGATGGGGATACGTCCGAGTACTTTGGGTTGGAGGATCTTCTAGTTAATAGTGGGGTTGAGCAGAGGTCTGGTCAGGTAAAAGAGAGAGCTTTAGATGAGACAGTTTCAGAGGGGACAGTTTCAGATGGGGTAGCTCCAGAGACAGGGACTAGTTCAACAGTCAACGAGTTGAGGAGGTCAGCCAAAGTACCCAAGCCGAATCTGGAATACATTTCTTTGCTAGATTACTTGCTTTTGACGGACAGTGGAGAACCAGAGTGCTATGATGAGATTTTGCAGCTTCCTGACTCAGCTAAGTGGAAGACTACGATGCAGGAAGAGATGGATTCTCTTCATTCCAACGGTACTTGGCAGTTAGCTCAGCTTCCAGAGGGAAAGAAAGCCTTGCAGAACAAATGGGTTTATCGACTTAAGCAGGAGAGTGATGACAAGAAAAGGTATAAGGCAAAATTGGTTGTAAAGGGCTTCCAACAGAAAGAGGGGATTGATTACACAGAGATATTTTCGCCGGTTGTGAAGATGGCCACTATCAGAGTGGTGTTGAGTTTGGTTGCTGTTGAGAATCTCTACCTTGAGTAGTTAGATGTTAAAACTGCTTTTCTTCACAGGGACTTGGATGAAGAAATCTACATGAAGCAGCATGTTGGCTTCATTGTGAAAGGCAAGGAAGAGATGGTGTGCAAGCTTAATAAGAGTTTGTATGGTTTGAAACAGGCTCCCAGACAGTGGTACAGAAAGTTTGATGGTTTCATGCAGCGCAGTGGCTATACAAGGTGCAGTGGAGATCACTGTTGTTACTTCAAGAGGTTTGAGTCTAGCTACATCATTTTATTGCTCTATGTAGATGATATGCTTGTAGCAGGATCCTGTGTTAAGGAGATCAACAGGTTGAAGCAACAGTTGACAAAAGATTTTGCTATGAAAGATCTGGGTGCAGCTAAGCAGATGCTTGGGATGAGAATCAGCAGGGAAAGGGCTCAGGGAACCTTGCGGTTGAGTCAGGCTGAGTAGATTGAACGTGTTCTGGAGAGGTTCAATATGCAGGGTGCCAAGGCAGTTGGCACACCCTTGGGAAGTCACTTCAAACTTTCTTAGGGGCAATCACCCAAGACAGATGCAGAAAGAGAGTATATGGTCAAGGTTCCGTATACCTCGGCCATTGGTAGCCTAATGTATGCGATGGTGAACACGAGACCAGATATTGCCCATGCAGTGGGAGTTGTGAGCAGGTTTGCTAGCAATCCAGGGAAACATCATTGGGAAGCAGTAAAGTGGATTATGCGATACTTGAAAGGTGCCACTGATTTGCCACTTTGTTTTGGGAGAGGGAATTTGACAGTGCAGGGATATGTGGATGCAGACTTTGCCGGTGATCAGGATATGCGGCGAAGTACCACGGGTTATATCTATACTATGGATTCAACATCGGTGAGTTGGGTTTCACGTCTGCAGAAGTTAGTGACATTATCCACGACAGAGGCTGAGTATGTGGCCGTGATTGAGGCTGCAAAGGAGATGATTTGGTTGAAGAGCTTCTTGGAGGAGTTGGGTTTGAAGCAAGAGAACTGCGTTCTTTTCAGTGACAGCCATAGTGCTATACACCTTGCCAAAAATCCAGTGTTCCATGCCAGGACGAAGCACATTGATTTGAGGTACCATTTCATTCGTTCGCTTTTGGAGGATGGGGATTTGTTGCTAGAGAAGATTTTAGGGTACAAGAATCCGGCAGATATGTTGACCAAGCCTGTTACTGTTGAGAAACTGAAGTTGTGTTCAACTTCAGTTGGCCTTCATGCTTGAAGAGATGATGGGCCTGGAGCCACACCAAGAGGGGTCAGATGACTACGTCCATATTGATTGAGATTATTTGAGGTTTGCAGTTGTTTGTTTGCTGATGCTTCGGTTATCTTCAAGTGGGAGATTGTTAGGGTGCAGACAACCTTCAGCAGTACCGGGGGAGTGGGGTGGGGGCGGGAGCCCCCACGGGACACGAGTGTCCTGCAGTCTGGAGTGTGACTCCGGACTGCAGCGAAAACGATATTTGAGGGACCTCGGTGTGTAATTTTGGCCATAGGCCCGACCTAATTATTTCGCTGTTAGTGTGTAATTAGGGTTATCTGTTTTTCAGAGAAAAACAGAGAGAGGCGAGAGAAAACGCAGATGTCAGAGAGATTGCAAGAAGACTTGTACTCTTGATTTCGATTTCATAGTGGACTAGTGTGGCTCCCATGGTTTTTCCTCGCGTTGAGGTTTTCCACGTATATCTTTGTCTCGTTTACTTTTTCGTTTTTCCATTACGTACGATTACTTGATTTTTTGTTCTGTGATTCATTGTTTCCAAGATCCGTAGGGGTGTTGTGGGGTTGCGAAAATCCTAACATCAGCGCCATAAGGATCAAAACTAGCATACCTACCAATAGCTCTTATGCCCATATTTCTTAACTTCGGGAAGGTCTGCCGCCTCGTCATAGTACACAACTCGTGTCTGTTTATGGCTTCTGTTGCAATTGCACGTGGAAGCATATCATCAGCTTTAAGCTAAACCAAGAAATTCATATCAGCTAACATAGTGTGCTTTCAGCTTACCTCTTCTCATGTGCATTTTCCTAGTCCCAATTAGCAAGCAGCACTTGGCTTCTACACTTTCTGCGAACTTCTAATGATTATTAGTCTATGGATAATATGGGGATATATCATACACATGTCATAGCTAAATGTGCAGTGCCTACTTTCTTCCGCTGATGACCTTTTCTTGTTTTGGCTTTTAGAGATTGCTGCTTTGTATAATACTTCGTCTGCTTAATTTTGTGAAATGTAATGGTTTTTTATTTTGTGCTTTCAATAACTTCAGGAAAGGTGTACCGTGACATAGTTGGTAGTGCTTACTATGTTGCTCCTGAAGTGTTGCGCCGCAGTTACGGAAAGGAAATAGATATATGGAGTGCAGGGGTAATTTTGTACATTCTACTCAGTGGTGTACCCCCATTTTGGGCAGGTAAAGACCAACAGTCTTGTATCTAGAGTTTTTTTCTCGTTGCCAATTTTCTCAACTCTTTGACATGTAGATAAGATAAAATTACATATTTCATTTGACTCTGGTTGCAGAAACGGAGAAAGGAATATTTGATGCCATATTGGAAGGACAAATCGACTTTGACAGCGAACCATGGCCAACTATATCAAACAGCGCCAAAGACCTTGTTCGGAAGATGCTGACACAAGACCCCAAAAAGAGACTTACTTCGGCCCAAGTTCTCGGTATGTTACTCCCTGATTTCATTTCTTGTCACAAGGATGATAAAATCTACATGGCTTCTTGTTATGTTCCCAATACGAGTGTGGCTGGGTTGGCCTGAGAGTCAGGAATAAGTTAGAGATCCCAGGTAGTAGTGTATTCCTCAAGTGAGGTTATCCGGATCTGGCTATCATCTGGTGTTGTATTCAAAGATGAAATATTTCCCCCCACGTGAGTTAGTTTGTTTTAAGAGGTCTCTCGAGCCTTTATAGGTCTTCTAGCTCGCTAAGTGACTTTTCTTCCCTCTTCTGAACTCAAGTAAAAAAAAGTTAAACTCTTATTTTGTCCTACACCTAATTCTTGACACAACATCCCTTAAAATGAAGTGAAACCTCTCTACCATTTGACATGTAGTCTTGTGCTATGGAAGATTTATGATTAATAATAGCTTATTATTATTATTATTATTATTATTATTATTATTATTATTGGTACTTCTTTGTTGAGAAGAAGGGGGGAGGAGGTGGAACTGAAATACGCTGAAAGAAGGAAATTTTCTTCTTGTATCTTAGTATGTTAATTACTGCCTGCTACTTAAAAAAAAATAAAACCAAACTAAGTTTTGTGAGCTAATCATTTGGGGTCAGCTAAGTGAAATTGTTTTTTACATTCTGCTCTGCCAAGAGGTACATATTTAATCAACTTCAATAAGTTTTTAGTCTGCTTCTTAGTATGCTAAAAGTCAATTTCCTTGAAAATTTGTTCCAGTCAGTTTCAACATCTAGTCACTGCCTATCAAATGAGATGCAGAACTTGTATCTATTTACACATGCAATTAGAACATGTAAATCCTGCACGTTTTAGCTACAGATTTCCTATGGATCTCTTAGTTGCTGAAATAAGGATATTGAGAGGGGTGGGTAGTAAGAAAAGAAACGGTTGAATGGAATAGGAGTACTGATTGGAATACAAATAATATTGTACCATGCGATATCGCTTGGATGGTAAAGTTATTAAAAATTTGGACCGTATTCATTTGTCCAGCTGATAAGTTTTCCATATGACTAACGCTTTCCTTAATATTACTTTATGGTGGTTGATTCAGAGCACCCATGGATTCGAGGTGGAGAAGCATCGGACAAGCCAATAGACAGTGCAGTGCTCTCTAGAATGAAGCAATTCAGGGCAATGAACAAGCTCAAGCAACTTGCGTTGAAGGTATGATCTTACATACTTCTTTGATTATACAAAAAAAAAAGAAAAAAAGAATTTTCCCGCGGAAATTGCAGCCTCTCTTGAACGATGCTTAACATTGGTAGAGTATTGTGATTATACTTTCTCCTCTATTATTCTCACAAACTGATTAAATGTGTGTATCTTGGTTGGATTTAAAAATTTCTCTAGGTCATTGCGGAAAATCTATCCGAAGAAGAAATCAAAGGTCTTAAGGCAATGTTCACAAATATAGACACAGACAACAGTGGCACTATCACCTATGAAGAACTGAGGACGGGATTGGCTCGGCTTGGTTCAAGGCTGTCTGAGGTTGAGGTCAAGCAACTCATGGAAGCTGTAAGTTATATTACAAGAATAACAATCCTTCTTTGATTTCTTTGTTCTTTTTATCACAACTTGATTCTAAGTTATATATATATGCTGTATGATTTTGCAGGCTGACGTGGATGGTAATGGAACGATTGACTACATCGAATTTATCACTGCGACCATGCATAGACACAAACTAGAAAGAGAGGAGCATCTATTTAAAGCATTTCAGTACTTTGACACAGACAGAAGCGGGTGAGTTGACAGATTGTTTGTGTTGATAGTAGTCATTGTCTCAGCATTATGACATCTTTCGGTTCCCTCCTTGCAATATAGTTTAGAGTTATAAATTCTGTTACACAACACACGCGTCTGCTCACAATTTGTGTGAGCATGTTAGTCCAGCTATGACAACTTACTTTATGAGACAAAAACACTAGAAAAAACCTAATTTTTGTTGTATTTTGGCTAACTCGGTCGTTATGTACTCATCTTGTTTTCTACGGTATTGATGATAATAGAGAAAATTAGGATGTTTGAAGTTTGATGGGAAAAAATAATTTTTGAGCTTGGATTTTGTCTAGCATAACTTTTATTGCACAAAGCTTGTACTATAAAGAAAAGTCCTAACTAGTAAAAAGACCAATGTGCATCAAGCCATCAACTTTTGATTGGAAGGATAACTTGCCTAAGAAACTAGATATTATTAATTATTTTGTTTCGCATAACTTGATTAGCTGAGAACTGTTGATTTGATCATGAAATTTTGTGACAGCTTTATCACTAGAGATGAATTGGAAACTGCAATGAAGGAGTACGGAATGGGTGATGATGCCACCATAAAAGATATAATATCAGAGGTCGATACAGATAACGTAAGTTCTCTATGTCATAGAATTGGCATTCCGAACACTCTTACCAGAACCAATTGTTGGTACTTATCCATTCTGTTCTTTTGAAACTTCATAGGATGGAAGAATCAACTACGAGGAGTTCTGCGCAATGATGAGAAGTGGAACTACACTACAACAGGGCAAACTCTTTTAGTTTCACCGAGGTGCTAATCTCCTACAAGCAGAACTATTCTATCTCCAGATTCTGCTCGCATGTTTTGGAATTGCAAATATTTTACCGACTTCTTGACATAGTATTTTGCATAAAAGAGATGCTTAGCAGGGCGAACTCTTTTAGAAAATTTCACCCATGGGAAGGAGATGCTTTTGGATTTCATTGCCTGCAATTGAAGTTTAGTATTGTGCATAAAAGATCTTTTTTTTTCAACTTTTAGCTGTGTTTTTTGTGCTTCTGCTTATCCGTCGCCGCACCGGATCCCGGATGTCTTTGTAAGAGAATATGTGTACGACTGTTTTTGTTTGACAGCAGATGTTTTAGATTTGAGCTGCTTTTATGGTGTCTCTCTGTAACAGAAATATTTTCTCAGTTGTTATTTAGTGCGTACTTAAAATCTCAGGTGCAACATTTCTTTCTGTTAGATTACTGGGTATTCTTTCTGAGACTCAGAAAACTCTTTCTCGCGCAAAAGAAACTGTAGCTTCGCATTAGACTGGAGAAAATAATCTGATCTATTTGCGCTCTCTCATAAAAAAGAAACTTTAGCCATTCACATAAGGCTTGAGAAAATAATATGTGATCTATTATCGTCTCTTTTTTTTTTTTTTTTTTTTTTGGTTTGACAGTCAAAGGGTGTCCGGGCTAACTTACGCGCACCAACTTGTTCTATTCCGAGTCTTGTCAAAGAATCACGCTGGTATTAGGGAATTCACAAGAAGTTTCTTTCTTGCGGTCCAGTTCAGAACCTAGTCAATTGTGGAAAGCAAACCTTAACTAACTGGAGTAACCCTTCAAGAAGTTTCTTTCTTGCGGTCTGGTTCAGAACCTTGTCAATTGTGTAGATAGCAAACTTACTAACTAACTGGAGTAACCCTTGGGCTATGTACAAAAGAAACTTTAGCCCTTCATATCAGACTGAGAAAATAATCTAATCTATTGCGAGCGCAGTCTCTCTGTCTATCTCTCATAGAAAAGAAACTTTAGCCATTCACATCCGACAGAGAAAATAATCTGATCTATTGTTGGTTGGTTAGATGTGTTTAGGTCAACTTACGCGTACCCTGACTAGTCTTATTCCCAGCCCAGTCAAAGGATAGTTATGCATGCTGGAACTAGATAATTCACAAAAAATTAGGTCTGGCCCCAGAAACTTGGTTAACTATGTGGAAAGCAAACACACTAACTTTCCAGACTAACTCTTGGTCTGTCTATTGCTGTATCTCTCTCTCATACAAAAGAAACTTTAGCTCTTCACATCAGTTTGAGGGAATAATTTGATCTATTGGCTGCATTAGGGTCATCCAGATAATCCATTTGTCTTTATCAAATAAAGAAAGTTTATCTTCACAGTTCACACGTATCCAAATTTTTTTCATTTTAAAAAAAAGAAACACAAATATCCAATTTCAAAACTACATACAACATGAACATATCTATCACTGTCAAGCTACTAAAATATACAATTACCTGAAGCAATAAAATACAGCTTTTATCATATCCATTCCACCCCAATTGAAATCCAGGGGTCCAAATGGTGGATAAGGGTGTTGGGCACCACGTGGTGGTGTCCCCAGACCATGGAATTATTACTCATACGTAATAGGTGATCGATCTTAACTTCTTTTCGATTTTGTGACTCGAACACCCGCAACAACAGGAGAGTCGATGGCGACCATCGACCATCAACTCTCAACAACCTTAAACAAAACAAAGTAGGTATACATCATAAAACCATAGGATGTACACACACACACACACACACACACACACATACACACGTACATACATACATACATACATACATACATTATTTTTGGGTCTATGCCAACTGTTTTTAGTCATGGATAGGACTTCAGAGTTGGTCATCTTTCAACATTTGATGAAGCTTTCTTTGAGGTCCAATACTGCTCAATCTCTTCTGCTGTTCTTCCTGGGATTCTTCCAGCAATCAAAGACCACCTGCCTCATTGTGCCAAATCAAAGTAAGTACATTGCGTATGTTTGGCAATGTTTTGGTTTTCATTAAATCCTTGCAAAATAGAACATAAAACGAGTTTGACAAACTGTGTTAGAAAGAACACTACAAACAACCCATTTTCAGCTCAACTGAAGATGTTTTCGGAAGTTTAAGATGATTTTCGCATGAAAAATGAAAACAATATGAGTACGAGTGCTTTCTTATTTTATTGTTGCTTTGTCTCCAAAAACACAAAACATGATAACGAAAACGATAGCAAACAGACAAACCAATCAAAGGAATAACTCCAAACCTCTCTCCAACCAAGCTAAACATCCTAGCTATAAGCATTTCCTCATCTTCAGAGAATTTTGGATTAGCATTTTGGCTTCTTACCTCTGAAACAGTACAAAACCAAATTAAAAATATCACTAAGAGAGCAAAATGAAACAAACAAATAAAGTACATCAACTAATGAAAGACTCGACCCCAAGGGATTGCCCGTCATGAGACTAAGGGATTTGCTCCCTTCAAAATCTGTTGAAAACCTCGTAAGTGCTATTAACTCTTGTCAAACCAATCCATTGTTCTGGCTTTAGTTGGGAACTGCTAATGGATGGTGAGAATAGTCTCCAGAAGATTAGTCGAAGTGAACGTAAGCTCACTCGCTTACCTGACCCAGTCACCTAAGTTACATAAAGATTGCAAGACTAGAGAAGCTGAAATTTCAAATGGGTACCTTCGTGATTCTCAGTACTACTATTTTTAGAAGTGTGATTCAGGTCTTCCATCTCCTCACAAGAGACCTTGCTTCTTACCTCTGAAACAATTCAAAACCAGAAAATATCAGTAAGAGAAAGAAATGAAACAACCAAAGAAAGTACATCGACTAATGAAAGACACGACCCCAAGGGATTGCCCTTCATGAGACTTAGGGATTTGCTCCCTTCTAGATCTCAGGTTGAAAACCTCATACGTAAGTGCTATTAACTCTTGTCGAACTAATCCATAGTTCTGGCTTTAGTCGGGAACTGTTGATGGACGGTGAGAATAGTCTCCAAAATATTAGTCAAAAGTGAACGTAAGCTGACTCGTTCACTTGACTCGGTCACCTAAGTTATATAAAGAGTGCAAGACTAGAGAAGCTTAAATTTCAAATGGGTACCTTTGTGATTCTCAGTACTTCTATTTTTAGAAGTGTGATTCAGGTCTTCCATTTGCTCACAAGTCACAAGAAACCTTGTTCAGGCTTGAATTATATAGGGAAAATGTACAATGCGGTTGAATACAATGAGAGACTGGTAGTTCTTGATGTTGATGAGTTGCTGGAGGCTTACCCAGTTTGCTGTATTGGATTTGGCGTTTCATGTTTAATTTATTTTTTAGTAAACTTGGAATGGGGGGATGGTGATATCTTAATAATTATGATCTACTTTTCGTTTTTTTGGATGCTAGTGACTCTATCTCACTCTCTCCACAAATATGCATGCATAATTAGTTTTGAATATTGCAGATAATTGACATTTTTTTTTAAACGATAGAATTTTGATTGATGAAGAGATCATACATCTGAAAAGGCCACCGTCCTCTCAAGAGAGAACGAAGCCACAAGAAGGTCTAAACAAGAACCAGATTCATGACCTCACACCAAACAGAAGCAAACACCGGCAACTTATTGCCACTCCAACAAAAAACCACCACAAACCTCCAAAATCCAAATCATCCTCGAAGGGATGAGAAAAGCCCATGGGAGAAAAACCGACAAACAGACTACCATGAAAGATAACAAAAAACTACAAGCCAACAATTAATCAAGGACCCAAAGAACCGAATTCTTTATATCCTCAAATTGTTATGAGAACGGGCTTAAGGGGCTTTTTTGGGGGCTTTTAGAGCTTTTTTTAGTTGATACGTTGTAAGAGAATGACCTACCGCAAAAAGTGCAATAAGTAAAAAAACCAAAAAATCTCTTAGCAAAATGGGGCCTAATATCCTATTTAAGATTTCAAATCGCGCTATCAGACAACATATATATAGGGACCGGTTCCCCTCACACTTAAAAAAACACTTAAAAAACACAACACTCTTCCGAGCCCCCTTGTGATGTTCTGAACCGCTAATCTTGTTTAAATGAATAAAATAAAAGGTCCAGCAAAATTTCAGCTCAATCGGATATCGGTAAGTGCTTGATCCAAACGATTTTAAAAACACTAGTTCCTGTCACAGTTTTTGCAAAATTATTTAGATCAAGCACTTACCGATGTCCGATTAAGCTGAATTTTTTCATTTTTTGCAGGACCTCCTATTTTACTCATTTAAACAAGATCAACGGTTCAGAATGTCACAGTGGGGCTCAAAACAAAATTGTGTGTTTTTTTATTTGTTATTTTAAGTGTGAGGGGAACCGGCCCCTTACATGATATATCCACTGATATTAAAATTGCCGTATCGATCAGACTACATATTTGTATCATATATCGGTAGATATCGAATATTATTGACAGAAACATCGTTGTACAACGGTGTCGGGGTCCAGATCTCGTAATGTGATCAAACCAATAAGATATAACAATCAAAAAATGGCACGAGTTTAAAAAATGTACAAACAATTTGGGATGGAGGGAGTAGAACACTAGACCCCAACGTAGCACCAATCGCTTATGTAGTCCTTCTCAGTTGGAAGCAGAGCCCTCTAGTGAGCCTAACTGGACTCACTACAGGGTATAGTGAGGAACGACAACTGTTTGATTCGATAATCAATGGTCCAGATTTAAAATAAAAAAAAATCTTCCATGGAAGAATAGAAACAAAATCAGACCATTGAAAATCAGTTGGATGGCTGTGATTTGCTCACTACACCATGTAGTGAGCCCCTGCACTACAGGGCCCCTGGTTTCTTCTCAGTTGGCCAACGGTCCCATCCAAGAAAAATATTGCGTTTTGGGTCTTTACTACACCCAGTAGCTCTTCCATCCCTCCGTCCATTTCGATAATGCACTGCTCAAATTTAATACAAGCAATGGATGGTTCAAATTTGTAAGAGCTTATATTAAATCCGAGCCGTGCATTGTTCAAAGCATGTTCCAGTGCCATTAGCTTGGATATTTCCCAAAATATTTGGGTAAAAGTCACAATTTATTCAATTCCGACTCTTCTCATTGATGCGAACCTATAATCACCAAAAGTTTGACGCAAAACTAATAAATACAAAAAAAAATATATGAATAAAGACAAAATCAAAAAATCCTTAAGCCAATGACACTGGAACGGGCTCTAAAATGGACGGTCAAATGAGAGCACTACATGGTATAGTGCTCGATCGGGGGCACTGCTGGGTCCCAAATTCGGTAGCTTGTAGCTTTAAATTATTAACACTTGATAACCTTTTTTTTTTTTTTTTTTTTGAAACACGTCAAGTATATTATATCAAAACGCCATCCGACACCGATTACAACGAAATACATGAATGACGCCCTAACCACTAGCAAGTGAAATGAGAACGGCAATAGGCTTACAAGGCCACCGACTCGCAGACACACCTGCCGAAGCAGACCCGACGCCTAGGGGACGGAATGATGAATCCGATTCAAGTGGTAGTGGTAGAGAATCCCAAAGGATTCCCAGCCCCATCCATAACCCCATGCAGCGCTGAGTAATCGGGAACAAACACAACAGAAGCACAGAAACTCAACAAAACAAACAAAACAAAAACTAACTAATCAAGAAACTCAAGAAATCCAGGTGCATCCGAAAACCCATTGATACGCCCCACTGAGTAAAATCAGAGAACACACTGAGTCGCCCCACTGTGTACTTGATAACCTTTTTTAATAAATAGGAAATGAAGCAAAATGATGATATACACTAGGTTCGTCTTTATTAAAGTACGGATATCCAGATAGGACAGTAGTCATTAGGCCCAGATTTGTGTGGACTCAAAAAAATCTGCACCATTAATTGCCGAGCTGACCTGGGCCGTTGATCGCCGAGTACGGACGGCTCGAATTGGGACAACATACATGGGACAACATGCACCCCGGGTCCTTCGATTTTGATTTTGCCAGTAATCGCACCAAATTGCACCCTTGTCATCTCTAACAACAGGAGCCCAGCTTGCACAAGTGGGAAAAGGGATAAGAATAGGAGTAAGATTTAAGAATGAGGTCAAAAAGACAGAATCCTAATTACACCCACTGACCCACCCATATACCTCTGTCAAAAAAGTGGAGGGCCTTTATGCACAAAAAAGAAGAAGCAAATATACAAATATAAAAGATTTTCTACTCACCCACGACACAATGACACTGATCGTGTCGTACCCTACTAAATTTTTTTTTATAATAGTAAGCAATTAACCCTTATTCTAGAGAATTGCGGCCAAGTTTGAGTATCTGATTGGCTAAGCTACGATGAATTCGATTGGTTTCTAATTTAATTTGATAAAAAGAGAAGTTGGCTTGCTTGTTTAAAAACCGATAAACTAAGGGGGTGTTCCACTAAAAAAAAACAATTTTTTTCAAACACCGAGACAGGTCATTCTCTCACAATACATCACATAAAAAACTGTGAAAAGTCAGTTTTTTTCAAAAAAACCAACTTAGTGGAACACCCCCTAAGAGAAGTAGTAATCAAATAGAATGAAACTGGTGGAGAGAGAATCTAAGGTTTTAAATCCGGATCCTCTATGAGGATTTCTCTGTGAGGATCTTGTGAGGGTTTTAACACACCAAAAAGGAGATTCAATGGCTCACACAACCCCCTTCCAAAAAAAAGAACCTGGGGATAATAAAATAGTTGCCATTGAGTTCTACTTGTTTTTTCATTTTTCTGTGAATAATTTCGTAATCTCCTTTATTTTAATTTTTCTGTCAATTTTATGGAGAGCTAAATCTAAGATTAATTATATATACAGTAGTACTTTAATGGTGACTCGTGGGTAAGCAGACTAGGATCCGGATCCTCTATGAAAAAGTTCTTGGATTATAAACGGAATATGTAAAAGTGTTTGGATAATATCTTCAAAATATATATTTTTCAAATGTAAATGATAATTGACTCAGGTCAAACACCCTCGTAACCGATTTTCACTTTTGTTTTATTTGTTCATCTCTCATAGATGACATTATGTGGTTAACTTTAATCCTCAATTTTTGAACGTCTTATTGATCCTCTTTGGATTATAAAAAAATTTCAATCATGAAATCAAACATTATTATCCAATTGATTAGGTGATAGAAATCTAATAAAACGAAGTATTTTTCGAAACAGATGTCAAAAAGTACTTGATTGAATATAAATTTTGGATTATAAACAGAATACGTAAAAGTATTTGGATAATATCTTCATAATATATTCTACAAAAGAATTTTTTTCAGTGAATATATAATCATAGTCCAAGAATTTTGATTTAAAAACAAGGAAGGGGGTTGTGAGCCATTGGATCTTCTTTTTGGTGTGTTGTCAAACTCACATCAAAACCCTCACAAGATCCTCACAGAGAAATCCTCATAGAGGATCCGGATCCTTTAAATCCACCCTGACCACGTAACTAAGCTTTACATAGGCTAGGGTGGTTATTTCAAATCATGAAGGAATATCGCTAGGGCTTGCAAACCCTTTTGATATTCGTCTAGAAGATAATTGAGTTTCCAACAGGTATGGGTTCTCCCATAGTACAGATCGTCTCGCTAGCACGCAACCTGTCTCTTTCACGGACTGTCTAGTGACACGATTTGTCTTACAAGCATAACACATCTCAGTCACCAAGCACAAACATGAAAACCATTCATTAACTCGGTATTTGAAAGTATGCATGCAAATTAGGGCTGCTCAAAAAAACCGGTGAACCGTGAATCCGGTCCGGACCAAACCGATCCGTACCTTTTGGATTTTAACCGTGGATTAATGGTCCGGACACGGATTCAAAAAATAAAAAACCATGACTTTTGGATCGGACACGGATTTTGATTTTGAAACCGTGGATTAACCGATCCGGACACGGATTTTGATTTTGAAACCGTGGATTAACCGATCCGGACCGTGAGATTTTTATTATATATAATTTTATCACTTTTATAATTATAGTTACATAGATATTGTTAATTTAGCAGACTTACGGTTTGGTTGTACTCTTGTAGGAGTTATGGTGTAAATATTGTTATCTCTATAAAATCTAGGGGGGTAAAGTATTGTCTTTGTGAGTGAACCGGAAGTAACTTGTTTGTTCCTTTGTGGTAATATAAGTTTGTGTCTTTGTTTGTTCAGTTATATAACTATCTGTCTAACTGCCTTTGTTGTTTTTTATTGGAATTTCCAACTTTGAACTTTCTATTTAGTGCATTTGCTACTTGCTAGTGTCTTACTGCTTTTGTTTGTTGTTTTTTCCGAATAAGTTGAAAATCCGCGGATTAATCCGGAACCGATCCGTGACTCGCGGTTCGGATTGGAACCGAACCGTGAGACTTTTGGATCGGACACGGATTGTATTTTTAAAAAACCGTGACTCGCGGATTAGGATTGGATTCATGCTAATCCGGACCGATCCGGATTGTGAGCACCCCTAATGCAAATACCAAATATATTGAAAGCATTAAAATTATTCCATTCATAGGTAATAGAATGAGTTCCAGTTAATCAATCAATTAGAATTAATAGCCTAAAAACAATACATAAACATAGTTATTTAATATGGACTTCATCTTCCGTCTAGAAGGTGTTTAGCATGCCATGGAGATGGAGAAGAACACTTGATTTGATGATGAACTTGACGAACCCATGGATTACCTTGTGTTATTTTCTCTCTCTAGGTTTGCCTCTCATAAAGTTAGAACCCAGAAAAAGTACATAGAGGTCCCTATTTATACAATAGGACCTAAACATAACATAAAAACGTCTGTTTTCACTTTAAAGTCTGGCCTGGCTGTCCATTCGAATTTAATAACCGTTTGGAGTCTTTGGACGGATTTTACAGATTACCGCCCCAACTTTGCGGACATGCCCCCGGCTTCGTCCAAAGTCAAAATGATGCAATTCCTAAATCATTGGAAAGCTCTATGAGTTTACTTTCAAACCCAACAAACCTCACATTCATAGCCTCTGTATTTTGAGAGAAATAACTTTTTTACTATCATTATATCAGATTTGCGCACCATCACTAAAATGCTCATAACTTCTTCTTTATAACTCGGAACAAGGACTATTTTATATCGTTGAAGAGGTATTCAAAGCACTACAAGATGATGAAAGCCAATATGGAGAATCATTGAGTCTTTGTTGTGAAATCATGATTGGAAGTGGACCCTCCATTGAAACAATTCACTCTTTGCCAATCTTTCATATTTTCATATTATTTGACATTTGGCTTCACTCAAATCACTTCTCAACATTTGCGTCATACATGGAAACCTTCCGAATGCATTGTATAAAGTCTTGTTTCACGTCTAGGGTTCCACAAAGCCTCCAAACACAATAAGAATATTAATTCGTACCAAGGAACAAGTTAAATGGATACACAAGTATAAATTAAGGGACTTAATTTAGTACACCTCTCCAGTAAACTCACCAAGCCTTTTCTTTTCTTTTCTTTTCTTTTTTTGGGTTAGTTTCTTAGATTTGTGAAAAGGGAAATAAAGTGTATAGAAGATATAGGGACAACAAAAGTTAAATTCTTTTTTCTGCTTGTCCGAAATTATTAATAATAGAAGAAGGTACAAAAGATGTTTGTAAAAGTAGCATGTGATAATGCTATACAAACATGATTTTCTCATAAATTTTGAAACAGAAGTATTGTCTTATTTTTGCTGCCCTTTTCAATTAAACTAAAACACATGCCACCATGTGTTACACGGGTATATAAATTATTTAACTATGAAAATACTAGTGAGGACACATCAACCTAAATGAGCATTAAACCATTTTCCGAATCACTAATACTACATTACACGTACTATTACGTAATGTGTCACTAATGTATTGTCTAGTAAAAATACCAACGTAACTAACGTAGCCAAAATGGGCCAAAATGGTGGACCAGGCCAGGATGCTAGGTCAACCAAATCCGCGTACACAGTACACACACTTCCCCTTCTTTTGGATTGCTGATCTTCAAGTTTTATGTCCAATGATTACCTGGTGAATATAGAAGTGTGGGATTGCGTATGTCTGAGAGACCAAGACCAAGATAGATAGGTCACTCACACAATCCTTCTGTAACATTCTCAGTTCTGATCTCAATCCTTGCTCATTCGAAAGGTGCTTTCACGCTCTAGTTCAGCTTTCGCCAATGGTGATGCTCCTGCACATGCATTCTGAGCGCCAAGTTATCCTTGAAAAACAAAAAAAGGAAACCCATTATCCGTAGTTTATCTCCAAAGCTTGTGAACTTAATGTTGGTGGATTTTACCAAAAATAAATATGGAGCCAATAAAACAAACAATGATCAAATCACGATAACAGACTGCGGACAAATTGGTTTTTAGCGAAATTTCCTCACTCGAAGGTAGTCTCATCTATTATCATTCTAAGGGATCCCTTACTTTGTTATGGTGCTACAGTGCAAACCTCATAATTCCCGGCCATATTTTGATGATTTGAACCATTCAATATGTTTAAAACATGTTTTTAAGAGTCCCCACGAGGTATCAGCCAAAAAAAAAAAAAAAAAGGACCGGAGAAGGCTTGATTTAATTAGTTTTTCATTTAGGATCATCAAAATTTGATCGAAAAATGGTAGGTGATCCTTTACCGGAAGGGGATCATAATGGGACTGTATCATAATAACACACCCACTCGGCCTAGTTTCCCAAAAGATTTTATCAAAATTTGATAAAATCACCCATTGATTTTATCTTTGATAAAATCGTTTGGAAAACTCAGCCTAAGCCCAACGTGTGGCCGGTCAAGGCCTAGGATTTAAGAGTTTGCTCCCTCATTAGATGCAATTCGCAAGTGGTAGCTAACTCATGCAGTAGAGCTCTTGGATGTCCCACACTGCATCCTGGGATCGAGTCCTATTACCCTCCCCATGTAATAGATTAAGAATGACGAATGACTAAAAAAAAAAAAAAAAGAAAGATGCAATTTGAAACCTCCCAGGTTCTATTAACTCTTTTGGGCTAGTCCATAGGGAGCTTTGAATTTTGATCTAACTTTAGTTGGCCTCCCTATAAGTGTGTGGTGGAATTGGGCTCCCAAAATTAATCGAGGCACGCATAAATTGACCCTGATAAATGAGGTATAAAAAAATAAAAATAACCCACCAAGGCACCAACACTTAAGTATCGAATAACCTGAGGTGCACCACAACTACAGACGTCCAAGGGCTTCCCTGACTTGCCAAGTTGCCATAGGGTGCCTTTCATAATTATCCGCAAATAATTAAGACTCAAAATTTGACACTCCAATTAGAACGTTCTAAAAGAAACCTGCACAATTTCATAACCTCAGCCATGAGTTGTACCAGTACTCCAGTAGTCGGCTGCATAAGGCGGTGAGCTAACCCTAATACTTAGACAATAACTAACAAAATCGGCCAAAATGGTGGACCAACGGCCGCATAAAAGATTACCTGATTAAGAGAGAGAGATCACTCAGACCAATACGTGATATTGGCACGGCTCAATCCAAAAACAGAACCCCTTTCGCTTAGAGAAGTGCTTTCAAATTGAACCGCACCAATATCTCGAATTTTTAATCACTCCTTCGGTACTGATCTATGGCGTTCTCTGTAACGATCTGCTTCCGCCCTATACAATATTGTTTGCTTTGGCCGCAAAAATCCTTTCGGACTTTCATGTAGGTCACCCATGCTTGATTGCTCCAGGACGAGACGCTTAACTGCGAACCCGCACTTAAAAAGCCCTGTACAAGATAGGGTAATGACTAGTGTATATAATTTCGAACTTTCCATTCACCAAGATGGGTTGCCATAATCTTAGTACAGACTATTGAGAGAGAGAGAGAGAGAGAGAGAGAGAGAGAATCTGATCGGAAATGAAAAAGATTCATTAGAGATGTTTTGAGGATAGGCAGAGGAAGGAATAGAAGGGGCGGAGAAGACGGCATGGGGTGGTTGCAGTGAAGAACATGTCCTCTGAGATTCTCCTCTATTCTATTTAAGAGAGAGAGAGAGAGAGAGAGAGAGAGAGAGAGGAGAGGGATTTTATTAAAGGTAGCATTGAATTCAGCCAACAACCCTAGCTACAACAAAAAGAAGGTTGGTATTTCAAAAAGATTTCCATAAACCGATGAAAAAGCACACCAAAGCAAACCTGGAGTCTTCAGAATTGCATTTATTAGGTTTGGAAAAAAAGAGCATGTAAATAAATACTGTGACACCTGCATTTGAATTTCAAACCACAAAAAAAAAAAGAGAGTCTCTTTTAGGTTTGGTTTCTTGAATTTCGGGGAATGGAATATATGGCGCATGATCTACGTAACAAACTTTGAAAGCAAGATATATAGGTTTCAAGAGAAGTTTTCTACCCTCTCTATCCTAAAAATATAGCCCATTTTGAAGTTCACGTCACTTTTTTATATAATATATTTTATAATCTATAATGTCTTGGGTGATTTTAAAAACTTTGTATTTTAGATTTAATTGAGATCTATCAAATAAGATTCATATTTCATATGAAATGTACCGATTCAAAGATATAATCGATTTTCTATCATGTTAGAATGAAACGAGAGACTATATTTTTTGGATGGAGGAAGAAATAGAACGATAACGTCACGTAACCATGTAGATGCATGTGGTGTGCCCAATCAATACTAGTAATCAAAACCAACAAAAAGTCTTTTCCTCCTCTCTAGACTTTCTCTCACTAGCCTTTTACCCCCAACTTTCCAAATCTAGGGTTTTTCTCTGGGGGAGGGGGTTGCCGCCTCCCTCTCCCCCCTCCCCTCCCCTTTTCTTTACCCTCTGTTTTCCGGTGTGTTCTTTCACGCACCCTTACCCTTAACCTTCATACGTGACCTATTTCGGCTGAGTGGTCCGGTCCCCTTTGCGGTTTTCGTCGGAGTAGTGCAGATCCGGCGTCTTTAGTCAATCTGCTATTGCCATGGAGGTGGTGGTTCGTGGTACGGCGAGGGGCGGCCGGCATAGGGTCAAATAACGAGTTGAGGTTGGAGGTGGTTTTCTAGTTTTCTTTTTCTTTTTATCGGTTGTCTTGCTCGGAGTTCTTCCCGGCGTGCCAGTCCGATGACTTTCTTGTCCCGATATGGTCTTCCCAGATTGGTGGGTGTTGGTGGTGGGCTAATAATTTCGGGTTGCTCCCTGCTTGCTGAATCTGATTTTAATCTTCACGATCCGCGAGAAGTTTAATCTCTTTCCTCCGTGGACCACCCTAAACCCGACTTTGATTCGGTTTTCCCGCGCAACAGTTGGTTGCGATGCGCAATATGGGTTAGCAAGTGCAAGACTCATTTCACGACGTTTGAGATGGCTTCTTACTTTGCGCCTAGTTGTTTTATTCTCTGTTTCTGTTGGATTGTTTCTCTAGATTATTTTCAGTGTATTTCGGATGCAACTCTGTAAGTGCCGCTGGGTGATTTCATGAAATGCTACGACTTTCAAGTTCAAAAAAAAAAAAATCAATACTAGTAAGTTGGTCCCAAAAATCCCTGCGTACATGTTCAAAATCTCAACCACTTATTTGAATCATGGGGATATTTTGGGTGCTTTGCACTGTGTTGTGCACCCCTCGACTGTCCAATTGTGTTTTGGACGGTCCGGATGTGTTTTGATTTTTTACCGGTAAAAATAAATTAAAATTTAGTTAAAATTGCCTAACGCATCTAATCTGTCCAAAACATGATCATGATCGGACAGCCCCCGTCCCCGCAATGGTAGTATTTTTCTTGGAAGCAATGGTATTTAATTAAAGTATGCTGATGAGTTATTTAATTTCTACTGTTGTTTTCTGTAAGAATTTTAAGGATTTGATTTGATATGATCAATATCCTTAATTTAGTATTTGCCTTTATTTTTTTTCCTTAACTGGAGGATATTTCATTGTGTCTTTTATTCTTTCCTTGTAAATGTTTGTACTATATATATATTGTAGGACTACAATGAATGGAAGATATCATGAAATTATTTCATAATTGTGTTTCTTTGACATGGTATCAGAGCTTTACCCCACAAGTAAGAGGGAACATGACCCGGATCAAGAAAGACCGAGTAACTCCCAATAAATGTCCATGTTTCCGCTCTGCAACACCATTTTGTTGAAGGGAATCTGTACAAATTGTTTGGTAAATAATACCTACTGAGTGCATGAAATCCAAAAATTCTTGCTTTATGTATTCTCTATCATTATCAAAGCGAAGGACTTTTATTGGAATGACAAACTGAGTAGTCACCATTTGATGGAACATTCAAAAAATCGAGCAAACATCACTCTTGCGTTTCAGTTAATAAACCAAAGTCATTTGAGTGCAATCATCCACAAAAGTTACAAACCACCTCATCTCATTAAGAGTAATTTTTAAGAAGGATTATATAAGAGGATCAAGGAGTATAACTTGGCTGCAAATGGGATAGGGTACAACGCCAATCTGGACCGTTCAAAATATTTTTGAACAACTTAAATTTCTCCCTCCCTCCCTATCCCCTCTCTCTCTCTCTCTCTCTCTCTCTCTCTCTCTAATCCGAATTGTCCAAAACACTCGAGATACGCTTTATGTACCGTCATGTGGTACCCAATCTGCATCCAAGCTTTTCTCAGGATTAAGAGTCTGTTTGTTAGCATGACTAGTTTGGGGGATTAACTAAGAATAGGGGATAAGAAGAAAATAGTAGATAGAAGAGGCAATAATAATACTCCTATAATATAATAAAAAATGATGCATACACTCCCTGGGAGCCACTCCCAGCCACACCCTCTCTCACATGGGGTGTGTGGCCCAGATGTGGGGACCACACCCTCTCTCACATGGGGTGTGGGGCCCAGATGTGGGGACCACACCCCATTTGAGAGAGGGTGTGGCTAGGAGTGGCTCCCAGGGAGTGTATGTATCGCTGTTCTAATATAATCGAGGTTTAGTTCGTAGTTTATGTGAGTGGATACAATTAGGAAGATAATGAAAAAAAAAAAGGTTGTCAAATTTACTTGCTCTTCCTAAGAAGTCCTTTTACTGCCCAAGTTGTTTTTACTGCTATTATTATTTAGTTGTAGCTATTAAAAGCATTTTGCGCCAAAATTATAGATCATAGTTAAAATTTGGGATTATTACCTCTAGGTCTAGAAAAGAGATGTCTAATTACCAATAAGGTAAGTCATTTTTTTTAATTACCATTAAGGTAAGTCACTCTTTTTTGGAGTTTAGGTTTAGGGTGCACTTTCCTATTATAGAATTTTAGTGGTTTAGGCACTTTCATAGAGTACCCTAGGATTTTAGGCACTTTCATAGGGTACCCTAGTCGTAGGGTACCCTAGAGTTTAGGTTTAGGGTGCACTTTCCTATTATAGGGTTTTAGTGGTTTAGACACTTTCATAGACTACCCTAGGATTTTAGGCATTTTCATGGGGTACCCTAGTCGTAGGATACCTTAGGATTTTAGGCACTTTCATAGGGTACCCCTAGTCGTAGGGTACCCTAGAGTTTAGGTTTAGGGTGCACTTTCCTATTATAGGGTTTAGTGGTTTAGGCACTTTCATAAAGTACCCGAGAATTTTAGGCACTTTCATAGGGTACTCTATGATTTAGGCATTTTTATACGGGTTGGAGAGTTGATGGGAATTTTTCAGAGTTGGGCTTGACCTGATGGTAATTATGGGATCCAAGGGTAACCTGATGGTAAATGTCCCTTAAAATATTGCTACAAAATTTCAATAAAAAATGTAATTTCATAAAACTCAAATCAAATTAACTTGATAATGGTTTTTTTTTTTTTTTTATTATAGAAATTTCATCTATGCAATACCACAAATTTTTATTCTGGACTTCCATAAACTTATGCAGGAAAAGTTTTGTGACAATCCACCATACTACCGGTCGGGCCGGTCCTAACTAATTCTTCAACTACAAGGCCCCCAAGATGTTGCACTATCGCTCATAATGTGGAAATTGCATCTGTGTTTTAGGTTCAAAACTCGTGGATTGCCCTACATATGTCAGAAAAAAATATTTACATCGTATTATAAAAAAATTTAACTTTTGAAATTTCAAGTTTGAAAATCGAAAAAACATTTAACACTTGCGTGAACATAGTCATCCCAAACTTCGCTTTCTGCTTTGACCATATTTTCAATCAGGACGATTTCTTTTCTAGTCAAAAAAAGAAAAGGGAAAAAAAAAACATGATTTACTGATTTAGGGTGGCTCCATAAATTACATTCAGTGGTTTCTACATGTAAATCCCATACTCCATTCTTTTGTCACCCCATTGTCTTTCGAGTATTCTGTCTTCGGGCGGTCTTTTCCTGGATTCGATCGCTATAAATTTTTAGATTAATCATCTCGCCGAGAGTTGTCTACAAATGACCAAAAAAAAAAATTCAATAAAGATGAAAAATGAAACAAAAATCTGTCTTTTTTTTTTTTTTGTCTAAAGTATCATATTATATGATTTTTTTGGGTAGTTAATTAGGCATATCCCATAATAATATTTTCCTTAGGATGTCATCCTATGGGGTTTGAATCTTTATGATTCCACCCTGTAATTCTAAGAAACCCCAAAAAGACCTTGAAAAGATTTTAGACTCTTGAATATCCTATATTATATTAACAGAAATTTCCTAATTTTTTTGTAACAGTCCTAAAACCATCCCATATCCCGGGCCGTTATACTCCATCCCCTATTTTCCCGTGAGATTTACTTTACCAACTAAACCTCAAAAACCCTCCCTTATCTCGCCAAATTTGAGACCGATTTCATCCCATCTTGCATCCCAATATTCGTCCCATCCCCGTCAATCCTGGATTCTACGCTAGGAAACGCACGATACAACAGATTTGTAACATCCCACCATCCCATTTTTCAGAGATTCACGGAAACCCATCTTGCGAAGAACAGGAAAAACGAAGCTCCTTCCGGCGGCGTCTCTGGTCGGAATAAACAGTGACGAACCCTAATCGGTGGACGAGGAGAAGGCCCATACATGGCTCGTAAGTTCTCTACCCGGTATTTTAGTCCTCCATGATTTTTTGGGTTTGATGAACAACCTTGATTTATGGTGTTTGATGAACAGCCTTGAACCTTAATCGTGTATGGTGTTTTTATGTTTGCTAGCTTGTAGTGTTTTCTAGAAACCCAATTAGTTGGTTTTGATGTTGTGAAATATACTGCTGGTAGATTTGGGATGAATGTGGAGTTGTACTTGATCATAAACCCTATGACTCTGTGAAAAATGGATTATAGATTTTCCATTTTCATGAATTTTTTTTATGCGTGTAAAGATATATAATGCATGTTTACTGTTTGATGAAATGCACCTATAGACAACAGTGGTTTGAAATTTTGCCGATTTCCACGGATTTAAGTAGGTAAGATTGGGATTTCAGTACAGAAAGATGGTTAATTAGTATCCCATGGTTTGTTATACTGTTACTCAGACGCTCTGGTAGACTAATAAATCATGATTTTTTTGTAAAAAAAAACATGCATACTTTAGGGCGTATATACTTCAGTATAGCTCTGTTTGGCATGGATTACCTATTCACCATGATGTAGTTGACAAACCAGGGGTAAGTGTATGCCGATTCTCTTAATGATCTTTGATTTACCATGGCAAATTCCAATAACTGTTTGACTCGTGGATAATATGTTGTTTTTAGAAAGCCGTCATGTTTTCAATAAGGTTTAATTTTTTTAACTTTGGTTCACATTTTTATACTTTTCTGATTCCTCTCGTCGATACGAATAATTAATCCTGAAAATTACAGTGACTAAACAAAAAAAAATACCAAAAGCAAAAAAAGGTCATTTAGGACAAACAGGACAAAAGAATGAAGCCTGAGTTTCCCGTTTTTAGTACTCCACCAAACAGCTGCGCCCAATTGAGGATCTCATACAAATGATCTAGGCCGTTAATTAATTTTAAAATGCCTTTTTGAATCACCTAGTGAAAATCATGTCAATCGGATAATCCTATGTTTTGGATCCACTCATTCAAATTTCATATAGAATTTAAGATCGTAAATTCTGAATGAAAATTAGACTATTTGTTCAAGTACTTACAAGTATCCGAACTATTTTTTTACAAGATGACTTGAAAAAGCATTTTTAAAATTTCAGGAAAAGACTTGGATTACTTGTATGGGACCCCAAGTGAGGCAATCCGTGCATACGGGTATGTATCCATAGCCTTCTGATTGTGATTTGTGTGTGTTGCACAGCCTTTTTGCGATCTCAAATTAATAAATGTTAGCTAGGTGATTCCAACTAAGTCGCTTATCACATTCGACCAGTCTAATTTTTTTTTTTTTGTCATATGATAGAAAAAACGTATTTTTACTCTAACACCATCCCAACTAATTGGATATCAAACTCCTCAGTCCCTTTCCCATTCAAACTCTTAAAATGCGGACTTCTAAACCGCTTAATGTGTTTAAAACGTGTTTTTAAGAGTCCCTAAGAGAAATCAGCAGTTTCTCGGATCAAGCCCTTCCCGGTACTTTATTTTGCTGATTTCTCGCAGGGCCCTTAAAAACACGTTTTTAACACATTGGACGGTTCGGATCATGAAAATTTGATCGAAAAAAAGGGGTGTAGACGAAAGGTCCGCATTTTATGGTGTGGATAGGAAGCTCACTGTCAAACTCCTATCCGTAAAATTTGAACTTGCAACCTTCATCCTGCGATCCAACAACAATGGGCCAATTGCTTTGATTTTACAGGTCTATTTCTAGAGTGGTTGAATGGAGCAGCATTGTGTAACTAAATTATGGGGCACTTCGGGCATCTATTTTAGAGGAACCCTTCTATGTGCACAGACGGAAATGCACAGACCACGTACTGACGGCGTCGGGGACACTGTTGTGGGTCCCAACCGATCGATCCGAGCTGTTCATCCTTCTCAAAATCGAATTCCGAGTGGGCCCACGGGGGAATCGAGGCAATCGGACTGCTGTATGAGCTCGATCCAAAATCACCCCATTTCATTGTATAACCAAATTTATACATGCGGCCCTATGGACTAGCAGTGTGGATGGGTACAAAATATTAGAAGGCCGATAAGTCAAACAAGTCCAAATGATCATAAGGGCACGACATCTTGAGCTCCAATTATTTAATGAACTTGTACAATTGTAATAGCAAAATATGTGATTTTTTTCTTTTTTTGAGGGATCGTGTGATTTCAAACTAATCGAATACGTAAGCAAAATGTTGCTGGAAATATAACATCCTTCAGTAGAATTTCAAAACAAATTTACATATGTAGTTCGGTCTAGAGCAACAACTAGAACAAGACCACGTTCAATAGTCCCTTTTGTGAACATATTCGCCAAAATACTCTGTTTTATTTCTTTTTACAATATTCTTTACTTTCTTTTCCTTCGAGTTTCAATATTTTTTTCCCGACGGGCCCTTAGGAGTGTTCGGCCCAACTTTCGCATACCTCGACTAATCTCTTCTGATCCGGTCAAATCTAGTAGATAGGTGAGGAGAAGAGGTTATCGAATTTTATAGCAAGCTTCAAACGTCTGCCCAAAGCCTTGTACACCATGTCGGCAGCGTATTGGACAATTTATAATGAGGCGTAGAAATTTGAAAATGTCAAAGAAACACAATTGTGAAATAATTTTCTAATATCTTCGATTCATTGTAGTCCTACAATATACATAGTGCAAAAATTTACAAGGAAAGAATAAAAGATACAATGAAATATCCTACAATTATGGAAAGAAAATAAAGGCGAATATTTAGTTAAGGATATTGACCATATCAAATCAAATCCTTAATTCTTGCACTCCCCCTGAAGTTGGAGCATGGATATCGCACATGCCTAACTTGTCTAAAGAGCCATAAAAAACATTGTTGGCTACAGCTTTGGTAAGATCATCGGTTAGTTGATCGTCAGACTTCACGAACGGAAAAATAATGATCCCAGTTTCAAGTTTTTCCTTAATGAAGTGTCTATCAACTTCTACATGCTTCGTCTGATCGCGTTGAACTGGATTATGAGCAATTTCTATAGCTCAAGTGTTATCACAATACAGTTTCATTGTGTCCTGAGAATCAACACCCAAATCCCTAAGCAAGTTCCTCAACCCTAGTAACTCACGTACTTCAAAAGCCATACCTCTATACTCAGCTTCTGCACTTGACCTTGCTACTACCGGCTGCTTTTTTTATGCACAAGATTTTCCCCTACAAAAGTAAAGTATCCTGATGTAGATCTTCTGTCATTAGCTGAACCAGCCCAATCTGCATCAGTGTAACCTTCAACCTTCAAGTGATTTATTCTTGGTGAACAATAACTCTTTACCTGGAGCAGACTTTAAATATCTCAAAATACGTTCCACGGCATCCATGTGAGGTTTACGAGGATCATGCATAAACTGGCTTACTACACCCACTAAATAAGCAATATCTGGCCTAGTGTAGGACAAATAAATCAATTTTTCCACAAGTCTCCGATATCTTACCTTATCAATAGAAGTCGCATGCAAACAGTAAAACAACTTATGATTTTGTTCAATAGAAGTATTTACAGGCTTGCATCCAAGCATACATGTTTCAGTTAACAAATCAAGAATGTATTTTCTTTAAGATAAGAAAATACTATTCTTTGAGTGCACTACCTCAATCCCAAGAGTATTTCATGTCTCCAAGTTGTTTCATTTCAAACTCCAAAGCTAAGTATTGATGTAGGCTCTCAGTTTCATCTTGATCATCACCTGTCACCACCATATCGTCAACATAGATAATCAAAGCACTAATTCTACCCTTTCGGTGCTCTGAAAACAAAATGCGATATGAGTTGCTTTGTTTATATCCGAAGTTCTTCATAGACTTGGTGAATCTGCCGAACCAGCTCTTGGAGATTGGTTTTACCCATACAATGCTTTCTTGAGTTTGCACACCATTGGAACATTTGAGTAGTTTTCTATACTCGGAGGAGGATCCATATATACTTCTTCTGCGAGATCTCTATGCAAGAATGCATTGTTTTACATCAAATTGAAGAAGTGACCAATCCCGGTTTGCCACCAAAGACAGGAGCACTCTAATTGTATTAAGTTTTGTCAACAGGTGCAAAAGTATCTTGATAGTCAATCCCATAAGACTGTGTATATCCTTTTGAAACCAACCGAGCTTTATAACTTTCAATAGTCTCATCCGCCTTATGCTTGATTATAAACACCCATTTACATCCCACAATTTTATTTCCCTTCCGTAGAGGCACAAGCTCCCAAGTATGATTTTTTTCAAGTGTTGTCATTTCTTCTGCCATGACTTGAATCCATTTATCATCTGCTAAAACTTCCTGCATTTTACGAGGAATAAGAATCGACGATAACTATATCATTTTGGGACGGAGGGAGTAATCGACAATCAAGGAAGAGGGGATGTGGCTATGCAACGTGTGTTGTTCACATTCGGGTTGTCAATTACTCCGATAGACGGCCTAGATTTCATCTTGCACGCACAACAAAGAACTATTCGGATGCAAAAGTGTCGACGTAAAATTTTGACCGTCCATCCAAGTAACAGACGGTCCGAAGGTGCACAATATCGTGTTGTGCACGGGGTTGCATATCAGCAACCCCTAGTCTGACAATCAAACCTATCCTATAGCCTTTATAAGTCGCAATAACAAAATAGGCATGTTTGTAGCCTGAAAACGTCGTCGTACAAAGCTTACCCCTCTCCTCCCTCCTCCGTTATCTTCGTAATCAAACCGATCGCGTTGGAAGACTTTCCTTGTAGAATAGGGCAACCCAAACTTTCTCTATTCGATTTCGTATTGGTATCATTAACCCAAATCTTTCAGTTTTGCTATCCAAGCACACCTCTTTCCCCTATTAAATACCGACACTAAACTTTCTCTCTCTCTCTCTCTCTCTCTCTCTCTTGATTGTAACAGCTGACTTCGGATCAATCAATCACAATCTGCACAACCCATTTCTTTTCGTCTTCGGTAATTCTTACTAACTACTACTCCTATATTATTCTGGAAAGAAACCCTTTTGCGATTCTTATTCAATTTTATGTCTTAATTCTCTAATTGAGAGAAACCCTTTTGCGATTAGTCCACAATCTTCAAAACCCAATTCTCAAAAATTTGATCTTTCTTCACGTCTTCGGTAATTCTTTGTGTTCTCTAACGAAACCCTTTTGCTATTTGTTTTGTCATCTAGATACGTATACATAGTACTGTACGTATTGATGTATAAATAGAGTTTACGTATGCGTGTAAATTTTCGCTAGATAGATTTTAAGAAAGAAAAGTTATTTTCTTTCCTGATTTTATCATATTTTCATATGTATGCATACATGTATCATGGATGGGTGTTTATGTGATTTGGATGTGTGCTTACGTTTTGGTCAAACGTGTTTTGTGGTATGTAATGATGTTCTGTTGTTCGAATTTCGTAGAGGGCAATCGAAGTAGCGGGAGTGTTACCATGGCCAAAAGCTCTTTCAAGCACGAACATACGTTGGGTATGATTTTTTTCTTTGTTCTTACGCCTGTTTCTTTCTAATGCGTGTATACGTTTTTGTTTATGTCGTGTTCCTGATTACCCATGTCTTTATTGTTGATTTTGTTAAAATAAAGATTTCGGAATTATTGGATTGTCTACTTAGGTCCATAATTCTTGACAATTGAATGATTGATACAATATGTGCAAAAGGTATAAGGATTTGCTGAGGTTTAGGATTTTTGTACTTTGGCTTAGAGGACGGGTAACGATTTGGAGTAATTTTTCTGTTATTAGGTTTGATACCAAAAAATGCCCCATCCGTTGCATCAATTATGATTGGGCGCTTATGCAATATCTATTCTTGTTCTGTCATCTGTATACGCTGAGAAATTATGGATGTATGAATTTGCACAGTGAATATAGAATTTCTTTCTTGTTTGGTATTTGGGCCATAGTCATGCCTGGAGATGCAGTCAAACATTATGGTTCCCTAAGGTTCAATTACTAGAAATTACAAGTAAAGTGCCTCTAAGGCTGTAATGACCCGCCCCTCTTGCACAATATTGTCCGTTTTAGCTGCTCAATCTCCAAGGACTTCCCAAAAGGTCACCCATCCCTGGATTGCTCCAGGGTGAGCACGCTTAACTGTGAAGTACAAACGAGTTTTGACGTCCACACGGCTTTAAAAGGCCTTGTGCAAGTTAGGGTATGATCTATTCTCTTATATCATAGAACTCCGTTGCATCCAGGTGGGTCCTGGGCTGTCACAAAGGCCCTCCATGTGTCAAGCTTTATGGAAATTGTGAAAGGAGCACTTATCTTTTTCTACAATTATTGAATCACATTCACGAGATATTGATTTCAATCGTATATCAGTTATATGTATCTATGTAGACTGTTCTTGTGCAAAATCATATTTGATGGAACTCTTAAAAGTCATATTAGAGGAGGCTGTATCAGTGTCTTTCTGGAATGCATGCTAACATGGAGTATAAACCTATTTTTGGTGGAATCAAAAATTGTAATGAGGATTAGATGATAATTGTTGACCCCCTGGGCCGCAGTTGTGTTTCTAATGTGCTAGACATGTGATAATCTGCTCTTTTCTGGACATAAAAGAATAGCTATAAACTTACTTAGTATTGACATTCTCTACTATGGACATAGAAATTTGGAAAACTAGTTTCCGAGGTGATCATGTCTCTGCTTCCGCTATTTGCAGTCCCACTGTGATATTTCCCTCAGGTTATTTGCACGCTTTATGATGTCTTTTATTTGATTGGAAAGAGTAAAACTTATGTTGGCTTATTCACTGCATATTCTCAGGTTTAAGTGTGGGTATTTTAACAAATGTTGGATCCATTTAGCTCCCTCGTCTAAGGGAACCATATAGCTTTCATGTTTTTGCTGTCCATGTTACAATATAAGATATAGCATGTTATGCCCACAGCAAAATTTTGTAGCTCTGCGGTAAACTCAACTATTTATACACACTCTGTTGGTGCGTGTCCAACTAGACATGGAGTACACATATCCCATACCCTTATCCAAGTGTCGAACATCTGATGTGATTTGTAGATACTTCATAATTTATCAAAGTCCATTTGTTTTGCAAAGGTCTAATTTTATTGTTTATTTGTTGTTACGAACTTGTTTTACATGACAGAGAGGAGGCAGGCTGAGTCTGGTCGCATCAGAGAGAAGTATCCTGATAGAATACCAGTATGATTTCTTGTTTTATTTGGAAATAAGAGTAGTGACAAGCTGTTTTATTTTACTGGTTCGGTGTTTCTCTGATAATTTAGTTTCTCCCATTTAGGTAATTGTGGAGAAGGCTGAAAAGAGTGACATTCCTGACATTGACAAGAAAAAGTATGTTCCACACTTCCATCGTTCTTCTTTTGTAACTTCTTTAGCATTTCCTTGAAGTAATCGTACACTCGTAGTTTCTAATTCTTTGGTATTGTTGTGTATATTGTCCTTCATCATCTTTGCATTTTTTGGGGGTCTAAATATGGATACTGATGTTGGCTTCTCATATATTGGAATGGAACTTGCTGTGGAAACTCCGTTCAAGGTTATTAGGTGATATTGTGTTATTATCCCATTTTGTCACTATGTTACCAAACACTAAGAATTTCATTTGATATGGGTAGTGTCTTATTGGCCTATGATACGGCAGCATATTTTCTTTCTTTTTTAACTGCTTCGTTGTTGCTTTGTTAGTCTTATGCATAGTAAAGTCTCTTCCCCGTTTATAATTTCTACTTTTGGATGTCAGATGAGTTCATGTCACAATAGTTAAAACATAAAACTTTTTTAGCAGATATTGAGACATTAAAACAAACCTTTGTCCTAGGTTCTACATTTCTTGGTTGCACATTCTAGCTCTTTGGTCTCTTCTAGGATTTGATGATTGCAGGTTGTATTAGCTTTGAGCAGATCCATGTTTGACTAATTTGACCTGGATTTTTCCACTTATTAAGGCTGTTCAGTACACAGCAAGAAAGGAAAGCATTGGAAAAATAATCTTCCTATATTTTTTTGGGGTGTTGAGCTCTCTAGAAAATAGAATGGCCCACGTAATCAACTTTTCCACTGCAATGCACTTTCCTCAAAACTTGTTGAACAAGAATCACATGATTTCGCATTGCAGGAATCTCAAAAACTGACTCAATTTGAAAATGTTACCACCAAGTTCTACCGCTCCCCTTGTCTTGCATCTGGGCTACTCCGTTTTTCTCACATATACATGTGTACATGTAACCGCTTCTCAAAATTCCAGTACTAAAGAAGATTAAAGAGCATACCAACTTGTTTCCAGCTTTGAAATGGCGAAAGGATAAGTTTGTTTTCTTTCTTCCTAACGTTTGTGTGGACTGGGGGCTTGTCCTTGGCATTTCTTTCTGGCCCTTTATGATGCCCTAAGATTAACTAGGCACTTAAACAAATAGCGTGTGTGGGATTGTGTAAGCGATAAAGCTACGAGTACACACTAGAGGGGTACAGAAATCATACCAAAGTCTTGTGAGGCCCACTTTTGGATCCACACAAATAATCCAAATCATTCATTAATTGTGGTGGGTGTCCACTAATCCATCGTTTGGTTGCATTTTCTGAGGAATAGTTTGAGAGTCCTCCAAAATGTGGGGGTGGGGGTTTAGGAAAGGCATGAGGGGCTAGGTTTCATAGCACATTGTGAACGCCATTTACCATGAATATTTTGTTGCGTCCACTTGTCCTTGACACGGGAATTTGATGATTTTGATATTTAATAAACTATCCGCTCCTGACACCGTACCTGAGGGTATGTGACATAGATTTTCACTCAAATGCGTCTTTTGTACTGCTTTATCAGTGTTGTTTACTTGTATTTTTGCTGTTTATCAAATATATGCGGCCAACTAATTTCATACTTTGGTGTTTGATGGAGACTTCTTTATCCTTTCCCGTTGGGTCTATATGTTGGAATTAGTTTGAGGGTTAAAGTATTAACATATTTGTGTCTCTCTTTTGTCATGAATGCAGATATCTTGTCCCCGCTGATTTGACCATTGGGCAGTTTGTTTACGTTGTCCGGAAAAGGATTAATCTCACTGCTGAAAAGGCTATTTTTGTCTTTGTCAAGAACATACTACCTCCCACTGGTGAGCTGCCATTTTTCGCCTTCTAAAAAAATCTTGTTTATAGAGTACCAAGAAGTTTTTTGTAATGTTTCCTTCTGTTGCTGCAGCTGCCTTGATGTCTGCAATTTACGAGGAAAACAAGGACGAAGATGGGTTCCTCTACCTGACTTACAGTGGCGAAAACACATTTGGGTCCTTTTGAACCCAGAAATGGCAATCTTTGTGGATAAAACTCCTTTTAAGTGTAAATTCTCAGCTTTGACTTCTCAAAGTCCATTAACTTAACCTCCCTTTGTCAGGCAGTTTATCCTCTCTCGATCTGGCTGAATTGTGTTTGATATTTAACGAAAAATACTGTTTATATTAGAGAGTTTATATTTGAATCGATGAAATTCGTTTTCTACCAGTAAATTGCCAGTTCCTTTCATGTCTTTTGGTGTTGAAGTTTTATAATCCCGATTTGCTGGTGCAATTCGTTCTCTGTTGTGAGGTTCTTTGGTTATCAAGTTGCTTATTCCAACATCATCTGTTGAGTGTGATAATGTTGGAATTGGTTCTTTTATTTAGTTGGAAGGAAAAACGGTTTCGTACGTTCTTCGGGTGGGACTATCCGTATACTCTTTTTTTTTGCCAAAACCGAAGAAAAATAAGCTGATGATTTGTTGGAGAATTGGTACAATGTGTTTTCAAGTATTTTCACGCACTTGGGTTTTTTTTTTTTTTTTTGCCAGAAACTCGTTCTGAACTAATTATGATAGCTATGATTAGGGACTACAACCCATTTGCATCTATCTGATACCGGATCCGGGGACCCTATAATGTCCAAAAGCAGAGTACAGGGTAGTAGCTCCCAATTACAGTCGTCTATTCGGCAATCTACGGTCTGGATTATTCTATCATAGATAACGTGAAGGTAACTAGCCAGTTGATTGTCGAACTAACGACTGTGATTAAGGGCTACAACCGTATAATGCTTTGGAGCACTACAGGTCCCGCTCATCTGATACCACCACTTGTCTCTGTTACTCACTGTTCTTTTGCGAAAGATTTACTGAAATCTTAGCTTCGGCCCCGATATTACTGCTGTGGGGATTCTTGCGGATACTCTTGGATCCCACACAGATGTGTGGAGCAACCTACAAGCATTTGGTGTTCCAAATGAAAATTCACTGAGATATCCCTATTTGACAATCAAATGCACAGCCAAAACACAGTACAAGTAATAACATACAACGGATCATTCGAAGCAATCAACCCTCTAGCAAAAAACAAAATAATCAGGTTACCATTTTCTCTTTCAAACCACATATTTCACACCAAAAAAAAACAAGAAGAATGATTTGTGCTATTCATTGGAGGAGGATTATTTCTTTTGGCATTTGTTCTTGATCCAGTTGAAGCCCGTCGAAGTCCCGCTCTTGACCTTCTGTGCTCCGGCCATGGTCCCGCTCTTGACCTTCTGTGCTCCGGCCATGGCTACTGATTTGGCCCTACTCAGTCCAGCAGAAGTGCCGGCCGCCTTCTTGTTACTTCCACTCTGTGTCTCTGTCCTAACATCGCCGTCGTCTCCCATTGCGCCAATGCCACCTTTGCCCCATTGATCCGCCCAGCTTGGTGGTTCACTACCCATTGTTTCTTAGAATCTGTTTGTTTCACCCGAAAAATATGCGAAAAAGATTAGTTTCTGGAAAAGTAAGAAAATTTGGTTAAAACCGGAAAAATATCCCAACTTCACCCAAAAAGATTTTATGCCATAACAAAGCACCTAAAAATTTTCATCTTCTGCGACAAATTTATACTTTCTTAATTTTTCTCCAAGAATTGGTGAATTGCTGAAAAAAAAAACGTTTATTCAAACCGAAATTTTTTATCAAATTTTTTTTAGGACATTATTAGTCTACCAAATTAGGGGACAAAAAAATCTTTTTGAACAGCCAAGAAAAATTTCATTAAACCCAATTTGGAGGCATAAAATCCAACATAGTGATTCTATGAGATCTCTAATTAATTGCAATGGAATACTGGGAAATTTTGTTATGATTTCTATTTTTTCGAGAAATCAGCAGGTTTTAAAAAAAAAAAAAAAAAAAAAAAAAAGGCTCATATGTAATTTTTTGTTTCCAAATCAATTGGATTACTGGATTATATTGTTACCTAATTCAAATGGCTGCAAAGGTAAAAGCATAGAGCGTATATCATCCGATTAATAGTACCAGAAATGGTTGATCAGAAAATTAATCTGAGTCTCCGATGTTCAAAACATAAAAAAGAATCAGACACAGAAAATCAAATCGGAATTCTGGGTGCTAGATTAATCAGGCACAGAAAGTCAAAACAGTAAATCGAGAGAGAGAGAGAGAGAGAGAGAGAGAGAGAGAGAGAACCTGGTAAGTACTGTATCGGAAATTCGAGTTGAAAGAGGGCTGTATTTGGTCGTCTTGACTTGATCAAGAGACTTAACAAGAAACCTTAAAAGGAGTGAATAGAAAATTAGTAATGCCAAATTGTATGTGCAGAGATTTATGTGGAAAAAAAATACCTATCAAGATGTATGTAGAGCCGTTCAATGCACGTCGTCCCGCGAAAATGACCTTCTCTATCTAAATCATGTTATGCGGCTGTACAAAACGAATCGGACGGTTCCGATCATTTGAACACATCCATATCGGACTATGTTTGAACGGATCGGACGGTTCCGATCGTTTGAACACATCTGTATCCGGATATGTTTGTCCACATCTGTAACAAATCTGATTAAACAAAGTAGTTGCCATGTGGGATAGGCTGTCATTTATTCTTCGGTTCGCATTTGTTAAATGACAGGCCAACTCACTCGGTTGCCGTCTCGCCAATCAAAGTTTATTTCCAGTTTCGTGTTTGCTTTGATTCAGAAAAATCTTCTGTGTCTATCCTTTCCAAAGAAGAAATGAGGAAAGATTTTGATTGCACGTAGCAGGTGCACACTGGCCTGGTAACCCGTTAATATGTTCAACTCGCTTCTTTTTTAAATTGGGAAATGTTAGGTGTGAAAATATCCCTTAAAATAAAGCCCAACCCAGCCTTTATAAAATTTAATGTGCATTATATATTGATGCTACCAATTTTTTTTTTGATAACCGGATGTCCGGGCCGGTTGCGCGCAGTTCGACTAATTCTGGGGCTCTGGAGGTAACAACTAAGCATAACCCCCAGTAGTTCCAAAGTTTGGGATGGTCGATCTCCGTGGGATTCGAACATCCTCATAATCAAACACTTACTCATGCCCACTTATTTTTTTATGCTACCAGAAAATAAGAATATTAAGAAGAAAAAAAAACTATCGATAAAAAGCACCTTTATTTTAAAAAAATTATCATATATTTCTTGGTCTTCGTGTAGCTATAATTATTATGGCTATGAACTCTAACTTGTTATAGTATTGAATGATTAAATTAAGACTAGTTAAATAGACTTGGGTATGTAGAAGTCTTGTTATTATGTAGTAGTATAAACCTGGCCCAAACTCGACTCATTCTAGTGTGTTCAACCCTAGTTGCAAGTCCGGCCCTAAGGCAAAACTATAATGCGGAAAGCCTAAGACTCTGGAGATTTTGTCAAAATTAGAGGTCCCGTAATGAATAGATTACACATATGTATTACTCCTCCGCCTCGATATTTGTGTCATTTTTCGATTACTTATGTTTTTCAATATATAATGTTTTTAATAATTTTGAAAACTTTGTATGATAGTAAAATAAATTGATATATTAAACAACATCTCTATTGGATATTTTTAGACATTCATATTGAAAAATAAAAACAATTGAAAATTGATGCAAACAGCAACAATAGACAAACAAAAATTGGTTTTTCATCCAACCAGGATCCAATTTCATACTCCGATCTCGACTTATGACCACACTGTTACGAGTGCATTGAGATAAAAGGGGGAAAAAAAAATGTTTTTCGATTTCTAAAAACAAAAGTGTTATTTTTTGAAAACTCAAAATGTAGGCGAAAATGATAAGGGAACCGACCACCGTGCACCGACCACGTACCGACAGCGTCACCGACGCCGTTGTGGGTCCCAACCGGTCGATCCGAGCCGTTCATCCTTCTCAAAATCAAATTCCGAGTGGGCCTACGCGGGAATCGAGGCAATCGGACGACTGTATGAGCTCGATCCAAAATCACCCCATTTCATGACCCACAACGGCGTCGGCGACGCCGTCGGTGCACGGCGGTCTGTGCACGTAGCAGCGTTCGAATGTAGGTGAGTTGTTATTCCCCTCAAGAGAATTTTTCTTGGCTAATGATTGATAAGGAATATCTCAACATAACTGCAGATACCCAAAATCAAAAATTTCCAGATCTTTATTTTTCTGGAACTCATCCGAGTTGGTTGATGTGTGATTTTCAATTATTAACAACTCCCACCAACTTCGATCTATTCCGCATATATATTATTCACCAATCGTAATCATCTTAAGAGGTTAGTATTCACCTTAATCGTAATCATCTTAAGATGATCGGAGACATTCAACGTAGACCTTTACTACAAGTGTAAAAAAATCAATTGATGGATATCTTTAAGTTCATTCAACACAAATACTTTGAAAACAAATGGAACACAAATGGACACAAACACTGGATCAAAATCACTTTTTCATGTTATTTGTGTGACGATGAGGCATTGATATCCGAAATCTTTGGCGAATTGTAGTATTCGGCGAGGTATAACGTCTCGATCGTCAAAAATATAATATATAATAATTGCTAGAGTCATTGTCAATGCACAAAGCACCCCCAGGTTCCGTTTGTTCAAGGACAAGAGGAAAGACATAGGCATTGTCAAATCAATGATATATATATATAATAATTCATCCGAGAGTCATCCGGTTATAAATAATAATAATAAAATTGTAATCACATCGCCACGTCATTAATAGGAAAATATGAAAAGGACGGCAAGGGGAATAGTAGCCCAGTAGTAGACATTAGGCACTTTCATACATTTTATGGAGACGTTGTTTTGAGCGATTTGTAGGGTGATTTTCAAGGGCTGATTTCTTGCACCCCAGATCCGGGGAAAAAAGAATATGCAAAGGACATATCAGACGCTTCGACATTGATGCTCTTGATTTCATCTGCGGTTATGGAACCTGGGGGGTGCTGTGCACCCCAATGCACAGCACCGTGCTGTGCAGCCTCATGGCGTGGTCGCGCCGACATCTTTCCGACGATCGAAGACGTTCACCGCGTAGAGCTCGTCGAGTACTACAAGTGTGCCAAAAATCAAATCGATCGAATATCTTTAAGTGCCTCATCGAAACACAAATAACTTAAAAAGTGGTTTTGATCCCGTGTTTGTATCCATTTGTGTTCCATTTCTTTTTAAGTTATTTGTATTCGGATGAGGCACTTAAAGATATCCGATTGAATTGATTTTTGGTACACTTGTAGTACTCGACGAAATCTACGCAATAAACTTCTCCGATCGTCGGAACAAGGCCGGAGCCGCCGTTCCATGGCTGCACAGCACGGTGCTGTGCATCCCATGCACAGCACCCCCCCCAAGGTCTGCGGTTACAATGCTTAAATACTTTAGCAATCATGCTGTGTAAAAACCAATCACACACCCACAAGGATTGAGGACTCCAAATACACTGGAAGTGCAGTGTGTGCGCGCTCCCAGATTAATAGGATGCGGGGATCTTGTAGCAATGAAGGCGCTACTTGGTGCGATCCCCAAAACGATTTCATTCTAATGAAACTCGAACCCACAAGCACATCTAAAATGACGTTGTTTTGGTCCTTTCATTCTAATCATCTTAAGAGGTTAGCAAAGTGGGCATGAGAAAACCATAAGTGTTTGTTCATGAAGTCACATGTTCGATTTTCACGGAGGCTAACTATTCCAAACCTTGAGGCCTCTAGTGGTTATGCACCGTCGTTAACTTCAGGGCCCTGAAATTAGTCGAGGTGCGAACAAATTGGTCCAGACATCAAGGGTACACATAGCAGTCAACGCAACTTCCCCCAAAAACGTCGAGGACAAGAGGAAAGACATAGGCATTGTCAAATCAACGATATATATATATATACGAAAAACTTCTAGTCCACACCTCCCGAAAATAAGAAAATTTGATTTTTTTTGTGTTGCAAATTATTTTTGGAAAATCCGAGCCGTCCAATGTGTTCAGAAGGTGTTTTCAAGGGTCTACGCGAGAAATCTTCAAAAACAAATACCGGGAAGGGCTTGATCCAAGCAGTTTTCGCAAAAACTTTATATTTACAGTTTTTGCGAAAACTGCTTGGATCAAGCCCTTCCCGGTATGTTTTTTTAGAAGATTTCTAGGGTGGACTCTTGAAAACATCTTCTGAACACATTGGACGGATTTGATTTTTCAAAAATAATTTCCAACACAAAAAAAATCATTTTTTTCTTATTTTCGGGAGGTGTGGATTAGAACCGTATATATATATATATATATATATATATATATATTGAGGGCTCCCTCACAAAAAAAGGCGGGTGCAGATGTTTGAATATGAGATGTTGTGCGAGTATCAACAGGACCTAAATTATCATAGGGTTCTCCAAGCGGATTCAGGGGCACTGCTGTCCCCGGCAATTACGGGCCGCTCCGATCACTTTCCGATGATCGGAAACGTTCACTTCGAAGAGCTCGGTGAGTAGAACAAGTGTACCAAAAATCAGTTCAATCGGATTTCATTAAGTGTCTGATCAGTTCAATCAGTTTTTACTTGGGAAAAAACATGGAAGAAGTTTGTTCCATTATTCGCCAAAAGTTCGACTATGTAACGTGGAGGACATAAGAAACATAATCGTCAAGGTTGAAAATAAAATTATTACACAAATTACCTTTAAGTAATTAACCGTACACAATAAAGGTTGGGGACAAGCATGAAATTTGCTAAAATATTCTGGGCATTTTCCTCTTTTCATGTGTAAATAAAAAGTGAGAAAGCAAAATCAAAATCCAAAAGCTCCTACAAAGACAATTCACATATACTGTGACTTTACTGTGTGATTTGGAGAATGAATTATGGCACAATGCTGATTGCAATCCAACTCCCAAAGAGCCTCTAAGCCCAATTTTCCGCGATGAAGAACACGGCCATCAACTGAAATCGTTATGGGTTTCTCGTCTCCAATTTTTGGTTCAACAATCTGTAGCTGAAAATACATAATATCATTGTCAAAGCACAAGATCATAGCATACATACATAAACTTGGAAATGGTGAGTGAGCAGCTGACTAAGGTAAGGAGTAAGGATGCTCTAAGAGCATGAACCAATAGCCCCTCCTTAGTTACCTGTGTGAGCCATTCTCTTCAGCATCATTTCGTATGTAAAATAAAGATATCATGCCAGCATTTTCTTCAGTCATTACCTGACGCTTGTATATCTTTTCTTCCATCGTTCCATGTGCCATCAGTTGGTAAGCAAACACAGGCTTTGTTTGGCCATACCTGCAATAGAGGAAGGATTTTGTTTTTCACAACCATGATTAACAAAATGCATGCACCTCTACTGTAATGTATACAGTTAACACACCTCCAAACCCTATATATAGCCTGAAGGTCGTATGTTGGGTTCCATGAACCATCAACGATGATTATGCGGTTGGAGGCATGGAGGTTGATCCCTAGAGACCCAGCTCTAGTTGATATCAGAGTGCATTTCACCCTCTTATTTGAGGGCTCATTGAATCTCTCCACTAGATTTTGCCTTTCAGAGGCCTATGTTCTTCCATCGAGCCTGTTCAGATAATTCAGCAAAAGAAATAAGCCCCGCGTCTGTTTAATTAAACAACTAACGACAACATTTAACATGACGATTACTTACTTCCAACATAGTCACAACTGGACAGCGGGCCAATAATTGACTTTATTAACTATTAGTCACAAATCAGAATCATCAATAAACTGCTAGGTAGTTTCATGAGACTCAATCTTCCTAAAATAACAAATCAGCAACATTTTTCCTTACCAGTTTGTATAAAACTAGCTAACCAAGATTGGTGGTTGAACTTGAAACATTAGTTTATTAGTCATCTGAACAAGTTCGCTATGTGTTATGCCATCTTTTCTAATTGGATATTCAACAACAAGATCTTACAATCAGTTCTACCTTAACAACTAACTCAAGTCAAAGTCCAAAAATAAAAAAATAAAAGACTTTATAAATAATAGACAGTTGTTCCCCTATGTTGTACATAAGATATTTCACTTTTATGCAAAATTAAAATCTACATCATTCTGCATTTGATATGATTTCTAAATATGCAGCTGATCACATAAAATATGCTTGCAAGATAAGTACTAGCCTACTCTCCACGCAAGAGATGACCCTTGTGCAATTTCTCCTCAATTGTATATGCCCACATTCGTGGCACCGGTTAAACTGTCAATTTGCTATTCCTATAAACCCTATGATGTAAAGGCAAACACATATTCCTCAATATCTATTGTAGCAGTTGCACTCATCTCCAAATAACCTTACACGTACGCAACACTGAAAAACCGAACAAGATTTGGACTTGGGATCAAGAAAATGGAACAAGTTTCTCCCCAGATAAATGCTATTGATGCTAGAGTGACCTCTCTCAACATGAAAGACGTTATGCCTCGAGTCTTCTAGCAGGATGTTGACATTGAAAAAGCACATATCACTTTTTTATTGTCATGTAATCCATACTAGATTGCACTGGTTAAATTCTGAACCACTGTATAAAGTGGACTCTGATTTGTTTGGTTTTAATGTTTTGCCATCTCCCTCATTCAGGTGACATGAACAGCTCCCCAGTTCTAATTTAGACGGTATCCAGATACAGGATAAAACACCAAATGATTCTACCGTGTCCTAGTGGCAAAATGCTTGAATGTCTCATATAGTCATAAATTACGTCCAACTAAAATACAACATTACAATTACAATAAAATAACTTTTAAGTAGGGAAAAGGGTGAAATTTCCTCGTACTGTAGCAAAAAAAAAACCATCCATCTACTATGTGATAAAAGGGAACATACAAAAGAGAATTGTTGAGAAAACAAGCAAGCTCTAAATAAAAGCCCAAACAAGAGGACTTCCCATTTAAACTATCATGCAGAATGACCAAGAAATTGGATAAAATACAGAGTATTTGACTACCAGTTTCACGAATCTTTGGAGTGGAATAGACATACCTATACCAGTCTTTTCTTCGTCGCCAGCATTTTCCTATTTTCCCTTGCCGAGGCAATTTTGAGAGGAAGTGTTCTATCAAATCTAGAGTCGATAAACTCTGGCTAAAAACCAGTGTGTTATCGCCTACATTGGAGCTCATGGTAAGGATATGAAGCAGTAAAACTACAACCAAAACATAAGCGGTGTGATTTGCATAAATGAAAAACATGAGTCCCGTGTGGTGAGGAAGGGGAATGAGAGTCCATGAGCAAATTTTTTCAAACCTCATCAAAAAAGCCGTTATTGGTTTTTCTCTGCTGGAACTCATTCTTGTTCCTCGCCTTCTCTGTAAAACGTACAAACATAAACTCATTCACAAAGCATTACTAGAACAGAAATAATAACAAAAGTCCAAGACCAAGTCAATGGATGAACAGTCTAATGCATCATCAATATCAACCTCAGACAACTGTCATGTAAAGAGCAAAGCTAGGTAGTTTCCACATTATGCCATGGTAGTGTATCTACAAAGATGTTATCAGTCGGGAAAGCATTAATCTTTGTGGTCTTCATGCCACAACCTTTTAAGGAGATTATTAATTTGTTTTGGTTCAAACGGTGAGCGGAGAGTGGTATGTGAATTGCATCTTTGGTTCCTTATTTTCCTTCCTTGGATGGAGGACTTAATGAATGCATAGATAACAAAACAGAAAATAACCTTGTACAAATCAGAAAATAGCCACATTATACACTTCCAAATAGCAAGGACTTGATGCAAAATCTGAAACTGTAGCTTTACCAAATGAAAAAATCAAAAAACGTAACACTTGAAGAACAATTCTATCAACTAATTATAATTTTCCTGAGTATTTGGTTCTACGTCAAATTTCAAACCCTAAAAATAACGATTGTACGCAGCAAAGGAGCAAACGAGCGATAATGTCCACACACACAGAGAGAGAGAGAGAGAGAGAGAGAGAGAGAGAGAGAGAGAGAGAGAGAGAGAGAGAGACGTACCTCCAGCTATGGAGTTTTCCCCAAAAAAATTGTAGCAAACGATCGTTCGTGAGAAAGGGGGAGAGAGAGTACTGGAGACAGACAGAGAAAGGAGCCTCAATTGTTTGGGGTATTTTGGGATTTCAATGTTTCGGGAATTTGCAGCGCCAAACAATTGGCGGGGTTGATTTTAGTTGGTCTACGCCAGCGCCCCAATTAGCTGGGCCGCTGGGAAATTGATAAATCTTGGGCCTATGCCAATGCCTTAAATTGGGCCGCTGGTAAAGGCCCTTTTCTAGCAACGGCCTTCCAGGCACTGGTATAAACCTTCAATTCCAGCGTTTTCTTGAGCCGTTGGTAGCAAAAGCGGTGGAAGAAATCAGATTTCTTGTAGTAAACGCACGGAATGGAAACCTCCTTGGAAGGATAAACAGACCTTGAAAAACTTGAACCTCTAAGTAATGTGATCTATTAGGTTTACCACATTGCATTCTTGATGTAGGACAGTGAGAGAAAGAGGAGAGGGGGCAAAAACACACAAGGGCCACAACCCTAGTTTCAAATTAACAACTCTTATTTTCATTAATCAAAGTCGCGATTACAATGAATAGAGATCTAAGCTAAAAAAACTAGATAATGACAAGACTAAACTAACAAATAACCAATCCTAACAAAATATTATTAGATAACGATAATACTTATCTAGATGATAAGACTAACCAATCCTAACAACATACTTACTCCCTCCATTCCAAATTGTGGGTTCCTTTTGGAAATTCTAACTTTTTAAGCAGACAAGCAATAACTACATTCAATAAATGTATTCACATTAAACAGGTTCGTTGATTTCCAACAATGCCCTTATATTTCAACTTTTGAATGAGATGGTGGTTGTTGTTAAAATGATTATTTTGGAAGATTGAATAAATTTTGTTTTGACTTTTCAAAGTGGACTAACAATTTGGAACATCTCAAAATATTATAAGAGACAAACAATTTGAAACGGAGGGAGTATTAGATAATGATAATACTTATCTAGATGATAAGACTAACCAATCCTAAAATTAACTTAACTATCCGTAACTGGATTTGTATGTATAGCCACTTCAATCATACTCGTCGTTTCTCAGAAGTATCTTTTTTCTGGGAAAATGGTCAGCCAGAAATTATTATGCTCACGATTCTTCATCCACCGATGCAGAAAATGCTCCAGTTTCCCACCACCAGCAGGGTCACGAGTACCCTACCGCATCGTACTTGAGATGGGCTTGAAAAAGGACCCATGAAAAGCCTTTTGCACCAAGCTAAGGAATGCAAAACTCGGCTTGGATCAAGAATGTGCAGCATCCGGGTGAAATGAGAGTGGTAGGTTCTAAAATAAATACTAACTACCAATCACAATTATTGGACCAAAACGATTTGATTTCCACGTGGCCTGACCCAACACCCAAGGCTTCCAAACAGGATTATTCCGCTCCAATCAAGTAAGGGCTACGCCATCAATGAAAATTGACACGCGCCAAATGACTATGTTACCCCTTTAATTACTTTTTTATATTAATTATGTTATTTATATTAATTCATTTCATTATATAAATTCATTTAATTATTTAATTCATTTCTTTAAATTAATTCATTTAATTATTTAATTCAGTTTTTTAAATTATTTCTTTATTTATTTATTCAATTTTTTATTTAATTATTGTTGATACCCCATTTTGCCCCGCCGCTCCGGATTAACAAAAAAAGCCTACTATTTTTAAGTCCGATGAAGCGAGACGCGTGAAAAGACATCGGCAACCTCGTATTGTAAAATACTCGCCACTACATGAAAAATAACATATCCTGGGATCCGATCGGACAACATCGACCGTTTGTTTGAGTCTATACACTACATCGGAAATATTGGTAGAATAGGGGAAAAAATACTGTCACTTGGCAACTTAGCACATTTATCCACTACACCTTTGTTTGAGTCTATACACTTAATACTGTTTACTGGTTCTTTTACTTCTTTATGATAAAATAATCGTGTGCGAGCGTGCCAAAGAGAGTTTCAATCTCCTCCCTCAGATTAACTTTGGAAAAACCAAGTCTAATCAGGCGATTGTGTTTTATTGGTTCAACTACCTCAATTAAGAGGATTTTTCTTTATAAGTGAAGGAATGCAAACCAATAACTCAGGAAATTAAAGAAACAATAAAGAAACAAGGTACTTCGATTGATAAATCAAAGATAAACTTACTTCGAAATTGTCTTCAACTTCAAATACAAATGTAACAGAACTTCGAACTGGTGATTGTTACAAGAACAACCGAGAATGAGTGATTGTTTTATGAAAACAATCAAAATTATCCTAACTACTTTCTAATCTACTTCCTAATCTACTTCGAACTGAGTTCGAAATCCTAAACTACTTTGCCAATGAACAAACCAAGCATCATTTTTTGATAGTTGTTTGTTGAAGATTTGTTCGGGCTTTTCACTCTTCAATTTCTTCTATTTATAGACGCTGCTTGTAGTTTGAACTTCCCGCTCAATGAATTTGAACTTGGCTTGCTTCGAACTCTAACTTCTGTTCTTTGAGTTGGCAGTTTCTTCCTTTCCCCACGTCTGAATTTGAATTTCTTCAGATTCTTCCTCCTGAAGTCTTGATTTGAAATCTGCATAACTGCCCAACTAATTCAAATGATCACATGTTAAAAGGGTAACTGCTTTTCGAAAAATACTCCACGTACTTTAACTGCCAACAATTCCATTTTATAGATTTACACGTGGAGTTTATCTGTCTAGCAATTAATATCATGGCTTCGAAGTCAGTTTCTATTTCGTCCCTGACTCGTAACTGCCAATAACTGCTAATTTGATTTGAGAAACAATACGATATCGTATTAATTCAAGTCTTCTTCAATAATCCAGTGTATCTCTATTGACAAGTAATTGCCAACGTTTGGTGTTTCTGATTACGTGTCAATCAATTATTGGATTTGTTAATTTTATATGTAAACAAATACTGGATCTCACAAATGTGTGGTGGATAACGGCTTAACACCACTTGGCGGTGCCCCAAGACTCAATAATTTTTTTCAGAGAAAATATGTCTATTTCTATACTTCTACTTCTATAGTTTTTTTTTTTCACACTAATTCAAAGATTTCTATTTGCACCCCAAAAAACTCTCAGGTGTTCCACCAATAAAAAACTGGTTTTTCCAAACACCGATACATGTCATTCTCTCACAACACATCACATAAAAAATCGTGAAAACCAGTTTATTCAAAAAACTAGGTTAGTGGAACACCCAATGTTTTTAATCGGTGCATAAGCACGAAATTTCTTCAGTTTTGCTGCCAATTAACCACTCAACTTTGATAAATTGAGAAATACTATATATGAAACAATAGGGAGTACACTGCTACTAAGGTTAAAACAACCATCTATTCCAATATGACGAAAAAGAAGTAAATGAATCAATTAATCATAGATAAGTTTTGGACGGCCCAGATTTTTAGGGGTAATTTTGCCACGAAGGTATTGCCACGAGGTGTTCGGCATCCCCCCGAGCCGTCCAAACAGATTTTGGACGGCCCAGATTTTTGGGGGTAAATTTGCCCCCCAAAATATACCCAAAATTTTCTCATGAAGTATGGCCAAAACAATACAACCTGCAAAACGCAAAGTACACGCATAATATGGAGGGGAGAGAGTCAACAATTTTTTCACCACACTAATTAAATAAATAAAGTTCAAAGAAAAAAGAGAAAAAAAAGAGAAAATTTGGGCTGAAAGGGTGTTTGGGTTTGGGGGGGTATTGAGGGAAAAGAAGGTGGGGCCGGTTTGGGGGGGATTGTCAGGGGAGGGGGGCGTAACACCTCCCGCCATCAATTTTCCTCCGCTGAAAATAACTCGACTTCGTCATATAAAGACTAGGGTCGAGGAGAGCGTCTGAGAGCATCCCCATTTGGCACCCTATTTTAACTTTTGAGTTAAAATAGGGAGCCAAACCCCCTAAAACACCCAAAAATCAGCCTCTCTATTCCCACTCCTCAAATCATTTTTGCTACGGTACCGCACCAAATTTGGTGCGGTACTGTTCACGCACCAAACTTCTTGCGTCAGAGAGAGAGGGCGGGAGCAGGAGTGAAAAAAGGCGTGGGGGGGGGGGGGGGGGTGACATGACACGTGGCTAGGGGAGGGGGGACCATGTCCTTTTCTGTACCGAAAGTAGAGGTTTAGGTAGATTTTTTTATTTTATTTTATAGATTTGGGGGAAATAGTTTAATATAGTAAAGTTAAAATAGAGAGTTTGATTTTGTGAGTTTTTGATAAAGTGACTTGATAATTTATAAAATGTATTTTTGAGGTTAAATTTGGTGTTTTTTTGGTGAGTCTGATAAAGATGCTCTGAAAGCGAAATACATCAAATCGACATCAAATTCTTTTTCAAATTGATATGATGAGATACCCCCATTTTTCCAATCAACATCTTTTTCTTCTAGTACTTTTGATGATCATGTTGTCATCCTGTCCTTGTCCACGAACCAAAGTAAATAAGTGTTTATTTCGTTCCCCTCTTCCATTATACTGAGGGGTGATTCGGCAAAAAAGAAAAAATTAGTTTTTTATTTTAATTCATTTTGTCTTTATTCAAAAAAAATTACATTTGTTAGTTTTGCGTCAAGATTTTATGGTTTCTGGATTTATCTTGTCGAGACGATTCCAAAGATTATAAAATTATGGTCAAAAGTAATAAGTTTTTTGAATAAAGCCGAAAATAAACCAGTTTTTTGGATTATTTTTCGTCTTTATTCACAAAAGTTTAAGTTTGACTAATAATTTTATACTTTTTAGATTCCTCTCGTCGAGACAAACAAAGAAACCACAAAAAATCGACCGAAAACTAACAAATGCAAAAAAAATTTGAATAAAGACAACGAAAAAAATCAAAAAACCAGTTTCTTTTTTTCTTTCTTTTTTCATAATGCAAAAGTAGACCGATTTATAACAAGAAGTTTTTTGATTCCCTTCTTCTTCGTGTTGACCAAGAGTTATGCGAACAAGATGGTTGTTTCGCTTCTGCAATGCTAGTATCCATGTCTCTGACAACCCTCCCGCGCTCCTGATAGCTAGCTAGGCGGTCGATTCGATTCCCTTCGAATCTCAATGTATAGGTTTCCTACTAATCAATTACTCGTAGTGGAGGGAAAAAATTTCAATGTCGAGCTAGCACTATCACGTGGTGCCCGTCGGCTCATCCAAGTCATCCATCTGTGTTTTGGATGGCCCAGGTCTGTTAGGGTAAATTTACTCCTCAAAATTACAAAAAAATGCCATTGGGTAAATTTACCCCTCAAAATTACAAAAAAGCCACCGAACAATCCCAAAAGATCTGGACCATCAAAAAACACAACCCAGATGAGCTAACAAGCACCACATGACAGTGTCAGCTAGTGCTCACTAGCACTAAAAAATTTCTTTGAAGGAAGAAAACAAAACACACACATAGCAACGATTCAGTTCCGAGAAAACTTCACTTTTAGTCTTCAGTTAAAATTTCTACACTTCCAACCTTGCAATTTTACGTGAATCCTAATGTCAGCCCTTCCAACAGTTGACGAGCATAGTATGTATCTAGGCCGGCCATGAGCAGATTGGTGGCCAAGCCCCCCCGCATCTTAGGGTTGGGTGGGCTGATCTGGAAGACCTTCGGGCCGAGTTCTGGTTCGACTACGGCCGTATACTTTTTGTTGTTTCTTTGCTCATGAATCATTTGTTAAACTAGCATATAAAACCCGTGTGTACACACAGGACGAATCCAAGTGTACACCATTATAACTTCGTATCAAAAACATTCTGCCTAGTTTAAACTGTCAAATTTCATATATCATTCACCACATTTATCAAAAATCAAATAACATTGAATTACACAAATATCTTTGAGACTGCGCTACTAGGATTGCCATTATGAATTCCCAATTGTAAACAAATGCACACAACATTTGAGCTCTCTAAATATTCACTTAAACAACCTAGTCGCTACTTTTTTTCCTATCCCATTTCTTCAGTGAGATGAAAAACTTTATTTTTTTTTACTTTTACGACATCCTTAACATTCGTAATTGGCCAATTTTATCAAGAAGTGTAGTGGACACAGGCCCGGCCCGGCCCGGGGGCAAGCCCAATAAGCCAGAAAGTCTGGGGCCCCCAATTTTGATCCCAATAAAAGGCCTCCCACATGTATTACATATGAAATGTATAAATCATTCTATATTAAAAGGAAATCATCTGTTTGGCTTTCGCTTCTATTTTCAGTTCCAATTTTGCCCCTCTTTTGGTCTTTTGTGTCCAAGGGGGGACTCACTACCATGAGGTTCTCTTAATCCAATTGATTCACGTTTCTTTTTTTTGTTTTTGGCACAGCTAGCCCAAGACCAAGGGGGACTCACCGCCATAGTATCCAATTACAGACCAAGGGGGACTCACCGCCACAATATCCAATTACTTACTTCCCGTTTCTCTCAACTTTTGCACAGCTGACCCAAAAAATCACAACCTAAAAATTTTCAGCCATAACTACATAATCTTAGCCTAAAAATATCTCACACGTTTTTTTGTCCTTATCTATGTGATTTTATTGGTCATTAGTGATAGGTTAGTCTTTGAAATCTTCTTGTTGTTCTTTTTAAGTTTTGGGCATTAGTATGTATATTGCCTATTGTTTGCTTGAACGGTTTGGCCTACGGAGAAGAGTTGAGTTGCTAATGAGTTGTTGATAAACCCCAAATGTTGTATATATCCGGGCTTATCTCGCTCGTTGTAATCACACACACGTGCATTTTGTGCTTTTATACGATTGATTTTGCGCGAGTTGTGTTTTTGATGAGTTTCAGAAAATCGGAGCTAAAAGGTGTGTCCAAAGCTCCAAATAATCCCCGGTTGTATCCGGAAGTACCCAAGGTCCCGCAATGCCGTGGAGGACAATCGCCGAAGCTTAGAAGTCGATTCAAGAAGCTTTGGAAGGTTCAAGGAAGGCCCGGAACAAAATAACAAGAAATTTGGAGTTATAAGCCTCGAGAAAATCTGACCAACTGATAGAAAAAGGCTCATTACTTTCAAGATATAAAGGCTATGAATATGAGGTTAATTGGGTTAGAAAGTAGACTCATAGAGCTTTCCAACGGTTCAAGAAACGCCTCATTCCGAGTTCGGACGAAGCCGGGGCGTGCCCGCGAAGTTGGGATCAAGACAAAGAAAAATCTCAGAATTTTACTCTTTCAACCGGTTGACACATTTTGCTCGACCGGTTGAAGCAAAACAGAAGGTTTTTCAACCGGTTGACACTTTTTGCTCGACCGGTTGAAGCTGCACTTTTCTGCAATTTTGAGCCCGATCTTATGGCGATTTTTGTAAGGTTTTAAGTTGCTTTAATATCTTCCATTTATGGAAACTTTCCACTTATAGTATGTTTTTGGGATAATTAGCCAATGTAAAGGGCTTTAAGTATAAATACCCTCCTCTCTCCTATCTCCTCCCTCCTTAGTCTAGTTTTTACTCCTCCATTGGAGGATTTTTAAGCTCTCTCTCTCTAGTTTTTCTCAAGTAAGTTTTCATTTCCCGTTTATTTACCGTGTATTAAACTTGTTCCTCGTGGTTAGCTCTTTCCATATATGTAGTTTATTTTCAATTCCCTCAAGTATTTAGTGTTCATGTTTTTCTTGCTATTTCCTTTGAAAACTCTTGTTCTTATTAGTTGTTTGATTAATTCTCAAGTGTTAATGTTGTAGGCTAACCTAGGATCTTCATTAAAAATCGGTTTTTAAGTTTATTAAGCATGTTTTTAGTTTTCTTCCAAATTCTAGACTTGTTTTCTAGCACAATGTGTGAGTAGTTTCAATAGGCTTAGTCATGGGGTGATTAACACTCCATGACTTGGGTTTTATCTGTCCATCTCGTGTATGTGGCATTCATCGCTTGTTTACCGAAAATTTGGGGTTTCACTTTTATGTACCAAAGAGTGGGTTTGTTAATCCTTTTGATCACCCGTAAGCCAGGAGCTTGACTACTTGGCACGGGTGATGCTTTGGGCGATGTCAACTCATTTGTTTGCAAAATGTCCCGAAAACCCCTAATCTTTGGTAAACACATTTTTCTAGTAAATGTTTTAAACTCTAAATCTTCCGTTCGGGAGCATCTAACGGTGTCCCGAGCCGGTAATCAAGAGGGGATGGATTAACCCGAGTCATGGTAGTTAACTACCCCTAGACTTCGCCTTAGCTTATATTAGTCTTTTTAATTCCGAGTCGTTCTCGAAGTCGAGAGAATTCCACCACCAAACTCCAAAAGCCAAGTTTGCCGCTTTAAGGCTAAAAACCTACACCTGCAAGACAACTCTCACGCCGGGTGCGTTCGGTCCCTGTGGATTCGACCCGGACTTACCGGTATCATGCTGTCGTCGACTTGAACCCTACGCTTGGGGTAATAGTTTTGGAATACAATCCAAGGGCGCAAGCAGTTGTGTTTTTTCATTCTTTTGGCCTTTTGTGTGTTTTGTGGTATTATTTTGTCCTCTTGTTTTGGTCTTTTAGTCATTCACGTAAACATTGAATAAAACAAAAGAGTTTTTTGGAATATGGGTATGACTCATGTTCTTATTTACTCAAACAAGACAAAATATCTAATGAAGCAAAAGAGTTGTGTGGAACAAGTTAACAATATCTCTAAGCCATTAATTGGTTCCTCCCATTTAAAATAACCTGCAATTTCAAATAGAAAAACTCATGGTTAATTGGTGTCTCCCATTTCTTTTTACCCTTTTGTGTTTGGTTAAACTGTATTCTTGTAATTCTCTTGGTATTCAATGGCTATTTGTGATTGTGGCCTGTCATTTTGTATAGGCCACTATTGGATAATTGCTTGGTTGAGAGTGAGCAAATTGAACACTCAATTTAGGAGTATTTGTTTCTATGGACCTCGGAGCATCCACGTGCTACACTGGATATTCTTCAGACATACACACCACATGCATAGAATCTATACGTATACGCATAAAGAGAGAAATTTAGAGAGAGGGAATAGAGAGAGAAAAGTTCGAAGAACAAGGTACCTTGACGCTGGAGGACTTCGATGGCGGTTCCATCCCTTCCGATGTGGTCAATAGAGAGATAAACGCTTTGAGAGTGAGAGAGAGAGAGAGAGAGACTTCACATAGCTTTTGAGAGAGAGATACACCGTCGATTTATGTTACCAGTGTGGTCGATCAGACTATCAGAGCTTTTGTTGCTTCCAAAGGTCCAAGAATGCTTAAAATTTTGTTGTGTCCACGCCAAAAGGAAACAAGAAGACATCGGCAACTAACAAACAAAAGCATCAGGCATGCAAAGAAATATATTTTGGGCAATGGACTGGGCTGTGTAACTTTTGCATTTTAAGTGGCTTAGTTTTTGTCCCAAAAGAAATACGGAAAACCTATGGGTACCGGCCCATAGAGAATGCACAGATCATGTTCGGGGACCCTCGTTTGGGTCCCACATGCGTGATCCGAACCATTCATTCTTTTTAGAACATTTTTCGAGTGGGCCCACAAAATTTCAGCTCAATCGGACAGTTAGAAGTGGTCGAACCAAAGTCCCACCGTTTCAATCCAAAAAAGATTGTGCTCGGGGACCCACGTTTGGGTCCCACACAAGTGATCCGAACCGTTCATTCTTCTTAGAACATTTTTCCGAGTGGGCCCACAAAATTTCAACTCAATCGGACGGTTAGAAGTGGTCGAACCAAAGTCCTAACGTTTCAATCCAAAAGTGGGTCCCCGAACACGATCTGTGCATTTTCTGTGCACTTGTATCTATACGTGTAGCAATGTCCCAAGAAATATATTTTGGACTAAGCTCCAGGATTTTCTTTTCCGGTTTATCGTCCTTAGCTTTTAGTTTTCAATATACTCCCTCCGTCCCTTTTTAAATGATCCATATGGGAATACGTGCAATTTCAAACCCCTAAAAAACACATTTCTCTATATAACCTTTTAATTTGTTTTATACCAAATTAAAGTGCTCATTGATTACTTTAATTTAGTGCCAAAAAATTAAAAACGTTATACGCTAGTACATTTTTAAGCATCCGAAAAAATACACGTTTCTCAAGTGGACCACTTAAAAAAAGACGGAGGGAGTAGTTTATTTGTGGTGCACGACTTGTAATTGCCATTAATAACAATCATTGTTTTATTTATTTTTTTGATCGGCAATAGAAATTTATTAAAAACGAGGGAGAGGGAAGGGGAATCCAACAAATAATTGGACAGTACACCACAAAGGCCGAAGCCCAGCACCTAGGGGTCTAAGCAGTCACAAACAAAATAAGAAAAATAAAGTCCAACTGCAACCCAAATTTACAATACAGCCCACACCTCTAATCCGGCCCAACCAAGGGCCAGCCCACCCTAACCAAACCCTAACCCAAGAGACTCCAATCCCCACCGCCGTCGTACAAACCACCGGAGCAAACACCTCACCGTTAAGCAAACGCCAGCCACTCCCAGATGTAGCGGCCGACGGGGAGCACCGGCCTACGAAAGACAAAGGGAAAGGAGAAACTGGGGCACGGGCAAACCCCCCACCGAAAGCCGCCACGCAACCAAACGAAAAAAACACAGCAAACACGCACAGAACTGAGATCTCCGCGTCTGGATGACCCACAAAAGCTGCCAAGATCCAACCGGGCACTCAAACAGCCTATGCATCAACCATTGGAGATCCATCCACCCCTGCACGAACATCAAGCATCTTCACCGCAAAACCGCCGCCGCACCAGCCAAGACCTCCGCACCGCCGCCGCCATCCATTGCCGATCAGCATATGAAAAAAGAAGAAGGTGAGAAGAATCGAGGGATGTGGAAGAAGATGAAGGAAAGAGAGAGAGAGAGAGAGAGAGAGAGAGAGAGAGAGAGAGAGAGAGAGAGAGAGAGGTTGCCTGGGGGGAGGAGGGAGGAGGGCGGCACCTCCCCCCCAAGCCGTAGATCTGGAAAGGGAAGAAGAAGAAGATGAAAGGTTTTCTAAAGAGAGAAGGGGTGAAAATGCGGTGACATAACTTTAACAATCATTGTTTTATTAAGCTCTTTTCTAGCTATCAGCTTCAATCGCTCACAAAGTTATTCAATGCCTTTTGGTACTGTTGTTCCTAACAAGTCATATTCTTCACAATTGAGTGACCATTGTTTCCTCTCTCTATCTGTGAGTGATTATAACCTGTGCAACGTGTTATCGGTGCTGAATAATTTGTTCAAATCATATAGAAAATGTGGTGCTAGAATTTGCAAATGATCAAAGCAATTGCTACCAAAATTCCACCTATAGTTCCGAGTAAATGAAAACCAGAGTTTCATATCTGGAGAGTGATAATGTCGGTTTGTGAGATGAGAAAGTTGTATTTGTTGACATAAGTTATTTTGTTTGGTTTAAAATCGCAAAGCAGTGGAAAGGCAAAATGTGAGATCAATGGAACCGGGAGCCCTGTAGTGAGGGCAATCACTACAGGGTGTAGTGAGCAACAGTGGCTGTTGGATTCAACAATCAATGACTCAGATTAAAAATAAAACTCTTCCATGTAAGAGTAGTGAGTTTGATTGCTGAATCCAACGGCCACTGTTGCTCACTACACCCTGTAGTGATTGCCCTCACTACAGGGCCCCCGATTCCGAGATCAATGGTGAGTTTGATGATGATTTATGTTGTACCTCAGTTATTTTTGGAACTGCAACTACTATTTTTTCACTTATTTTTGGTTCATAAAATCTTTTCATTTATGCTTTTTTCCACCTTCCTTGAACCCCAGGTAAGAGCCACATCTTATTCCGGGCTTGTTGATCGTTCCGGTTCAGTAGTTTTCTGAGGGTTATCTATATTGGGATTCTACAATAAGAACTACATCATTTGTTCATTATACAATCCTATTTCTTTTAGTTGCAAATTTAATTTTGGTTTTATTTCTAGCTGTGACTGATTTTGGAGAATCATATAAACCAAAATGGAGCTGTTGGGTCCTTTTTATGCCTTTCAACACATGCAATTGTTCTTTACTCAGTTTCATATTCAATTATCGTTGCACGATTGAAAGTGGTATTTTTATTTTCCTTGAATCATCTAATTAATATTTTTTTGGGGAAATTACGTTCAAATATTCAATGCATAGAATATTGCTGCTTAACTCTTTATTTTTTGTTGTTGGTTTCTTTCAACTTTTCTTCAACAAATTGCATGAACTACATTAGTATTAGTACATACATTCATCCTAGACTGACTGAAAATAGCCACTATGGACCAAAGGAAATTTGTAAGTAAAAAAAATCATAGAGCAACATTTCCCTGAAAAATATCACCAGCACAAACAAAAAATAATAATAATAAAGTACAAAAGCACGAGCACGAGATTTTGTGCGTGCACGGAGGCATCAAACTAGTGTTACATATATGTATATCGGCAGTCTTATTAATTGCACAGAGATGGTGCAGTGGTAGGACAAGTTTTTTCAAACCTTTAGGTCATGAGTTGAATACATATATGTTAGCGTCTTTTTGTCAAAATAAAAGAAATCCATCTTAGTCTTCCGATATTTCTTTTTACATACTCAACTCAATTTAAAATAAGGGTAGAACAGGTTTTTTCAAACCTTAGGTCATGAGTTCAAGACATATATGTCTTTTTGTCAAAATGAAAGAAAGCCACCTCTAATCTTCCTATATTTCTTTTTATATACTCAACTACATTTAATATAAATTATACCTTATTTAGATCAAGATATAAATTATACATTTAATATGAGCTATTATACTTTTTTTTTTCATGGGGCCTAATAATGATTTATTGGCATTTTATGTGTTACTATGTTTGCTTTCAATATAGATATTCTCATCTTTTCTTTTTAAAAAATATCTCATATGTTTGTCATCTCCTCTATTTACTCGATTTTTTCATGTTTTATTCCTTCTTACTTTTTCAATTGAATTTGCATCGAAAGTTATGGTGAAGTGTTTGTTTTTTGGATAAGAAAATTTTGTCCGGTTTTGGAGTATAGCTATTGGGGTGAGTCCCAACCATCGTGGTTTCTTAGTTCTCATTTCAAGGACGAATCTTCTTTCTTGATATATTTTGATTACAATTAATAATATCATATACTCCTATATGTTATCGTTTTTGAAAAAGAAAAAAATAAGGGTAAATTACACTGACCTCCCCTGAGGTTTCTGACTTGTACACTGACCACCCTTACTTTATCTGAAATAGCCCTGACATCCCCTGAGTTTTATATTTTAGTATCAAAAGCACCCTTCTGTTACTGAAATAGCATTGACCTCCCCTGAGTTTTATATTTTAGTATCAAAAGCACCCTTCTGTTACTTAACCGTCAGTGGCAGTATCGGGAATTGATGAGGTAAGCCATGAACCTTTGTTGAATTCCCAAAATAGCCCTTGACACTAGTTTTGGATTACACTAATACAGTAGAAAATTTGCCATTTTGCACATCACAACACCATAAGTAGCAGAATATTCTACATCACAAATTTTATACTGTATTAGTAGAAAATTCAGTACCCAAGTGATGCAAAGCAACTGAAAATGACTTACTTATACTCTTATTTGATGTAAAATTTATGAACTAGGACACATCCATTTGTTAAACAAAAAATTGAATTAAAAGACATGTATATTTGGTAGCATTCCCATGTTTTGTTATCTTGGTTTCATTTTTCTTTTTCTTATTTTTTTGAACGGTATTTTTCTTTTTTAACAGCAAAAGCCAAACGGGGAATTCGTTTCATTTTTCTTTATAGAAATTGCCCACCAATAAATTATATTCTAAGTATTCATGCATGATCATTATTTAGAAAAAGAAGAGAGCCTTTTGCATTTAGATTGTAACTAGTGTCAAGGGCTATTTTGGGAATTCAACAAAGGTTAATGGCTTACCTCATCAATTCCCGTTACTGTCACTGACAGCCAAGTAATAGAAGGGTGCTTTTGATACTAAAATATAAAACTCATGGGTGGTCAGTGTTATTTCAGTAACAGAAGGGTGCTTTTGATACTAAAATATAAAACTCAGGGGAGGTCAGTGCTATTTCAGATAAAGTAGGGGTGGTCAGTGTACAAGTCAGAAATCTCAGGGGAGGTCAGTGTAATTTACCCAAAAAAAAAAGACAAACGACAACTAAGTGAACATCATGTCGGACCAACTCCATTGAATGACTGCAAATGCAATTACTATCCTAGATTTATCCAAAAGCTATAGGGTCACTACACCCCTATAGTGAGCAATCGCGGCCGTCCGTTCGATAATCAACGGTTCAGATTATCTTACATAAAAGATAATTAGAATCTTTCATGTATGATAATTGCATTTAATCGGGACTATTGATTGCAGAATAGATAACCGCGATTGCTCACTAAAGGGGTGTAGTGAGCTTACGCACTACGCGCCCCGAATCCTGATAAAATAATCTGTCTCATATCCATTGGTCAGACAGCTTAAATCATTTGATATCCTTGGTCTCTGGTTGCACCAGACTAGGCTGTTATGGTTACTGGGTTGAACTTGTATTTGAACAACGAGTGGGCAGGGGTTTGGGGTCTCCTATTAAGTGATCATCAATTTGGAGATGGCACATAAAATGCAATATACCTATCTTTCTCTCCGTTCCGGTATGGGTGACGATACCCGATGGGGGAGCCGGATCTGGGGTTTCCAGATCCGGACTCCTGACGACGGCGGTGGCAGCAGCGGCGGTGGGTAGCAGCTTCGACATTCTTTGTTTTCCTGCCCTTTTTTTTTGTATTCTTTTTTGTTTTTTTGTTGTTAGTTTTGTAGGCGGTTTTGGCCAGCCGTTTATTTTGTAGGCGGTTTTTGCGGCTGTTAGTTTTGTACGTATGGCCGGCGGTTTCGCTGCCGTGGTTTTTGTATACCGGTTTTGGACGGCGGTTTTGTTTATAAATATTTGTTTCCACCTCTTTACCTAAAAAAGAAAAAAGAAAAAAACAGTTACTTTTATATGTTCAAACCATGATGAGCTCCTCCCTCTACACCAATTTTTTCCTCAAACCATTATTTGTGATTTCTACCGGGTTCTAAATAACGATTTTAATAGTTCACCTTGTCTTTTCGAAGACATGACTTTAAAAAACAAAAAGTCAATTTGATCTAGAATCAATAGGCACTTGAATAAATGATACGCATTTCTATAAATAAATTAAAATAAAACATGCAACTTTGGACAAAATCAGTTTGACCTAACATCGCACTTAAATAAATAATTTTTCTTTTATTTAATGAGTGGCTTAAGTTTAAGAATGTACTACTTGTTTTCTGTTTTGTTGACAAACACTACATGCGACTTTTTTTTTTTTGAGCCTCAAGAAACATATATATATATATACGGAAATGTTCACATCCACACCCTCCCGGAAATAAGAAAAATATGACATTTTTTGTGTTGCAAATTTTTTTTGGAAAATCCGATCCGTCCAATGTGTTCAGAAGGTGTTTTCAAGGGTCCACGCGGAAAATCTTCAAAAAAAAATACCGGGAAGGGCTTGATCCAAACAGTTTTCGCAAAAAATGTATACATTTTTTGCGAAAACTGCTTGGATCAAGCCCTATATACATTTTTTGCGAAAACTGCTTGGATCAAGCCCTATATACATTTTTTGCGAAAACTGCTTGGATCAAGCCCTTCCCGGTATTTTTTTTGAAGATTTTCCGCGTGGACCCTTGAAAACACCTTCTGAACACATTGGACGGATCGGATCGTCAAAATTTTTTTTGGATAAAAAGTCCGGAAATGAAAAGTCTGGATGTGATCCTTTCCCTATATATATATATATATATAAAGTCATTTTATTATCCGGACCTCCCGGAAATAAGAAAATTTGTGTTTTTTTTGTGTTGCAAATTGTTTTTGGAAAATCCGATCCGTCCAATGTGTTCAGAAGGTGTTTTCAACGATCCACGCGGGAAATCTTCAAAAAAAAATACCGGGAAGTGCTTGATCCAAGCATTTTTTTCGAAAAAACTGTATTTTTACAGTTTTGCGAAAAATGCTTGGATCAAGCCCTTCCCAGTATTTTTTTTTGAAGATTTCCCGCATGGACCTTTGAAAACACCTTCTGAACACATTGGACGGCTCGGATCGTCAAAAAAAAGCTCGGATCATGGAGTCCCGGAGTCCCAGATCCCGGAGGAGAAGGGGACTCTCTCTCTCTCTCTCTCTCTATATATATATATATATATATATAAGCCATACATTGTTTTGCCAAGGCATGAGCTGTTTTCACAACTTGCCTCGGAACTTTACACACACAAACAAAATAAAAACTCTTTGCCAAGTACATAATTTCTGCCAAAATCGATTGAACAAAAATATCAACACTAGATAAATCAGTCAGCCCTTTCAAAATAAGTAAGCAATCAGTAAGGATTTCCACTTTACGCCATCCTCCACTCTTCGCATACTCCAAAGCTTTGAGAACTGCGAGAGCCTCCGTCATAAGCGCTGAACTTGCAAAAAATCTACAAGTGCCCTTCACATTTTGTAGCTCTAGCCTTCTGTAAGAGGGAAGAAATTTAGTAGGATATGTAAATCAAGGATTAGTTGACTAGGGATGAGAATAATGGATGATTAACTTGAGGGACTAAGAGAGAATCTATGGACTGGTGAAGAACAAGCCAAAACAGTAGGGAAGACCCTTGGCAAGAATTCGTCACTCCAATTAGCAAGAGTCAAATGCGACTTCTCTCTAGAAAGAGTCTTTCTCTCTCTAGAATCGCTCTTGAATCTCTCTAAAAGGTCCTCCCCAAATGAGGGGAGAGTGCCCTATTTATAGGCCACTCGACCTCTCCTCTGGGCCGAGTGGACTAATAAAGTCCGGACATGTGTCGCACAAATAGTGCGCGAATATTCCTTCTGTACTGTCAGGCCGCGACTGCGACACCCGCGGGGAGGGTCCCGAGGGTGCTACTCCGCGAGTGCCCCCGCGGGTGTTACTCTGCAGGCGCCTCTCCGCGACGAACCCTTGTTCATAGCCACCAAACCACAAAATCTCCAGTAATCCCGAGTACACGGCGCGGTCAAGGTTTGTCTCGGTCTCGTCGTTGCCGCTATCAGGCACGGTCGAGTCTTTACCTTGCCATCACCGCGTGAGCGGCATGGTCATGACCTCCCGGGTCACGCCAATACCGCGACCAAGCCTCTAAATGGCATCCCCTCGGACTCTGCCAAGTCGACTGAGGGCGGACTCATCGTCCGGGTCGGATCATCTTCGGAGGGCCGACGTCTCTCTTCGTCGTGTCCCAAAATCTTGGGGAATCATAATCGATTCCTTCATCATCGTCACTCATCCGAGACTCGAATGGTATATGTTGTGTCACTATCGGGTCGCCTCTTGATTGACGCACCCTTGTCTGTCTCTCGAAAATTTGGCTAAGTATGGAAAAGTAACTTTTTTCGGAAAGTTTCGATTCGGCCGATAAAAAGTCCCGGTATTTGTTCCTTGGATTTTTCTAAGCACAATGGTATAATCGGATGCTCTTTTCGAGTACGGCAAAGTTGTCTTTTGCCCATTTTCTTCGGAGAAAAACGTGTCGTTTTTCGCCTTTATGCTAAAAGTGGGGGGATGAGATTTTGATAAGATTGGAATATCAAAATTCTGAAAATGCCATTGTTTCCGAAAGAAGGGGTACTTTCTTATTTTCATAAATAAATTAAAGTAAAGATCATTCAAAATTATGATCTTTACTTAAATTTGGTTTATGAAAATAAGTGTTCCAGTATTGTCCCTTCCCCAGCGGGGTACTGTTCCCCCACCAGTTTCAAGACACCCATCGGGCAGGCTGGCAAGTTGGCCCATCAGGCATGTCCCCCCATCAGATATGACCCCAGTTGGGTACCCCCATTGGGCATGTCTCCCCATCGGGTATGACCCCAATCGGGTACCCCCATAGGCTCTAGCCCCGTCGGTCAATGACCATGTGGTCGAGAAGATTATTTTTTATGGGTTTCCAAGCTGTCACCCGGAGCTAGACTCTTATCCTTAACTTTGAATTATTCTCATCGCTTTTCCAGGTGTTTCTCTAAGTTTCCTGACACGTGTCCGTGGTAATTTTATCCTTCTACACCTTCCCATCCCACACCAAGCAACCGCCCCTTCCCAAAGCTTTTCCTTCCAAGCTCCATCCACCACAAATCTCACCATTTCCTGCTCTTCTTGATCTTGCGCCCCAGCTTGCAAAATAACCTTCTGAAGGCTAGATGTGCTCACCATTCCATGCCCTTGCAATGTTGAGTTAGAATGCTCTTTAACCCTCCATTGCTGCAACCCCCGAGTGAAGAAAGGCTAACACCATTTTAACCACCTCTGGACCAATCCAGCTCCAATTTTGTTGATAGAAACCAGCTACAAACCCGTCCGGACCAGGCGCCTTCATTTTCTTCATTTGGAAAACAACATCTCTAACTTCAGATTCTATGAAAGGCTCCTCCAAAAAATTTATTTGATCCTCGCTAAGTCGAACGTCCAACGTTGCCAATTGCTGGATCACTTCTGGTGATAAACTCTCCTCAAAGATGTACCCAATATCCAGATTCCCCCTACAAAAGCTGGCATTAAACAACTCCCGGAAGATGGACAAAAAAAGATGGTGTATCTCCACCTGATCCGTGACCAATTCTCCCGCCAAATTTTTTAGACAAACAACTTTGTTGCGCCTCGCCCTTATCGATGCGGCCTTCTAAAAATAACTTGTATTCCGGTCACCCATTTCTAGCCACCTTTCTTTAGCCTGCTGTGCCCAATATGTCTCCTACTTATCTAATAACATATCATAGGACATTCTCAAATATTGATCCTTACGAACCAAATCATGCAATAAACATCTCCCCATGCACAACATCCTTCAACGAAAATTGCACACGACCCAATTCCTGTTTGATCTCCTCCATCTTCCTTGCCAAAAATTTTATCGACAAACCGCTCCAATTACAAAGATGCCTAAATAGAATTTTTTGCTTTTGCACTAACTTAAATGCTATCGAGCCACGAACCCTCAAATCCCAAACTTTCCTAGCAATTTGAGAAACTTCCTCACAATTAATCCACATTTCTTCAAACCGCTTGGGTCGAAATCGAGTCACCTGAGACCAATTCGTATCCAAAATCAACGGGCTGTGGTCTGACCTATGGATAAGTAATGATAGAACAGCCGCCTTGGGGAACATCCGACGCCATTCGACATTACCCATGGCCCTATCTAACTTCTCAAACATAACATTATCACCCTTTCTATTATTAGTCCATGTATAGAAGACTTTGTAATTATCAATATCCATCTGCTGCAGCCGGGAAGCAAATGCAAAAAACTCCTCCACTCCTACCACCTTGGCATAACTTTGACTGTATTTTTCATTGGAACACAGAACCTGATTAAAGTCCCCTATCATGAGAACGGGCAATCTCCACTCCTCTAACACATCTACCACCAGATTCCAAGTCTCACTTCAATGACGTACATTAGAATGCCCATTAAACAACAATAAAAGCCATTCCATATTCCGCTCATCAACCACTTTCAGCAATAAAAAGCGAGAATTAGAACTAACCAGGGACACTTGATTACACTCATCCCATGCCGCCCAAATACCCCCCGTCAACCCTACTGCATCCACACCTGCAAAAAACTTGAAACCCATACTTAAACCCAAGTTCGAAAGCTTTTTACAAACACACTTAGTTTCCATAAGAAAAATCATTTTAACTTTATGTTGCTGGGCCAAATTTTTAGCTGCTCGAACTGTAGAGGCTTGGCCCAAACCTCTACAATTCCAGCTTAAAATCTTCATGGAGAAGGAGGAGGTTGCTTAGGGCCAACCTCCTCCCAAACCCTGTTTTTTGAAGAAATATCCTCACTTGTAGACATCCCACCACAACGAGTCCAAACATAATGCCTCAACTCCTCCGCTATCGTGGACTGATACTCCATCTCTTCAGCATGCTCATCCCAAACTGACAAAGTAGACGAATGACCATAAGCTCTCTCTTATGCCGAAATCGCACTCAATTGATCAGCAATAATGGAAATAACACGATCCCACACCACTTGATGTAGTTCATTAGTTATCCTCATTTTGATAGCAGCAAAAGCTTCATCCTCACCATCCTTAACTGCATTGTCATCGGAGCCAAGCACTTGAGCAACCAAGCATTTTAACAAAACATTGGAAAAAGAACCCTCCTCTTGCACCAAACCCGAGTTTCCTACCTTCCCACCACCATCAATACCACGCACCTCCACAAACCTGCTGCTTCCCCCGCTACGTGGTGAAGATTTAAAGGACGAGGAGCCCGCCGACTCATCTGATCCGATCAACGAGGGAGACACCGATCTTCTCTTGAAAATACCAACATCTCTGCTTAGCACCCTACCATTCCGTTTGCTCATAGGAGGTCCAACACAATAACCATAGGTATCACCATTCCTCAGATTACAGTGAAACCCTGCCCTTTTGGTTTTAGATTTTCTAAAACGAACGACCCCCTTTAAACCACCTCTCTTTTGACCCACAGCTCTCCTAATCATCTTTTTATATAACTTCCACTTAACATAAGAAGGCCTAGGCCGTAAACTAAAACCCACCTCTAGCCCACTGTGCTCTGGCCCATCTACACTTCAGTGAGAGCAACCCACATCATCGTGAACCAACACCCCTCACCTTTTAAACCTCTTCCCAGTACCTGAGTTGGTTGATGAATCCGAATCCCCCTCATAATCTTCCATAGGCCTCTTACCTTTTGGATCCATGGAAGGCCCATTGCCAAGGTTTATATCTCTATCCACTAGCCCATCCTCTCTCGGTTCTCTTATTAAAAAGGGCCTATTAGTCATGGGCCTAAACCCCAGTCCAACTTCACTTGGTTCCCTTATTACCAGAGGCCTATTAATAATGGGCCTAATCCCTGGCCCAGTATCCTCCAACCTCATCCCAGCAACCCGGCCCAAAACATTGTCTTCTTCATCACATCGAGAACTCTCTCCCATAATTGCACCATCTGCCATTATCAAATCAAGCGGAAAGTTTCCTGCAATACCCGTCCATTCAGTCTCTACCAACTCCACTGCCATATCATAACTCAACCACCTACCAACATTAATTTCGAGTTGCCTTGCCGCTGTTTCCCACTCTGACCATCTCTGATCCATTTCTCCGGCCGTCGCCACGTTTTCCTCCAAAACCCAGGCCAATTGACGCACCGCCTTTGCAAACTCATTGAGATTATTCTTGCCCAACTCCATTATACTCCCAGCTTGCTCCTCAGGTTGAGAAGGTAATTCCTCACTAAAGACCTGGGGATTATTCTCAAAAGACGTAGGAAAAACCACCAAGTCACTCTGCTGGAAAAAACCAGAGTTGGATCTTTGTAATCCCCATTCCCCCGCTGCATCATAATTATCTACGAAATGATCAAAATCAATCGCAATTTGGGCTTCTTCAGACAGATTGTCCACCACATTCGTTTGAGTGCTCTCTTCCACTTGATCCTTCTCATTAAAACCAAAATGCCACCGAGCTCAATTACTCCCATGACCCTCAACCTAATACACAGGTGCTGCATGTGCATGTTCATTTGCATCTCCTCGAACGGCCCACATATGCGTGTTTCAACGAGCATTACTTCTAGCAAACGCTTGAATGCGATTTGCATACAATGGCGCATTCTCATCAGTATGCACCATAGACCCAAATCTTTCACATAGACTCATTGATCATAGCATCTACACGACCATTCGCTTCCTCCCTTGAAAGGTCACACTGTGGGTATGTATGCCCAATACGACCACAAGCCCGACACACCTTATATACCCGTTCATATCTGCATTCAATCCAACGAGGTTCCCCACTCGGAATATCAAGAAAAAAACCAGGCACCAACGTAGAATCCGGGGTGATAGAAACACAAACGCTTAAGTAACGAAACTGCCTTGGAAAAACATCATCCACATCGACAGTAACATCCCCTCCCAACGCTAGCCCCATAATTTCACCCGCTTCTCTAGTAAAAGCTTCAAAAGGTAAGTTGTGTAGCTGAACCCATATATGAAAACGACAAACCCGAATTAACTCCAAATGATCATATAAGTGCCAGTAATCTAGCAGTATCACCATTAAGCCTCCCCTAATCAACCAGGCCCCCCCTAGAAATAGCATGTTCTGAATCCTCCTCCTAATAAAACCTGAAAACAAAGGAGTTCAGACGACGAGCCACCACCAAAACAGGCTGACAAGTATGCCAACACTCATTAACAAACAACTGCATAGTGCGTGTGCGAAAATTGCGACGATCCAGAAAATGTCCCACCAGCAATCTTTCCATTCGACGCTCACCCGACATCCAAACTTTGGTAGGAAACCTTACAATAGGACTACTCCTTGCCCGCCTAGGTAGAAGCTCTGGAAGCTCTTGTGGAGGAGGAATATCGACATGTTCCTCTGTAAACTCACTTCCAAAAATGGAACCACTACTTTCTGACCCAATTTCTTCTAAGTTTGAAAAATCCGACATATTGACTCGGGGCCACCAGAAAGGAAACAGATAGAATGTAAGGGACCACACAAACACTAGAAAACGACCAAGACTGTCTGGTAGAGAATAAAGAAACACAGATCGGTAGGACCAAAGACAAACAAAAACTACAAAAGCGACAGAACACATGACCAAAGAAGAGGGAAGTGAATAAAATAGAAGGGTACAAGGACAAAGGTTACTATCAGAAGGATTGGATGAAAAAGACACCACCAAGCAAAGACTGTTGTTGTAAACACAGAGTACACTGTAGCTCTCAAGTTTTAGAGAGAGAAAGTCTACGTGCTCAATTTGACTTCACTACATGCGACTTGTTCAACAAATAAATAAGGTAGAAGTGACTGCGGGGAAAAGCTAAAAGCCCCTTTGTCGTTGAGGTTGGTCATAGTTCAAAAGGCATTAAGAAGAATTATCACTCAGGTAGTAATAATTTTAAGAATTTGCCATCCTTTTATGTCCGATCAAACTAGTACTCCCTCCGTCCCTTTTTAAGTGTTTAACTTTCCATTTTGGGCTGTCCCTAAATAAGTGTGTGGTTTGAAAAGTTAATGGGTAAAAGTTTGTACAATTATCATTTTGCCCTTTTGAAAAGTAAGTGGGTAAAGAGTTAATGGGTAAAAGTGAAGGACAATTTTGGAAAGTAGATGTAAAAGTTGATGTGAAAAATGTAAAGTGGAGGAAAAAGTTAATGTGAAAGGTGTAATGATGATGTTTTTTTAATAAGTTGGATTTACGAAGTAACACATTTAAAAAGGGACGGAGGGAGTAATTATTTTTCAAACTATCTCTCTCCAAGCCTATGGTGTTGTTTGATAAAGCTGAAAGCTGAAAATTAAATGATAAATTTATTAAGTTGAAAGTTGTTTGATATGAACTGAATTATAAGCACTGAAAAACACATTGTTTGATGTGTACAAGGAGCTAAAGTATTAAATTCATTAATTTTCTAACTTTACATTTCATACATCCATACTAGAATGCAAAAATCAAATCAATGAATAAAAAAAAGTATAGTTATCCAACTAAAAAAAATATACACAATATTGACAAGATGGTTCGACAATGGAGTTATTATCAATGGTCACCATGTATTTGAGATAATGGTAACTATGGTGGCTCGAGGAGGAAGTGGTGCACTGATGCTTGGTAGGGAGGTGGTGGTGGTGGTAATGATAGTGGTAATGGTGATGGTGTGGGAGTTATGGCAGTTGCGGTGGTGGTAAAGTGATAGTGGAGTAATGTGGTGGTGGTAGTGGTTGTGGAGTGGTGGCATCTGGTGGTTGGAGTGGTGAAATGGTGGTGGCGGTGGACGAGGAGGTGATGGTGGAGTGATGATAGGAGTACTTGTGGGGGAGAAGTGATGGTGATGATAGTGTAGTGGCGGCAATGGTGATGGTAGCTGTGGTGGGAGTGGGGTGGTAGTGGTGGTGGTATTGGTGGTGGTGGAAGTTTTGGTGGGAGTGGTGGCAGGATGGTGAAGTAATGGCGGGATGGTGGTGGTGATGGAAGAGTGTTTGTGGTAGTAGAGAATTGATGATGGAAGTGGCAATAGTGGTGGTATCTATACTATTGTTGGTAATGGTGGTGGTGATGGTGGTTTGTAGAATGGTGGTGGTAGTGGTGGAGTGGTGGCATCGTGGTGGAGGAGTGATGGTGGGAGTAGTGGTGGTGGTGGTGTAGTGGCGGCAATGGCAGTGGCGGTGGCGTGAGTGTTGGTAGTGGTGGTGATAATAGTAGCTCTAAACCTAACCACCATCTTTCGCCGCCTGTTGCCGCATCCTGCCGCCGCAACTCAGATCGAGATCACCACCACTTGACGACAACCACGACATCTCCTCTAGATCTGGATGAAGACGAAGACGACGATGACGACCACCACGACAACGAAGACGACGATGACGACCACCACGACAACGACGACGACGAAGACGAGGACGGTGGTAGAAGGTGGTCCGACGAAGACGAGGACGGTGGTAGAAGGTGGTCCGACGACGACGAGGACGGTGGTGGAAATTTTGTTCAAACCCTTTTTTCTCCCCAAATTTGAGGAAACATTTGAGTAAAGTTTGATTTGGTATGGGTTTGGTTCAAAGACTGGAAGAAGATTTTGGGGGGTTTTGACTTAGATTTTGGGTTTGGTTCTGAGTTTGGTTGTGGGCTGGAGGTGCTCTTACGAAGGATGAATTGAGGCATGAGTAAATTAGCGCGACGCCTAGGTTAAAAGCAAAAATTAAAAAAAAAAATGAAAAAAACAGTTATTACGACAATATGCCCAAGAACGGTGAATTATTTGTTACTCATCAATCTCCTCCTAGAGACTCAAGCTCTCTCCAGAATCCGGACAAATCCTCCGCAACTGAATGCCCTTATAGATTACTGAACCTCTATGGCTCTATACATATATCTTGTTCGTTTCTCGCTCTATTTCAACCTGCCTTGCACAAAAGAGGCCACTCATCAGCATCATGTCTCACTCTCTATAAACTGGTGGAAACGTGTCATCAAGATTCTGCTCACCTACCCTTCTCTCTTTCTCGTAAGCGTTCTTCATGCAATTTTCTGAAGACCTCTCTCGTTTCACAATGTCGCACTTAATTTCCCAATGCTCTACATTATTGGTCTCATTAATGGATTTGAAGGTTATACCCATCTGGGTTCTGACCAATCAGCCTTGTACTCAATTGGGTTTCAGAGATTTGGGGTCTAGGCGGTTTGGTTCTGTTGGGTTTTTGAAATTGGATCAAGAAAAGTTTGAGAAATGGGGGTCTTGTGGGGCGTTGTTGGCTCAAAGGGCAACCAAGTCGGTAGAAGATGAGAAGCCAGTGGACTCACCTGGTGAGAATAATCAGACCCAGATTGCTCCATCTACTGGATTTCATAGAGATTTAAATTCGCTTCCAAGTGAGTTTTATTGAGCACCACCATCAATTCTTGTGTGTTTTGTTTGGCATTCTACTGTATTTTCGATATTTTTGGATTACAAATGGTCAAATCAATTGATAATGTAGTCACTTAGGCAAAGCTATCTTATGGAAATGTGGAAAAAGTTATCATTGTTTTCCAGGTATAACTGTGATTATTCTGAAAATTTTCCCCCACAGAAGCTTTTTTAAAATTGGCATTTTTCATTCTATTCGAATTTCTGGAAAAAATTTCACCATTGAAATTGTAGCAAAAGTAGGACTTCTATCTATAGCTCTAGAATTGTTGTTTTACAAGACACGGTGATCAATAGTTATATGGGTCGTAGCATTGTTCCTATGCCTTATGTTTTATCCACCGCCCTAATTTTTGGGCTATTTTTAATCTTCTGCTATCCCAAACAAAATATCACTCTTTAAAGTCAGTAGGCAAAAGTTAGCGATCGTCTTCTTTTTTTCCTTCCCTTTTCAAGTTAATTACCAGTTAGAGACATCAAATTCGAGATGAAAATTTAAGTTGGAATTCCCAAAATGGATCAAGAATTGAAGACGGACTATTTATTGTCATTATCTCACCTGATTACCGACAATCTCTCCATTTTATTGCTACTAAATATGCTGATAAAATTTTAAGCGGGATCGCTTCAAAATGGGACCCTTTTCGCTTTAGTGTGCCTTCTTCGTAGTTATCCTCTATCCCTGTACAACTTCATAGTGTTAACATAACTGCATAAAATGCAGAGCCCTTATCTGCTGCTAATCTCGCTTCTTCTCCTAGCGATGGTTCAAAGGTGCGGGTTGCTTATCAGGTATGAGGCGCGTACATTGGTCTTCGGCTAAATATTTCCAGCTTTATAATTTCGTTGATTTTGATCTGCTTCCTGTATGTAGGGTTTACCAGGTGCATATAGTGAGGCTGCTGCTCTTAAAGTATACCCCAGGTGTGAGGCTGTGCCATGTGACCAGTTTGAAGCTGCATTCCAGGTTTAATTTATAATTAGTAAATTTAAGTTTTTCCTTAGTTGCACCAAGTGCAGGAGAGTATAGGATAATAGAAGCTCCTTGTTTGGGAGCGTTGACTAATAATTTTTACAAATGTGAAATGATTAATTTAAGCTTGGCGAAACCCACGGATAAATCAATTACCAATCATAGAAGTTCCTCGTTTAGGCAATCCATGCAACTAAGAATTTTAGTCGCAAATACTCTTTCCCTAATATAAAATGTTATGTTTATGCTAAGCAGTAAGCAGTAAGGCTACTTTTGGGCTGACTTTTTTTGGAATTTTTAGACTTTTTGAGCATCCAAAGACTCCATATGTTTGGGCTAAATGCAAAGAAATTTTCTGGTTGCGCTTTTGCCACCTATACATTAGCCAAAGTGTTAAAGACGATTAAGTTAACCACTTAACCCAAGCAGGTTGTCTTTTGCCCAAAGCCAATTTTTGCTAAATAAGGAAAAAGTTCCCAAAAAGCTAGTCCAAACTCACTGTAAGTAATTGAAGTTCAGTGAATATTTTCTAGCATCTTGTCGATATGAAAAAAGTATATTTCTAGTATCTCATTCTTACTTCATATTTTCTTTTGCTTCGTAGTTTCTCTTATTACTTCTAGGATTCGTATGCTTGAGCATTTTTATCCTAGTTGGGAGCGCACTAGCGAGGTTTCTATGAGGTTCTCTCTTGAAAGTGGGGAGCAAGGTTTTGGGGTGGATTCGTATGCCTTACAGTAGGGTACACATCTTCACATTCTCACTTACCGTTGGAATCTTTTACATTTTGCAGGCAGTTGAATTGTGGTTGGTGGACAAAGCAGTACTACCTATTGAGAATTCTGTAGGTGGAAGCATCCACCGAAATTATGACTTACTCCTTCGTCATAGACTCCACATAGTTGGGGAGGTGCAAATGGTAGTTAATCACTGCCTTTTGGGGTTGCGTGGAGCAAGGAAGGAGGAAATAAAGCGTGTTTTGAGCCACCCTCAGGTTTGATAATTTTTCTCTTGCACTTGCCTCACTATGCATGAATTTGTTTTTTTTGGTTTAAGCCACGTGATTTTCAATGTGGAATTGAGTGTTAATCATTATGTAGCCACACTGCCACAATGTTAGGCAATTCATTACACTTAAATCTGAATACTTGCCAACCATGCACAGAACCGCTTTCTTAAGCTTCTTATAATTCTTTTTTTACCTTTTTTCTTTTTAGATTGGTAGAAAAGGAGAGTGGTTAGCATCTTATTGTAAGAAAAGGGAATTAGTGTTGATAGAATCGCTAGAGCCTGTAAACAAAGACAAGCTTTATATAGTAGCAAGATTCGGAAGACATCAATTATTAGCTATCAAAAAAATTGATGGGTTCTGAAGCTTGAATACTTCTAGGAAGTTGTCGTGAGTAAAAATCTATAAAATTTTGATATGTACCCCATGTCCATGACTGTGCTCTTGAATGATATATCACTTTCCCTTTATTTGACAGTTGAATTTCCATTTTCCTAAGATACATTCAACTCTTCCTAATTTTTTTTCTGTTTTGTTTTGGGTGCTATTGAGGCTGTAGAACTCTTCCTATCTTTAGAAGAAAACATAAATCTGTTGTGCTTGCAGGCACTAGCTCAATGTGAGATGACGCTACACAATTTAGGTGTTGTGAAAGTTACTGCTGACGATACAGCTGGCGCTGCTCAGGTAAATGTGTTCTGTTTCTTTTTGTTTTGTTTATTTTTCCTTTGGTAGGTTTATAATATAGGATGACATTCTTGTATGTTTTTTGTCCTTCTGGGAAAGATTGTAGCCGCTGATGGCCTGAGAGATACTGGAGCGGTTGCAAGTGCTCGAGCTGCAGAAATTTATGGGCTTGACATCCTTGCAGAAAGAATACAGGTAGTAAGCCTGTTGACTGATCCTTTTAGCCTCAATGCAGAAGTTCTTTGCTTGGTGGAAACATGCTAGTTAATGAAAACACTCTGTTTATGTGTAACAGCAATTCTTACTCATGCTAATTATAGATAGTAAACTAGTGCTTCTCACTTCTCAGAACATTGTGTGATACGAAGTTCGAAGCAGAATAGAATTAGGTTGAATAAATAAGAATGTTGAAGTTTACCCATCACTGTGTTGCATTGACAAACCATCATTTCTGAAAGGGCCTAATGACAACCTGGAATTAGAAAAGAAAAGCACTCCAGAAGCCTCAAACTTATTTAGTGAAGGGGCAACCCTCACTAAGTATTCGACTGCATGTGGAAACTTCTTCTGCTATTAATGCAATTTGTCGGCTTGAGGACTTTTCTGGGCTAGATGGGTTAATGTGTAAACCTGTCATATGGGAGTTGTGCTGGGCATGGTTGCAACCAAAGCTGCAGATATGAGCTCTTCGTGCACCCAACTTGAACAATTGCGGACCACTGGCCTAGTAACTTTTTGAAGCCTAAGAGCACACCCTCAAATTCCTCTCCTCAAGTTAGTTGTAAAATCCCACACTACAAGAAAATGTGGCTTTAAAGGCGTTTTTTTTACCGGCGGTAACCAAACCGCCGGTATAAGGTACCATTCCCGGCGGTAATCACAAACCGCCGCAAAAAATGATTTTTCCCGGTGGAAATAAAACCGCCGGTAAAACGACTATTACCGGCGGTAATCCAAAAAACCGCCGGTAAAAATGTAAATTTTAATATAAATATTTTTATTTCCTAAATATAACTGAAAAGTTTGGGTGGTTGGGCAGTTAGGTGTCGGGGCTCCACGCAAAGGGTCGCGGGTTCGAAACTTGGTGGGACAAAAAAAATTTCGAAAACAACCTTTACCGGCGGTAATGAAACCGCCGGCAAAAGTCGACTACTATTACCGGCGGTCGATTACCGCCGTTTATCTTTTTCCGACGGCCGTTTGGACGGCGGTCGTTTTTTTGCATTTTTACTGCCGGAAATACTTTTCCTTGCGGTTTTGGGGCTTTTTCCGGCGGTTTTCTAATGCCGGGAATAGTCATTTTTCTTGTAGTGCCACATGGTTCATCAGTGTTGAATGCATGGGACAATTTTTACTTTTATTTTTTTTCTGTTTTGCTTACTTTCATTTCCTTTTCAGCTGAGTATTGTTGGCAAAATTTCCCCTTTTAAGTTGATTTCACTCAAAGAGGGTTCATTACATTTTGATTTCCCATTCAATTACCTCTTCCCACGTTAGCAACAGACGAACAAATTGATATTCCCACGATTTACCTTCTTCTAAGTGCATGGCTTTGGTGGCGCCTACTTGCAACAGGCTATAAAGACGTGGCCACAATAGGCTTTCTCCGTGCACACCGACGAAGGTAAATAATGGAAATAGCAAAAACTTGGTGGTAGCAAAATCAGTCTTTGGAAAAGGTATGTTGTTTAAAATAAATTTGGCTATTTCGTATGTAACTTTTCAAATAATTTACTATTGGGTTATGTTTACTTCAAGATCAAGGACGGCCTTGAGATTCTTGGGCCTAAGTCGAACTTGTAAAACCGGGGCCCTAGTTCATTTAGCAAAAATAAAAATATTTACCTCCAAAAGGTAACAAAATCATATGAAGAATGCAAAGGTGAACTGTTTCGGATGAAAATTGAACCTTGGGATGAGAACTGAACCTTGAACCTGTTGGATAACTAGACTTAAACTTGCCACTTGGCCAACTAACTCTGTGGGAATAAAAGCGCTAATTAAATATATACTATTACATATCCATGTATACCTATTTGGGGGCCTTAATTTTGGGGGCTTAAGTCCATCATCTTCTCGGCCGTAGCTCAAGGCTGGCCCTGTTCATGATGATTGGTTTGAAAATGCAATGGACTTGACACAAAATCAATGGTGACACCGTAATGAGGAGGATTAACACAAAATCAATGGCGACACCGTAATGAGGTAACTTCAACTGCACATATACCATTTGTGATCTCTAATATCATACTAATATGGATTTTCTCATAAATCACTAGATTGTCATGCATGCTCAAAGTTGGAGAATTTGTATTCAACGCGATACATGGACATTCATAAAAAAGATGATGAGAAAGTTCAAAGACATTCATCGTCAAATAGATAAAGATTGGGAAGAACATGCTTGAAGACTACACGTAGTTTATCAAGAAGATTAGTCCCTCACTTCATGTTAAGCCCTCAATGTGAACTTATTTTTCTTACACTCCTCTTCCAATATCCTTTTTTTTTCCCGTTGTATGTCTTAGTATCCCACGTGAAATTTTGTTCATATTTTAGGTATTTCAAGGTACTACAGCGAATAGGCTATTTTTGGACAATTTTTTACGCTGCATTGAATTGATATGCTCCGTAATTCTTTAAATCATTTTATTAGATGAACTCTACTTACAGCTTCTTTAAAAACACTACTTCTACGAGAAGTCGGCTTGGTTGGCGGGTTAAAAAAGCGTAATTGAATAAAACTGTGTTCAGAAAGTGTTGCTTCGTGCCTTTAGGCACGGGCAAACCCCAATACTTCCAATGTGGGACGGAGTATTATGAACTTCCAACCTTTATAACGTGGGAAGAGATAAAAGAATGGTAAATCAAAATGTAATGAACCCTCTTTAAATGAACTCAAATTAAAAGGGGAAAATTTTGTGAACGGTAATCAACTGAAAAGGAAATGAAAGTAAGGAATACAAAAAAAAAAAAAAAAAAACTTGTTATTCCCGTGCATATATCACTGATAGGGAAATGTTATGGGAAAGTCTAGAGACACTAACTAATGTACTAACAATTCTATATGTGGCATTCTTTTAGTGGATGAATGCATCCATGTATTGCATCATGCATTGATGTAGTAATGACATGTGTACTATTAGTGTAATAGTTTGTAAGTTATTTCTAGCATTGCTCAAATGTTATTATAAGCACTTCCCGTGCTATAAAAGATTGTGCTAATTGAAGGCAATAAATGGTTGGAAATCAAAAATTGGTTTGTTAAGGAATTAATTCAAAAGCTAGTAATTCATTTCCATTCATATATTACATGTACTAATCCATGCGCAATATCTCCTTGTGTAATCTGTTTTCCTAACTGGGATGTTCTGATATATTGCTAGTAGGTTAAGGAAATCAAAGCTTGGTTAGAATTTAAATGCCCTCTTTGAATGAAACCAACTCAAAATGGGAAACAATTAAAAGGTAATTGAGAGAGAGAGAGAGAGAGAGGGAGAGGGAGAGGGAGAGGGAGAGGGAGAGAAGGAGAAGGAGAAGGAGAAGGAGAAGAATGGACACCTAATTTGTTTCGAAGAAGAAGAAGAAGAATGAACACCTAATTTGTTTCTGAAAAGTGGGAGGGATCTCAAATTGTTTTGGGTTTTTCTATTGTTAGCCCAATGGGCTAACAATAAGCACATGTAAAGACCCAAAAAAAAAAAAAGCACACTTCCCTATGCACTTTTCACACTTCCACACTTTTCTATACACTTTTCACACATTTCAATATACTTTTAATGTTAGCCCAGTGGGCTGACTTCAGAATTTGCCAATTTTTTTTTTTTGATTTTGTCAATCAAAGCCATAAAAAGAAACCTCTTCATCTAGGATTTTGATTTTTAAAATTGGATATACGAATACGTTTTTAACCCTCAGATCAAAGCCCATCTTTAAACTCAATAAGAACCTTCCAATGTGCCACAAAGGACAGTTGTGAGAGGAACATTTTGCAAAACCGTGTGTAATGTAATATAAATTCTCTGTTTTTTATTTATTTGCTCCAATAACCAAGTAAAACCGGTACTTATCAGAAAATTATTTTCATTACATAAATACATGGCAAGTGGCTAGCGGGAAAGAATAAAGGTTGCTAGCTTCTATTTTGAGGCTTATCTCACTTTTATGATGCCTACAGTCAGGAAAAATGTTAATTGTTCGAGCTCACAGTTTGATTCGAATGCATTGGGCAGGATGATCGTGATAATGTTACACGTTTTTTGATTCTTGCAAGAGAACCGTTAATTCCAGGAACAAACAAGCCCCACAAGGTATGGTTGTTCTTGTTAAGTGCAATTTTCTTCCCTTATGAGACGATAAAATTGAAAGAAAAAAAAATTTCTTGACAGACAAGCATTGTCTTTACTCTGGAAGAAGGCCCTGGGGTACTATTCAAAGCCTTGGCAGTGTTTGCTTTGAGGGACATTGGCTTGTCCAAGGTAAGTTTGAGTTGAAGATTTTTCAGTACTAATTCTCTCCGTTCGCTTCTGTTTGCTCAGCCATTTGTTCTTTCAGTTTGTTCTTCACTAGAAAAGGTTAAGATAATTTCTTTATGTATGAGCTACAAGTGCAGATTGAAAGCCGGCCGCAGAGAAAGCGTCCACTAAGGGTTGTTGGTGACTCTCATAAAGGCAGTGCCAAGTGAGTTCTACTCTCCTCCATAACAGATTTGCAAGTTGCAACTTTGAAATTACGGGGAAGCTCGAATGAACTTCAACGGGTTTGACCGGTTATTAAGATGGTTGATTTCAACTGTGAATTTGCAATATGGTACTTAACCAACCAAAGATATTATTTGAAAGCCCGAAAGAACCATCTAGTTTGTTTAGAGGGGAAAGTCAGTGTGAATGGTAAAATCCGATTTGCATTTGGCATATAATTCTGGGCCGGTTTTCTGTATAACGTCTTCTAAGTTTTCAAATATCTAGCACAGGATTCAGTCGAAGGTGCCTATAATATTCTATGAGATTCGTACAAAGTGACTATTTTACTCTGGCAGGTATTTCGATTGCCTCTTTTACATCGACTTTGAGGCTTCTATGGCTGAGCCCCGCGCTCAATATGCTCTCGGACATCTGCAGGTGAGCCCTTTATGATTTATGAAACTCAAGAAAATACAAGGATCTTATTATTTTTTGACTTGTGGGTACAAAAAGCCTCCCACCTAATGTAAATTTGCAATTTTTCACCACGGTGGATATCATCGTGTCAACTTTTGTCCCCAGCCAATTTCTCTTTTTAATTTTGTTTGCCCATCTTTTTTTCTGCATTTGACTTCGTACTTTTTGTTCGGGTGATAAAAGGAGGAATATAAGGCATAAAATTCTATTTTTATATGTACATAAGGATTTTAATTCCTGCTTAGAGCGTATGAGTATTTCATTATTCTTCTTTGCAGGAATTTGTAACATTCCTTCGGGTTCTTGGTTGCTACCCCATGGATACAGCTCTATGAAGTAAAGGCTTGATTTGAGACATCAGTCTCTTTTTTTTTTCTCAAGCTGCAGCGAAACAGGCATTTCAACTTTCTTCTTTGTGCATAGATAAGATCGTGGCGACTCATTCAGTTGGTGGAACACAATTTCTTCGAGGATATCTGGTGAAATCGCCTCTCAAATGGCATGGAACATTCCGTCGCCATGTTCTATTCACTTTCCTTCCGATGGTGTCTTGGTCTCGACTTGATCAATTCGCCCAGTACATCTATTTCCCCGTTTTTTGTCTATCTGAAAAACGCTACATTTAGAAAGTTGTTGAACACTAGAAGAGAACATATAAAGTGAGTAATCTTAGACATCTAGTTAATGTACAGCTTTTGGAACTTGAGCATACCGCACCGGTATTTTATTCTGTGTTTTTTTCTCTGTTTCTACAGAGCACTATAGCGACTACTAACGAATTATGATGCCGGAAAATTCATTAGCCATTAACAGGACATGGGGAGGCTGCTGTGCAGCTCCCGCACAGCAGCTGCCGTTAGTGATGGGCATGGGGAGGGTAGGGGGTGGATACCACTACCTCCATCCCCGATCCCCGAACCTATATCAATCTCCATCCCCTCCCCGATCCCCCATCGGGGATTTTATTTTAACCTCCATCCCCGCCCCGATGCGGGGAACGGGGATCCCCACGGGAAATCGGGGATCCAAAAATCCATGCACTAGTCATATGTATGAAAGAGGTACGTATTTTTTGAGTTGGGATGTTAATTTAGTTGAGAGGACCTGGGTTTTGGGTGAGAGTTGACTGTTGAGAGATGAGAAGGAGAGGAGATGGACAGATCCAGAATGTGAAGTGGGCGGCTGTGAAGTGTGGTGGTAACCCTAAGTCCCCAATTTAAGTTATCTAGGAAAAGAAATTTTATAAACTTATAATATAAATATATATTATACCTATATATATATATATATATATATAGGGTCCGTCTCTTATCCGGACTTTTAATTTCTGCACCTCGTGATCCAAATTTTTTTTTTGACGATCCGATCCGTCCAATGTGTTCAGAAGGTGTTTTCAAGGGTCCATACATTTTTTGCGAAAACTGCTTGGATCAAGCCCTTCCCGGTATTTTTTTTTGAAGATTTTCCGCGTGGAACCTTGAAAACAAGATTTTCAGCGAAAAATTTTTGGACGGATCAGATTTTCCAAAAAAATTTGCAACACAAAAACCCCATTTTTTTCCTTAAATCCGGAGTGTGGATAAGAAATTTTACCTATATATATATATATATATAAAATATATATATAATAAACCCTTCCTATCCAAACCACATTTTGCGGACCTAACGTCCGGACCTCCACCTTCCCAAATTTTTTTTGAAAATCCAAACCGTTAGATGTGTTTAAAACGTGTTTTTAAGGTCCAACGCGAAGATATATAGCGTTTTTATGAAAAACTGCTCCGATCAAGCCCTTTCGGGTATTTTTTTTTGCCAAATCTTCGCGTTGGACCTTAAAAACACGTTTTAAACACATCTAACGGTTCAGATTTTCAAAAAAAAATTGGGAAGGTGGAGGTCCGGACGTTTTAAAATCCGGGAGTTTGGATTGGAAGTTTTTTTGTATATATATATATATATATATTTTTTTTTTTTTGGTGCAACGGAATGCTATGTGAATGGGGATGCGGGGAGGGGCGGGGAATAGGGAGGGGATCGGGTAGGGGACTGACAATACCATCCCCTACCCGATCCCCGAATTTTTTTTAAAATAATCCCCATCCCCTACCCGATCCTCGAAAAAATCCCCGAATCCCCTACCCATTCGGGGAGGGGACGGGTTGGATAGGGGCGGGTCGGCCGAGATGGCCATCCCTAGCTGCCGTGCATGTCCAAACAGGAAGTCCGTGCATGTCCAAACAGGAAGTCGAGGTAACCCCACAAAACACGAGAAAATTAAAGGATAAACTTACGGTCTCAAAGCCGGTTAGGGGTAGTAACGGAAGCTTTGACGCATATTTCGAGAGGGTCGAAGACAGCAGCAGCCATAGAAGACACCGTGAGGGTTATTCTTCTGTTCTGATGTAAAAGGCCCAAACCCTTGGGCGGCGAGAATTGGAGTTTTCCGGTAAGGTGTTAGATGGTTGTCGATAGAGCCAGAGCCGACGCCAATGGATTTATTCTTGTCGCCGACATTGTTGTACTTGTGGCTTTCGCTGTGGAGGTGCGGTTGGTGAGATCACTGAGATGGATTCCGTTTCTTTTGGCGTTGGTGAATGGCCTCGTCTGGTGTTTTGTTGGATGTTTCTCATTTTTTCCGTGTTTTGGGCTTTGAAACGACGCGTTTCGGACATGCACAACAGCTGCTATGTGGGAGCTGCACGTCAGCCTCCCCACGTCCGCTGACAAGCAAGTACATGAAAACTCTACATTTCACTAGAAATAAAAGGATGCTCACATTACGGACAGCATATTATTTGCCTATTAGATAATGCAAAATAAATATTGACATCGTTACAAATCTTTTATCAATGACCCGTAGTGAATGTTTTTAAAGAACTATGAAATGGAAAATAAGTATTGACATCGTTACAGATCTTTATCAATGACTCGTAGTGAATCTTTTTAAAGGACAGTGATCCAGTGAAACATTGAGGAAATGATAATTGTAATCAAATGCGTTTAATTTTGCTTATGCATTCAAATCATAACAAATCCAGAACAATCTTATCATCATGTCATAAGGAACCATGTATGAGAGAAATTTAGCCAAATTTCCTCTTGTATTTTATATCAGGTATTAGTAACAATTTTCTACCAAAAATTTATCAATTTCTACCCACAGGTTAAAAAAAGGAGAAAAAAGTATGCAAAAGTGCCAATACTCTGACTCTATGGACCTCTTATCTAGAGATGACAATGGTGTGAATTTAACCACACTGAACCTAATACCCAAAACCAAAACCGAACCTAATACCCAAAACCAACACCAAAACCACCAGTTTCATTTTATCAAAACCATAACCAAAACCACGGTTATCTGATTCAGTTCGTTTTTTCACCGAAACCGATGGTCTTGACATTTTTTAATAGAGTTAAGAGACACAATGTGATAATGTACAACAAAAAAGCCAACAAACTCAATATCCAACAAAAAAAAATCCAAAAAAAGCCAACAAACTTAATAAACACACCTAACATCCAAAATATCATGAAGTATGTTAAAATAACATAATCTAATGTGAATTTAATAGTCGCTAAAGTACTTTGTAGAAATAGAGAAAAAACACAGAATTAAATACCCGTGCAGTATGCTCAAGTTCCAAAAGCTGTACATTAACTAGATGTCTAAGATTACTCAATTTATATGTTCTCTTCTAGGGTTCTTCAACTTTCTGAATGTAGCGTTTTTCAGAAAGGCAAAAAAATGGGGAAATAGATGTACGTACTGGGCGAATTGATCAAGTCAAGAGACCAAGACACCATTGGAAGGAAGATGAACAGAACATGGCGACGGAAAGTTCCATCCCATTTGAGAGGCGATTTCACTGGATATCCTCGAAGAAATTGTCTCCCACCAACTGAATGCGTCGCCAGGATCTTATCTATGCACAAAGAAGAAAGTTGAAATGCCTGTTTTGCTGCAGCTTGAGAAAACAAAGAGACTGATGTCTCAAATCACGCCTTTACTCCATAGAGCTGTATCCATGGGGTAGCAACCAAGGACCCGAAGGAATGCTACAAATTCCTGCAAAGAAGAATAATGAAATACTCATAGGCTCTAAGCAGGAATTAAAATCCTTACGTACATATAAAAACGCCGACGGATTTATTCTCGCCATCGACATTGTTGTACTTGTGGCTTTTGCTGCAGCTGTGGATGTGGCTTTTGCTGCAGCTGTGGAAGTGCGGTCGGTGAGATCACTGAGATGGAATCCGTTTCTTTTGGCGTTGGTGAATGGCCTCATTTGGTATTTTGTGGAATGTTTCTCTTTTTTTTTTTCTTTTTTTTCCACGTTTTGGGTTTCGAAACGACGCTTTTCAGACATGCACAGCAGCTGCTGTGCGGTAGCTGCATGTCAGCCTCCCCGTGTCCTCTGACAAGCAAGTACATGAAAAGTCTACATTTCACCGGAAATAAAAGGATGCTCACATTACGCGCAACGTAATATTCGCCGATTAGATACTGAAAAATAAATATTGACATCGTTACAAATCTTTATCAATGACCCGTAGTTAATCTTTTTAAAGAACAGTGAAATGGAAGATAAGTATTGACATCGTTAGAAATCTTTATTAATGACTCGTAGTGAATCTTTTTAAAGAACAGTGAAACATTGAGGAAAATAGGAAATGATAATTGTAATTAAATGCGTTTAATTTTGCTTATGCATTCAAATCACAACAAATCCGGAAGTGTCTTATCATCGTGTCATATGGAGCCATGTAGGAGAGAAATTTATCCAAATTTCATTTGTGTTTTATATCAGGTATTAGTAACAAATTTCTACCAAAAATTTATCAATTTCTACCCACAGGTTAAAAAAAAGGAGAAAAAAGTATACAAAAATGCCAATACTCTGATTCTATGGACCTCTTATCTAGAGATGGCAATTGCGCGGTTCAATGTGGTATTGGTAAAATCAAAACCAAAGCAAAAACCGAACCTAATACCCAAAACCGATACCAAAACCACCAATTTCATTTTATCAATACCATAACCAAAACTACGATTATCTGTTCGGTTCGGTTTTTCACCGAAACTTTTGGTCAACATTTTTTAATAGAGTTAAGACTTAAGACACATAATGTGATAATGTACAACAAAAAAGCCAACAAACACAATATCCAACAAAAAAATCCAAAAAAGACAACAAACTTAATACCCAACACACCTAACATCCAAAATAACATGAAGTATGTGTTTTTTTGATCGGGGATAAGATGAAGTATGTTAAAATAACATAATCTAATGTGAATTTAACATAAACTAATGGTTCCAACTTCCAGCTTCAAATCCAACTCTCCAAATTTCCAATTCCAGCTTCCACATTTCGAGCAAGTTCATTGTTATGTCCCTAAATTGTATTGTGTGGAAGTATGTATGTATGTATGTATGTATGTATGTAAAGGTGTTGATATAATTGTGTAACGGTTCGGTTACAATTCAGTTCGGTATTCAATGCGGTTAACATATAAAACCAAAACCAAAACCAAAACCAAACCGGTCGGTTTTTTAAAAGCTAAAACCAAAACTAGAACAAAAAAAAAACAGATAAAAACAGTACCAAACGGTTCAGTACGGTTCAAGTAACCAATGATTCGGTCTAGATTGTCATCCCAACTCTTATCACCATAATAAAAGTCGTTACTGTTAGAACAGGTTTATGTTAGTTTGTCCCACATCGCCTATCGTAGACTTGTAATGAGATGCACAATAATATAAATAATATTGACTTGTGTGAGGGTAAGTTAACACCCTATACACTTTCTCACATCTTTGATAACATGGTATCAGAGCCACCCTTAATCCAAGCCCTTACCCAAACACTAACCTAACCTCTGATTTTATCGATCCACATAACCTAACCAGTAGCTGACGTCATCTCTTCTTCTTCATCACCGAACCAATGAAAACCCTAAATGGATCTTCCCATAACAGATCGACCTTCCCAAACCCCTCACTCGATTGATATACGAAACCCAAAACCTTCGATTGACATACGAAACCCTCAGTTGCCATTCGAAGTCACATCTGTGGCACTCGAAACCCTAAAACGAATGCTGTAAACCCTAATCCAGATCCATTCGACTCCTATAAAACCCTAGACGACCTTGACCTGACCCTATACATCCCTACCAGATCCTGTCGACTCCTCTTAAACCATAACAACCCCAAACCGAGACCCATAGTCCAGTAAAAAAACTTCAAAGCCAAACTTCGAACCTCACTCAATCGGTTTCAAACTGAAACCCCTTGATTTCGAACTTCTCCACTTGACTTCGAGATCTACAAGTCGATTTCAAGTCTTACCCAGTTGATTCGGTCGTGTTTTGGTGCTTCGATCGCATCCAATCTTGTTGGGTTGCCTTCAATCACGATCTGCTTGCTGCTTCACGTTGGTCTCGTCGGTCTCTTCCTGGATTGTAGTCTCTGGTATGACAGGTTATGTTGCTGGCCCTATTGGTACTGCTCCTGGTGTTCTGATCTTGAGCATTCTCGTATGTTGATTATTCGTTGTTCATAGTTGGTTTTATATTACTGGGTAGATGCACATGATCAGTTGGTTGTTGGTTAGTAGATATCTAAAGCTGTGGTTTTTTGGTTATTATCAGTAGTTGATCAGTTGACTGGTGGATTGTTTGGCTATGATTTTGTGTTGGTTGTGGCCTTTCCATTGTTTGGTACAATGTCTGAAGAAAAGTTTGCTAGTTCTAGTTCCAGTTCTGGGTCTATTATTATTGGTAGCACTTCCAGCTCCTCTCGACGTCGTGACAGGGATTCCATTACCTCCATTCCTTTGAATGGCCACAACTATGTTATTTGGTCTCGCGCTGTTAAGGTTTATTAAATGGGTGAGCATAAGTTTTGTTATTTGACTGATGATCCTCTTGCCAAAGAGGCTACAAACTATAGTGATTGGGAAGCTGAGAATTGTCATATACTCGTTGAGTTGTGGAATAGTATGGAGCCTCAGATTACTGCTCCTCTGTTTTATCTCGACACTGCCAAACAAGTGTGGAATCGGCTTGCTGGGATGTATTTTGGTGTTAATAATATTCGTCGTACATATGATCTTCACCACCAATTATTTTCTTTATCTATCGGTTCTGCATCTTTGGAGGACTACTATTCTAAATTTCGGGGGACTTGTGAGGACCTTCGTGTTTATGAGCCTATCTCGAGTGATCCCCAGGTTATGGAGCATCAACGTGAGCGTTTGGAGGTAGCTCGATTTCTATATGGTTTGTCGTCCTTTTATGATTCAGTTCTGTCTCAGATACTAGGAGAGCGGGAGTTGCCCTCTCTCGATGAGGTGTTTAGACGTCTTCGCCAGGCTTCTATGTCCGATGTTGGTTCTGTTTCTCAGCCACCACCTGATAGTTCTGCTTTAGCTGTTTCTGGTGGTTTTGGATCGAATGGTGGCCGAAGTCGCGGCCGTGATTCCGGGTTTAGTGGTCGTGGTTCTGGCAATCGAAGTTCTAGTGGCTATGATTCAGGTAATAATTCTGGTCGTGGTGATTCTGGTTCCCGTGGTCGTGGTTTTGGTCGGGGATAAAATGGTCATGGTCTCACGTCAGGGGGATGCGGTGGTTATGGTCGTGGTCGTGGTGCCAGATTTTGTACTCATTATTAGGGTACAAATCATACAGTGGACTATTGTTATGATCTTCATGGTTTTCCCCAGGCTCATCAGGTTGCTCATTCTGAGGATGCTGGGCAGTTTACTCATTCTACCGATAGCAGTGTGACTATATCAACAGAGGAGTACCAGCGTCTTATGTTCATTCAGCCGTCTACTGCTGCAACTTCTTCTTCCATAGCTACGTTCGCTCAGACAGGTTCCTCCGTTGCTTGTGTTGCATCATCTTTTTCTTCTCCTTGGGTTATCGATTCTGGTGCTACTAATCATATGACTGGTACTTCTAAATTCTTTTCTACTTGTCAGTCATAAAACCTTTCATGTTACCTTAGCCGATGGTTCTACCACTAAGGTTACTGGTTTGGGTTCAGTTTCTGTCTCTCCATCGTTTACTTTAAACTCTGTGTTACATGTTCCTCGTTTACCCGTTAATCTTGTGTCTATCAGTCAACTTACAAAACCCTTAAATTGTTCAGTCACTTTTCTTCCTCATGGTTGTGTATTTCAGGATCTCAAGATGGGGATGGAGATTGGTGCCGGTGTTGAGTGTGATGGTCTGTATTACCTAACTAGTGGTGATGTTCAACTAGTTGCTCTTCAGTCATCAGAGTCCTTATATCAACAACATTGTCGGCTTGGTCGTCCATCTCTTCAGAATTTGAAGCGTCTAGCTAGTGCCCTCATGTAGTTTTCTTAAGGAGTTATCTTGTGAAGTCTGTGAGTTTAGTAAACATCATAGAGTGCCATTTTATCCTAGGGTTGACCGTTGTGTGTCACATCCTTTCCAGTTAGTTCATTCAGACATTTAGGGGCCTATTCATGTGCCCAATGTTTTTGGTTTTCAGTATTATGTTATTTTTGTTGATGATTTCTCTCGTATTACATACCTTTATCTTATGAAAGAGAGATCTGAGTTGAGGACTATTTTTAAATGAAATAAATACTCAGTTTAATACTTGCATTCGTATGTTTCGTTCTGATAATGCACGCGAATTTTTTCATAGTACTTTATCTCAGTTTTTTTATAGTACTTTATCTAAGTTTTTTGATGATCATGGGATTATTCATCAGTCCTCCTGCGCTCAGACCCCACATCAAAATGGGGTTGCCGAACGCAAGATTCGACACTTATCAGAAGTTATGCGTGCCATGTTATTTCAAATGAAAGTTCCTAAGCCTTACTAGAGTGACGCGGTTCTTACTGCATGCTATTTGATTAATCGTATGCCCTCTACTGTCCTTGGGGGTCAGATACCTCATACTGTCCTGTTTCCCGGTCGTCTTTTCCACTCATTACCCCCTCGGGTTTTTGGGTGTACATGTTATGTTCATGCTCTTGATCCCGACCAGAGTAAATTGGACCCGCGGTCCATTAAGTGCATTTTTCTTGGTTACTCTCAGACTCAGAAATGGTATAAATGCTACTCCCCATCTTTACGTCATCATTTTGTGTGCTGATGTCACATTTAATGAGTCTCTTCCTTTTAATTTGGAGTCTGTCGCCACTAATGATTTGCCTGCATATGAGTCTATGTGTCCTCTAGCCGTCCCATCTAGTACCGTTCCTCCACCAAAACCTTTGCAGGTGTATCATTGTCGTCCTAAAAATCCACCAGTTATATCTCCGCCAGCACCGTCTCAGCCAGAGCCATCTCAGCCAGCAACACCACATTCACCCACCGCGCCATCTTCTCCTCCGTTGCGGGATCCAGACAACCTTGATCTTCCTATTGCCCATCGTAAAGGTATTCGGTCCTGCACTCTCCATCCTATTGCTCATTTTGTTTCCTATGAGCTTTTACTACCTCGGTTTCTTCCGTGTTTGTTCCTAAGTCTATTCAGGAAGCCTTATCTGTACCTGAGTGGCGGACAGCTATGGAAGATGAGATGTCTACCCTTCACCATAATGGTACATGAGATCTGGTTCCTCTTTCTGCTAGTAAGACAACTGTTGGTTGTCGTTGGGTATTCACTGTCAAGTATCTTCCTGATGGTACTGTTGAGCGCTCTAAGGCTCGCCTTGTTGCCAAAGGCTACACCCAGACTTATGGGGTTGATTATTCGAAGACGTTCTCTCTTGTTGCTAAACTTGGTTCTGTTCAAGTTCTTATTTCTCTCGCTGCGAATCTTGGTTGGCCATTGTTTCAACTAGATGTCAAGAATGCCTTTCTCCATGGGGTCTTCAAGAGGAAGTTTACATGGAGCAACCACCTGGGTTTGTTGCTCAAGGGGAGCGGAATCAGGTATGTCGACTTCGTAAAACTCTTTATGGCCTCAAGCAGTCTCCTAGGGCCTGGTTTGACAAGTTTAGTGATGCGGTTTTGAGATTTGGCATGCATTGTAGTCAAACTGACTATTCTGTGTTTTCTCTCACATCTGATCTAGGGAAAGTATTGTTGATTGTATATGTGGATGACATTATCATTACCGGTGATGACCAACGAGGTATTGATGAGTTAAAAACCTTCTTACAGCAGCAATTTCATACTAAAGATTTGGGAAAGCTTCGGTACTTTTTAGGTATTGAAGTGGCCCGGTCCAAAGAAGGAATTAGCTTATCACAGAGAAAGTATGTGCTGGATATTCTTGAGGATACAAGTTTGTTGGGGGCTAGGCCTGTTGAGCACAGTGGACCAGGGGGAGTTGCTTCATAATCCTGATTAGTATCGCCGGTTAGTTAGTAAGTTAAATTATCTCACGATTACACGACCAGATATCTCATTTGCAGTTAGTTTGGTGAGTCAGTTTATGTCAGCTCCCCGTTATCCACATTGGGAGGCTGTCCTTAGAATTGTGAAGTATCTTAAGCTACATCCAGGACGAGGTTTGTTGTATCGAGCTAGCAGACACTTATGCATTGAGGCGTTCACTGATTCTGATTGGGCAGGAGGATCGTCTGATAGGAGATCTACTACTGGTTTTTGTGTCTTTCTTGGTGGAAATCTTGTTAATTGGAAAAGCAAGAAGCAGACAGTAGTAGCCCAGTCTAGTGCAGAAGCAGAGTATAGAGCAATGACACACACGACAGGTGAGGTTGTGTGGCTGCGATTGTTTTTTTGAAGAGATTGGATTTAGTGTGCCATTGCCCATGCCTCTGTATTGTGATAATCAAGCGACTATTCACATTGCCTCAAATCCAGTATTTCATGAGAGGACTAAGCATATTGAGGTTGATTGTCATCTAGTACGTGAGAAGCTGACTGGTGGTGTGATATCTACTCCATATGTGTCTACTGGTGCTCAGTAGGCCGACATGTTTACCAAATCATTGTTCAAACTGCGGTTAGAATTGCTATGTAACAAGCTGAGACTTTTTGATATTTATTCTCCAGCTTGAGGGGAAGTGTTAGAATAGGTTTATGTTAGTTTGTCCCACATCACCTATCGTAGACTTGTAATAAGATGCACAATAATATAAATAATATTGACTTGTGTGAGGGTAAGTTAACACCCTATACACTTTCTCACATCTCTGATAACAGTTACGTTTGCTTTTGAGATAGGGCATTGACTCGTTGCTTTTGCTTTCGTGAGACCACCTTAACCAATGCAAGAATATGTGTTTTAGCCCCCAAGGGTTAGTCTAGTTGGTTGGTTGCGTCCCACACAATGTTTTCTAAGCTAATACAAAAACTTGTGAAAGAATAAGAGGAACAAAGGATAGTGCAAATCGCATGAACTGAAGCCAAATCTTCTAACTCGGGAATCCGATTGGTTTGATTCTTGTGTCAATATAAAGTTCAACGCTATTTGAAGATAATACTCTTTCAAACTCGTTAAAATAATAAGAGGAACAAAGGACAGTGCAAATCGTTCAACTGAAGCCAAATCTTCTCAATCAGAAATCCGATTGGCGCAGTTCTTGTTTCAATATACCGTTCATAGTTACTTGAAAATAATACTTTTTCAAACTCGTGAAAACCCGAAGATGAATAATGTATAGTGCAAATTGGTGAACTGAAGCCAAATCTTCTCACTCGAAAATTCAATAATTGACTAGGGTACGATTCTTGAAGTCAGGTCGCAAAAAGTAATTTTTTGTGAATTTTCTAGTCCGACGTGGGTGACCTGTCTTTGACCAGATCGGAAGGGAATTAGTTGAGGTTTGTAAGCCGACCCAAACAACCAGACCGTCGAGAAAAGCAGGGGGAAAAAAAAAGGGCATGTGTTTTTAGTCTCTGCCGACTGCCAGCAGTAATGCAGAACATGTGTTCTTTCTCTGCCCGCAGTTAATTTTGACAAGGCACATTGCTTTGCAGGATAAAGGTTGCGGAAGTAAATTACCCCTACCTATTTGGGAATTAAGTAAAGATCAAATTGATGTGGGATAACTCAATCCCTGGAATAGGGTAGCACACATTATCCTAAATTAAGTTTTTTTTTTAATCTCGTGGACAGTCATCCCAATCACCAAAAAGATAGTGTCCCACTAGTGTTGTGCTCATTCGATGCACGGGACCGCAACAAAAAGATGTTCACGATATTTTTTTTTCCCATTTTATTACACAACGCTAACTGTAAATCGGATTGGCACAACGCTATTTGATAAAAAAATATACTCCAATTGATAAAGAAATATTTTTTCTGACCTCGTGTTTTTAGTGGCCACAATTCTAGTTGATAAAAAAAATACATTCGTGTGTTTTTTTCATCCCATGTACCGAATGGGTACGAATTAAAAACTATTCACAGGCTGAAACCATTTGAAAAAAAACATATATACATTGAAATATTTTTCTAAAAAACACTTTAGAATCAATTAAAAAGGAAAAAAAATAACTTTACCCCACGACCCCACTACTTTATTCTCCCCCTCTCTTAATTTTAAAAAAGTAAAACTCTAGGAAATTAACATTGGGGATTAGGCGGCTTTTGAGCTCAAATTTTTTCAAGAGGAAAGGAAAATTTTTGATGGCCTCATAACAAAACGCAATCGCGTCATCTCATGGAACCACAATTTCACACTAAAATCACATCCGTGCAGATATCATATTTGGCTACTAGCAGGTTTCATAGCGTGTCGAGATAAAGTACTTTAGTCAAAGTTCATCTCCTCAGATGACCACAGCATTGAAACAGGGCATACTTTTTCCCCGGTCGCAGAGATGTTAATCCCACTAGGCTTATTCCTTCTCCAGTTCCTTCAGAAAATCTTGGTTGTCGACCAGAACCTACAAAGAGGGAAAGAATTATCATGAGCTTCTAAGAGTCATTGGTTGCGCTACGTATATAAATGCTCCAGACACGGAAAGTAGTAAAGCAACTCGTTAGGGCACTGCAAGTACAACGTAACATATTTGGCTTAAGAATTCTTTACAAATTAGACGAGAAAGGAAGGCATCTGATCAAATAGAAGTTAGCAACAATGGTAGACAACAAGGATAAACAAAGCCAACGGTATGAAATATCTTGCAGAAGTCATCGGCATTTCTAGTGACACCAACAGATGGTATCAATGTAATAACAATCTTCTAATAACGAATATTGACATGCCAAAAACTTTTTAAATGGCATATTTTGCAATTATTTTGTCCACATCTAAAACAAGGCATATATTGCATTTATTTATTTATGACTGTCACCCGTGATTGCGTCGAATTAAAACGTTTCCTGTTTTCCATTTGTCAGTTGGACCAAAAAACGGTGTTACGCTCTAGTATTCATACAGAAACTCAAAAACCTTGAAATCTATGATTGAATTTTACTTTTACTCTAGTGACCATAGTACCTTAAGGGAGATAAAAAGTAAAAACCAAAGGAACTTACTGTCTTCCAGCCATCTGGATCTAGAAATGAGGTGATTTTGGTGTTGAGTCCAGGAATTGGTAAGGGCTGTCGAGTTACCTTTCCTCCAAGCTCCTGGGTAACCAGGTTAACACCCTCGCCGCTTTTGTATACGTCATCCGTGCTTATGGCAACCTAGAGTAGATGTCGCACCCATCAATAAAAATGAATGACGGAGGAGAAGGAGAAAGCTGAAAATTTAAATGACAATATTTTTGCTAAAGTTTCTGAAGAGGTATTATAACCTGTGCATAGGCATTTCCTTTGGTATATTCAGTGACACCATAGTTATATGTCAGCTCCAGAACAGTTGTCTCCTCTTCCTCAGCATACCCCATCATGGCTACGGTGTACTGTACAGTACAAGCAACATGTGTCATCATTTGGTGATCATCACCATGACCTTAAATCTCAATGGATAAACTGGAAACAATGTTCACTTTCTGTTCTGGTCTATCAGTCTTCTTCACTACTTTCATCCCCAAGGCCTGACATATGTAAAAACCACAAAACAATGTTATATGGACATCAAAAAATCACAAAATAAGAGAAGAAGAGGAGCAACATAATAAAATCACACCCTAACAATATCGGGGGGAGTTTTGAAAGGTAATGTTTGACACTTTCAAAGGTGCCAGCTGATTTTCATTATGTGCTAGAAGCATTTTGTGACTAACTCCCTTTGTTTATGGTTTCAAAACAAACATTATCCCTCAGATGAATCATCATCTCTTTGAAACTAATGCAAAAGTACACAAATCTTGAAGGATTCTCACCAAAAATTAGAATGTATTGACAAACATACGCATCAGTGATGTGTTTTGGAGGTAAAAAATGTTTTGGGTGTGACAATCAATCCTAGAAGCCTATAAACTGGGCTAATCCCAGGTAAAAAACGTATGCACTTGTTGACAGAGGTAAGAACTAAGAGGCCATACTGAGTTTGGGACAAAATGATTCGTTTACCGGCACAGACGACAGAGAAAAAAAAGACTATTGCAAATTCTAATTTTGCGCAAATAACTTTCATAACCGCACTGCAAGAGCATAAATTGTGAAATTGAGTGTTCAAAAATGGATTATTATCATACTGTATGTTAATTCCACCACAAAATTAGATTCTTCTGGCCCAAATCCAAGGAATGCATTGGAGTATTTCTCATCTGGAATGTCTCTCTGCCTCAAAAGTTTCAATCCAAAACATTCTGTGTAAAACCTGAAATTCCACAAATGCAAAAATGATTAGAAAATTAAGCAAGGCCGAAGCTTTCTTATACAAATAATTTCCAGTTAGTAAACCTAAGAGATAAAGCATACTTGATGGTGCGCTCTAGGTCACCAACCCGATACACAGCATGTAAGAACCGGCGCTTATCCTTCTTTGGCCATTCCAACAATTCATCACTGGGAACAGCAGGAGCAGCCTCAGCCATATCTACTAAATGCGATTTTCTGCTCTCAATAACAAATTGATCTCTTCATAAAAAGCTATCACAACCAAAACTTGGAAACTGAACATCAAATTTGAAAACCATGTTTTTGTTCCGATATAAAATCCAAATATTATACTCATTGTACAAAGATAAAGAACACAAAATATCATCCGGTCTAACTTAAAAGATTAAAGTTTGCTCCTCACTTGCAGGGGCGGATGTAACAGTTATTACGACAATATGCCCAAGAACAGTGAATTATTTGTTACTCAATCTCCTCCTATAGACTCAAGCTCTCTCCAGAATCCGGACAAATCCTCCGCAACTGAATGCATTTATAGATTACTGAACCTCTATGGCTCTATACGTATATCTTGTTCGTTTCTCGCTCTATTTCGACCTGCCCTGGACAAAAGAGGCCACCCATCAGCGTCATCTCTCTCACTCTCTATAAACTGGTGGAAACGTGTCATCAAGATTCTGCTCTTCTGCTCACCTACCCTTCTATCACAATATGGGATAGAAAAGGGGCGGAGCACCGGTTCTTGGCAGTGCGCTGTGGGCATTGAATACTCTGCAATCAGATGCTACAAGAAGTTACGAAGGATGAATTGAGGCATGAGTAAATTTGCCCGACGCCTAGGTTAAAAGCCAAAAAAAAAAAAAAGTTATTACGACAATATGCCCAAGAACGGTGAATTATTTGTTACTCAATCTCCTCCTATAGACTCTAGCTCTCTCCAGAATCCGGACAAATCCTCCGCAACTGAATGCATTTATAGATTACTGAACCTCTATGGCTCTATACGTATATCTTGTTCGTTTCTCGATCTATTTCGACCTGCCCTGCACAAAAGAGGCCACCCATCAGCATCATCTCTCACTCTCTATAAACTGGTGGAAACGTGTCATCAAGATTCTGCTCACCTACCCTTCTCTCTTTCTCTTAAGCGTTCTTCAAGCAATTTTCTGAAGACCTCTCTCGTTTCACAATGTCGCACTTAATTTCCGAATGCTCTACGTTATTGGTCTCATTAATGGATTTGAAGGTTATACCCATCTGGGTTCTGGCCAATCAGCCTCGTACTCAATTGGGTTTCAGAGATTTGGGGTCTAGGCGGTTTGGTTCTGTTGGGTTTTTGAAATTGGATCAAGAAAAGTTTGGGAAATGGGGGTGTTGTGGGGCGTTGTTGGCTCAAAGGGCAACCAAGTCGGTAGAAGATGAGAAGCCAGTGGACTCACCTGGTGAGAATAATCAGACCCAGATTGCTCCATCTACTGGATTTCATAGAGATTTAAATTCGTTTCCAAGTGAGTTTTATTGAGCACCACCATCAATTCTTGTGTGTTTTGTTTGGCATTCTTGTTATGTAGTGTGGAAACTGATATTAGTATTAGGGTTGGCCATTTCCTCCAACCCGCTTGTATCCGATCCGATCGTCGGATCCGATCCTCGATCCGAACGGATCGACAATATGGAGATCTGTTTGGAGATTGGATAGGGGGTGGACATAGGCATGTCCCCACCCCGAATCCGCTCCGAATCCGTTCCCGATCCATCCCCGCCCCATCCCCGAATCCCCGAATATAGGGCTCTATTCATGAGTTATGAAACTTTTAAGTCCCACTAAATTTTCTCCAAACACATGGGGTCACACTAAATTTTCTCCAAACACATAGGGTCACACTAAATTTTTTCCAAATATTTTATTATATTTGAACTTTGTAATACAATAAATGTGATTAAATAAAAAAAATGCATCACTATAATTTGAATACATCCTAACTAGGTTGACATATACTCAACTATCAATCATATGCATGCCTTAAAATAAAGTGAAAAAAATGCAAAATAAAAATAATATTTTTCCAATCGAGCTGTTGATTTTGTTGTTCCTATTGATGAAATCAATTGTGTAAACTTTCTTCTCGATCGAGTTTAGAAAGCTTGTCAATCGGACCCAATTTGTGTTTTTTTAATGATACTTTTCATCCGATTAAATGTCTACTGATACGTGATCCACTTAATTTTTTCTACGTTGATGGATACCATAATATGCTATCTTGCTTGTGGTTCCTTTAGTTTTCAAATTAGAAATCTAATTGATACTTGATACAACTTGAATTGAAGCTGACAAACACTTACGCTTACACATGGATACCGTGTCGTACCATGCCAACGATAAACGTACCGTGCATGTGCCATCCCGACCCATTCGACACCTCTACTTGTAACTTGATTTTAACATTTAATTTGTAATTGTGAATCTAGATTTTTAGTAATCTTTTTTTTTATTTTAAATGATTGGATCCCCAATCCCGTGGGGATCCCCCCTTCCCCATTTGGAGTGGGGATGGAGGATGAAAATAAAGCCCCGTTGGGAATCGGGTAGGGGATGGATGTGGAGAAGGGGTTTGGGGATTGGGGGTGGAGATAGTACTCTCCGGCCCCTATCCGTCTCCATACCCATCCCTATTAGTATCCATTTATGGTTAGTTTCCACTACAGTATTTTCGGTATTTTTGGATTACAAATGGTCAAATCAATTGATGATGTAGTCACTTAGGCAAAGCTATCTTATGGAAATGTGGAAAAAGTTATCATTGTTTTCTAGGTATAACTGTGATTATTCTGAAAATTTTCCCTCACAGAAGTTTTTTTAAAATTGGCATTTTTCATTCTATTCGGAATTTCTTGAAAAATTTTCACCATTGAAATTGTAGCAAAAGTAGGACTTCTATCTATAGCTCTAGAATTGTTGTTTTACAAGACACGGTGATCAATAGCTATATTTTGTTTTGTCCCAAACAAAATATCAGTAGGCAAAAGTTAGTGATTGTCTTCTTTTTTCCTTCCCTTTTCAAGTTAATTACCAGTTAGAGACATCAAATTCGGGATGAAAACATAAGTTGGAAATCCCAAAATGGATCAAGAATTGAGGATGGACTATTTATTGTCATTATCTCACCTGATTACCGACAATCTCTCCATTTTATTGCAACTAAATATGCTGATAAAATTTTAAGCGTGATCACTTCAAAATGAGGCCCTTTTTGCTTTAGTGTGCCTTCTTCGTAGTTATCCTCTATTCCTGTACAACTTCATAGTGTTAACATAACTGCATAAAATGCAGAGCCCTTATCTGCTGCTGATCTTGCTTCTTCTCCTAGCGATGGTTTAAAGCTGCGGGTTGCTTATCAGGTATGAGACGCGTACATTGCTCTTCAGCTAAATATTTCTAGCTTTATAATTGCGTTGATTTTGATCTGCTTCCTGTTTGTAGGGTTTACCAGGTGCATATAGTGAGGAGGCTGCTCTTAAAGTATACCCCTGGTGTGAGACTGTGCCATGTGACCAGTTAGCTGCATTCCAGGTTCAATTTATAATTATTAAATTCAAGTTTTTCCTTAGTTGCACCAAGCGCAGGAGAGTATAGGATCAGGGGCGGAGGGACTTGAAGACAAGAGTGGTCACTTGACCACTGTGAAAAAAAATTTGTATAGGGATATTTACTAATACACATCCAAAAATTGCTAATTGGCCACCCTTAAATTATTTTTTTTTGCCCAGCCCATATACACTTTTGGTACATAAGTGAAAAAGGGGGGGCAAATAGGCAATAGCCCCTTGTCCTTACTCCTTTGGCTTTACTTTATACTTTTTCCAGTAAACCAAACGTGTACTCTACCAAACTTATTTACTCTTCTCTCTTAAACCAAACTTGTACTCTACCAAACTTTACTCCTCTCTTCTCTGGAGAAAAAAGACGATGAAAAAAAAGAAGAAACAAAGAAAGACGAAGAAGAAACTAGATAATCTGGGTCGGGTCCTTCCTCCTTCATGATAGTTTGGTTGTTTACATTGAGAAATATATTTTTGATAGTATTACAAATGAGGCTATCATGCATCGTTTCCAAAATATGAAAAATCGTCATATTTTAAATCGAAGCTACATTTATATATGTCTATTTTTTGATTAACTTGTTATCTAATTGTTTCTTTTTGGCAAATCGGAAAAGTAACTCGCACATAGTTCAAATTTTGACCCCCTTCTCTAAAATCCTGGCTCCGCCCTTGTATAGGATAATAGAAGCTCCTTGTTTGGGAGCGTTGACTAATAATTTATACAAATGTGAAATGATTAATTTAAGCTTGGTGAAACCCAGAAATAAATCAATTACCAATCATAGAAGTTCCTCATTTAGGCAATCCGTGCAACTAAGAATTTTAGTTGCAAATACTCTTTCCCTGATATAAAATGTTATGTTCATACTAAGCAGTAAGGCTACTTTTGGGCTGACTTCTTTTTGCAATTTTTAGACTTTTTGAGCATCCAAAAGTCCATATGTTTGGGCTAAATGCAAAGAAATTTTCTGGTTGGGCTTTTGCCACCTATACATTAGCCAAAGTGTTAAAGACGATTAAGTTAACCACTTAACCCAAGCAGGTTGTAAAGTTCCCAAAAAGCTAGTCCAAACTCACTGTAAGTATTTGAAGTTGAGTGAATATTTTTCCAGCATCTTGTCGATATGAAGTATTTCTAGTATCTCATTCTTACTTCATATTTTCTTTTGCTTCATAGCTTCTCTTATTACTTCTACGATTCGTATGCTTGAGCATTTTTATTCTAGTTGGGAGTGCACTAGCGAGGTTTCTATGAGGTTCTCTTTTGAAAGTGGGGAGCAAGGTTTTGGGGTGGATTCGTAGGGTCCACATCTTCACATTCTCACTTACCGTTGGAATCTTTTACATTTTGCAGGCAGTTGAATCGTGGTTGGTGGATAAAGCAGTACTACCTATTGAGAATTCTGTAGGTGGAAGCATCCACCGAAATTATGACTTACTCCTCCGTCATAGACTCCACATAGTTGGGGAGGTGCAAATGGTAGTTAATCACTGCCTTTTGGGGTTGCGTGGAGTGAAGAAGGAAGAAATAAAGAGTGTTTTGAGCCACCCTCAGGTTTGATAATTTTTCTCTTGCACTTGCCTCACTATGCATAAATTTGTTTTTTTGGTTTAAGCCATGTGATTTTCAATGTCCATGACTTTGCTTTTGATTGATATATCACTTTCCCTTTATTTGACAGTTGAATTACCATTTTCCCTAAGATGAATTCAACTCTTCCTAATTTTTTTGCTGTTTTGTTTTGGGTGCTATTGAGGCTGTAGAACTCTTTCTATCTTTAGAAGAAAACATAAATCTGTGTGCTTGCAGGCACTAGCTCAATGTGAGATGACACTACACAATTTAGGAGTTGTGAAAGTTACAGCTGACGATACAGCTAGCGCTGCTCAGGTAAATGTGTTTTGTTTCTTTTTGTTTTGTTTATTTTTCCTTTGGTAGGTTTATAATATAGGATGACATTCTTGTATGGTTTTTTGTCCTTCTGGGAAAGATTGTAGCCGCTGATGGCCTGAGAGATACTGGAGCAGTTGCAAGTGCTCGAGCTGCAGAAATTTATGGGCTTGACGTCCTTGCAGAAAGAATACAGGTAGTAAGCCTGTTGACTGATCCTTTTAGCCTCAATGCAGAAGTTCCTTGCTTGGTGGAAACATGCTAGCTAATGAAAACACTCTGTTTATGCATGTGTAACAACAATTCTTACTCCAGCTTACTTGTAGATAGTAAACTAGTGCTTCTCACTTCTCAGAACATTGTGTGATAGGAAGTTCGAAGCAGAATAGAATTAGGTTGAATAAATAAAAATGTCGAAATTTACCCATCACTGCCTTGCATTGACGGACCATCATTTCTGAAAGGGCCTAATGACAACCTGGAATTAGAAAAGAAAAGCACTCCAGAAGCCTCAAACTTATTTAGTGAAGGGGCTACCCTCAATAAGTATTCGACTGCATGTGGAAACTTCTTCTACTATTAATGCATTTTGTCGGTTTGAGGACTTTTCTAGGCTAGATGGGTTAATTTGTAAACCTGTCATATGGGAGTTGTGCTGGGAATGGTTGCAACCAAAGCTGCAGATATGAGCTCATTCGTGAACCCAACTTGAACGATTGCGGACCGCTAGCCTAGTAACTTTTTGAAGCCTAAGAGCACACCCTAAAATTCCTCTGCTCAAGTTAGTAGTAAAATCCAACACTACAAGAATATGTGGCTCGGTAAAAGGTACCATTCCCGGCGGTAATAACAAACCGCCACAAAAAATGATTTTTCCCGGCGGTAATAAAACCACCGGTAAAACGACTATTACCGGCGGTAATCCAAAAAACCGCCGGTAAAAACGTAAATTTTAATATAAATATTTTTATTTCCTAAATATAACCGAAAAGTTTGGGTGGTCGGGCAGTTAGGTGTCGGGGCTCCACGCAAAGGGTCGCGGGTTCGAAACTTGGCGGGACAAAAAAATAATTCGGAAATAACCTTTTACCAGCGGTAATAAAACCGCCGGCAAAAGTCGACTACTATTACTAGCGGTAGATTACCGCCGTTTATCTTTTTCCGACGGCCGTTTGGACGGCGGGCAGTTTTTGCATTTTTACCGCCATAAATAATTTTCCCTGCGGTTTTGGGACTTTTTCCGGCAATTTTCTTATGCCGGGAATAGGCATTTTTCTTGTAGTGTCACATGGTTCATCAGTGTTGAATGCATGGGACAAGGTTTTTTTTTTTTTTTTGCTTACTTTCATTTCTTTTTAGCTGATTTCTGTTCGCAAAATTTCCCCTTTTAAGTTGATTTCACTCAAAGATGGTTCATTACATTTTGATTTCCCATTCAATTACCTCTTCCCACGTTAGCAACAGACGAACAAATTGATATTCCCACGATTTACCTTCTTCTAAGTGCATGGCTTTGGTGGCGCCTATGTTTGCAACAAGCTATAAAGACGTGGCCAAAGTAGGCTTTCTCCATGCACATCGACGAAGGTAAATAATGGAAATACCAAAAACTTTGTGGTAGCAAAATCAGTCTTTGGAAAAGGTATGTTGTTTAAAATAAATTTGGCTATTTCCTGTGTAACTTTTCAAATAATTTACAATTGGGTTATGTTTACTTCAAGATCAAGGCCGGCCATGAGATTCTCGGGCCTAAGTCCAACTTGTAAAACCGGGGCCCTAGTTCATTTAACAAAAATAAAAATATTTACCCCCAAAAGGTAACAAAATCATTTGAAGAATGCAAACTTGGGATGAGAACTGAACCATGAACCTCTTGGATAACTAGACTTAAACTTACCACTTGGCCAACTAACTCCGTGGGAATAAAACCGCTAATTAAATATATACTATTACATATCCATGTATACCTATTTGGGGGCCTTAATTTTGGGCCAAATTTTGGGGGCTTAAGCCCATCATCTTATCGGCCGTAGCTTAGGGCCAGCCCTGTTCATGATGATTGGTTTGAAAATGCAATGGACTTGACACCAAATCAATGGTGACACCGTAATGAGGAGGATTAACACAAAATCAATAGCGACACCGTAATAAGGTAACTTCAACTGCACATATACCATTTGTGATCTCTAATATCATATTAATATGAATTTTTTCATAAATCACTAGATTGTCATGCATGCTCAAAGATGGAGTGTTTGTATTCAACGCGATACATGGACATTCATAAAAAAAGATGATGAGAAAGCTCAAAGACATCCATCGTCAAATAGATAAAGATTGGGAAGAACATGCTTGAAGACTACACGTAGTTTATCAAGAAGATTAGTCCCTCACTTCATGTTAAGCCCTCAATGTGAACTTATTTTTGTTACACTCCTTTTCCAATATCCTTTTTTTTTTTCATTGTATGTCTTAGTTTCCCACGTGAGATTATGTTCATGTTTAAGGTATTTCAAGGTACTACAGCGAATAGGCTATTTTTGGACAATTTTTTACGCTGCATTGAATTGATATGCTTCGTAATTCTTTAAATCATTTTATTTGATGAACTCTACTTAAAGCTTCTTTAAAAACACTACTTCTACGAGAAGTTGGCTTGGTTGGCTGGTTAAAAAAGCGTAATTGAATTAAACTATGTTCAGAACGTGTTGCTTCGTGCCTCTAGGCACGGGCAACCCCTAATACTTCCAATGTGGGACGGAGTATTATGAACTCCCAACCTTTATACCATTACATCAGACTCGCCGCAGCGGCCGGGGCTACTAAACATTCTCGAGCCCATAGGATTGTGTACCCAGGTTGCTTTGATACCACATGAAAGTATGAAATGCCCCATGTAAACTACTGGCCTAAAAACACGGTAAAAAATTCTTAAGCGCAAGTTACTAACAGTAGCTCACATGGTTCAACATATACCCATCAACACCTAGGTATACATCCAATATGGGACGGGGTCTTAGACCTATAGGGTAAATCCATCTCTAGCATAAAATAAGCCTTAGAATGTAACTATATATAATAGTTGTTTCCTAGGGTTTGCCCGCGCCTAAAGGCATGAAGCAAAGTGTTCTGAACACAGTTTAATTGATTTATGCTTCTTTAACTCGCCAACCAAGCCGACTTCTCGTAGAAGTAGTGTTTTTAAAGAAGCTTTAAGTAGAGTTCATCTAATAAACGGATTTAAATCATTACGGAGCATATCTATTCAATGCAGTGTAGAAAATTGTGCAAAAAATAGCCTATTCGATGTAGTACCTTGAAATACCTAAAACATGAACAAAATCTGACATGGGATACTAAGACAAATCTGACGTGGGATACTAAGACATACAACGGGGAAAAAAAGGAAACTAGAAGAGGAGTGTTACAAAAATAAGTTCACATTGAGGGCTTAACATGAAGTGAGGGACTAATCTTCTTGATAAACTACGTGTAGTCTTCAAGCATGTTCTTCCCAATCTTTATCTATTTGACGATGAATGTCTTTGAACTTTCTCATCATCTTTTTTACGAATGTCCATGTATCAAGTTGAATACAAATTCTCCATTTTTGAGCATGCACGACAATCTAGTGATTTACGAAAAAATCCGTATAAGTATGATATTAGAGATCACAAATGGTCCTATATGTGTAGTTGAAGTTACCTCATTATAGTGCTGCCATTGAAGCAACGTGTTTGTATTAATCATCCTCAAGTCCATTGCATTTTCAAACCAATCCTCTTGAAGTGAACATAAACCAGTAGTAAAGATACAAACATAAGTACCACCAAAGATACAAATTTATTTTAAACAACATACCTTTTCCAAAGTACTGATTTTGCTACCACTGAGTTTTTGGTATTTTCATTATTTACCTTCGTCGGTGTGCACGGAAAAAGCCTACGGTGGACACATCTTTATGGTCTGTTGCAAACATAGGTACCACCAAAGCCGTGTACTCAAAAGAAGGTAAATATTCGGAATATCAATTTGTTTAGCTCTTGCTAACGTAGGAAGAGATAATAGAACGGTAAATCAAAATGTAATGAACCCTCTTTGAATGAACTCAAATTAAAAGGGGAAAATTTTATGAACGGTAATCAACTGAAAAGCAAAATGAAAGTATGGAATAAAATAAAATAAAAACCTTGTAATTCCCGTTTATATATCACTGATAGGGAAATGTTATTGGAATGTCTAGAGACACTAACTAATGTACTAACTATTGTATTTGTGGCATTCTTTTAGTGGATGAATGCATCCATATATTGCATCATGCATTGATGTAGGAATGACATGTGTACTATTAGTGTAATAGTTTGTAAGTTATTTCGTGCCTCTAGCATTGCTCAAATGTTATTATAAGCACTTCCCATGCCATAACAGATTGTGCTAATTAAAGGCAATAAATGGTTAGAATAAAAAATTGGTTTGTTAAGGAATTAATTCAAAAGCTAGTAATTCATTTCCATTCATATATTACGTGTACTAATCCGTGCACAATATCTCCTTGTGTAATCTGCTTTCCTGAATGGGATGTTCTAATATATTGCTAGTAGGTTAAGGAAATCAAAGCTTGGTTAGAATTTAAATGCCCTCTTTGAATGAACCCAACTCAAAATGGGAAACAATTAAAAGGTAATTGTGTGTGTGTGTGAGAGAGAGAGAGAGAGAGAGAGAGAGAGAGAGAGAAGAAGAAGAGAAGAAGAAGAAGAAGAAGAAGAAGAAGAAGAAGAAGAAGAAGAAGAAGAAGAAGAAGAAGAAGAAGAAGAAGAAGAAGAAGAAGAAGATGAAGAAGAAGAAGAAACTAGGAGAGGAATGGACACCTAATTTGTTTCTGAAAAGTGGGAGGGATCTCAAATTTTTTTGGGTTTTTCTATTGTCAGTCCAATGGGCTAACAATAAGCACACGTAAAGACCGGGAAAAAAAAACACACACACACACACTTTCCTATGCACTTTTCACACTTTCACACTTTTCTATACACTTTTCACAAATTTCAATACACTTTTAATGTTAGCCCAGTCGGCTGACTTCAGAATTTGCCAATTTTGGGGGGAATTGATTGTGTCAATCAAAGCCATAAAAAGAAACCTCTTCATCTAGAATTTTGATTTTTAAAATTGGATATACGAAAACGTTTTTAACCCTCAGATCAAACCCCATCTTTAAACTCAATAAGAACCTTCCAATGCGCCACAAAGGACAGTTGTGAGAGGAACATTTTGCAAAATCGTGTTTAATGTAATGTAAATTCTCTATTTTCTATTTATTTGCTCCAATAACCAAGTAAAACCGGTACTTATCAGAAAATTATTTTCATTACATAAACACATGGCAAGTGGCTAGTGGGAAAGAATAAAGGTTGCTAGGCTTCTATTTTGAGGCTTATCTCACTTTTATGATGCCTACAGTCAGGGAAAATGTTAATCGTTAGAGCTCACAGTTTGATTTCGAATGCATTGGGCAGGATGATCGTTATAATGTTACGCGTTTTTTGATTCTTGCAAGAGAACCGTTAATTCCAGGAACAAACAAGCCCCACAAGGTATGGTTGTTCTTGTTAAGTGCAATTTTCTTCCCTTATGAGACGATAAAATTGAAAGAAAAAAAAATTCTTGACAGACAAGCATTGTCTTTACTCTGGAAGAAGGCCCCGGGGTACTATTCAAAGCCTTGGCAGTGTTTGCTTTGAGGGACATTGGCTTGTCCAAGGTAAGTTTGAGTTGAAGATTTTTCAGTACTAATTCTCTCCGTTCGCTTCTGTTCGCTCAGCCATTTGTCCTTTCAGTTCTGTTCTTCACTACTAGAAAAGGTTAAGATCGTTTCGTTATGTATGAGCTACAAGTGCAGATTGAAAGCCGGCCGCAGAGAAAGCGTCCACTAAGGGTTGTTGGTGACTCTCATAAAGGCAGTGCCAAGTGAGTTCTACTCTCCTCCATAACAGATTTGCAAGTTGCAACTTTGAAATTACAGGGAAGCTCGTATGAACTTCAACGGATTTCAACTGTGAATTTGCAGTATGGTACTTAACCAACCAAAGATATTATTTGAAAGCCCGAAAGAACCATCTAGATTGTTTAGAGGGAAAGTCAGTGTGAATTGTAAAATCGGATTTGCATTTGGCATATAATTCTGGGCCGGTTTTCGAATAGCTAGCATAGGATTCAGTCGAAGGTGCCAATAATATTCTATGAGATTCGTACAAAGTGACTATTTTACTCTGGCAGGTATTTCGATTGCCTCTTTTACATCGACTTTGAGGCTTCTATGGCTGAGCCCCGCACTCAATATGCTCTCGGGCATCTGCTGGTGAGCCCTTTATGATTTATGAAACACAAGAAAATACAAGGATATATCTTATTATTTTTTGACTTGTGGGTACGAAAAGCCTCCTACCTAATGTAAATTTGCAATTTTTCACCATGGTGGATATCATCTTCTGTCAACTATTATCGCCAGCCAATTTCTCTTTTTAATTTTGTTTGCCCATCTTTTTTCTGCATTTGACTTCGTTCTTTTTGTTCGGGTGATAAAAGGAGGAATATAAGGCATAAAATTCTATTTTTATATGTACATAAGGAGTTTAATTCCTGCTTAGAGCCTATGAGTATTTCATTATTCTTCATTGCAGGAATTTGTAACATTCCTTCGGGTCCTTGGTTGCTACCCCATGGATACAGCTCTATGGAGTAAAAGCTTGATTTGAGACATCAGTCTCTTTTTTTTCTCAAGCTGCTGCAAAACAGAAATTTCAACTTTCTTCTTTGTGCATAGATAAGATCCTGACGACGCATTCAATTGGTGGAAGACAATTTCTTCCAGGATGTCCGGTGAAATCGCCTCTCAAATGGGATGGAACTTCCGTCGCCATGTTCTGTTCACCTTCCTTCCGACGGAGAGGTGTCTTGGTCTCTTGACTTGATCAATTCGCCCAGTACATCTATTTCCCCGTTTTTTGTCTTTCTGAAAAACGCTACATTTGGAAAGCGGTTGAACCCTAGAAGAGAACATATAAAGTGAATAATCTTAGACATCTAGTTAATGTACAGCTTTTGGAACATGAGCATACCGCACCGGTATTTTATTCTGTGTTTTTTTCTATGTTTCTAAATAGTACTATAGTGACTATTAACGAATTATGATGCTGTAAAATTCATAAGCCATTAACACGAACACAGGGAGGCTACTGTGCAGCTCCCTCACAGCTGTTGCTGTGCATGTTCGAAACGGAAGTCGAGGTAACCTCACAAAACACGAGGAAATTAAAGGGTGAACTTACAGTCTCCAAGCCTGTTAGGGGTAGTAACGGAAGCTTTGACACATACTTCGAGAGGGTCGGAGACAGTAGCAGCCATAGAAGACACCGTGAGGGTTATTCTTTTGTTCTGACGTGAAAGGCCCAAACCCTTGGGCGGCGAGAATTGGAGTTTTCCGGTGAGGTGTTTGATGGTTGTCGATAGAGCCGACGCCGACGGATTTATTCTCACCGTCAACATTGTTGTACTTGTGGCTTTCGTTGTAGCTGTGGAAGTGCGGTCGGTGAGATCACTGGATGGATTCTGTTTCTTTTGGCGTTGATGAATGGCCTCGTCTGGTCTGCTCTGCGGGAGCTGCACGTCAGCCTCCCCGCGTCCGCTGACAAGCAAGTACATGAAAACTCTACATTTCACCGGAAATAAAAGGATGCTCACATTACGCGCAGCGTAATATTCGCCGATTAGATACTGGAAAATAAATATTGACATCTTTACAAATCTTTTATCAATGACCCGTAGTGAATCTTTTTAAAGAACAGTGAAATGGAAAATAAGTATTAACATCTAGGCCTGTCAACGGATCGGATCTAATCCGAATCCGATAGGATCCGGATCCGATTAGCTCAAACCAGGAACCGGATCGACAACGGCAAATCCGGTAACATTAATCCGGATCCAGATCTGAATTTTCAAATATCCGATCCAAAATTCCGAATCCGATCCATTAATTTTTTTTTCCAAAATTATGAATATAAGTTCTCAACCATTTTGGGATTCAAACAACCAGGAAAAAACTATACCAATACAAAATCACAAGAGATACCCAAGAGGCAAAAACACATAAAACCCCTAACATTGAAACGCAATTGAAGGAACAAAAATATTCTATAAGAAGAAAAAAAATTCTTGGATTTTTCTCCAACAGGGGAGAAAGAAAAAAAAGGGTTATCCGGATTTGGATTTTAATTGGATTCGGATCCGAAATGTTTCCGGATTTTTGGATTATCGGATCTGAAATGCCGGATTCGGATCTTTCGGATTGGATCCGAATCAAATCCGATCCGTTGACAGGTCTATTGACATCATTACAGATCTTTATCAATGACTCGTAGTGAATCTTTTTAAAGGACAGTGATTCAGTGAAACATTGAGGAAATGATAATTGTAATCAAATGCATTTAATTTTTCTTATGCATTCAAATCATAACAATCCAGAACAATCTTATCATCATGTCATATGGAGCCATGTAGGAGAGAAATTTAGCAAAATTTCCTCTTGTATTTCATATCAGGTATTAGTAACAATTTTCTACCAAAAATTTATCAATTTTCTACCCACAAATTAAAAAAAAGGAGAAAAAAGTATACAAAAATGCTAATACTCTGACTCTATGGACCTCTTATCTAGAGATGGCAATGGTGCGAATTTAGCCAAACTGAACCTAATACCCAAAACCAAAACCGAACCTAATACCCAAAACCAATACCAAAACCACCACTTTCCGAATGTAGCGTTTTTTAGAAAGACAAAAAACGGGGAAATAGATATACGTACTGGGCGAATCGATCAAGTCACGAGACCAAGACACCTCTCCATCGGAAGGAAGGTGAACAGAACATGGCGACGGAAAGTTCCATCCCATTTGAGAGGCGATTTCACCAAATATCCTGGAAGAAATTGTCTCCCACCAACTAAATGCGTCGTCAGGATTTTATCTATGCACAGAGAAGAAAGTTGAAATTTCTATCTTGCTGCAACTTGAGAAAAAAAAAAAAAAAACAGACTGATGTCTCAAATCAAGCCTTTACTCCATAGAGTTGTATCCATGGGGTAGCAACCAAGGACCCGAAGGAATGTTACAAATTCCTGCAAAGAAGAATAATGAAATACTCATAGGCTCTAAGCAGGAATTAAAATCCTTATGTACATATAAAAATGCCGACGGATTTATTCTCGCCGTCGACATTGTTGTACTTGTGGCTTTTGCTGCCTGTGGAAGTGCGGTCGGTGAGATCACTGAGATGGGTCCCGTTTAATTTGGCGTTGGTGAATGGCCTCGTCTGGTGTTTTGTTGGATGTTTCTCTTTTTTTCCACGTTTTGGGTTTCGAAATGACGCGTTTCGAACATGCACAGCTGTTGATGTGCGGAGCTGCACGTCAGCCTCCCCGTGTCCACTGACAAGCAAGTACATGAAAACTCTACATTTCACCGGAAATAAAAGGATGCTCATATTAGATACTGGAAAATAAATATTCGCCGATTAGATACTGGAAAATAAATATTGACATCGTTACAAATTTTTATCAATGATCCATAGTTAATCTTTTTAAAGAACAGTGAAATGGAAAATAAGTATTGACATCGTTACAAATCTTTATCAATGACTCGTAGTTAATCTTTTTAAAGAACAGTGAAACATTGTGTCCCAGATCCTATGTGCCCAAAATTTCTGTGCCGAAGGGTTCTCCGGCCGTTGGATTGTGATTTTTGTTTTTATGTTTTAATTTTTCTGGGTGATCCAACGGCCGGAAAACCCCTTGGCACAGAGGCACAGAGATTTTTCGGCACCGAGGATCTGGGCTCGAAACATTGAGGAAAATAGGAAATGATAATTGTAATTAAATGCATTTAATTTTTATTCAAATCACCACAAATCCAAAAGTGTCTTATCATCATGTCATATGGAGCCATGTTAGGAAAATAAAATATTTCCCCCATCCCTTTCTTCTATTTTTTTTTTATTTTTATCAATTTATTTATTTAATTACTTATTTAGAGCTTTTAGTTTTTGGTTTTTTTCATTTCGTTTCTATTCAAATTTTTTTGCATTTGTTAGTTTCGTGTCAAGATTTTGTGGTTCCCGGATTCCTCTCATCAATGACGAATCTAACAAGCATAATCTTTTTTTTGAATAAAGCCGAAAATACGTGGATTATCAATAATCCAAGTATTTCGCTTTATTAAAAAAAAAATTTAAGTTTTGACCATAATTTTATAGAAGTAGGAGTATAGAAATAGACATATTTTCTTTTTAAAAAAATTATTCAAGGGGCACCGCCATGGTGGTGTTAAGTCATTATCCACCCACATTTGTGGGATCGAAATTAAAACCAATGAATCAAACAAAGGTGTAATGGATAAATGTCTCGTTGCCAAAATTGGATTTTTTTCCCATTCTTTGTTTTTATGTTTTAATACTTTTGTCCGATCGGATCCCGGATATGGTATTTTTCACGGCAACAATAAAACCCGATTCTTTTCACGCATCTCGTTCATCGAGACTTAAAAATAGTTTTTTTCCAATCAAAAAATGGGGTATCAACATAAATTAAATAAAAAAGAATAAATAAATAAATAATTAATTAAAAAAACAGAATTAAATAATTTAATGAATTTTTAAAGAAATGAATTAAATAATTAAATGAATTTATTCAAGAAATGAATTAATATAAATAACAAAATTAAAAGTAAAAAAGTAATCAAAGGAGGGGATTCATTTGGAGCCATGTAGGAGAAAAAAAATTTCATTTGTGTTTTAGCCAAATTTCATTTGTGTTTTATATCAGGTATTAGTAACAAATTTCTACCAAAAATTTATCAATTTTCAACCCACAGGTTAAAAAAAGGAGAAAAAAGTATACAAAATGCCAATACTCTGTCTCTGACTCTATGGACCTCTTATCTAGAGATGGCAATGGTGCGGTTCAGTGTGGTATTGGTAAAATTAAAACCAAAGCAAAAACCGAACCTAATACCCAAAACCGATACCAAAACCACCAATTTCATATTATCAATACCAAAACCAAAACCACGGTTATCTGTTCGGTTTGGCTTTTCACCGAAACTAATGGTCAACATTTTTTAATAGAGTTAAGACACATAATGTGATAATGTACAAAAAAAAAGCCAACAAACACAATATCCAATGAAAAAATCCAAAAAAGCCAACAAACTTAATACTCAACACACCTAACATCCAAAATAACATTAAGTATGTTTTTTTTTTATCGGGGATAACATGAAGTTTGTTAAAATAACATAATCTAATGTGAATTTAACACAAACTAATGGTTGCAACTTCCATCTTCAAATCCAGCTTTCCAAATTTCCAATTCCAGCTTCCACATTTCGAGCAAGTTCATTGTTATGTCCCTAAATTGTATTGTGTGGAAGTATGTATGTATGTATGTAAAGGTATTGATATAATTGTGCAACGGTTCGGTTACAGTTGGGTTCGGTATTCAGTGTGGTTAACATATAAAACCAAAACCAAAACCAAACTGGCCGGTTTTTTAAAAGCTAAAACCAAAACTTGAACAAAAAAAAAGCCAGATAAAAATCGTACGAAATGGTTCAGTACGGTTCAGGTAACCAATGATTCGGTCTAGATTGTCATACCAACTCTTATCACCATAATAAAAGTCGTTCCGTTTGCTTTTGAGATAGACAATCTAGACCAACTCTTATCACCATAATAAAAGTCGTTACGTTTGCTTTTGAGACAGGACATTGACTCGTTGCTTTTGCTTTCGTGAGACCACTTAACCAATGCAAGAATATGTGTTTTAGCTCCCAAGGGTTAGTCCAGTTGGTTGGTTGCGTCCCACACAATGGTTTTCTAAGCTAATACTAAAAACTCGTGAAAGAATAAGAGGAACAAAGGATAGTGCAAATGATGCAGCAGAATTCACAAGAGAATAGTTAGCGTACTATTCCAAACGATGATAGGTCTCGAATCCTCGAGAGTTCTTGAATCCACAAGAAAAAAAGAGATTTAACTCAGAGTTGTTTATTGAATAAAAGGTGCCGAATAATAGAGGTTACATGGCTTTTTATATGAAAAACTAGCAAACCCTAGCAAAAACTTACTAGAAAAATAAAATATCCCAAAATTGGGGAAACTCCCAAAATTGAAAACTAGAAAGAAAAATAAGATATTCCCAATTGGAAACAACGAAAACGAAATTACACGCTAAAAGTAATTCATAATCTAATTACTACCTAAAATAGCAAATTACTAAATTGAAAGCCTAAACGAATAAATTTGGCCGAAATCCACCATCAGTCATGAACTTAGGGTCGTGAGTATTGATCGCAGCGCGATTCTGCTTCAGCCCACCAAGTTTGGGCCTATTCCGGGCTCGTCGACAAAATGCCGAAATTGGCAATTTTCAATTAGAAGTTGTTTGGGCCTCCTAGGCTTTGACCGGTCAAAGTGATCATAGAATTGGGTCGCTCCTTGTTCTACATCAGCAAATCGCTTGAACTGAAGCCAAATCTTCTAACTCGGGAATCCAATTGGTGTGATTATTGTGTCAATATAAAGTTCAACGCTATTTGAAGATAATACTCTTTCAAACTCGTTAAAATAATAAGAGGAACAAAGGATAGTGCAAATCGTTCAACTGAAGCCAAATCTTCTCAATCAGAAATCCGATTGGCGCGGTTCTTGTTTCAATATACAGTTCAAAGTTATTTGAAAATAATACTCTTTCAAACTCATGAAAACCCGAAGATGAACAATGGATAGTGCAAATTGGCGAACTGAAGACAAATCTTCTCATTCGGAAATTCAATAATTGACTAGGGTACGATTCTTGGAGTCAAGTCGCAAAAAGTAATTTCTTATGAATCCCCAAGTCGGCTAGTCTGACGTGCATGGCCTACCTTTGACCAGACCGGAAGGAAATTAGTCGAGGTGTGTAAGCTGACCCAAACACCCAGACCCGTCGAGAAAAGCTGGGAAAAAAAAAAAAAAAGGCCTGTGTTTTTAGTCTCTGCATTCAACCAAGTATCAGGACGATCTTTAAGGTTCCATTACTGCATTCAAAAAAAAGACAGTCAAGGTGGAAAACCCAACTAATCACAAATAAAAAAGGGCCTGTGTTTTTAGTCTCTGCATTCAACCAAGTATCAGGATGATCTTTAAGGTTCCATTACTGCATTCAACCAACACAAAAATCCCAATAATTCAGCCTGAAGACAGTCAAGGTGAATTCATCTGTGGATAGAATATATAACTTGGCTACTTGGCACCTCAAGGGTGTGAGTCCTATGGAATGTGTCCGACGACTAAATGGTGTTTATGTACCGCAGAGTGTCAATTCATAATGTAATGCCAATAAATAATGTAATACCAATATGAATACAATTCAAAAACAATAGCAACTTCTAAGCCGTCCGATCACATTTCCTGTTAAAGTTGTAGCCATGCCATCAACAATATCGATAACGGGAAAACTTCATCAATATTTTCTCTACCAAATCTACTCCAAAACTTGATCATTTTCTGGTAAGTCCGATCACATTTCCTGTTAAAGTTGTAGCCATGACATACACAATATCGATATCAGGAAAACTTCATCAATATTTTCTCTACCAAATCTACTCCAAAACTAAATATTTTCTGGTAACATCTGTAATCACTATTTTCTCTACACATTTTCTAACTAAAAATGAAAAATATCCGCATGTTTCAAATATCTCTCTCCATACTAATTTCCATCAACGTTACTAACCCTTCAAAATTCATATTGCCCTCTCCCTCTCTATCCTACAATACTCATCAAGACACGTAATCCTTCCACATTAAATGTTTTTTATTTTTGAATAGTAGGATGAATGAGTACGTGATTAGAATGGTATAGATGTCAGGAAGCGTTACATACACGGGTTAAGCACGAGCAATCTGCAAAAGAACAAGATTTCAGTTGGGAGTGCCTTTAGGCACGGGCAATCAGCTAGTTACACAATCAACATATGATCTTTTCATGCCGGGCCTCGTACTCTTCAATTGTAGGTCTAATAGATCCAACCCTAGATAACATTCGCGTCCAATACTCATACCCAAACAAACCAAGCACACAAAATCAGCCTATAGAAAATTACCATTTCATAAAACTTGATGGAGCGCTCAAGATCACCCACACGAAGCATAACTTGGCAAAAAAGTACATTAGTGTTGTGGATCTTTCACAAAAGCAATGACACTCTTTCCACCCTTAACTGGACCAGGCTCCCGATTGATATTACCACCCTTTGCTCTAATGTCTTCAACCATTTTGTAAACCTGAATGTGAGATGAGGATAATAATTTACCTAACTCCAATAATGTGCCAAAAAAGTACATTAGTATCTGTGGTCGCAATGGCAAAATGCCCAAAGCCAGTCCCAATGTCATATTTATCCACTCCATAGTCTGCCAATTAATTTTAGAAGTTCATAAAAAAATCAAAAAATAAGAGAAGAAGAGGAGCAACATAATAAAATCACACCCTAACAATATCGGGGGGAGTTTTGAAAGGTAATGTTTGACACTTTGAAAGGTGCCAGCTGATTTTCATTATGTGCTGGAAGCATTTTATGGTTTCAAAACAAACATTATCCCTCAGATGAATCATCATCTCTTTGAAACTAATGCAAAAGTACACAAATCTTGAAGGCTTCTCACCAAAAATTAGAATGTATTGACAAACATACACATCAGTGATGTGTTTTGGAGGTAAAAAATGGTTTGGGTGTGACAATCAATCCTAGAAGCCTATAAACTGGTTTGGAGGTAAAAAAGGTATGCACTTGTTGACAGAGGTAAGAACTAAGAAGCCATACGGCCCATACTGAGTTTGGGACAAAATGATTCGTTTACCGGCACAGACTACAGAGAAAAAAAAAGACTATTGCAAATTCTAATTTTGCGCAAATAACTTTCATAACCGCACCGCAAGAGCATAAATAGTGATATTGAGTGTTCAAAAATGGATTATTATCACTGTATGTTAATTCCACCACAAAATTAGATTCTTTAGGCCCAAATCCAAGGAATGCATTTGAGTATTTCTCATCTGGAATGTCTCTCTGCCTCAAAAGTTTCATTCCAAAACATTCTGTGTAAAACCTGAAATTCCACAAATGCAAAAATGATTTGAAAATTAAGCAAGGCCAAAACTTTCTTATACAAATAATTTCCAGTTAGTAAACCTAAGAGATAAAGCATACTTGATGGTGCGCTCTAGGTCACCAACCCGATACACAGCATGTAAGAACCGGCGCTTATCCTTCTTTGGCCATTCCAACAATTCATCACTGGGAACAGCAGGTGCAGCCTCAGCCATATCCACTAAATGCGATTTTCTGCTCTCAATAACAAATTGATCTCTTCATAAAAAGCTATCACAACCAAAACTTGGAAACTGAACATCAAATTTGAAAACCATGTTTATGTTCCGATAAAAAAATCCAAATATTATACTCATTGTACAAAGATAAAGAACACAAAATATCATCCGGTCTAACTTAAAAGATTAAAGTTTGCTCCTCACTCTCAAGGGCGGATGTAACAGTTATTACGACAATATGCCCAAGAACAGTGAATTATTTGTTACTCAATCTCCTCCTATAGACTCAAGCTCTCTCCAGAATCTTGACAAATCCTCCGCAACTGAATGCATTTATAGATTACTGAACCTCTATGGCTCTATACGTATATCTTGTTCGTTTCTCGCTCTATTTCGACCTGCCCTGGACAAAAGATGCCACCCATCAGCATCATCTCTCTCACTCTCTATAAACTGGTGGAAACGTGTCATCAAGATTCTGCTCTTCTGCTCACCTACCCTTCTATCACAATATGAGATAGAAAAGGGGCGGAGAACCGGTTTTTGGCAGTGCGCCGCGGGCATTGAATACTCTGCAATCAGATGCTACAAGAAGTTACGAAGGAAGAATTGAGGCATGAGTAAATTAGCCCGACGCCTAGGTTAAAAGCAAAAAAACAAAAAAAAATATTACGACAATATGCCCAAGAACGGTGGATTATTTGTAACTCAATCCCCCCCCTATAGACTCTAGCTCTCTCCAGAATCCGGACAAATCCTCCGCAACTGAATGCATTTATAGATTACTGAACCTCTATGGCTCTATACGCATATCTTGTTCGTTTCTCGATCTATTTCGACCTGCCCTGCACAAAAGAGGCCACCCATCAGCATCATCTCTCACTCTCTATAAACTGGTGGAAACGTGTCATCAAGATTCTGCTCACCTACCCTTTTCTCTTTCTCTTAAGCGTTCTTCATGCAATTTTCTGAAGACCTCTCTCGTTTCACAATGTCGCACTTAATTTCCCAATGCTCTACGTTATTGGTCTCATTAATGGATTTGAAGGTTATACCCATCTGGGTTCTGGCCAATCAGCCTTGTACTCAATTGGGTTTCAGAGATTTGGGGTCTAGGCGGTTTGGTTCTGTTGGGTTTTTGAAATTGGATCAAGAAAAGTTTGGGAAATGGAGGTGTTGTGGGGCGTTGTTGGCTCAAAGGGCAACCAAGTCGGTAGAAGATGAGAAGCCAGTGGACTCACCTGGTGAGAATAATCAGACCCAGATTGCTCCATCTACTGGATTTCATAGAGATTTAAATTCGCTTCCAAGTGAGTTTTATTGAGTTTTATTGATCAATTCTTCAATGTTTTGTTTGTTTTTATTATCATTCTTGGATGTTGGATGGGCAAAACTGACGGATCTTATATCAAAGTTGAGTATTTCACTCCCAATCCCCACTCATCCATATCCATCCTCACCCCATCCATCCTGATCCCCAACGGGGCTTTTAAGGAAAAAAGTTTACAAAAAATCTATTTTCATCATCTATCCCCACTCCAAATGGGGAACGGGATCCGATCATTTAAAAAAAAAAAATTATTAAAATATAGAATCCTATCAGATAAATTAAATACTAAAATCAAGTTACAAGTAGAGGTGTCGAATGGCCCCGGCCCCGAATCAATAGGAACAAATATAGGGCTATTCATGAGTTATGAAAGTTTTAGGTGTTTGCTAAATTTTCAATTCAAGTTGTTTTCTCCAGATTTCTAATTTGAAAACTAAAGGAACCACAATAAGATAGCATATTATAAGTATCCATCACTATAATTTGAAAAAATTAACTGGATGACATATACTCAACTATCATTTAATCGGATTCCTTAAAAGTAAAGTAAAAAAAAACATACAAAATAAAAATAATATTTTTCCAATCTTTGTTGATTTTGTTGTTCCTATTGATTTCAAATCAATTGGAACAACAAAATTCAACGATCGAGTTTAGAAAGCTTTCCGATCGGACAATAATTTGTTTTTTTTGATTTTTTTCCGATTAATTGCCTATTGATACGAACCATTAATTTTTCTAGTAAATACCATAATAACTATCTTGTTTGTGGTTCCATTATTTTCAAATTAGAAATCTAGTGATACTTGATTTATTTAATCAATTTATTGTATTACAAAGTTCAATTATAATAAAATGTTTGGAGAAAAATTTAGTGTGACCCCATGTGTTTGGAGAAAATTTAGTGTGACCCATTCGTTTCCTATACATGAATTGATTTTAGCATTTAATTTGTAATTGGGATTCTAGATTTTTAGTAATCTTTTTTTTTTTATTTTTTTCCCCAAACATTTTCAAAAAAATTCCATATCCTATCCAATCTCCAATGGAGGATGAAAATAAAGTCCCGTTGCCGATCCGTTCGTAGGGGATGGATGTGGAGAAGGGGTTTGGGGATTGGGGTGGAATGTACCCTCTCCTACTTGTTATGTAGTATGGAAATCCGGTATTAGTATCCATTTATGGTTAGTTTCCACTACTGTATTTTCGGTATTTTTGATTACAAATAGTCAAATCAATTGATGATGTAGTCACTTGGGCAAAGCTATCATATGGAAATGTGGAAAAAGTTATCATTGTTTTCCATGTATAACTGTGATTATTCTTAAAATTTTCCCCACAGAAGCTTTTTTAAAATTGGCATTTTTCATTCTATTCGGAATTTCTGGAAAAAAATTCACCATTGAAATTGTAGCAAAAGTAGGACTTCTATCTATAGCTCTAGAATTGTTGTTTTACAAGACACGGTGATCAATAGTTATATGGGTCGTAGCATTGTACAACTTCATAGTGTTAACATAACTGCATAAAATGCAGAGCCCTTATCTGTTGTTGATCTTGCTTCTTCTCCTAGCGATGGTTCAAAGGTGCGGGTTGCTTATCAGGTATGAGACGCGTACACTGGTCTTCAGCCAAATATTTCCAGCTTTATAACTGCGTTGATTTTGATCTGCTTCATGTATGTAGGGTTTACCAGGTGCATATAGTGAGGAGGCTGCTCTTAAAGTATACCCCAGGTGTGAGACTGTGCCATGTGACCAGTTAGCTGCATTCCAGGTTCAATTTATAATTAGTAAATTTAAGTTCTTCCTTAGTTGCACTAAGCGCAGGAGAGTATAGGATAATAGAAGCTTCTTGTTTGGGAGCGTTGACAAATAATTTTTACAAATGTGAAATGATTAATTAAAGCTTGGCGAAACCCACGAATAAATCAATTACCAATCCGTGCAACTAAGAATTTTAGTTGCAAATACTCTTTCCCTAATATAAAATGTTATGTTTTTACTAAACATTAAAGTGTTAAGACGATTTTAACCAATTAACCCAAGCAGGTTGTCTTTTTGCCCAAAGTCAATTTGCTAAATAAGAAAAAGTTCCCAAAAAGCTAGTCCAAACTCACTGTAAGTAATTGAAGTTGAGTGCTTTTTTGAGCATCCAAAAGTCCATATATTTCTGTATCTCTTCTTACTTCAAATTTTCTTTTGTAAAGAAATTTTCTGGTTGGGCTTTTGCCATTTTTATTCTAGTTGGGAGGTTTCTATGAGGTTTCTAAACTCTCTTGAAAGTGGGGAGCAAGGTTTTGGGGTGTATTCGTATGCCTTACAGTAGGGTCCACATCTTCACATTCTCACTTACCGTTGGAATCTTTTACATTTTACAGGCAGTTGAATCGTGGTTGGTGGACAAAGCAGTACTACCTATTGAGAATTCTGTAGGTGGAAGCATCCACCGAAATTATGATTTACTCCTCCGTCATAGACTCCACATAGTTGGGGAGGTGCAAATGGTAGTTAATCACTGCCTTTTGGGGTTGCGTGGAGTGAAGAAGGAAGAAATAAAGAGTGTTTTGAGCCACCCTCAGGTTTGATGATTGCTCTCTTGCATAAATTTGTTTTTTTGCTTTAAGCCATGTGATTTTCAATGTCCATGACTTTGCTTTTGATTGATATATCACTTTCCCTTTCTTTGACAGCTGAATTACCATTTTCCCTAAGATACATTCAACTCTTCCTAATTTTTTTGCTGTTTTGTTTTGGGTGCTATTGAGGCTGTAGAACTCTTTCTATCTTTAGAAGAAAACATAAATCTGTTGTGCTTGCAGGCACTAGATCAATGTGAGATGACACTACACAATTTAGGTGTTGTGAAAGTTACAGCTGACGATACAGCTGGCGCTGCTCAGGTAAATGTGTTATGTTTCTTTTTGTTTTGTTTATTTTTCCTTTGGTAGGTTTATAATATAGGATGACATTCTTGTATGTTTTTTGTCCTTCTGGGAAAGATTGTAGCCGCTGATGGCCTGAGAGATACTGGAGCAGTTGCAAGTGCTCGAGCTGCAGAAATTTATGGGCTTAACATCCTTGCAGAAAGAGTACAGGTAGTAAGCCTGTTGACTGATCCTTTTAGCCTCAATGCAGAAGTTCTTTGCTTGGTGGAAACATGCTAGTTAATGAAAACACTATGTTTATGTGTAACATCAATTCTTACTCCAGCTTACTTATAGATAGTAAACTAGTGCTTCTCACTTCTCAGAACATTGTGTAATAGGAAGTTCGAAGAAGAATAGAATTAGGTTGAATAAATAAAAATGTTGAAATTTACCCATCACTGCGTTGCATTGACAGACCATCATTTCTGAAAGGGCCTAATGACAACCTGGAATTAGAAAAGAAAGCACTCTAGAAGCCTCAAACTTATTTAGTGAAGGGGCTACCCTCACTAAGTATTCGACTGCATGTGGAAACTTCTTCTGCTATTAATGCATTTTGTCGGTTTGAGAACTTTTCTGGGCTAGATGGGTTAATGTGTAAACCTATCATATGGGAGTTGTGTTGGGCATGGTTGCAACCAAAGTTGCAAATATGAGCTCATTCGTGAACCCAACTTGAACGATTGCGGACCACTGGCCTAGTAACTTTTTGAAGCCTAAGAGCACACCCTAAAATTCCTCTGCTCAAGTTAGTAGTAAAATCCCACACTAAAAGAAAATGTGGCTTTACCGGCGGTAACCAAACCGCAGGTAAAAGCTACCATTCCCGGCGGTAATCACAAACCGCCACAAAAAATTATTTTTCTCGGCGGTAATAAAACCACCGGTAAAATGACTATTACCGGCGGTAATCCAAAAAACCGCCGGTAAAAACGTAAATTTTAATATCAATATTTTTATTTCCTAAATATAATCGAAAAGTTTGGGTGGTCGGGCAGTTAGGTGTCGGGGCTCCACGCAAAGGGTCGCGGGTTCGAAACTTGCGGGACAAAAAAATAATTAGGAAATAACCTTTACCAGCGGTAATGAAACCGCTACAAAAGTCGACTACTATTACTGGCGGTAGATTACCGCCGTTTATCTTTTTTCGACGGCCGTTTGGATGACGAGCGGTTTTTTGCATTTTTGCCGCCGGAAATAATTTTCCATGCGGTTTTGGGACTTTTTCCGGCGGTTTTCTTATGCCGGGAATAGGCATTTTTCTTGTAGTGCCACATGGTTCATCAGTGTTGAATGCATGGGACAAGTTTTTTTTTTTTTTTTTTTGCTTACTTTCATTTCCTTTTCAGCTGATTACTCTTCGCAAAATTTCCCCTTTAAAATTGATTTCACTCAAAGAGGGTTCATTACATTTTGATTTCCCATTCAATTACCTCTTCCCACGTTAGCAACAGACGAACAAATTGATATTCCCACGATTTACCTTCTTCTATGTGCATGGCTTTGGTGGCGCCTATGTTTGCAACAAGCTATAAAGACGTGGCCACAATAGGCTTTCTCCGTGCACACCGACGAAGGTAAATAATGGAAAAACCAAAAACTTTGTGATAGCAAAATTAGTCTTTGGGTTACGAAGGCTTTCTCCGTGTAACTTTTCAAATAATTTACTATTGGGTTATGTTTACTTCAAGATCAAGGCCGGCCCTGAGATTCTCGGGCCTAAGTCGAACTTGTAAAACCGGGGCCCTAGTTCATTTAACAAAAATAAAAATATTTACCCCCAAAAGGTAACAAAATCATATGAAGAATGCAAAGGTGAACTGTTTCGGATGAAAATTGAACATTGGGATGAGAACTGAACCTTGAACCTGTTGGATAACTAGACTTAAACTTACCACTTGGCCAACTAACTCCGTGGGAATAAAAGCGCTAATTAAATATATACTATTACATATCCATGTATACCTATTTGGGGGCCTTAATTTTGGGCCAAATTTTGGGGGCTTAAGTCCATCATCTTCTCGGCCGTAGCTCAGGGCCGGCCCTGTTCATGATGATTGGTTTGAAAATGCAATGGACTTGACACAAAATCAATGGTGACACCGTAATGAGGAGGATTAACACAAAATCAATGGCGACACCGTAATAAGGTAACTTCAACTGCACATATACCATTTGTGATCTCTAATATCATATTAATATGAGTTTTTTCATAATCACTAGATTGTCATGCATGCTCAAAGATGGAGAATTTGTATTCAACGCGATACATGGACATTCATAAAAAAGATGATGAGAAAGCTCAAAGACATCCATCAAATAGATAAAGATTGGGAAGAACATGCTTGAAGACTACACGTAGTTTATCAAGAAGATTAGTCCCTTTATCAAGAAGATTAGTCCCTCACTTCATGTTAAGCCCTCAATATGAACTTATTTTTCTTACACTCCTCTTCCAATATCCTTTTTTTTTTCCGTTGTATGTCTTAAGTATCCCACGTGAGATTTTTTTCTTACACTCTATTTAAAGCTTCTTTAAAAACACTACTTCTACGAGAAGTTGGCTTGGTTGGCGGGTTAAAAAAGCGTAATTGAATTAAACTATGTTCAGAACGTGGGACGGAGTATTGTGAACTCCCAACCTTTATACCATTACATCGGACACGGGCAAACTACTAAACATTCTCAATGGATTGTGTACCCAGTTGCTTTGATACCACATGAAAGTACTGAAACCCCCTTTAAACCATTAAAAACATCGGCTAAAATTCTTAAGCGCAAGTTACTAACAATGAGCTCACATGGTTCAACATATACCCATCATCACCTAGGTATACATCCAATATGGGATCTTAGACCTGTAAATCCATCTCTAGCATAAAATAAGCCTTAGAATGTAACTATATGTAATAGTTGTTTCCTAGGGTTTGCCCCCATGTAAAGGCATGAAGCAAAGTGTTTTGAACACAATTGATTTATACTTGGGTTAAAACACCCCTTAAGCGTTTTCAAACCCCTACCTTACGATGACACTCTGTCTTCAAACTTTACCCATCATCACCTAGGGGCTAGTATACATCCAAAAATCGGGGTCTAATTAACCTATCAGGTATATCAAACCGTTCATCTAAAACATAGAAAATAAAAATAGCCTATTAGAATGTAACTATTTTTCAATGAAAATTGTTTCCTAAAACATTTTACCCCATGTTTTAAAGGCATGAAGCAAAAACATGTTTTGAGAAGACATACAACGGGAAAAAGTTTAAAACAAGAAGAGGAGTGATTTATGCTTCTTTAACTTGCCAACTAACCTTTTACTTCTTTAACTTGCCAACTACTCGGAGAAGTAGTGTTTTTAAAGAAGATTTAAGTAGAATTCATCTAATAAACGGATTTAAATCATTACGGAGCATATCTATTCAATGCAGTGTAGAAAATTGTGTAAAAAATAGTGATTTACGAATTGTGCAAAAAAATGTGGAAGAAAATTGAATACAAATTCTCCATTTTTGAGCATGCACGACAATCTAGTGATTTACGAAAAAATCCGTATGAGTATGATATTAGAGATCACAAATGGTAGTATATGTGTAGTTGAAGTTACCTCATTATAGTGCCGCCATTGAAGCAACGTGTTTGTGTTAATCATCCTCAAGTCCATTGGATTTTCAAACCAATCCTCTTGAAGTAAACATAAACCAGTAGTAAATTATTTGAAAAGTTACATACTAAAGAGACAAATTTATTTTAAACAACATACCTTTTCCAAAGTACTGATTTTGCTACCACCGAGTTTTTGGTATTTTCATTATTTACCTTCGTCGGTGTGCACGGAAAAAGCCTACGGTGGACACATCTTTATGGTCTGTTGCAAACATAGGTACCACCAAAGCCATGTACTCAAAAGAAGGTAAATAGTCGGAATATCAATTTGTTTAGCTCTTGCTAACGTAGGAAGAGATAATAGAATGGTAAATCAAAATGTAATGAACCCTCTTTGAATGAACTCAAACTAAAAGGGGAAAATTTTATGAACGGTAATCAACTGAAAAGCAAAATGAAAGTAAGGAATAAAATAAATAAATAAAACCTTGTAATTCCCGTTTATATATCACTGATAGGGAAATGTTATGGGAAAGTCTAGAGACACTAACTAATGTACTAACTATTGTATTTGTGGCATTCTTTTAGTGGATGAATGCATCCATGTATTGCATCATGCATTGATGTAGTAATGACATGTGTACTATTAGTGTAATAGTTTGTAAGTTATTTAGTGCCTCTAGCATTGCTCAAATGTTATTATAAGCACTTCCCATGCCATAAAAGATTGTGCTAATTAAAGGCAATAAATGGTTGGAATCAAAAATTGGTTTGTTAAGGAATTAATTCAAAAGCTAGTAATTCATTTCCATTCATATATTACGTGTACTAATCCATGCGCAATATCTCCTTGTGTAAACTGTTTTCCTAAATGGGATGTTCTAATATATTGCTAGTAGGTTAAGGAAATCAAAGCTTGGTTAGAATTTAAATGCCCTCTTTGAATGAACCCAACTCTTTCAAAAAAAAAGGAAATCAAAGCTTGGTTAGAATTTAAATGCCCTCTTTGAATGAACCTAACTCGAAATGGGAAACAATTAAAAGGTAATTGAGAGAGAGAGAGAGAAGAAGAAGAAGAAGAAGAAGAAGAAGAAGAAGAAGAAGAAGAAGAAGAAGAAAGAAGAAGAAACTAGGAGAGGAATGGACACCTAATTTGTTTCTGAAAAGTGGGAAGGATCTCAAATTTTTTTGGGTTTTTCTATTGTCAATCCAATGGGCTAACAATAAGCACACGTAAAGACCGGAAAAAAAACACACACACACACACACTTCCCTATGCACTTTTCACACTTTCACACTTTTCTATACACTTTTCACAAATTTCAATATACTTTTAATGTTAGCCTAGTCGGCTGACTTTAGAATTTGCCAATTTTTTTTTTTTTTTTTTTTTTTTTTTTTTGGGGAATTGATTGTGTCAATCAAAGCCATAAAAAGAAACCTCTTCATCTAGGATTTTGATTTTTAAAATTGGATATACGAAAACGTTTTTAACCCTCAGATCAAACCCCATCTTTAAACTCAATAAGAACCTTCCAATGCGCCACAAAGGACAGTTGTGAGAGGAACATTTTGCAAAATCGTGTGTAATGTAATGTAAATTCTCTATTTTCTATTTATTTGCTCCAATAACCAAGTAAAACCGGTACTTATCAGAAAATTATTTTCATTACATAAATACATGGCAAGTGGCTAGTGGGAAAGAATAAAGGTTGCTAGGCTTCTATTTTGAGGCTTATCTCACTTTTATGATGCCTACAGTCAGGGAAAATGTTAATTGTTAGAGCTCACAGTTTGATTTCGAATGCATTGGGCAGGATGATCGTTATAATGTTACGCGTTTTTTGATTCTTTCAAGAGAACCGTTAATTCCAGGAACAAACAAGCCCCACAAGGTATGGTTGTTCTTGTTAAGTGCAATTTTCTTCCCTTATGAGACGATAAAATTGAAAGAAAAAAAAAATTCTTGACAGACAAGCATTGTCTTTACTCTGGAAGAAGGCCCCGGGGTACTATTCAAAGCCTTGGCAGTGTTTGCTTTGAGGGACATTGGCTTGTCCAAGGTAAGTTTGAGTTGAAGATTTTTCAGTACTAATTCTCTCCGTTCGCTTCTGTTCGCTCAGCCATTTGTCCTTTCAGTTCTGTTCTTCACTACTAGAAAAGGTTAAGATCGTTTCTTTATGTATGAGCTACAAGTGCAGATTGAAAGCCGGCCGCAGAGAAAGCGTCCACTAAGGGTTGTTGGTGACTCTCATAAAGGCAGTGCCAAGTGAGTTCTACTCTCCTCCATAACAGATTTGCAAGTTGCAACTTTGAAATTACAGGGAAGCTCGTATGAACTTCAACAGAATTCAACTGTGAATTTGCAATATGGTGCTTAACCAACAGAACCATCTAGTTTGTTTAGAGGGAAAGTCAGTGTGAATTGTAAAATCGGATTTGCATTTGGCATATAATTCTGGGCCGGTTTTCTCTATAACGTCTTCTGAGATTCGTACAAAGTGACTATTTTACTCTGGCAGGTATTTCGATTGCCTCTTTTACATCGACTTTGAGGCTTCTATGGCTGAGCCCCGCTCTCAATATGCTCTCGGGCATCTGCAGGTGAGCCCTTTATGATTTATGGAAATCAAGAAAATACAAGGATCTTATTACTTTTTGACTTGTGGGTACGAAAAGCCTCCTACCTAATGTAAATTTGCAATTTTTCACCATGGTGGATATCATCTTGTGTCAACTTTTGTCCCCAGCCAATTTCTCTTTTTAATTTTGTTTGCCCATCTTTTTTCTGCATTTGACTTCGTACTTTTTGTTCGGGTGATAAAAGGAGGAATATAAAGCATAAAATTCTATTTTTATATGTACATAAGGATTTTAATTCCTGCTTAGAGCCTATGAGTATTTCATTATTCTTCTTTGCAGGAATTTGTAACATTCCTTCGGGTCCTTGGTTGCTACCCCATGGATACAGCTCTATGGAGTAAAGGCTTGATTTGAGACATCAGTCTCTTTTTTTTCTCAAGCTGCTGCAAAACAGAAATTTCAACTTTCTTCTCTGTGCATAGATAAGATCCTGACGACGCATTCAATTGGTGGAAGACAATTTCTTCCTGGATATCCGGTGAGATCGCCTCCCAAATGGGATGGAACTTCCGTCGCCATGTTCTGTTCACCTTCCTTCCGACGGAGAGGTGTCTTGGTCTCTTGACTTGATCAATTCGCCCAATACATCTATTTCCCCGGTTTTTGTCTTTCTGAAAAACGCTACATTTGGAAAGCGGTTGAACCCTAGAAGAGAACATATAAAGTGAGTAATCTTAGACATCTAGTTAATGTACAGCTTTTTTTGAACTTGAGCATACCGCACCGGTATTTTATTCTGTTTTTTTCTCTGTTTCTACATAGTACTATAGCGACTATTAACAAATTATGATGCCGTAAAATTCATTAGCCATTAACACGAACACAGGGAGGCTACTGTGCAGCTCCCTCACAGCAGCTGCTGTGCATGTCCAAAACGGAAGTCGAGGTAACCGCACAAAACACGAGGAAATTAAAGGGTGAACTTACAGTCTCCAAGCCTGTTAGGGGTAGTAACGGAAGCTTTGACACATACTTCGAGAGGGTCGGAGACAGCAGCTGCCATAGAAGACACCGTGAGGGTTATTCTTCTGTTCTAACGTGAAAGGCCCAAACCCTTTTGGGCAGCGAGAATTGGAATTTTCCGGCGAGGTGTTTGATGGTTGTCAATAGAGCCAACGCCAACGGTTTATTCTCGTCGTCGACATTGTTGTACTTGTGGCTTTCGCTGCAGTTGTGGAAGTGCGGTTGGTGAGATCACTGAGATGGATTCTGTTTCTTTTGGCGTTGGTGAATGGCCTCGTCTGGTGTTTTGTGTTTCTCAGCTGCACGTCAGCCTCCCCGCGTCCGATGACAAGCAAGTACATGAAAACTCTACATTTCACCGGAAATAAAAGGATGCTCACATTACGTGCAGCGTCGATTAGATACGGGAAAATAAATATTGACATAGTTATAAATCTTTTATCAATGACCCGTAGTGAATCTTTTTGAAGAACAGCGAAATGGAAAATTAGTATTGACATCTAGGCCTGTCAATGGATCGGATCTGATCCAAATATGATACGATCCAGATCCGATTAGCTCAAACCCGGATCCTGATCCGACAACGGCAAATCCGGTAACATTAATCCGGATACAGATCCGAATTTTCCAATATCCGATCCGAAAATCCGAATTCAATCCATTAATTTTTTTTTCCCAAAATTATGAATATTAGTTCTCAACCATTTTGGGATCCAAACAACCAGGAAAAAAATATACCAATACAAAATCACATGAGATACCCAGGAGGCAAAAACACATAAAACCCCTAACATTGAAACGCAATTGAAGGAACAAAAAAATTCTGTAAGAACAAAAAAAATTATCGGATTTTTCTCCAAATGCCGAAAGATTCGAATTATCCGGATTCGGATTGGATCCGAATCAAATCCGATCCGTTGACAAGTCTATTAACATTGTTGGACAGATCTTTATCAATGACTCGTCGTGAATCTTTTTAAAGGACTGATTAATCTTTTTAAAGGAAACATTGAATGAAATTGATAGAAATGATAATAATCAAATGCGTTTAATTTTGCTTATGCACTCAAATCATAACAAATCCAGAACAATCTTATCATCATGTCATATGGAGCCATGTGGGAGAGAAATTTAGCCAAATTTCCTCTTGTATTTTATATCGGTATTAGTAACAATTTTCTACCAAATATTTATCAATTTTCTACCCACAAATTTAAAAAAAAAGGAGAAAAAGTATACAAAAATGCCAATACTCGACTCTATGGACCTCTTATCTAGAGATGGCAATGGTGCAAATTTAACCCTAATACCCAAAACCAAAACCTAAAACCAAAACCAAAACCCAAAACCACCGAGAACCATTTTATCAAAACCATAACCAAAACCACTTCTTATCGATTCATGTTCGTTTTTTACCGAAACCCATTGTCTTGACATTTTTAATTTAAAGAGTTAATGACAAATAAGCCAACAAACTCAATATCCAACAAAAAAAAATCCAAAAAAACCAACAAACTTAATAAACACACCTAACATCCAAAATAACATGAAGTATGTTAAAATAACATAATCTAATGTTAATTTAATAGTCGCTATAGTACTCTGTAGAAACAGAGAAAAAAACACATAATAAAATACCGGTGCAGTATGCTCAAGTTCCAAAAGTTGTACATTAACTAGATGTCTAAGATTACTCACTTTATATGTTCTCTTCTAGGGTTCAACAACTTTCTGAATGTAGCGTTTTTTAGAAAGACAAAAAATGGGGAAATAGATGTACGTACTGGGCGAATTGATCAAGTCAAGAGACCAAGACACCTCTCCATCGGAAGGAAGGTGAAAAGAACATGGCGACGGAAAGTTCCATCCCATTTGAGAGGTGATTTCACCGGATATCCTCGAAGAAATTGTCTCCCACCAACTGAATGAGTCGCTAGGATCTTATCTATGCACAGAGAAGAAAGTTAAAATTTCTGTTTTGCTGCAGCTTGAGAAAAAAAAGAGACTGATGTCTCAAATCAAGCCTTTACTCCATAGAGCTGTATCCATGGGGTAGCAACCAAGGACCTGAAGCAATGTTACAAATTCCTGCAAAGAAGAATAATGAAATACTCATAAAGGGCGGCGAGAATTGGAGTTTTCCGGTGAGGTGTTTGATGGTTGTCAATAGAGCCAACGCCGACGGATTTATTCTCACCGTCGACATTGTTGTACTTGTGACTTTTGCTGCAGCTGTGGAAGTGCGGTCGGTGAGATCACTAAGATGGGTTCCGTTTCTTTTGGCGTTGGTGAATGGCGACATCGTCTTACAAATTTTTATCAATGTTTTGTTGGATGTTTCTCTTTTTGTCCACATTTTGGGCTTTGAAATAAGTATTTCGGACATGCACAACAAATCCTTATCAAGGGAGCCGCACGTCGTTAATCTTTTTAGCAAGTACATGAAAACTCTACATTTCACCGAAAATATAAGGATGCTCATATTACGCGCGGCGTAATATTCGCCGATTAGATACTGGAAAATAAATATTGACATCGTTACAAATTTTTATCAATGACCCGTAGTTAATCTTTTTAAAGAACAATGAAATGGAAAATAAATATTGACATCGTTACAAATCTTTATCAATGACTCGTAGTGAATCTTTTTAAAGAACAGTGATACATTGAGGAAAATAGGAAATGATAATTGTAATTAAATGCGTTTAATTTTGCTTACGCATTCAAATCACAACAAATCCAGAAGTGTCTTATCATCGTGTCATATGGAGCCATGTAGGAGAGAAATTTAGCCAAATTTCATTTGTGTTTTATATCAGGTATTAGTAACAAATTTCTACCAAAAATTTATCAATTTTCTACCCACAGTTAAAAAAAAGGAGAAAAAAGTATACAAAAATGCCAATACTCTGACTCTATGGACCTCTTATCTAGAGATGGCAATGGTTCGGTTTTTGCTTTGGTTTTGATTTTATCAATACCATAACCAAAACCACGGTTATCTGTTCGGTTTTTTTCACCGAAACTTATGGTCAACATTTTTTAATAGAGTTAAGACACATAATGTGATAATGTACAACAAAAAAGCCAACAAACACAATATCCAACAAAAAAAAATCCAAAAAAGCCAACAAACTTAATACCCAACACACCTAACATCCAAAATAACATGAAGTATGTTATTTTTGATCGGGGATAACATGAAGTATGTTAAAATAACATAATCTCATGTGAATTTAACATAAACTAATGGTTCCAACTTCCAGCTTCAAATCCAGCTTTCCAAATTTCCAATTCCAGCTTCCACATTTCGAGCAAGTTCATTGTTATGTCCCTAAATTGTATTGTGTGGAAGTATGTATGTATGTATGTATGTATGTATGTAAAGGTATTGATATAATTGTGTAACGGTTCGGTTACAGTTTGGTTCGGTGTTCAGTGCGGTTAACATATAAAACCAAAACCAAATCGGCCGATTTTTTAAAAGCTAAAACCAAAACTAGAACAAAAAAAAAAAAAAAAAAAAAGATAAAAATCTGTACCAAACGGTTCGGTACGGTTCAGGTAACCAATGATTTGGTCTAAAAGTTGTTACGTTTGCTTTTGAGATAGGGCATTGACTCGTTGCTTTTGCTTTTGTGAACCTTAACCAATGCAAGAATATATGTGTTTTAGCCCCCAAGGGTTAGTCCGGTTAGTTGGTTGCGTCCCACACAATGCTTTTCTAAGCTAATACTCTTTAAAACTTGTGAAAGTATAAGAGGAACGTGAAGAATAAGAGGAACAAAGAATAGTGCAAATCGCATGAAATGAAGCCAAATCTTCTAACTCGGGAATCCAATTGGCGTGGTTCTTGTGTCAATATAAAGTTCAACGACATTTGAAGATAATACTCTTTCAAACTCGTTAAAATAATAAGAGGAACAAAGGATAGTGCAAATCGTTCAACTGAAGCCAAATCTTCGCAATCGGAAATCGGATTGGTGCGATTCTTGTTTCAATATACAGCTCAAAGATATTTGAAAATAATACTCTTTCAAACTCGGAAACCCAAAGATGAACTATGGATAGTGCAAATTGGTTAACTGAAGCCAAATCTTCTCACTCAGAAATTCAATAGTACAATTTACTAGGGTACGATTCTTAGAGTCAGGTCACAAAATGTAACTTCTTGTGAATCCCCTAGTCCGGCGTGGGTGGTCTGCCTTTGAATGCAGACCGGGAGGGGAATTAGTCGAAGTGTGTAAGCTAACCCAGACACCCTAACCCATCAAGAAAAGCAAAAAAAAAAAAGGAAAAAAAAATAGAAAAAAAAAGACGTGCGTTTTTAGTCTCTGACGACTGCCAGCAGTGAACCAATGCCAGACCATGTGTTCTTAGCATCTCTTCCTGCAGTTAATTTTGACAAGGCACATTGCTTTGCAGGATAAAGGTTTTCGGAAGTAAATTACTACACATTAGGGAATTAAGTAAAGATCAAATTGATGGGCCAATTAACCGATTTGCGGTTTTTTCAAACTTAATTAATTAAAATGCGTGTTTTAAACATTTATTCCCAGAATACGTGAAAACGTGGTTAGAAAATACGCTTTCCGGAAATCGTGTTTGCGGAACACGCCTCGTCAGCAATTAATGACATAATTCATTTTGGAAAATGATAATACCAAAACCATTTTTGTTTGTGCCAAAACTATAGTGCATAAGAGGCTTGTACCTTACAAATGGTACAAAGTTTGTAAGCACTACAATCTTAGCACAAACAAAAATGATTTTGGCATTAGCAATTATTATTAAAGACGTTTTTAACAAATACGCCTTCTAAAGGCGTGATAGGAAAACACGCTTTCCGCTTTCTGAAGGTGTGATATGCAACCACGCTTTTAAGGATGCAGAATTTTCGAGCCATCATCAGATTTTTGTTAAACATCTAAGAAAAAACACCAGATCAGATTCTCTCGTTAAGCACCAGATTTACAAGCAAAGCATCAATTTTTAGCAAACAGCCGATCCTACAACTTCCCACCTCCTCCGCCGTTCACCTCGTCGTTAAACATCTAAGAAAAAATCACACCAACCTTTAATTTTGAGATCTGTTGTGATTATTTTGAAATCAGAGAGACAGGGAGGCCGCCGGAGTGGTGACCGGCGACGGAGAAGCTGGAGGAGGGCCGGAAAAGTTGACCGTGTCGATGGAGTTTGGCCGTCGCAGAGGAGGAGGAGGAAGAAGTTGTAAATGGGATAGATGATGAAGAAGACGAGGAAGTCCAGTACTACGGTTTCTTGGGTTTCAAGCCGGATTATGCTTAACTTAATTTTTGGGTTATTCCGTCTTAACCGACTTTGAAAGCGTGAAACGTAACCACGTTTTCAAGAAAACGTGTTTGCTAACAACGTTTTCACGTACTTTTTTTTGAACTTTGGAAATGAAGTTAAAAAAACGCACGCTCTTTTTGTAATAAAGTTTTTAAAAAACCACAAATCGGTAAATGAGGCAAATTGATGTGGGATAACTCAAACCCTGGAATAGGGTAGCACACCTTAAACTAAATTAAATTGATTAAGAAATATATTTGTGTATCTCGTGGATAGCCATCCCAATCACCAAAAGGATGTGTCCCACTAGCGTTGTGCCCACTTGATGCAACAAAAAAAAATGTTCACGATATTTATTTTTCCCATTTTATTATATCAAACGTGCACAACGCTAATTGTAAATCGAACGGGACAACGCTATTCGATAAAAAAGATAATTGATAAAGAAATATATTTGTGTTTTTTCCGACCTCGTATTTTAAATAGCCACAATTCTAGTTGATAAAAAAAAAATACATTGGTGTTTTTTTTTTCATCCCATGTATCGAACGGATACGAATTAAAAACTATTCACAGGATGAAACCATTTGAAAAAAGTATATATAAAAAAAGTAAATATACATTGAAATATTTTTTCTAAAAACCACTTATATATCAATTAAAAAGAAAAAAAAAACTTTATCCCACAACTGACGACCCCACTACTTTGTTCTCCCCGTCTCTTAATTTTAAAAATTTTTAAACATCAAAACTCTAGGAAATAAGCAATGGAAATTTGGAGGCTTTTGGGGCTCAAATGTTTTCAAGAGGAAAGGAAAATTTTTGGGTCTTTTCCAATTCCTCTCATCGAGACGAAAAATATAATGTTAAAATCATACTTCAATCTCATAAGAATTAAGAGAAAACAACCAAAAAAAACTGTAAAAATATCCCTAAAAAGTTTGTCCAAACTCACTCGATACATGAAAACCAACATAGCAACATGGCACACCACATAAATTTGAGGAACCAAACCTGCCAATACGTGAAAACATTTGATGGCCTCATAACAAAACGCAATCGCGTCATCTCATGGAACCATAATTTCACACTAAAATCACATCCATGCAGATATCATATTTGGCTACTAGCAGGTTTCATAGCGTGTCGAGATAAAGTACTTTAGGCAGAGTTCATCTCACCAGATGACCAAAGCATTGAAACAGGGCATACTAAACCTTAATAACAGCATAAAACTATCTTATTCAAACCATTGGTGCTGCTACTTTCTTTTTCCCCGGTCGCAATGACTGGAATAACACGAGAAGTTAATCCCACTAGGCTTATGCCTTCTCCAGTTCCTTCAGAAAATCTTGGTTGTCGACCAGAACCTACAAAGAGGGAAAGAATTATCACGAGCTTCTAAGAGTCATTGGTTGCGCTAGTATATAAATGCTCCAGACACGGAAAGTAGTAAAGCAACTCGTTAGGGCACTGCAAGTACAACGTAACATATTTGGCTTAAGAATTCTTTAAAAATTAAACAAGAAAGGAGGGCATCCAATCAAATAGAAGTTAGCGACAACGGTAGGCAACAAGGATAAACAAAGCCAACGGTATGAAATTTCTTGCAGAAGTCATAGGCATTTCTAGTGACACCAACAGATGGTATCAATGTAATAACAATCTACTAATTAACAAATATTGACATGCCATGAACTTTTTAAATGGCATATTATGCAATTATTTTGTCCATCTAAAACAAGGCATATATTGCATTTATTTATTTATGATTGTCACCCGTGATTCCGTCAATTATAACATTTCCTGCTTTCCATTCGTCATTTGGACCGAAAAACGGTGTTACGCTCTAGTATTCAAGAGACTCAAAAACCTTGAAATCTATGATTGAATTTTACTTTTACTCTAGCGACCATAGTACCCTAATTAAGGGACATAAAAAGTAAAAACCAAAGGAACTTACTGTCTTCCAGCCATCTGGATCTAGAAATGCGGTGATTTTGGTGTTGAGTCCAGGAATTGGTCCAGGCTGTCGAGTTACCTTTCCTCCAAGCTCCTGGGTAACCAGGTTAACAACCTCGCCGCTTTTGTATACGTCATCCGTGCTTATGGCAACCTAGAGTAAATGTCACACCCATCAATAAAAACATGACAGGGAGAAGGAGAAAGCTGAAAATTTAGATGACTATCTTTTGCTAAAGTTTCTGAAGAGGAATTATAACCTGTGCATAGGCATTTCCTTTGGTATATTCAGTGACACCATAGTTATATGTCAGCTCCAGAACAGTTGTCTCCTTTTCCTCGGCATACCCCATCATGGCTACGGTGTACTGTACAGTATAAGCAACATGTGTCATCCTTTGGTGATCATCACCATGACCTTAAATCTCAATGGATAAACTGGAAACAATGTTCACCTTCTGTTCTGGTCTATCAGTCTTCTTCACTACTTTCATCCCCAAGGCCTGACATATGTAAAAACCACAAAACAATGTGATATGGACATCAAGATTGCACAATGAAGTCAATCAGGACGAAACAAAACCGCATTTCTGACATGCTCCTAGAGATAAGATGAGTATTTAGTATCTCATTGTTGCTAAGCTGACTTTGTCGTCCCTACAAACATTATGGTATGGAAGAAATAAACCAGAATTCGATAACATTTTCAACATCGAGGACTAGCTAATGTACATTTGTTTATACATCTAAAAGGACCATGGATTTCCTTCACTTTCACCTCTTTTCTAGAGGGAATATGATATGACTATCAAGTTATTACTTTCTTTGTCTCATAGGATAGGCTATTAAGGGCAACAATCTTGAATTGAAACCCCCCACAAAAATCCAAATACTGCATTCAACCAACCCACAAAAATCGCAATAATTCAGCCTGAAGACAGACAAAGCGAAAAACCCAACTAATCACAAATATCTCAGGACAAAAATATACTTGGTGCCGTAAGAGTTTAATAATTCAACTATAGCTACGCATGAATCCCCCTGTAATATTGATAAATATTTTAAAAACACACACGCGCACAGAGTCACCAAGAGCATCAGCAGGGTAACAATATTCAGGAGAAAGTCACAGAGAGCAAGTTTTCTAAACACAACATGAATTCATCTGTGGATAGAATATATAACTTACTTGACAAGCCCCAAATAAACTTGAGCACGCATGTTGGCTACTTGGCACCTCAAGGGTGTGAGCCCTATGGAATGTGTCTGACAACTATGAATTGTATTCATATTGGCATTACATTATGAATTGACACTCTGCGGTACATAAACGCCATTTTTCCACAAATCTATGTTATAAAATAGAGCGGAAAATGTCTAGGCATATAAACAATAGCAACTTCTAAGCCGTCCGATCACATTTCCTGTTAAAGTTTTAGCCATGCCATCAACAATATGGATAATAACAGGAAAACTTAATCAATATTTTCTCTACCAAATCTACTCCAAAACTTAATCATTTTCTGGTAACATCTGTAATCACTATTTTCTCTACACATTTTCTAACTAAAAAAAGAAAAATATCTACATGTTTGAAATCTCTCTCTCCACACTAATTTCCATCAACGTTACTAACCCTTCAAAATTCATAGTGCCCTCTCCCTCTCTTTCCTACAATACTCATCAAGACATGTAATCCATCCACATTAAATGTTTTTTTTATTTTTGAATAGCAGGATAAACAAGTACGTGCTTAGAATGGTATAGATGTCAGGAAGCGTTACATACAGAGGTTAGGCACGAGCAATCTCCAAAAGAACAAGATTTCAGTTGGGAGTGCCTTTAAGCCCGGGCAATCAGCTAGTTACACAATCAACATATGATCCTTTCTTGCCAGGCCTTGTACTGTTTAATTGTAGGTCTAATAAATCCAACCCTAGATAACATTCGCGTCGACACTCATACCCTAACAAACCAAGCACACAAAATCAGCCTATAGAAAATTACCTTTTCATAAAACTTGATGGAGCGCTCAAGATCACCCACACGAAGCATTACTTGGCAAAGGGGTTCGGGAGTAGGCGGCCTCTGGATTAGCTCAAAAGTGTAACCATCAGGATCTTTCACAAAAGCAATGACACCCTTTCCACCCTTAACTGGACCAGGCTCCCGAGTGATATTACCACCCTTTGCTCTAATGTCTTCAACCATTTTGTAAACCTGAATGTGACTATGTGAGATGAGGATACCAATTTACCTAACTCCAATAATGTGCCAAAAAAGTACATTAGAATTGTGGTACTTACATCTGTGGTCGCAATGGCAAAATGCCCAAAGCCAGTCCCAATGTCATATTTATCCACTCCGTAGTCTGCCAATTAATTTTAGTAAGTTCATAAAAAAATCACAAAATAAGAGAAGAAGAGGAGCAACATAATAAAATCACACCCTAACAATATCGAGGAGATTTAAAAGGTAATGTTGACACTTTGAAAGGTGCCAGCTGATTTTCATTATGTGCTAGAAGCATTTTGTGACTAACTGCCTTTCTTTATGGTTTCAAAACAAACATTATTCCTCAGACGAATCATCATCTCTTTCAAAACTAATGCAAAAGTACACAAATCTTGAAGGCTTCTCACCAAAAATTAGAATGTTTTGATAAACATATGCAGCAATGATGTGTTTTGGAAGTACAAAATGCTTTGGGTGTGACAATCAATCCTGGAAGCCTATAAACTGGGCTAGTCCCAGGTAAAAAAGGCATGCACTTGTTGACAAAGGTAAGAACTAAGAAGCCATACTGGGTTTGGGACAAAATGATTGTAGTTTACCAGAACAGACTACAAAAAAAAAAAAAGACTATTGCAAATTCTAATTTTGCGCAAATAACTTTCATAACAGCACCGCAAGAGCATAAAATTGTGAAATTGAGTGTTCAAAGATGGATTATTATCATACTGTATGTTAATTCCACCACAAAACTAGATTCTTCTGGCCCAAATCCAAGAAATGCATTTGAGTATTTCTCCTCTGGAATGTCTCTCTGCCTCAAAAGTTTCATTCCGAAACATTCTGTGTAAAACCTGAAATTCCACAAATGCAAGAAAGATTTGAAAATTAAGCAAGCCCAAAGCTTTCTTATACAAATAATTTCAAGTTAGTAAACCTAAGAGATATAGCGTACTTGATGGTGCGCTCTAGGTCACCGACCCGATACACAGCATGTAAGAACCGGCGCTTATCCTTCTTTGGCCATTCCAACAATTCATCACTGGGAACAGCAGGTGCAGCCTCAGCCATATCCACTTAATGCGATTTTCTGCTCTCATAACAAATTGATTTCTTCATAAAAAGCTATCACAACCAAAACTTGGAAACTGAACATCAAATTTGAAATAACAAATCCAAATATTACACTCATTGTACAAAGATCAAGCACACAAAATATCATCCGGTCTAACTTAAAAGATTAAAGTTTGCTCCTCACTTGCAGACACCCCCACTTTAAAAAAATAATAAAAATAATTCCGGGTCGGCAAGTATATCCCGCACCTCTTTACTGGTGGTCCCCCCCAACTCAAACTCAAACTTAAACAAACAAACAAAGAGAAAGAAAATCCTCGATTTTGGGAAACAAAGAGAAACAAAACCCTCAATAAACAAGGAGGTCGATTCTCTTTCGAAGAGGAAGAACTGAAGAAGATATCACCCAAAAAGGGCTTTGATTGTATAAAATTTTGCCTGTTGTTTATTGACTAATTTTAGCTTTCATTGTAGAAAATTGTTTAAATATGCAATGCTTCTTGTTTACTCCAGAGAATGAAGACTATATTTAAGGAAGTTATGACTCTTATTTTGTATTGATTATTGAGTCATTGACTAATCTATTGTTAAGCTACTTTTATTCTATTTTGATGGATGATTAATCTTGGAAAATGTATCTCGGCTTTTTCTTTGACTATGGAATGCAAGGATGTTAATAGGCTTTTTTTTTTTTTTTTGTACTTATTTGTTGAGTAAGGAATAGAAAGATATTTGTTAAAAAAATTTCCGTTATAACTCGGCCCCCAGGATTCTTAATTCTGGCTCCGTCACTGCTCACTTGCAACAAGCTATGGCTAGATAGGTAGCGATTGGCGAACATTTCAAATTCCAAAGCAAGAAATTGACAAGATTGTTGTAACAGATGGACAACAAACCCTTAAAAGCATTTAAACACATCTCCAGCGAAAACATTGAAGTACCACACATTGGAACCTATGCATATTCAAAATACCAACTACAATGTAAGGTCCATAGCCCGCGGTCTTTCTTTGTTGGCAATTCCACGACAAAACACATATTTGGATGTATCCCTATTATCGAGTAGTAATTTATTTTTTCTTTTATTTTTAGAATGTCTGTTTAGGAAGTGGAAGGAAATCAACGTGTCTTGTAACGAGGGACCGTGAGTGTGTAGTCCATCAAAATGCACAGCATCAAAGTGCTTGGTATATTTGGAAGGATTTGCACGGTATGGGCAAATTGGAAAGTTTGGGTCCTAATCAAATTGGAAGAATATTTATTTCAAGAAGTAAATTCTCCTCCACAAGGTAAGATTCTTGGCAATCATTTATAAAAAGGAGAAGTCATCGTTACAAAAGTGATCACGCATCAAAGAGAGTTGGACGAGGGTTGCGGTTTGGTCATGGGTAATATGAGTTTCGGCAGCCTTATTTTTCCATAAGGAACGAAGAATTTGATTTTCATTTGTTTGAGTCTTGGAGTACCTCTCAAATTATGAACTTCTGAGCCACACAATCAACTACTCCCTCCGTCCCAATTTCTTGGTCCTTCTTTTTATTTTGGGATGTCCCAAAATATTTGTCCCACTTCTAAAAACATCCATCAAAACTGGGTCACTTTCCAATTTTACCCTTAAAAAGTATTTTTCCCATCTTAATTGGCTAGTCTATTATCTTTTATTTTATAACAGTTTTTATGATTTTGAAAATTTTGTATAATAAAACTAATTAATATCTATTAAACAAGATCCATATTGAATATGTTTTGACTTTCATATAATAAATTAGCCTCACAAATTTGGTCACAGTAATATTGACTGGATTTAGGGGCAAAATAGAAAAGTCAATACAAAGCTTTCACACCCCTTAAAAACCCACTTCCCCAAAAGGGGCCAAGAAATTGGGACGAAGGGAGTACTCCAAGAACTATTATTCAATGTTCGATTCAAGTTGTTGAGTCGCGCTTCCAGTGGATTTCTGGGATTATTTGGAGGATTTGAGGATTCAAGGCGTGCGGCAATCAAACACTTGGTGCGGTGAACGAGGATTCGGCAATCGTCCTTTGGTCAGTCGGCGAGGATTCACAATTGTTTATTAAGGTCGTTTGTAACTGCACAATGTTATTTTTAGTGTTTTTATTTCCTCCCGTGGTTTTTATCCTATTCGGGGTTTTCCACGTATATCGTGTGTTCATCGTTTAATTACTTTTTGTTTGTGATTGGTTCATAATTGATTGATGTTTTTTTTTTATTGAGCCAAAAAAAAACTAGGAAATTATTAAACCTAGGGGATCTAGGATTTTTCATACTAAAACAACAAAGCTAGTAGAATGATTCAAAGGCCATACTTATGAACTCCACTTCTAATATTTTGATGCATTTTCCATGTGTGGTAAACCCATCTCACTTTCCTAATCAACGATATTATGCTAGGAAGAAACTTGTAAATCTTTCACCAAATCAGCACTCGTACTTGAGGTTCTGACTATTTCAGCAAACAAGGAAATTTCAGAACTTCAATCAGATCTAAGATACAACCCATGACATAAGATAAATCGATTGAGGGAATCTCATAGTACCGACCACCGACGGAGCCATAATTTTTCCATAGGCGGGGGCGGTCTTTAAATATTCTAGTCAATGTAATAATAGGGTTTTTTCAAATTTTAGCGGCGGGCGACAGCCCCTTCTACTCCCGCTCTGGCTCCATCCTTGCCACCGAGTGATAGAACATATATGATCGGGCCGTGTTTCTCGCAGCATATGATTCACGTTTTAGCTTTTGAATCGCAGACTACCTCAGCTACCATTTCAGGTTGAAGACTTAAAAGTACATGGTGCTAAACATATACTCCTACAAGTGTTTTAAGGTCTTCAAAAATGGAATCACACGACTGTAATCGAACTACACAAATACGAAGCTGTTGCGAAAGCTCCGGTCAAGCAGATATTCAAACCATCAGAATGACAGAGAGAAAAGGGTTCTTCTTTTACCAATCAATCGATTAGAACGACCTAGCATTTACATACAACTCCGTTTGTTCGCAATGGAAAATCATTTGTTCAGTTTGAGCACACCACAACTTTTTAAGAGAGGAGAAGAGACCACAAAATTAGATCTCCAATTTCAAAAGTTAAGCCTCATAGAGATCAAAAGGTCACAACCTATACATACAAAGAGAGAGGGAGAGGGAGAGGGAGAGAGAGAGAGAGAGAGAGAGAGAGAGCAAACCCTAATCGTGCAGAGAGAACGGATGTGGGAGTGAGAAGAGCTTACCGGAGAGTGCGAGAGTAACGGAATGCTGTAGAAATGATTGGGAAACGCTTCTAGCTGTTCATTGAGATGTTGCAGAAGAATATATAGTGAAGAAAACTGGTAAATGTGGGGGTACAATTGTCTTTTCATGAAAGAAATGGGAAATTATTTACTGGATGGGTAATGGGAAAAAATATGCCACATTGCCACCCCCATGCTTTTTTTCTTTTTATTTTTCTTTTTTGAAGGGTATATGCCACCCATGCTATAATTGGGAATTATTAACTGCTTGGTCCCACTAAAAAATATGTGAATATAAAATCAACATGTGGTGGGAAGAAGCTATGCCACGTGGACCTGACTATAGGTACCGAATCAAGCGATACCGATTTGGTACCCCTTGCCCGCAAGCCGTTGTACATTTTCGGTACCCTTAGCAATGCCACATTTATAAATTTAGAGTGCATTTCTTTGAAAATCATTTTCTTATTTTCTTTTTACAAAGATCACAGGGTTAACTAATAGTATATTGCATCGTTTCATGCCGTTGGGTCTGTTTGAAGGACCGGTGATGCTTTCCGGCCTGTGTCATGCATTGACTTTCCACACTGAAAAATTTGAGTTTGTGCACGTATGTTCAAAAGGGTCTCATTGCCCCTTACTAGTTAGCAATTGTCTGAATGGGTTAGGTGAAATTACCATCTGCTAAAAGAAAAAAAAAAACTCTACTACATGGACAAAAAAATTGGATAAAAAGGTACAAACATTTGTTTGATGAGCTCTTGAAAGTATGGATTTTCTAGTCAATGCCCAAAAAAAAAAAGGACAATTTTTTATTGCTAATGGAAAATTTTGTTTGATGAGCTCCATTTTTTATTGTTAATACAAAAATTATCCTCGGTGACGGGCTGTCTTCTCAGATAGATTGAAGAAATTGGAGCTCGATCATCACCATCAACTACCAAGTGGTTGGTTCAACGATTAAAATATGAAAAACGATTTTACACTCCATTCTTTTATAAATGCACTCTAAATTTAGGCTGAGTTTTTTGTTTGATTTTAGCAACTAAATCAACTACGATTTTATAACCTGGTGAACTCATTTCGTTTCTTTCGCTAAAATCATAGTTGATTTTACCAACTGAGTTGCTAAAATCAAATGGAAAATTTAACGTTAATTTTGTTCTATAGATTAAAATATGTCGTACGAGTTATGATTTTTTTCAAACTTTGTAGAGTTGTTACTTTTTTAAATCAGGAAATAATAACCAAGAAAATTAAAATGAGAAAGATAAAATGGGTCCACCTCCTACTAGAAGGTTCCGTGTAATCTGTGGTTATAGTTTAGCCACTTTTCTTAAAAGCTCTTTTTGTTGTGTGCATACTTGGACTCACAGTTCAATTTTTTGGGTTCCATTTCCAAGTCTCTGTCTACTTTGAAAAAGGCATCACTAGCCAATGACAAGTGACTTTCCCTGGGTGTCATTTTAATGTTGAGAAAATATCTATTATCGTCGGTAACGCGTGTTTTACACATAAAAAAGAAACAATATTAACTTGACTTTAAGCCGTATATAGAAAAATAATAAGTTTTGAATATTGCCCCTTTTTATGATTTTTATCTGTATCTGGTCCTCTATTGCATGCTTGATACATCTTTAGCTGGTGGTCCAGTCAAATACGCATAGAATTACATGTGTTTAGAATGAAAATCAAATCTTTTTCCCAAAAAAAAAAAAAAATTGATTTCCATTAATGGTCATTCCAAAATTGACATACAATTAGGCCAGCCAAACAATCTGCGTTATATACGGAAAATGATATGGGTACACCATTTGTGCACATCAAATGCACACCACCCTGATGTGGCAACTGAGAAGAAACTCATTTTTTGTGTGAGCCTCATATTGGACTTCTCCTCATTTGCCACATCAGGGTGGTGTACATTTGGGGTGCACAAATGGTGTACCCATAGTATTGTTTGTTATATACCAAACAACACATACCTACCTTTCAAGGGAAAGTGTTGTACCGGAAAACTTTCCCATAAACTCACTCAGAAAATGCATCCAACGGGTGAAATTTAGCCAGTATAGTTTTTGAACAGTGTACCGGGTGAATTTCACCCGTTGGATGCATTTTTGGGTGATTTTTATGGGAAAGTTTTCTGGTACTGTACCAGACCTCACCTTTCAAGGGCCATTCCAGAGATCGCGTTTAAACAAAGAAATTAAGTAGATACTAATTAACATTAGTTGACAAAGAAGTTCAATGTGTATTCTTCCGTGATTTTTCTTCTTCTTTGATTCTAAACGCTCCATCCCATGTACCAAAAAATTTATCCAAATCATGGTAGATCTTGATGTGTACAACATCCATACCGAAATTCAAATCGATCTGGAAATGAAAACCTCATAATCAAATATAGTACAATTATTATACAGTAAATTTTAAAATTTAAATTTACATTTCATTTTAACAAGAATAGTGTTCCCCGATCATTGAGCTATTAATATATGATCGATGTGATTTTTTTTGCAAAAATGCTCTATTCTTTGATTAATGAATTATGAAAGACTCAAATTAAAATTTTAACATATTGTTTAGATTCAAGAGGCGTGTGGGGTACACCTCCGTTAACATGGACAAAATTGGGTGCGAAAGCAAATTTTCTCAAAGCACAAGAGTGCAAATGAAACAAAATGAACATTATGGGATATATCTGCACATCGCCCAAACTAAAGGAGTATAAGTGAAGTTTGCCCAAACAAAAAAACAGCTGAGCAAAACTAAAAAGCCTAGGAAAGAAGTGTCAGGCTAGCACAACTGGTAACATCATTTGCCTCCTCAGTGGAGGCTTGGTATCGAGCCACACGAGGGGCGCGGTTGACTAACTCTACTAACTCCCCTAATTCCGTTGATGTATGCCGTCTGACAAAAAAAATATTAAAATGCCTAGGATAAGGAAAGTAAGCTACAGTGTGACTTAAAACCTTTTCCTCCTCTCCATAACGACCATAAAAAGCAGGGAGTAATTGAGAAACTCCCAAACTTTTTTTTATAACCAGATGTTTAAGCCAGTTTGCATGCACTTCCACTAATTTCTGAAGTTAACGGCCGGGCAAACCTCAGTAATTCCAAGGTTTGAAATGTTTGGACTCCCAACTTTTACAACTAAAACATTGAATAGAAGCAGCCAAGCTTGCTTAACTAAAATATGCACAATGCACATGTTGCAACTCCTTTTACAGAGAACTTTTGTTAATCTGTATAAAGATAATGAGCTCCAATAAAAGGTCTCAGAGAATATTCTGGACAGTTCGTTTCTCACAAAACCAAAGGGTTTTGATCCAACGGTGTCAAATTAATGGTGGCATTCTAAGGTCAAAAATCATTTAGTTGGAGAATGGACTTGGTTTGGCAAAGGCCCATGTAAAGTGGGGTTGTGCCAAAATGGCTTTACATGGGTGGAGGAACATGCTACTCTTCTTTCCAAAATCTCTGTCTGATCCGTTCAATTTCAAAATACACCAATTTGGGAAAATTCGGAAAAAATACACCATTTTGGACATTGTTTACTGCCCAGCTTTGGCGGTGCTATATATTTTGAATTTTGCCTTTATTTATTTGCATTATATACGTCATGTTATAAACTTACACTCATTCTGGGAAACCATATGGCACAATATAGTGATATACAGTGGGACAGAAGACTCTACTGAATAATCAACTTCTGGACAAAAACCCTCTAGGTGTCTAAACAGATGGCAGAATTTGTGCTCAGATTTTGGTGGAGTCGTGACCCACGTACAGCACTGCTACATACTCATAATGGTCCAGATGCACTTGAAGTGAATTTGGACCGTTGAATTTTGAATTCTGGGTACCCATTCTGGTACCTAAACTTTCTGGACCCACGTACTTTGCGATGGAATTGTTTTCCTTTTTTTTTTTTTTTACCGGTCAACAATTGTTCAACCTGGCTTACGCACGCCTATTTTCTTTCTCAGTCCGAAAATGTAGGTCATTTACGCCTGAAAATGTAGGTCATTTACGCTGGGACTAGGAGATTCACAATAGAGAAACTCTCTTGTGACCTAAGTCCAAGAAGTTGCCAAATTTATGAACTCAAAATATTCAAATGTACAACTCATCCATATTGCAACTTGAGTTACCGGGTTAAACAGTGATGGAATTTTTGCACTATGATCTCGTGACTCACTGCAGAGATTATTGTACTCAAACTGTCCTTTCTGTGCCTCTGCCTTTCGAGAGAATTCAAGTTCAAAATGGTACAGTAGTATCTATCTGGGTGGTGGAATTGGACAGTGCCACAGTGGATATGAAACCACCAAATGGCAAAGACTCTAAGAAGTCGCAAGATCAAATCTCACGGAGGTAGGAAGAAAAAAAACACTTAAAATCTTGGGTTTACCCAATTTTTTAAAACCAAATTAACAATTCATCACTGAATTTGATTCAGCCTGTATGTTTGTGAGAACATAAAAATGACTCGTGGATAGAAGTGAATAATTTAGGGCAATTTACCGGCCGGTCTAAGAAAAGAAATGTAATTCCCTCCAACTCCAATTACGCACGACATGTGCACTGCCAAGGTAAAAAACGAGGACTCTTCCTCTCTTGCACAACATGTGCACAGCCAAGGTAAAAAACGAGGACACACACACTCTCTCTCTCTCTACCCACTCCACATGGGCCCAATTTCTCTCTCGTCAACTCCCCCAAACCCCAAACCGTATTTCTCTCAAAGCAAAATGTTAAGAAATAAAAATGTTTAAACCAAATCTTTAGGTCTGCACTTCTATGAAAATGTCTAACACCTTATATAATCTTAAAAAAAGCCACAAACCCACTAAACCCTATAATAGGAAAGTGCACCTTAAACCTAAACTCTAGGGTACCCTACGAAAGTGCCTAAAATCCTAGGGTACTCTATGAAAGTGTCTAAACCACTAAAACCATATAATAGGAAAATGCACCCTAAACCTAAACTCTAGGGTACCCTACGACTAGGGTACCCTATGAAAGTGTCTAAAATCCTAGGGTACTCTATGAAAGTGCTTAAACCACTAAAACCCTATAATAGGAAAGTGCACCCTAAACCTAAACTCCTAGGGTACCCTATGAAAGTGCCTAAAATCCTAGGGTACTCTATGAAAGTGCTTAAACCACTAAAACCCTATAATAGGAAAGTGCACCCTAAACCTAAACTCCTGGGACTCTATGAAAGTGTCTAAACCACTAAAACCATATAATAGGAAAATGCACCCTAAACCTAAACTCTAAGGTACCCACGACTAGGGTACCCTATGAAAGTGCCTAAAATCCTAGGGTACTCTATGAAAGTGCTTAAACCACTAAAACCCTATAATAGGAAAGTGCACCCTAAACCTAAACTCCAAAAAAGAGTGACTTAACCTTAGTGGTAATTAAAAAAAATGACTTATCTTAGTGGTAATTAGACATATCTTTTCTAGACTTAGACGTAATAACCCAATAATTTACTATCGATTTTGGATCCTTTTGGTTGGGAGTGTTACTATAATACAAAGGACAATTTCTTGCGCAAGTTTCCTAACTTTGATCAGTCAATTACAGTTTCCCCCCAAGTAGCAGAAGCATATTTGAGCATCTTCTTCAAGTAGTGGTCAATAATTTTCAACAGCCAAACTTTAGCACAGAATGCCAGCTGGAATTCAAGAATCATCTTCTTCACTCATTCAGACCAAACCAACTTATATAAAATTACTAAGAGGTGACTCTTAGCGTTTATGGTAATATTTCTTGAATTTTAAGGAGAACATTTGGGCCTTGTTTGGTGGCACTTCTGTTTTCTGTTTTCTGTTTTTGTTTTCAGAATTTTGACAATTTAAAAACAGAATGTTGTTTGTGTGCCACTTTCACTTTCAAATTCTACTTCTTACTTCCACTATTTCTGAAATTTGGAGAAGTTGAAAATCTCAACTTTCACTTTCTGTTTTTGTTTTCTCATTCACAGCCACCACCCCAACCACCACCCACCATCACCGCCACCACCCACCACCACCACCCACCACCCCACCACCACCTCCACCGCCACCACCCACCACCCACCATCACCGCCACCACCCGCCACCACCCACCACCCACCACACCGCCACCACCACCCGCCACCACCCACCACCCACCGCCGCCACCCACCACCACCACCACCACCACCCACCACCACCACCACACCACCACCACCACCACCACCACCGCCGCCACCCGCCACCCACCACCACCACCACCCCCACCACCACCACCCACCACCGCCACCACCACCACCACCACCACCCACCACCACCGCCACCACCCCCACCACCCACCACCCACCACCACCACCACCAACCACCCACCACCACCACCACCACCGCCCCACCACCACCCCCCACCACCACCGCCACCACCCCACCCACCCGCCCCCACCACCCCACCACCGCCGCCACCCACCCGCCACCACCCACCACACCACCGCCACCACCCACCATCACCGCCACCACCCACCACCCACCATCACCGCCACCACCCACCACCCACCACCACCGCCACCACCCACCCACCACCCACCACCACCACCACCCACCACCACCCACCACCACCCACCACCACCACCACCATCACGCCACCACCACCACCACCACCACCACCACCCACCACCCACCACCACCACCACCTCCACCGCACACCTCCAACCCACGACTCATAATTATGTTTTTTTTTTTTTTTTTTTTTTTGAAAATAATTTCACACAAACATATTTTTGTTTTCACTTCCTTTTACGAAAAACAAAATTAAAAAAAAAGAAAACAGGAAAACAAAAAGAAAACAGAAAACAGAAGTGTTACCAAACATGGCCTTGGCATTCGAATCTATGAAAAGACGCCGACCTTTTTTTTTGTTGTTAACCCGCTAATATTTTCATCTAAGGGGGTGTTCCACTAACAAAAAAATGTTTTTTCTAAACACCGAGACAAGTCATTCTGTCACAACACATCACATAAAAAATCGTGAAAAACTAATTTTTTCAAAAAACTAAGTTAATGGATGACGATATAACTACACATGAAAGTCCTATCTTTTTGTCTTTATTTTCTTTGAAACTTTTTACGACACCAAACATTTATGGTGAAGAGGAATGTGAAAGTTGTCCTTTCAATTTTTGCTGTCGGTTCACTGCATGAGGATATTATTGTAAACTCCGAAACCAGAACAAAAAGTTTCCAATTCCCGGTCTGGTGGTAGGATTTGAGTTCAAAAAAAAGTTGGATGTAGGACTAATTATACATACAGGACCAAAGCTATTGCTTAGTATCACTGAGACCCCCACTGAACTTAAAAGCTAAAAATCATGACCCCTCAACTATCAAAAAAATGAAAAAATTGCCCCCCTACGTTTCATCAGGGATAGAGAAATGGAAAGAAGGGAAGGAAAGAGTGGGAATGGTAGGAGCGTGGGGCACCTGTGTATCAATATTATACTAATAAAGTAGAGCGGAAAATGACTACACATATATAATGAGCACATCTACAGCCGTTCGATCGCCTTTACGTTAATATTGTAGCTGTCTGATCATACCTCCTTTGATTTCCTTACATAGTAACCTACACTAACTATCACGTTTGACAATCTTTGATTCCCTTCAAGTTGATTTCATTCAAAGAGGTTCATTTTTAAAAATTTCCCATTCATTTTCCATTCATAAGCTTTTGGGAAAAAAGATGACTCACATTATTTACCTTCATTGGAGTGCACGGTTTTGTCAGTGAGGTTTGTGTCTAAACTCTATCTCTCCTCTCTATGACTCCGTTAACCTACATTTCATATTTTGTCTTTTTTTCCCCGAAGAATACTACATTCGCTACATTATGCACACATTTTTCAGGTTAACATTTGTATATCTTTTGGCCAGAAGGGGTAGTATTTTTTTTCCGCCTAACCAATGCCTAATTTTTTTTTTTTTTTTGTGTGTCTGTGAATACAAATTGGAGTTTTGTATGCAAAGAAATTTCATTCCAATTTTTAGTTTGTAGCTACTTTATTCGAGGTGTAGTCTGCCATCAAAAAAAGAAAAAAGGAAAAGGAATGGAGGTTTTAGTTTCTTAAGAAAATTGTATCGAATCTTTAAAATGAGAAAGAAATGTGTTGGCGGGGTGGATAGGTGGTCAACGTTAAAGAAGCAAAATTAATTTAAATTATATTCAGTACGAGTTGCATTTGACTCTAACAATACTAACACAAAATGTAATTACACCATTGGAACACTCTTTCACTCCCTAAATTAATATGTTCTTGACACACAAAATTGGATCCTTAACTTGTTGCATTTTGAGTACACCCCTGGAGATTTAACTGAACAATGTCAGATTTCCCAGTCCAGTGGCCACAACATTCAGATTTCTTAGGGGTGAAACTGCCACACCGTAATAGTTAAAGGGAGTCTGTGTAATTAACACTTCATAGGTAGTACATCTTTTTTGGGCACACCAGTAAGATCTGTAGCAACTAGCAACGCCCAGCCTCACACTTTATAGTTCTTCACATCAAATGTCTTGTTTCTTTGTTTTCCCTTCAAACAGTAGACAACAGAGTGAAAACCCTTTACAGATAGCAAGAATTTTCCACAGGAAATGCAAGGATTAGCTGAACCAGAAGCAGAAGATGAGAGAAGAAGAGCTCAAGCTTCTCTTTAATGGCGAATTCTAAGCTCACCGCCATTTTCTCTCTCCTCCTGCTCCTCCTCACTGCAGACTCCACTCTCCTACCAGGTAAACAGCCACAAACCCACTTCAGAAAAGGCATTAAATTGCTTTATGCACATGAGTTTAGTTGTATAAAGTGCTAAAGTATTATGGGGTCTGATTTACAAATTTTCCTTGATATAAACAACCACCGAACACTTCCCAAAAAATCACCAAATTTTTGTCTTTATGAAATTGGGTCTATAATTTGGAAAATAATTGCTGGGTCCGAATTCACAATTCGGTTCGTACCAGCTTACCAACCGTAACCCCACTTCAGAAAAATCTACAAATTTGTATATGCATAATACTTATGAATTATGTCTCTGTTCAAAACATGTGCTATCGACTCTCGTGGACGGTGGGATTGGTCCCAGCATTAGTCCATGTGCGCCTAAACTTGCTGGGACACCCGAGTTATCTGACAAAGAATTGCCAAATTGTTGTGGGTTTGAATTGCAACATCATTTAGCAGTAAAATGAGAGAAATGAACCCTCTCTGGGGTTAAGTATAGGTTAAAGACGACAAACCGATTTCAGAAAAAGCATACACATTTATGTTTGTATACTTTTGTTGTATACCGTGATAAAGAAATTCCGTGACGTCAAAATTTTGTTCATCCCAGGTAAAGTACACCAATCCCATTTCGGATGAGTCCCTAAAATCTAGATATGTATTTAACTATTTATAAACTGCTGTATAAAGTGCTAAACTTTTTATGGGTTTTGATATGTAAAATTTGCAGAGATTAAGCAGCAACGGAAGAGGGATGAACCCTATGTGGGAATAAACATAGGCACGGATGTCTCGAATTTCCTCTCTCCTGCTGATTTGGTTGCTTTTCTACAACTACAGAAGATCACCCATGTCCGGCTTTATGACGCCGATGGTGGTATACTTAAGGCCTTGGCGAAAACCAAAATTAGGGTTATCATCAGCGTTCCAAACAACCAGCTCCTCGGCATTGGCTCCTCCAATTCGACTGCTGCCGCCTGGATAGGTCGCAATGTCGCCGCCTACTACCCACAAACCCTAATCATCGCTGTGGCAGTTGGTGATGAGGTGTTAACCACCATCCCCTACTCCTCCCCTGTCCTAATGCCTGCCATAGAGTCCCTATACAGTGCCCTAGTCGCCGCCAATTTGCATACCCAAATCAAGATTTCGACCCCTCATGCTGCCTCTTTAGTGCTTGACCCATTTCCTCCTTCACAAGCATTTTTCAATCAGTCCTTCACCTCAATCCTCTCCCCATTACTTCAATTCTTGTCGCGGACACAATCTCCTCTCATGGTGAATCTATACCCTTACTATGTATTTATGCAGAACAAAGGGGTTGTTCCTTTGGATAATTCATTATTCAAGCCCTTGACACCTTCAAAGGAAATGGTTGATCCGAATACTTTGCTTCATTATACAAACGTGTTTGATGCCATGATTGATTCCGTGTATTTCTCGATGAAGAACTTGAACTTTACTGACATTGTAGTGCTCGTTACTGAAACCGGGTGGCCTTCGAAGGGTGATTCTAAAGAACCGTATGCCACGACTGACAATGCCGATACATACAATTCCAATTTAATCAAACATGTGTTTGATAGGAGTGGAACCCCTTTACACCCTGAACTCACATCCAGTGTGTACATATATGAGTTGTTCAACGAGGACTTGAGGTCCCCACCTGTGTCGGAGGCTAACTGGGGGCTGTTTTATGGAAATACCACGCCAGTTTACTTGTTACATGTTTCTGGGAGTGGAACATTTTTGGCGAATGACACTACAAACAAGACTTATTGTGTGGCTGCAGATGACGTAGATCCGAAGACATTGCAGGCGGCGTTGGACTGGGCTTGTGGGCCGGGGAGATCGAACTGCAGTGAGATTCAACCAGGGGAGACTTGTTATCAGCCTAATAACGTGAAGGATCATGCTTCTTATGCTTTTGATAGCTACTACCAGAAAGAGAGGGCTGCAGGGTCTTGTGATTTCAAGGGTGTGGCCACGATCACCACCACTGACCCAAGTAAGTGACTCATCCCCATGACTTCTGTTCTATTTAGATTTATGGTGAATTTGCAGAAAAACCATCATTTGATATGGAAGGCTCCGATGTAAAGCTCAGATTTTCCATCTATTCGTCAGTGTATTTGCAACCTCGGATTGCTAGAATGGTAAAGAATGAGTACATATTAGTTTAAAATGTGTATGAGCCAAGGAGCACTGGCGGGTTTCCATTGGTTTTGCTCAAATTTGAATTTACCTCTGTATTTAACTAAGGACCGGAGATGGCGCGAGGCTACTTACTCTAACTTGCATGAATCTTAAACGATTTTGATTCCAAGATCAAAGGCAATTTAGGTTGTTTGCCCTCTTGGGCAATCTACTTTGATCTGTGTTCTTAAAATGGTGATGGAAACCAAATTTAGAATCTTTAGATGTGAATTAGAGAATCTATTTGGTTGAATGCTTTGAGGGGCTTGAGGAAAAGAGGAGCAGTGGTTGTTCAACCTCTTTAGCCTTTGCCTCTGGGTCAGCGTAGAATTCCTTCTGAGTGTGTTTCGTCTTTTCTTTTGTACTCTTCATTTTTCAATTTGTATCCAAAAACAGTTGTATTAAAAAGTTCCAAAACACTCCTCTTTGACATCTATTCATTTTGTGGTGAAGAAAGTTGTTGAAAATCCTCTTTTGAAAAATTGGTAATTTTTGAAGAATAATTCACGAAATAAGTTTTCGAAAGAATAGTTGGCCGTAGCTCATATTCATGGTTCATGGGTTGTTTGTGGTGCCCATTTGGACAGTTGGACTGTACCAGTTCTTGTTGATTTTAAGTTTGAAAAATGTTGGTGCAACACGATTTCCAGCTGGTGATAGTGAATCTTGAACTTCTGTTTTGCTTAAAATGTCAATTTTAGTCCATTTTCTTGAGGAGGAGAGAAAAATGCCCCATTTAATTTACTTCTTCAAAAATTTAGATTATCCCCTACCGCGTCGTTTTCGTCCGCACGCTGTACGCAGAAGCAGTCGTCTACATTAGCCAAGCTAAAAAATGAAAAGAAAGGTACCTTATCGATGGGAAAGATATGTAACCCCAAGCCAAATGGGTTACACATTTTCTGCATCTTTCTTTCAATGTCTTGTTTTATCTGTCATCTGACCATGGTTTTTTGTGGGGGACACTATTTGCAGGTCACGGGAGTTGTATATTTCCTGGCAGGTGAGCCAAATTCTGTGGTTATGGTACTATTTTCATTTGTTTGTTTCTTTGTCATTCTCTTTTCTCCAATGTTTTTGGCAATGGCATTGCAATAGTTTGAATCTTCTAGTATTTTTCAAGCTAACTAAAGTAGTAACTCCAATGGAAATGATTACTGTAAATTTTTATGTTTTGGCTGCAGTTTTCGGAATCAGTTTTGTAGAACAACTTTGAAAAACTATTATTATGAAAAAGTACTCGCCACTTTTCCATTTAATCGTTTTCTTGTTGATATGTTTTCTGCAGAATGAAATCATAGTTTCTACGTTTAAGTATGTTTCTCAATTTTTCCCCCCGGAAAACGGTCAAGATAAACGTTTTTCTTGTTTTCGGAGAAATAAAGACGTAAAACAGATTCTGGAAACTGCAGACTGGATATCTTTCACTTCATTTTCTTTACGAATCTTTCCCCTTCTCTTTCATTTCACCGTCACAAATCCAAGATCCGAACATAGCGAAAAGAACTTCTTTTGATAGAGAAATTGACTGTTATGATTGTTCTCATGAAAATTTACTTTGTGATTGCAGTAAGCAAGTGAGCAATAAAACAAGCGACAGAGTGAACGCAACAGTATCAAGTGGAGCAGGCACACTGAGATTCACCAGCATCCAAACAAGCACTGCATTGGACAAGGCTTTATGCATTTTCTTGGGCTTCACTTTTTCCCTATTATTTTGTTCATTCATTTCTTAACCCCTTCTCGAGGTACCCTAATAAATTTAATCTTCTAGTTCCCATGAAAGCCAAGCTCAAATTATTTTATGGGTAAATTTCACTTTCACCAAATATCTCACTTTCACCAAATATCTCACTTTGCACCCTTCACTTCCAATTGTGTCAGTCAACTAGTTACACTTCTAAATTAGTGTCAATGTGATCCTTCCTGCCAATTAATTTCGGGAGGGAAGAGGTCATGTGGCATCATGTAAGAAGTCGCGTGTACTTTTGCTGAATGACAGGCAAACGAAAGGGTTACATTTATACTCGATCTATAAAATGTGAAGGGACGAACGAAATTAGAAGTGGAAGGTGTAAAGTGAACATTGAGTAAAAGTGATGGGTGGAAAGCATAATTTATTCTTATTTTGTTTCACAGTGATAAGTGATTGCTTCATTTTTTGGGCAAATGATTGATCTTTTATTGGGGGGGCCCGTTTTGTAATTAACCTTTTATTAACTCCTGAAAAGGGCTGGTTGGTATGGTGTGGATGAATTCTTTTAGCTGAATTAATAATAATGTGACAGACGACCAATACAAGATCGAAGGATGTAGAAGTGAACTTTTCTTTTCAAAATTATTAGGTCATTTTAATTATTCATTTATTTGCTTCATGTGTTAAATGGTGGGGCTTGGGCAAGGTTTCCCAACAATGAAAGTCAGGTTCAATTTTCTTTACCAGCAGCTCTTGAAGTCACTTCACTTCACTTGCAAGCTTGAAAATGACTCTGGGAGAAGATGTGAGACGAGGTTCTTCAACCATTACTTCTGTTACTGGGTCAAGATCAAGTGGTAGCTTATTTGTTGTTGCTTGTGCTGCTAGAGGATCTGGGACTGGGTATAGATCTGGGTCTCGTTTACGAACATCAAAATCTTTCGATCCCAAACATCAAAATATAGATCACTAGCATCCGGCTCTTCCTAACGATCACGAAAGACAGAACCCCAATCACTAGCACTAGGATCCATACTTTCACTAAATTATGGCTATAGAGAATATTTTGAGGTGCGCTCGAGCTGACTTGGGACACCTTGCATTACGAAATATGTATACATATAACACATGCTTGTATTGTTTGCTTTGTGTGTGTAGAAAGAGGAGGGAAAAAAGAAAAAGTAAAGAGAAAAGTTTGGTGTAATGTCCTTTGTTAGCCTAGGAGGACCCATCAAGTAGTGCCTGTGATAAAGGATGAGTTCTTTGCTTATGGAGCTTGTCCACAATAATGCTTACCTATGGCCATTATCCCAACTTTTTTACGTAGAGGTTGCAGTTGGGATTTGAAGTTGAGGATGATTTCGTTCTCTTTTTAAGATTCAAGTTTAGAGGAAATTTTTTAATGTTAATCAGAATTAATCAGAAATGAGCAAAAGTCTGCGCTAATGTGCCTATCCTTTGATTTCATTGCAGAAATGAGCAGTAACAAAGCCAAACATTTGTCTTACATGGAGCTGCTATTGGTTTTTCCTTCCTTTTTTTTTTTTGCCCTTTTTAAATTAGCAATTTCATTTCAAAAGCCCGAAGGCTTTACAAAGATGTCACTACAAGATACATGAATAAATAAAACTAAAAATCCAGACGCGAGCATATGCACAAGTAGGCTCTACGACAGATAATGCAAAAGCAGACCAATAACAATATTGAGCATAAGACCAGTCAAAGATTTGGCAATAGAGGATTCCTAAGTGCAACACAACTCATCAAATCATTGGAAGAAACACAGATGAAATCATCGACTATCAATCAACCCACAAAAAGATGAGAAAGTCTCACACGGGGAAGAAAAACCTCCACTGAGGTAGAAATACTAATAATGAATTCAAAAAAAGAGAACATAAAAAGCCTGGTCATTGTTAATGGGGTAAATTTCACTCACCTCCCCTGAGGTTTCTAACACTGACCTCCCCTGAGGGTTCTGATTTTGCACTGCCCTCCCCTACTTTTTCTGACACGAGAAAAACACCCCCTTCTACTAAACAGACGTTACTTTTGGATGGCAAAGTGTGGGGCCTGCTTATGTCATGGTACCCTAACACTTAAATGCCATTACTACCCTTCATCTACCCCTTCTCTGTATATAAACATCAGAGGAGTAAAGAATACACAAACCCTATTTTCTCTCTCCCCCTGCATTTCCAGACACCATTTTCTTCCTATTTTCTCAGATCTCCACAACACAAAGATGATTGCATCTTCAAGCACTTTCTCTGGATTTCTCAGGTATAGGAACCGCATTTGTCATTGTGTAATGAAGGCTGCAATCAAGGTCACAAGTTCAGAGCCAAACAAGGGAAGGCTCTACTATGCATGTGCAAGTCCAAGCTCAACTGATAAATGCTCATTTTGGGATTGGTGCAACCCAATTAACCCAACTATGGTTGGGCACTCAGCAATGGTTTCAGGAAGGAGGTACAATGACGATGAAGGAGAAAATGCAGCTACTCCTGTTGGTGTAGCTACTACTGTTGGTGTGGAAGGGGTAGAAGCACTGCAAAGCCAACTGAGTTTCCTAAAGAAGTTGATTGTCATTTGTTTTGGAATCATCTTCATCCTAATCATGAGGAAATGAAGTGTGATGTGGGTGTTGATGTACTAACTTATGTAATATTAGTCCAATGAAATCCAATGAATGAATGAAATGCAAGTTATGCAATATTAGTGTAATGAAATGAATTGAACGCAAGTTATGTAATCTCAGTCAAGCAAAAGAAACTCAATCCAGATGCAAGCACCAACAATACAACCAGTCAAACCATTCTATTACCAAGAACACAACTAGTCAGATAGATTTAAACACCAATAATACAGGCTGTCATAGAGTTTTAACACCACCTTGGTGGACATAATACATAGAGTTAAACACCAACAACAGCAGGAATATAACTCTGAAAGGGCTATACAAAAGAGGGCTATACAAAAGAGGGTTGTACAAAAGAGGCTATACAAAAAGAGGGATATGCATTCATAACTAGCAACAAAGCTATCCCAACTATACCAAAATGTGCCCCAACTATAATAAAAGATGCCTTAACTATACCAAAAAATGCCCTAAGTATACCAAATTAACCCACTGCACAAAAAAAGGTTGTCCCATCAACCTACATAGGTAAAAAAATGAAATGTTCATTATTCATGTTTCATTACTTTAAAATAAAAGACAATGTTAAAGTATTCTTAGTAATCATCCCACCTAAAATGTTGCCCATTGACTGTCTTGTGTAACACATTGTGAAGGCATTGGAGTTCCTCCATTGTCACCAACCTATTGCATTAATAAAACAAGAAAGTCTTTAAAATACAACCATAACATTAATTATAAGCTACAATAATGCAGAAAAAAAGGTTAGGTAACTCACATTTCCTCCTCTAGCATTGTTATTTCTTCTTCCTATAGCACTGGTATTGGCCCTTCCTCTCCCTCTTGTCATGCTCTTTCCTCTTCCACTTGCAATGGTACTACCCATTCTAGAAACAGAACCTGAACCACATGATGAAGCCCTTCCACTTGCTGCAATTCCACTGCCAATTCCAGAACCCCTGCCAATTCCAGAACCCCTGCCAATTCCACTGCTAGCACCCCTGCCACTTGCAGAACCTCTCCCATTTCCAAAACCTCTCCCATTTCCACAACCTCTACCTCTGCCTCTGCCCCTACCCCTGATTGGACCCCTCTGACATGTTCTCTTGTTATGTCCAAATTGTTGGCACCATGTGCATTTCAAAGTCTGTGATCTCTTGGACTGACTGGTTGAAGCTGGACCCTCATCTTCCTGCCTTCTCCTGTTTTTTCTTGGCCTACCAGACATTCTCTTAAGTGGAGGAGGGTCTAATGGGTCACCAGGGCACATTGTCCTCATAGAGTGATCAAGGATTGGGTGAATCATCCCTGCATAGGCTTTGAGATACATCTGCTTTGAGAAATAAGGGTGTACATAGTCTTCCACATCCTTCCTACCATAGGTGATAGCAGCCAAAGCATGTTTACATGGAATTCCACTTATTTCCCATTTCCTACACACACAGTCCATAACCCCTTTTCCATAGTGTAATCTCTTAGCTTTTCCCTAAATGCATTGACATTTTCAAAGATCATGTGCCTCTCTAATACCACTTCACCCTCACCATCAAGATATGATTCCTTTCCATACAAATTCAAACCTGCAACTCCCTTCCCCTTTGACTCAATTTCAGCCTCACCATCACTGGAATACCTCCCCTCATCATCCCCTGACTGGTAGTCACTAATTTCATTACCAAATTCATCATCAAATAAATTATTATCACCCATACTTAGTACATCATACTGCATATCCCCACCACTGCCCCATTCTTTGTCTTCATCACTCATCTCATAGATATCATCCTTGTGGTATACATTACCATCCTCATTTTCAATAACCTCCACATCAGAACCATCTCCTACATCAGGGTACACAGTAGAAATAGGTGTTTCCACCTCTACAAACAAGTTAAGTGTAGGTGGAACACCCTCCATAGAAAACAAGTCCATAACAGCTTTGTCAGAACCTAACTCAAACCTATACCCAGTACCAGGAAATTCATACACAACAATGATAGCTACTCCAATATTTTAGGGGAATTTAGACAACACAGTCTCATTCATATCTTGCAACATGTCCATATAACTATACATTTCAGGTGGTCTACGTTGTTACAATGACCCATTATCCCTTTGAAATGGAAGATCAAGTCAAAATATGGATGAGCAAACATGATTGCACAACATATCAGAAAATCAAGCAAATACTCTTTATCAGACAAAATTTCAGAAAACCCCCAATTTCACAAGAAGAAAAAAACACCAATTTCAGAAACCCTTTTACTGAAATTTCAAGAAAATTTTAGTGTGAGACCCCAATTATTAACCCAAATTCAATGCTTGTTTGGTAGTCATGTAACCAAGGAATGACAAAAGTCTTCAAATTTCAAACCAAACAAGCAAAATGAAAACAAATCTTTAATAAATCTTTTCTCTAAAATGGCTTTTCTTTTTACTTTTCAAGATCAATTCAAAAGACATTGGGTACTTTAAATGGTACGATCTTCCTTCAAAACCCACAAATGATACATAAATCTTCAAATCTTTACCCACAATGAACAAACACACCGTGTGTTCCATTTACTCACCTCCGGTGTGTTTGGCAATCTGTGTGTGTTAGGTTTTTCTATGAGTAAATTTGTGTGTATGTAGTGTTGCTCATATGTATATACTCTCTCCATCCCATTTTAAATGTTTCCTTTGAGAAACATTTATTTTTTGTGATTTTTTGCTCTAAATTAAAGTACTTAATAAGCACTTTATTTTATATTAAATAAATTATAAAATTAAAAATTATTTTTATTTTTCATACGATTTTTATCATAGCTAGATATTACACTATGTATTTTTGTTAGTATTTGGCGATGAAAATTCTCAAAATGATAAGTTATCGCCTGTTCATTTTCCGGTTTAGTTTTAGTTTTAGTTTTGATGACATCATCATTTCCCTCATTTCTCTCTATCTCTCTCCACTCATTACACCTTATGACATCATCAAAACTAAACAAAACTATCTAACAAAATTACTCATTCTATTTTTTGGACACATATCAACACTTTTTCAACTCACCTAAGTTGAAAAATGTGTTGATATGTGTGAAAATAGACTACCATTTTGAGGATTTTCATCGAACTGCTAACAAAAATACATAGCGTATGTATCTAGCTATGATAAAATCGATGAAAAATAAAAATAATTTATAATTTTATAATTTATTTAATATAAAATAAAGTGCTCATTAAGTACTTTAATTTGGAGCAAAAAACCACAAAAAAATAAATATTTCTCAAAGGAAACATTTAAATGGGATATTATACATATTTAAGTCTTTCCATTTAAAGTACTCAATGTCCCCTTTGAAAAGTCCTCTCCTAAAAAGAAAAGCCATTTTGGAACAAAGGTGGTCCATCTCTCTTTTTCTTCCTAACGTTTAGGTTTCTTATTTGAGGACTTTTTTCATTTGTCCGACACGTGACTACCAAACAACACATTGAATTTCACCCCATCATCCGCCTATTAGTTAGAAAATTTCTTAGAAAAACCATTTGAGCCTAATTAAAAATTTCAAGAAAATTTTAGTGTGAGACCCCAATTATTAACCCAAAACACTAGTTTGATTCGACATAACCAAGGATATGCAAAATCAAAAATTTCACCCTAACAAGCAAAATGAAAACAAATCTTTAATAAATCTATTCTAGGTAAGATCGGTACATGTACTATCTTCAAGATCAACGATATGCAAAAGATTGGGCTTCGATTGAATGGTCGGACGCTTCCTTCAAAACCCAAAATGAACAATATCTTCAAGTCTTCGCACCAATGAACAACGATCCGTCCTTCCATTTACTCGTTTAGTGTTTGGCAATCTCTCACTTCCTCTCAGGTTTTAATGTTAAGTGGGTTATCTCTCTCTCTCTCTTCTTTCTCTGTGAGTGAAAGACCAAGAGTGGGTGAGGAGAGTGAAGAGTGGAGTGTTCTGAAAGGCTAATGGTCCTTTAAATACCTAAGGCTATTGTGGTCATTTTGGTACCAAAATACAGAATTAAGAGCATCCGTTTCGGTGTATTTGTTTCATGAAGGGTGTGTTTTTCTCGTGTCAAAAAAAGTAGGGGAGGGTTCAACTTCATGAAACCTCGGGGAGGTCCAATGTTGTTGTCGAAACCTCGGGGGGTGAGTGAAATTTACCCTTGTTAATGTCGTTAAAGTCTGCCTCGGATCCCAACATATTCAACGGAGGTGGGAGCTATGTTAACAATAACTTAGATTACTCATTGGTCATGTATGATTGGACTAACTACTAAGAACATCTCTAGTGCACTACCTAAAAATATTTGCTAAAGTGTACACCTATAGCATGTAAATCATCTTCCCTATTTTGTGTCTAAGAACTTAGTTAACAAAAGCTAATGAAGAATGCACTTTAACATGGACTACATATATGTATATTTATTAACTTGAAGTCTTTCCTTTCTTCTCATCTTCTCTTTTCCATCCTCTCTTCTATCTCTCTCCTTAAGTCTCTCCCCAAATTTAGGTTCACTTAAAATGACTTTGTTCGTGAGGGGTGCCACCAAGGATTTTAGGGAGTCAATTTTTGTGCACTAGAGACCATTTTTTGAGTTTTTCTTAGCTAACTAGTTAGTGCACTTTAAGAAACTCTTTTAGGTAGTGCACTAGAGATGCCCTAATAACTCGGTTGAACTAATAGTTAGAAAATTATTAATACCATAGCTCTTAATTAAAAAAGTTAGCTCATGTTATGTCAAACTAGTAGTTCAACGTTTATGCTGTTGGACCAATTATTTAATGGTCTTGGAGCACCGTCACCTAATGTTCCAACAACCTTTTTCGTCATACATTATACTGGGTCTCACAGGAATGTGTATTGGATATAGGTATTGGGGCACTATGCGGTGGTGCCCCAAGACTAAAAAAAAATTAGTCATGTTGATTGTTGAGCCAAAATACAAAATATAGCAAGAGCATCCGTTGTTTTGTTTCATGGCTTTAATGTTAATTTTATACTCTGACAGATCATTCAGTGTTCAACTTCATGAGGGCACCACTATCTCCTTTTTCTACCACAAATCTATTGTCTTATTTGGTAATAAGTGGAGGAATGGAAATAATAATAAGGAAAATGAGAGTAATAAGTAGAGAGAAAAGTTATTGAAAATCACGCTGAAAGAGAGGTGCTGGTTTTGGAAACCCAAAGTGACAACTTTCTTTAGCTTCTTAAAGAAAAAGTCCATGAGGAAATCTTCCATTTTAGGGTCAAATCGAGAATTAGTCTAACCTCAGAGGCAAACCGTAATTTATGCAAACAAATACACAACCAACTGACCAAGACTGGCAAAATCAAAATGGTTCAAAATGTGGAATCGTTGCACAAAATTCAAATACCTCCTCTCTCTCCACAACCTAAACCCTAGAAAAACCCTAGTCCATTTCCCCCCAAACTCAATGGCTACATGGACCTGTTCAAAATGCACTTTCACAAACCCTCCATCTCAGAAGCCCAACTGCCTCATCTGCTTATCGCCATCACCTTCACTACCCATTTCCCCCTCCTCCTCTTATCCTTCTTCTTCCTCTGCTCCCAAATGGGCTTGCAAAGCCTGCACTTTTCTAAACCCATATCGCACCAGCAACTGTGAAATCTGCGGCACGAGGGCCTCGTCGGCTTTATCCTTGCGTACGCTTGATGAAGAAGAATTGGATTCGTCGATTGGGTCCGTGTTCTTGCCGTTGCAGCCTTGCAAGAGAAAGAATCGAGAGAAATCCCCTATTGAGATTGATAATGACGATCGGGTTGAATCGGGGGAGGTTCGCGCTGTTAAGGCGGCAAATAAAGGGGTGATCTTGTTGGGTTAGTTTTTTAATAGTGTGTGTGTGTGTTTTTTTTTTTTTTTTTTGTGATATGGGTTTTGGAAATTGAATGTTGGGTTTGATATGCTTGTTGTATTTTTCTGTTTGATTATTGTTAGCTGTTAGAATAATTAGAGTCCGTATTGTCTGAGTGATTGCGTGAGAAATGATAGGAATTTGTTGGGTTATCCCACATCGGATGTGGAAGGGGATGGTGGTCAGTTTATAAGTGTGAGGGAAAGCCTCACTCCTTGAGCTAGCTTTTGGAGTGGGAGAGGCCCAAGACCACCCATCAGAATTGAAGTGGAAGAGAACTGGCTCATATTTGGATTGTAAATTAGGTGAAAAAGGAGAGTGATAACTTCCTTGTGATGCTAGTTTTGTTTCTCACCAAGAAATTGTGCTATTTGGTGAGAAATGGAGAGCAACAAAAATTATTGATTTTGTGTCGGTCATAAATCATAATGCCAGCGGTTGCCAATCAAAACACAAAGGAGGAGAGAAGAAAATTCTCCTTCATATCCCATTTCCACATGTTTTCCTTCTTATTAGTCATCCAAATTGACCATGAGAAATCACAAGAACTAATTTTCCTTCATTGCCTAGATGAGAAACTACAATAATCACCAAATAAACTGTAGGACAAAACTAGGAGAAGAATGTGCAAAAGGAGAAAGGGTAAGAAAAACTGGAATCATCCAATCCATGCACCATACAGACCCTGGACCCACCGGGAGCATTACATAATCTTGCATGGTACGGTATTCTTTCCGAGTTCTTGTGACAAGTTGGATGGTAGGGAATTTAGCTCATCTTTGTCCTTGATTTTTTGCGGTTTATCTTGTGGGCTTAATGGGTATGTTTTATTTTTGGTTTCTTTGTTCAAGTTCTAGGTACAACACGATTTCTTGTATTTGATTTCATTTTTTGTTTCTTCTTGAGTGGTGTTTCACGGTCTTGTTTACCTGTATTCTTCAAAGTTACAAAGCCACTTCAAATCCTTATTGCTTTGCTGCTTGTTTATAGTTCTGTTTCTGTGGTTCTTTGCAAGCAAAGGTTTAGTCTTGGATAAGAAACTCGTGTCCTGCACTGTGAGGGACTTCGACTCTTCGTTTATAACTTCAAACACAAAGGTTACATAGTAGATTTAGCATATGGCAAGAATGTGTTTTTATAATGCATTATTCCAGATTAAATATATGCACTTTAGTCTCTTTTATGTCTTTAGTACATTAGTGGAACTTGGTCTGAGGTTGGAGATGCGTAATAAGAGAAACTAAATGGAAGTATTCTGTAGCTGACAATATAGGTGCCTCCAAGATTGCTCAATATAGATGCTAGAAGACAATTTATGGTAAAAAATGTCCTCCTTGATGGAACATTTTTATATTGTTAAGTCTGTTTGGATAAGAGTTGATTCAGTTCTAAATTTAAGGCTTCTGATAGTGTGGGGGTCAGCTTACTTCAAATCTCGTCTGATTCTGAATGCACACCTGCAGTTTTCATCTGACAAGGGTATAGATTAGAATTGTTTCAGACATAAAAACTGTGTAATGAGTTCTTGTTGCATGTGCATCATCGCATGGGTTAATAGTAGGGAATTGAGTTTGCTTGCAGGATATTATATTCGCTGCTTTAACCATGCTATTGTTATTTCTTTTTTGCGCATTTGTGATTATCAAATCCTACGATTCATAAGATGCCTGTCATTGAAGAGATATCGGAATGTGGAAAAGGACGTTATAGTTTCTCCATAATTGCAGATGACACTACATCGCGAAGTGCTTCCAGATCATTGAAGATTTTGAGTTATAATGTCTGGTTTCGAGAAGACTTGGAGATGCATAAGAGGATGAAAGCTCTGGGTGACCTTATTCAAATGCATTCCCCAGATCTGATATGTTTCCAGGTTTTTCCATTTTCCCTTTTTCATTCCATTTAACATGATCTCTGATGTTTTTATGTGTTTGCATTGTTCTTATTACCGCGTGTCTCTGCAGGAGGTTACTCCCAATATCTACAACATCTTTCGACAATCAAGTTGGTGGAAAGCGTACAGTTGCTCAGTTGCAAATGAGATGGCATTTACAAGACAATATTTCTGCATGCAGGTAAATATTTATAAAACTTTCCCGTAGCAGTACCAAACAGCCATTGCACAAGAACACACTTGATATTAAAATTTGGTGCTATAATTCTTATTTATGTGTTTTTTTTATCGGCAAAAATATGCATATAGATAACTCGACAAAGGTACTTCGAGGGCGATTCTTATTTATATTTTGAAGGCATGGTAAGATGCATCTTGCTTGTCAAGTATGAAAATGTTAAAACACATTTTGAGTTATCTAAATTTCTCAGAATCTTGCTCGAATCCAATACCATTTATTATGGTTTGTTGCATCAAGTCATTCGTAACTTGATGCTCAAAAAACTTTGCAAGGCTGATCATTCTCCCCTTTTTTTTCTTTTCATTTGCAATGTTCCTTAGAGAGTTAGATGAGTACAACTTTTAACATTCTTATTTTAATAGTTTCTTCCATTATCACTTGATCACATGATTCTCTCTCTCTCTCTAATGGTATACACCATTGGTCTTTTTGATTCCTCTCGATGAGTTTTTGTTGTCAAAGATTTTGTAAGACCTGATTTGCTCACCAAAACAACTTTCAGCTGAGCAAACTTCCAGTAAAATCATACAGCACTAACCCGTTCAGAAATTCCATAATGGGAAGAGAACTTTGCGTCGCTGAAATTGAAGTTCAGGAAGACATGCCATTAGTTGTTGCCACGAGCCATCTCGAAAGCCCATGTCCGGCCCCTCCCACGTGGGACCAAATGTTCAGCAAGGAACGCGTAGGACAAGCAAAGGAAGCCATAAACTCTCTGAAGAAAAACCCGAACGTGATATTTTGTGGGGACATGAACTGGGACGACAAGTTGGACGGTCAATTTCCTTTACTAGACGGGTGGGTTGATGTGTGGGCCGAGTTAAGGCCAGGAGAAAATGGATGGACATATGATACCAAGTCAAACAAGATGATCTCTGGAAACCGGACTCTGCAAAAGCGATTGGATCGATTTGTTTGCAACTTGCGTGATTTCAATGTAAGGGACATAGATATGATTGGCTTGGAGGCGATTCCCGGTCTATCTTATTGCAAGGAGAAGAAAGTGAAGAATGATGTGAAGAAATTGATGCTCCCGGTTTTGCCTAGCGATCACTATGGATTGTTAGTGACTATTTCTACCAGGAAGTAGCACACTCGTTAATGGGTTGACTGGTTTTTTGTGTGTGATTTTGAAATGAAATCATGTTTCTTCCTTTTTTGTGATCAGAAGCAAATGAAATCATGCTTGAAATGCAGTTTTTTGTATAGGTGGCTGGGCGGATTTTATGTAAAGGGCTTATGTAAGCTTTTGTGGAGCATTGTTTTGCAAACTTTGTGGCAAACTTCTATGGAAATGGGAAATCCTTGTTGAGAACAGCATTGCTGAGTTCTGTTCTGAGATTTTGTCCTGAATTTTTTCAGTTTACCCAAATTCTTGCAAATATTTCTTCTTCTTTGTAACTTCAAAATATGTAACTGGCGATTCCGATGTATATTTTCGAAGGATTGAGTCAAGAAAAAAGAACGTTTTAAATTTGGAAAATTAACCTTTATAAGTGATTCCTAGTAGTTTTAAAAATGGAAAATAAAGGGTAATGTAAAAAAAAAAAATCAAGAAAAACTTTCTAATGAGACATGTCTTTCTTATAAACTTGAATTTTCTTGTTCAAAGAGTTAACAATACGATACCGAGGGAGAATTATTTTTGTATTCGAGAGAAAGCATGATTTGTAAAATAATTAGGACAGAGCTTATTGGAAACATGCTATTTGCACGAAAAGTAAGAAACACATACGCAGGCTTCGTTAGAACAAAAATGTAGCCGATCCAACATGAACACAAAAAGCTGATAAAAAAAAAGAAGCATGAACGCAAAAAGGATCAGCGGAAATTTGCGGTGAGCGTGGATCGAACACGCGACCTTCAGATCTTCAGTCTGACGCTCTCCCAACTGAGCTATCCCCGCTTGTGTCACATCTCTAGACAAATAATTTACTTGGAGTTAACTACGCAGTTTATATTCGTTAATAGTTACACACATACACCAATTTATTTACTCTCTTCGTCCCTATTTAAGTGTGTTACTTCATAAATCAAACTTATTAAAAAAATACTCCCTCCGTCCCTTTTTAAATGTGTTGCTTCGTAAATCCAACTTATTAAAAAAACATCATCATTACACCTTTCACATCAACTTTTTCACTTTCCACATCAACTTTTACCTCAACTTTCCAAAATTATCCTTCACCCTTACCCATTAACTTTTTACCCACTAACTTTTCAAAAGAGCAAAATGATAATTCTACAAACTTTTACCCATTAACTTTTCAAAACACACACTTATTAAGGGACAGCCCAAAATGGAAATGTCAACACTTAAAAAGGGACGGAGGGAGTACTATATATCATCGTTGCACCTTTCACATCAACTTTTACCCCACTTTACACTTTTTACATCTACTTTCCAAAATTATCCTCCACTTTTACTCATTAACTTTTTACCCACTAACTTTTCAAAAAGGCAAAATGATAATTGTACCAACTTTTACCCATTAACTTTTCAAAACATTCGCTTATTAAGGGACAGTCCAAAATAGAAATCTAAACACTAAAAAAGGCACGGAGGGAGAGAAATTCTTAGGTAAGTTCACCATTTGAACACTCAGATTAAATATGAATGAACATTTAATCTAAAATTAAATGAACATTGAACATCCATTTAAAAAATTAGCCCACAAATAAACCACTTTAAACAACCTATATTACAAGCAAGCGGAGTGGTATGTATCATGTACCTATATACATTTGCTATGAGTTTAAACCACATTAACTATAAATAACAATGTTGACTTTCGTTGAAGAAAAAAAAAAATTAGTATCCCAAATTTCAGCTCATTATAGCAAAAAACATAGGTGGCTCCACATATACGATAACGTGGTCAATTTAACAATGCAATTTTTCTTAATTTTGTTGTTATATTACATGTAGTAATTTTATCCCAGTTTTATTTTATATACTATGAGCAAAACACCAAGCAATACAAGTTTATACACAATTGAACACTTAGGGGTAGTTTCCTGTATTTAGCAAATAACTTTTACTCTCCTCACAACATTAACTTTTAGCTTTTTCTGGGAATCAATTTAGCTCAAAGTCATTTGTCTAAAACAGGAAATTACCCCTTAATACATCAGCTCAAAATAAGGTAAACATCTTAATGACAAATAGAGAGAAAAGTATCTATTGGTATTGTTATCGTGCAACTTCTCTCAGAACGACAATCAACTCTTATCTCCGTAAACAAGAGTGTATGTTCAAAAAGAGAACCAATTAGCCACATAATTTTCTAAAATAAAATATTAAGTGTATTTATGCTCCGGTTTTTAGGAATGCAATAACTAATAAACCAATCAAAACAGTCATAAGTCCCTTATCAAATGGCGTTAGCTACATGAATCCTTTTTTTTTTTCCATTGATTTATGATGAGTATATCATCTTATGTAATATATATTATAAAATACGTACATTTTTTCAAATTACTGCTTCTAATGTCAATTTTAATCTAATCATACCCTAAACCATAATGATGTTACTCAGCCAAACAATCGCATCAGTCGATCTATAATAGACATGTCCAAACCACCTGATATTTTCTCTTATCTTATTTTCTACGATGCATTAGCTAATGCAATCTATAAAAACATAACAAACTAGAACTTTATTAATGGAATACATACAAATATTAATCTTAGAATAAAATTTCACAAGGCCTTGGACCCATGCTAATTTGGAGGCTCCACGTACACGTGACCTATATTTTTGATAATCTCAAAGGTGTAGCCTTCTTTGGAAAAACCAATTTGACTTTTTGGAAAAATCAATTTGACTTTAGAATCACATAGGTTAGGTAGCTAGGGTTTCTGGATTTTCTTATATTTCGGATCTGGGTAGCGTGGATGTTCCATGGAATGTCGACATTACCACGAGGGGTATGTACTATACAATATACATGTACGTATAGGCCGGCTTTCTTTTTATTTTCGATGGTCAAGAGTGTCCGGGACAAGGCAATCCACCTGAAATTGTTCAATAGTTCAAGAGCAACGCCATGCGTGGTGCTCCGGATTACTTCTCAACCACACATTTTTTGTGGGGTCTCCGACATTTTTATTATATGAATCCCACATAAATGTCTTGTTCTGGAGTGATCTGGAACACCACTTAGCGGTGCTCTCGAACTATTGAATAATTATGTGCGATCCACATCGGTTACATCTACATATTCCCCTTTCATCCCCAAAAAATATTATGTTCCGCAAAATGAGAAATTAAACAAATATTTAGTATTTTTTAGAAAAATACGAACATCTTTGTCCTACATATTAGAGAAATTTTGCAGAAGGAAAAATCTTTTTGAGACCGGAGGAGTGAATGGTGCTTAGGGTTCTACTGTACCTCAATTATTTTTTTTTTTTTTTTGTCATTCATTATTCCTAATCTACCGCATGAAGGGAGAGGGGAATGAGACTCGATCCCGGGATGCGGTGTGCAGCATCCAAGAGCTCTGCCGTATGAGCTAACCACCACTTGCTACCTCGTTTACGTAAAGAAGTTTATTGTATTAGTTATTGTCTACAACAAACAACCAATTTAAATCGGTAATTGTAGTTAAATATTTCAGGATGATCGTTTTAGAGAAAGTTGACTTTGCAATTACATCTTTCAAGACCACTACTCCGTACAACGGAAGGACGTGATTACAAGTAGTAACAATCATGCTCAGACCTAATTTATTTTATACTCCCTCAGTCTCAAAATAATTTTTCACATATCAATATTCATATTTTCCAAAAAAAAAAAAAAAATTTTTCAATTAATGATATTTTTAAAAGTTTTAAAATTATGTATAATAAAACTAAATGAAATCTATCAAACAATATGCATATTCAATATTAAAAATATTTTATTTCAAAATATCTCTATTTTTCAAGAGATCCAACTTTAGATTAATGACATGAAGTAAGTTTAGAAGAGGATAACAAGGCCAACTTTGGATTGTCTCAATTTATCATTTTTTTCGTTTTTTTTTTTTTTTTTGATATTCCTCTTGTTGAGATAAATCGATAAAATATTTAAATTTTGGACAAAACAAAATCCAGAAATAAAGAAATAAACTATTTGGAAGAAAAGCATCGATCGATCGCAATAACAATTAGTGACATATTAAGTTCTTTTAAACATGGAAAATCTACGCTATTCGAGATAATTGTGGGGACCAGGGAGTATTGAACCCAGACACATGAGGTTGAGCGAAGAGCTCTATTACATGAGCTGATTCTTGCTCAATAGATACTAGAGAAATGGTACATACACAAGTTTGTCAAGCAGAAACAAAAATATACTCCCTCCGTCCCTTTTTAAATGTGTTATTTCGTAAATCCAACTTATTAAAGAAACATCATCATTAAACATTTCACATCAACTTTTTCACTTTCCACATCAACTTTTACCTCCACTTTTCAAAATTATCCTTCACCCTTACCCATTAACTTTTTACCCACTAACTTTTCAAAAGGGCAAAATGATAATTGTACAAACTTTTACCCATTAGCTTTTCAAAACACACATTTATTAAGGGACAACCCAAAATGGAAATGTCAACACTTAAAAAGGGACGGAGGGAGTAACGTTTATATAGTAATTAAGTTATGTGCGTTAAACCGGATACATATGTTTTCAGAACCTGAGTCTCATATATGTAGGCCCCACATCCGTCCAATGCATGTGGGTCATTTACTATGTTATCTTTTTTCTATATTTGATTGGAAATTGATTTTCGTACTCTAGAATTTACCATCTGCATTCTAAAAGTGGAGTGAGAAAATCAATTAGATATTGGGATTGATTTTCATAGGAGTGCAGCTAGTAAATTTTGGAATGCGAAAATCAGTGTCCTAGTTTATTTTGTTGTCTAACCCTTTTATAAATGTGTTCAAGTCTGCATAATTCTTTATTCTTACTATTTATTATAATAATAATAATAATAATAAACAAAATTGTAAAGAGAAAGGGATTCCAGTGTAGTTGACAGGAGACAATCCGAATTGTATATACACAGCTACATAACTAGACACATGCACGGATCTACCAACTTACACTGAGAAAGCCCAAAGTTCAGGGCATAGACATATGTTTTGAATTCTCGGATTCTTTCTCTTCTTTTTCGCACCTCAACTAATCTCAAAAATTTAGGACTACGCTGTCATCGTTCATTAACGGGACCTCTGATTAAAACAATGAAAAAATCTTGTACACACGATACAGTCTCACAAAACGTTAATTAAGAAAATTTTGGAGTTTCGAAACTCAGATTTGGTAATTCAACAAATTTCCAAATCTCAAGCTTTCACGACCAGGCCAACCCCTCTGAGCCCTCTCCCACTCTAGTTCCTAACAGAAACGGATTCAGGAATTTCACTATGCATTTTACTATGCAGGGGCGAGCCTATCTAATTCATATGAAAAAATTTGAATATTTTTTTTTCTATATATTACTATAGGGGTTTTTTCCCCTTGCAGGAGCAACTGCCCCTACTGGCGCCTCGGCTCCTATCCCTGGTTCCTAGGGACTAGCTAACAGCCACCTGCCACCCCAATTACCAACTCTTTGACAATACAAATATGAAATACTACATGATACCCTAAACCATCTACTCTCATGGGTCTCAAGAACACCTTCAATATTCTCTATCCCATTCTCTTCTTTCTCCTTCTCCTCCTCTTACCAATCTCATCACCACATGAAGTACTCAAGCCCAAAGCACCACCAAAGGTTCCAAGCCATTACCAAGCTGCTTTCCACATGAAGAACATCCACATGCCATTCTTGGAAAAACAAGAACACATCATGAACCAGAAGAAGAACTTGAGGAGGACGAGGAAGATCAACGGAGAGAAAATCAAGAAGTTGGACAGAAGGCCTTTCTTCGGCACGATGCTTCCAAAGGGTTTTGTCCCTCCCTCCGGTGATGACTCCTCGTGCCAAAACGCCGATCCCAACTCGGTTACCTTGGAATGTGATCTTTCAATCCCAGAACCCTAGATCGATCATGGTATCGTGAAAATGATCCTGCTCTTTTTTTTGCTTTTATTTTCATCGGAAACGGGAAATATCCTGGAAAAAACCTGAAAAAATGCTCAAAGATCAACAAAAAATATACTCCCTTAGCTTCATATCGGTTGATCTTTTTTTGTAGTCGTGTTATTTTTAAGTTAAGAAATAAAGCATTTGTGAGTTTTTTTTTTTTTACGTTTTCGCGCTAATTAGGAAATCAGTTGAGATCTTTGAACGGTATGATGAAAAAGATAAATATTTACACATGAAAGAGCCTTTTTTTTTTTTAATTTTAAATTTCGGAAATGAAACAACGTTTATGTATTTTAAAAGAACAAGTGATAGAATACGGTTAAACGAAAGGTCCCGACGGTGCACCTACGACATGCAAGGCCCATGCACGGGTCTGCATAAATGATTTGAACTGTTCAAAAATTTTAAAATATTTTTTTGAGTAGTCCCACGAGAAATCAGCTCAAACAGATACCTGCAACTAGTTGATCCAATGTAGCTATTTTTCATTCACAATATATATTTGTGTGGGACCTGTACGTGGGCCCCACATGCTGTTTGTGCACCGTCGATACCCATTTGGTCGATACTTATAGCAGCGCTGGATAGAATATGATGGAGATTCTGTAGCTCCCCGCCTAGTAGTGCACCATGTAATACACATCCGGACCGTCAGTCTTTTTGTAAGAGTTTTGTTAAAATCCGGATCGTTCAAAATATTTTTGGACTATCCAGATGTGCAATACAGGGTGCACTGAATGGATTCCATTTCCGGGCGACATGCCATACCAAATGCAATTCTATTTCCACTGAATAATGTTTTTGATACTCCAGTACTGTACTTGTGACTTGTGGGGATTACATTAATGCAAATTAATTTGTTTTATGTTCGAAAATATGAAACTATACACACAATTTTCAAAACCTAGTAAAAACAAAATTTGAAGTGTATTTACAAGAGGGCGAGTGCATAAATTATTTCTATTCTCTTTAAACTCTTAAAATCCCACAGACCAAAAAAGATTTAAAGACAATTGCCAAGTTGGCGTCATGTCATAGTAGTTCCTAGATTGAGTTTTGTTGTCGTTTTCTCTTTTGAATTTGCAAGCCGTAATTGTTGCTTTTAAAAGAGTGTTGGATTATTACAAACAAAATTTTTAATAAATGCATTCCAATTTTTTTTTTTTTTTGTAATGTGTTTGTCAGATTTAATGAGTGAGGCCCTGCCCCCTAATTATTTTTGGGCACCATTGCATTTTGATTATAGTAATTCTCCTATTTATGCTTAATAAATCTCACCCTAGAGATGATTGAATAAAATGTAGGACAAAAGGGCCCAGGAAGAGCCCAATATGTGTTTTCTGCATCGAAGATAAGGACTCGGCTCAATAAGTTTGTTATTTGGACTTCTCAAACACTCTGAAATTGGGCCGATTATTTATTCCAAATTATCATTGCATATTTGAGTTATTTGCTTGTATTATGAGTCTAGGAAAACTTAATTTCCTAATTAGGATCGGTTTAAAACTTAAAAGTCATTTATTATATAAAGTTGCAAACCGGATCCAGGGGGCGTGCTATGACTATTGTTGTGAATTTTCTGGGAACAAATAACTGGTTTGTTATGTTTTGAATCAACCAAATTTATGAAACGGTATTTAAGTATGCTTTGATGAAAAGTGAAAAGGCCTATGAACTTTGTGAAACACTTAAAGGAATGAACACTTTAAGAACTTGGGGTGGCAGTACCAGATGACACTTAGAGTGAGAGGACACGTGTGTTGGCCATAGTGGCACCAACTTTCTTCGATTTAGTCTGCTTTCGATCCACTTTTCATAATCCAAACTTACTTGTTTTTATGGTTAGATTCCACTATGTTTTAGTACTTTCAAAACTATTTTTATCAATATATAATATGGCTCAATTCGATTTAAAATAAAATAAAAGAGATGCGAGCATTTTATCAAAATTATTCATTTTCTGATCAACCATTTGAGAGTAAAATGGTCACCATGTTCAAAAAAAGAAAAGAAAAGAGAGAGTAAAATGGTCACATTTGTTGATGTATAAATTATTTTGGATCCAAACCACTTGGGTTTGAAAGTAGACATGAACGCACGTTGGCGGGTGTGGCTAGGGTGTGTTTTGTTGGGTGTGAGTGTACACTTATTGAATCTATAAATAGTGTTCTCTTCTATAGGTTATTTATTTATTTATTTTATCATCATCATCAATGAAGACTCTCCTCTCCCATTCACCTACAAGCTCTATTGTTATCATATTCTACACAGAAAACCCTAGCCACCAAACTATACTACACCCAACCTCGGGTTACACAACACAGGAGAGAGCATTCAAAAAACCTAATGAGTATTTGAAACTCTTCAAATCCAACTAGTTCTACGTTGTTCATTGGGTTTTCACCTTTTATCAATAAAGGCTCGGAAACCAGCGAAGTATTCCACTCTTGCAACTGAGGGATCATATCTAGATGTTCCCATAGCCCCCACAGGATAGCCTTTTATTTGTTTTGTGATTTTTCCTTTCATTTTTCAACTACCCTGATTTTGTTGTTTCTGATGGTGTAATGAGGAACAGCGGCCTCTACTGTGGTATGTTGTATATGCATGCGGAGGCCAAATGGCTTTAAGTAGTGGCCACTAGTTAGGGAGTGTCGGTTTACAGTGTGAATGTATGTCACCAGTAGGTTCAATTGCAGAACCTACTATTTTTTTAATTACTATTTTCTTTGTTTCATCGCATATTCCATATTCCATGTCCCATTTTACTACTTTCAATTACCCATATTTGCTAATGGCTAATAACAAGTACATTAGAAATCAAAAGAATGATTAAGATGTTTTATGTCAAACAACTAGAGGCCAATCTTTTGGTTGGGCGAAGAAGTGTGCCTAACACCTTTCCTGTTTTTACCCTTGGCTCCCGAAAATGGAATCTTGATATGGTTTCTTGGTTTTCTAAAATCATGTGGCAACTCTTAATACATAAGATGTGCTGCAGCGGGCACCTCGACCCGAATTTGAACATAAACACCATTGACCATCTTGTGTGCGAGTCTGCACTGCAACAGGTGGTTATCCATATGGCACGGAGAAACGCAGATTGAAGTGGACTCCGTTACGGAGTAAATTCTTGTAAATATTAGGAATTATGTCAAAATAGCACTTTTGTATTGATTGAGAATGGGTTTTAATTGGGACCGTTGTGACTCCTCCATTGCCTCCTAGGAATTTCAATTTGTTGATGGCAAGATTAACTAAGACATCTTGGTTTGGAGATGCAAGTCAACCGTGTTCGAATTTTACGAGGCATTTTGATGTTATTTTAAAGACAGGCGATGGTTGTTAAGCAAGTAAAGCTTCATCAGGTTCTGCATAAATTGTTTCTATGTTACCGTTTAAGGGGTGCACACTATATTATTCTTGTGGATGGCAGACCATGAGTACTCTAGTCAGGGGTACAGGTACTCTAGTTAGGGGGTGCTGAATATCAGCCATGAAGTATGTATGAGCCAATCTAGCAGATCACGAATACATTCTAGAGTTACGTATCCTGGTTTGGAGGCATAATGAAACTCGACATTGAATGCGATGTGTCAATGGAGACGAGCGTCAATCTCTTTCCAAGCGTTGTGTGAGACTATTTGGTAGAATGAGCCTCTGGTGTGAGCAGAGGGATGCCGAGGTGGTTCTTTGGACGGATAGGTGCTAGAGTGGCAGATGTTTGGGTTTGCACACTTGGTCAAAAGGGTGTAATTGTTAAATTAGTCGCTTTCCAAGTGGGAGACCATATGCGCGATGCGCTGGATCACACCCAAAGGTGTTGGCAGATGTAGACACTCCGATTTTGACATGAGAAACTTATCAAGCATCCCCAAGGATGAAAATGTCCGATAAGAGCACGCGGAGCTTGATTGTGAACTTGGAAACCCCTCCTAAATCTCTTCAAAATAAACCCAAGTCTACCCCACCATCTAGTACATTCAAAACCCTCTTTATTGATATATAATATGTTCCAATCCGTTTTGAAATGAGGGAGATGTGCACGTTTTACCAAAACGACTTGTTTTTCCGATCTTTTGAGGGTAAAATGGTCATAGATTTTGATATACAAATCATATTGGGTTCAAATTACTTGGGTTAGAAAGTAGACTTGACAAGCTTTCCAACGCTTCAAACCATGCATAAAACGGAGTTCGGTAGCACCCGAAATGGCCCCGCGAAGTTTGGATTGTTGTGCAGTCTCCTAGTCTAGGCGCCTGGATTACCCTATTCCAGGCGCCCAGACTTAATCCAGGCGCCTGGATTCCCAATTCCAGGCGCTCGAACTCAATCAAGGCGCCTGGACTCCCTAATTCCAGGCGCCCGAACTCACTCCAGATACTTGATCCCCAAGGTGAAATAGGAGGGAAGAAGCGTCTTGAAGGATTTTGAATGAGATTTTTTGAGAATTTTCTGCAGAAGTTTGTTAGAGAGAGTGGAGGGAAAATAGCTTGACCCCTAAGCCATCCTAGGGGTTCATTTTGGACCTTTGGTGCCTATAAATACCCACCCCCCCTCTCCATTTGAAAGGGGATCAGAACCACACACTCTCTCCTTACTGTTATTCTACTCAATTTATTCCAGAAACTCATCCCCAAATAGCTCTCTTCTTGTTTCATTAATTCCACCTTCAAAACCCATTTTCCTACCATCTAAAATCCACATATTCATACCTCCCACAACTCAACCCCAATCAAAGCTCCCACAATCTGTCATTCATAGTTCCAGAAGCTAAATTACAGTCCATTCAATCACCAAACAACTCCCAAAACAACTTCCAAAGTTTCAAAATCAAGCTTTGAAGGTGGATTGTCTACCAATTGTGCTCAAAAGGCCCTGAGGGGACACCATCCAAGCTCTTACTAGTTCTTCATACTAGTTAAGAGTTTGGAAAGGTTTCAAATTTCACAAAAATGGAAGTTCTTCACTAGCACCCAAATCAACTCCAGGCGCCTGGAATCCAATTTCATATCCAGTGTTTTCCCCCCTTCTTGCATTCTTACATGTTTATTTAAGTTCATTTCATATCATTTTCAGTTTGATGTTCCATTGCATGAATGGAAATTTTCATTTAAATAGCTTTTGAATGCGTTTGGTGTTAGGATCATTGTTTAAATGATGTGTGTGGGTAGACATCATAGTAGACAAATGGAAAGATCTTGTCCTCGTGATTTGTTTATCATATTCATTCATGTAGAATTTAGGACAAGTTCATGGTTTAGAGCAAGTTCATAGCACATTCTCATTCTCATCAAGCAAGAAGAATTACTTCATGGCATCAATTGTACAGTAAGGGAATATGAGCATTGTTCATGTAGAAAATTAGTTTGATCCATCCCATATAATGCACAAAACATTTCAAGTCATGGTGTTTTAAGCAACAAATCATCATCTAGGTTTGATCTTGAGGATTCATATAGTCTAAGGCATCTCAAAATATCATTGTGGGTATGAGGAAACAAGCATCAAAGTTCATATTTGATGTTTATACTGTGGTCCGGATTAATGAAATTTGCGTCAGATCAGTGTTCTAGGCGCCTATATTAATGAATTCCAGGCGCCCATAGCCATTCCAGGCACCTGGAGTCCCTCATTCCAGGCGCCCATACCAACTCCAGGTGCCTGGATCTGCCTGGTCCAGGTGCATGGATCTACCTGGTCCAGGTGCCCAGGTTGCTACCAGGTGTGGTTAGCGCGGTGTTCGTGATTGGTTTATGGGGATTTTCAAGGCAGCCCAAGCATGATTCATTGTAGTTTAAGTGTCCTATGCATAATATTCGGTCTCTCATGTCACTAGCACAAGCATCCACCGTCATTACATTAATTTCATTGATGTGTTTACATGCTCTCATATGAATTTGCGATTAAAGTCTGTTTAAATGTTGTTTCCAAAATCCCTTAAAACACTGAGTAAAGACCGGTTGTTATACCGGGCGAGAGGGGTGCTTTAAATTCCTTCCCTTCTCGTAACCTAGCTCCCGGACCCGAGAAATCTCATTCTGAAAGACTGGTGCAATATTTTCTATCCCAAGGGCAAAAGAGTCATTTTCAAACTGGTTTCTCGGGTACGATCCTCAAACCCTGGTGGCGACTCCATTCAACCAATCAAAACCGTTTTCCAAACATCAATTTTGTGAAAACTCCGTGGGTGTTCACGAGCAGAGAACTGTTCCAACTACTTTAACGCGTTAGCTTTGAAAGCTGTTTTCGTTCTCTGTGTATATAGACAGATCGAGAGTGAGAGGTTTTAGTGTGGGTTTGTGATGTAGTTGATCAGAGATAGTGAGGTTAAGAGGGGAATGTAGAGTGGATCCCCTGAGAGGTTTTTTCATGCATGCTTGTATATGTCTGTATATATAAAACGGAGTTTTTCCTCAATATCGTGTGTGTTGTGTGTCCTTAAAGTCCAACATCGAGTAGAACAGAGGGGCAATTCTGAACTTTCACATTCTGTATTACGCTGCAATTGCGCGCTACTTAGGCCCATTACAAAAAAAAAAGTGCATTATTCAAACCAAAAATTAATGCTTTCGTACATAATATGGTGCAAAAAATAAAAAAAAATGTGAGCGATTGTACTTTATCTTTTGCCCAAAAATTATAAACCTAACAAGCTAGCAATGTGAAATACTTCAGTACACAAATTTCCACTATTAGTAGCTTATTTTGGTGCAAAAATAATAATAATTATGTACGGAAGTACTCTTTTTTTATCCGAAGAAAATTACAATGCCAACAAACCACCAATATAAACCTAACAAGCCAGCAATGTGAATTGGGGATGGAAGTGAACCATTTCAAAATGAAATCCCACTTCTGTTGAACAGTTCATTGAAACTCAATGCTAGCTACTAGGTAGATGCCAAAAACAAGTTCACATTCACAGAAAATTGGTAATGCCCATAAGTCGACCACCATAAAATAACTGAAATCCTTCAACACTGAAACCAAACGACATGACAATGAAATGGATCACCAAAGTGACTCCACAAATGTTCCATGAGATCGGATCTAAGTATCATATTTAATTGTCGCGTCGTTTTGAATTCTACTATCAATTGCCTCTACGTAACATCTCCCAAAATAAGCTCACTTCTTTTTTTCCAATTTGCAAGCTTCATAACTAGCTTCATCCTTCACTTCGCGTCGCCCTTCCCATGACTCCTTTATTCTGCTAGTGTTTTCATTGTAACAATTTATTTGCCAATCAACGAGGTGGTTCCTGATCCACATTGAGCGAATTACAGAATTGATTCTTTCCCGACACTCTTGAAATATTGCATAGTGTGTTGATTGTGAATTGCTAGCTGTCACGGAATTTAGAAGCTTCAACCCTTGTACACTTGATTGTCCTTCCCTACCGATTAATATAATACGGAGGACATAAGATGCTTCAACGTGTCCTTTCTCTGACGTTTTCCTCAAAGTCTCAAATCCTGGTTCCAATGTCAATGTACTAAAGTAATCAACCTATTTCAATGGTAGCGAGAAAAGATTAATAACTGATACAAAATTCATACACCAAAGGTACGTAATATATTGTCAGTAGACTAACGTTCAAGGCTTTCGTTACGAGGAGATGTAAGTACACTAGTGCTTGGTGTATTGGCCGAACCTAGTTCTCGAGTTATAATGATCACTCATTTAGGATATTAGTACATGGCCTATGAATACGTGTTGACACAATGCCTACTCAACTACACAACCATGCGGAGTTCAAACACTTAATTATGAACTCTACATGGATATGTGGTTGCAGAATTGGTGATCCAGAAACACAAGTCACAAAGAATACGCATTAGCTGATATGTCTCGAACTTCTTAAACTAAAACGGCAGAAAACTTCAATGTAAGAAAAAAAAAAAAAAACTTACCATAGGGTATTTTTAATGGACATATTTAAAATTCGAGTTCATAGTGTACATTATTATTCAATTTCTAGTGCAGACTAATCTAAAAAGACAATTTTTTTACTGAAAAAGGTCAAAAATTGTAGACAATGGTATTGAAAATAATTTTTCCACACATCATGTACACGTAAGAGAGAGTAAGAAAGAGTGCGAGTTACCATTCCTTGTCTGTTGAGGGCCTCCGGGTTTTCTCTCTCTAGGCATTGATTCAAGAACCCACTAGTTTTCTCAGATCTAAGCCATTGATGGATCACCGGAAATTCCGTTAAAGATACTTGCTCAAGGATATATTCATCCTCTGTTGCTCGTTTGAATTCTTTGCATTTGTCAAAATAATGAAAAAGAGCAAAAATTCCATTAAGCAACATACTAAATTTGAAAAATTCCGTTAAGCTGACCTCCCTTGTTGTTTTTTCACAAAATCAGATCCATTGTTATATTTCTCATATTTCCATAATCGTTTCACCCACAAATACTTAGTAAACACAATGACGATCACTGGCCTCCCTCATTTTCTCCCTCTTGATTCTCTCAGTACTCTACTCCCCATCTACTCTATCTACTTGAATGAATTTCCCTCAGGGACACTTTCTATTATTCAAATCTATAGTCCAAACAACACTAGTAGATGAGATGGGTAGACATAGACAACTGTCCCTTCAATTCCTTAATCCATCTCCGACCATCTTTCAATTTTCACCCTCCCCAGCCAGAGCTAGACCCAGTGGCAAATGGAAGAAACAAATAACCCACAAATTAAATTGAACCAAGCTTCCGGTAACAACAAATCTATGATTTCGGTTCGAAATTGATACGAAACTTGAAACCCACAAAACACCTCAAATGAACATCAACATCAATACATGGATCACAATTAAAACACAAAGACCTGAAGCAACTCAAATAATCAATGAACTCCAAGAAGCATAGAGGAAGTTTTTGCCTTTGGGGTTGCGATTGTAATGGGATATAATCACTATACCTGTGTCGGTCAAGAGAGAAACAAAAACTCCCGCTGGTTTAGACAGAGAACAAAGCGTAGATGAGAGGGAAATTGAGTTTTATTTTGTTTTTAGAACACCTTAAAGCAACAACAACAACAACTTCTTTAAATCCACCTTTCGGGTAAAACAAAGAGACATTTACACAAAAATAAGGATGCAATAGTCTAGCTATCAGCTTAGGTATTTTACTTTTTGCAATAGTACTTCTCTAAAAATATCCAAGAACTTTAGCAAAGCAAAAAATAAACTAATATTATTTGATTTATTTTTCTCAAAACAACCTTTTTCTCTCTCCTCTCTCTCTCTCTCCTCCGACTCTCTTTCTCCAGATTTTTTCCCTCTTCAAAATGAATAAAAAAAGAATATCATGAATAGAGATTGATAGAATAGAGAATTTGTTGTTATATAAGTACCTTTACTTTTAGATTAGCTAAACTAAAAAATAGCACCAGTAGCTAGGTATTTTACCTCCTCACTACTTTTTTGAGAAGACAAAAAGATTTATTAATACGAAATCGACAATGAGTATATCAAGCAGAAAAAAATGGAGAGATTCCTAGAAAGATATGGCATACCATGAATCTACAGATCACATCGATCAAAAGAGAAATTATCCAACAAGCAGTTGGATAAGAAAAGAGAGAACAAAGTTCAAAACTGTTGGCATTACCCAAGCCAATCTTGAGTTTGTTAATGGAGTAAAGAAAAAAAATGGAGCAAAATGGGGCTGCCTTTTGTTTGGCAGTAGTAGCCGAAGAAACACGGGAAGAGAAAGGGATAGCTCTGGATATCTGTTTTTCACTTTTTCAACGAGATTCAAGGAACATAAACCAACATCAATGAATAACCATAAACCAGCAAAGACATTCTCTTATAAAAAAAATAAACAAGCATTATTACTCGAGAATTAAAAAAAAATGAAAAGGGCTAATAACCATGATTTGGTATTGACTAGGTCGGTGAAGGAAGATGATCCAACCCTGGAAAAAACACCAACCATCAATTCTCTTGAAAGAGAGTTGATGTTGCCATTGTTTTCTTGTTCTTCTCCTTGATTCATCATTATCCACCAACAAAGCTACAGTTTTGTTTCTCGGCAAAGCTGTAAGTTCCCACTTTCTATGTATATTCTACTCCAACGAAATCTCAATGAAGGTTTTGCTTGCTTGGACTATCCAACAAGAATGCGGTCTTCGGGTAATAGAGATTCCGCAGGTGAGCACATGACTCACTTATTTATTTGGGGTAGTTTTCAGGTGCCCAAAGAAGGGAATGTGACCACTTAAATTATCTGTTCTCTACTTGATATTCATGTTGTACTTACACACGCACTCAAACACACACAAGAAATATGAGGAAAACTCCCTTGAATATATTCACACAATATACAAAATTGAAAAATTCTCCGGAGCAATAACCGGCTCCCACTCCAGCGAGGAAAAGCGACAACCGGCTCCCCCCTCTCACACTCTCAGCCTGTCCTGCTCATATTACGCTAGCACACATCAAAATAAGAGAGACTACAAGAGTATTTATAACCCTAGGGTTATTCTAAGGAAACCCTGGACAACCTCGGGCCTAAGCCCATCCGGCCCACACGGGGTGGATCCCAACAATCACTCCCTCCAACCCGAGTAGGTAAATGTTGTTCTAGCCATGCAAATGAAAAAGGGACGTTAACCATGATTTGGTATTGATCAAGTCGATGAAGGAAGACGATCCAACCCTGGAAAAAACATCAACCGAAGAGAGTTGATGCTTCCATTGTTTTCTTATTTTTCTCCTTGATTCATCATTATCCACCAACAAAGCTACATCTTTGTTTCTCGGCAGAGCTGTAAGTTCCCACTCTCTATGTATATTCTACTCCAACGAAATCTCAACGAAGGTTTTGCTTGCTTGGACTATCCAACAAGAATGCGGTCTTCGGGTAATAGAGATTCTGCAAGTGAGCACATGACTCACTTCTTTAATTGGGCTAGTTTTCAGGTGCCCAAAGAAGGGAATGTGACCAGTTAATTTATCTATTTTCTTCTTGATATTCATGTTGTGTGCTTTCCGGGTCACACACGCACTAAAACACACACAAGAAATATGAGAAAAACTCCTTTCACACAATATACAAGTTGAAAAACTTCTCCAGGGAGCAATGTTCGGCTCCCACTCCGGCAGGGGGAAGCCACAACCGGCTCCCCCCTCACACTCTCAACCTGTCCCGCTCGCATTATGCTACCGCACATCAAAATAAGAGAGACTGCAAGAGTATTTATAACCCTAGGGCTATTCTAAGGAAACCCTAGACAACTTCAGGTCTAAGCCCACCCAGCCCATACGGGGTGGATCCCAACAATCACCCCCTCCAACCTAAGTGGGTAAATGTTGTCCTAACCATAAAAATGAAAAAGGGCTACTAACCATGATTTGGTATTGACCAGGTCAGTGAAGGAAGACGATCCAATCCTGAAAAAAACATCAACCATCAACTCTCTTGGAAGAGAGTTGATGCTGCCATTGTTTTCTTGTTCTTCTCCTTGGTTCATCATTATCCACCAACAAAGCTACAGTTTTGTTTCTCGGCAAAGCTGTAAGTTCCCACTCTCTATGTATATTCTAACTCCAACGAAATCTCAAAGAAGGTTTTGCTTGCTTGGACTATCCAACAAGAATGCGGTCTTCGGGTAATAGAGATTCTGTAGATGAGCACATGACTCACTTCTTTAACTGGGCTAGTTTTCAGGTGCCCAAAGAAGGGAATGTGACCGCTTAATTTATCTGTTTTCTACTTGATATTCATGTTGTGCTTTCCGGGTCACGCACGCACTAAAACACACACAAGAAATATGATGAAAACTCCCTTGAATATATTCACACAATATACAAGTTGAAGAACTTATCCGGGGAGCAATAACCGGCTCCCACTCCAGCGGGGGGAAGCCACAACCGGCTCCCCCCTCTCATACTCTCCGCCTGTCCCGCTCACATTATGCTACCACACATCAAAATAAGAGAGACTACAAGAGTATTTATAACCCTAGGGCTATTCTAAGGAAACCCTAGACAACCTCGGGCCTAAGCCCATCCGGCTCACACGGGGTGGATCCCAACAATCACCCCCTCCAACGCGAGTGGATAAATGTTGTCCTAGCCATGCAAAAGGGCTGCAAACCATGATTTGGTGTTGATCAGGTCAGTGAAGGAAGACGATCCAACCCTGGAAAAAACATCAACCATCAACTCTCTTGGAAGAGAGTTGATGTTGCCATTGTTTTCTTGTTCTTCTCCTTGATTCATCATTATCCACCAACAAAGCTACAGTTTTGTTTCTAGGCAAAGATGTAAGTTCCCACTCTCTATGTATATTCTACTCCAATGAAATCTCAACAAAGGTTTTGTTAGCTTGGACTATCCAACAAGAATGCGGTCTTTGGGTAATAGAGATTCTGCAGGCGAGCACATGACTCACTTCTTTAATTGGGCTGGTTTTCAGGTGCCTAAAGAAGGGAATGTGACCACTTAATTTATCTGTTTTCTACTTGATATTCATGTTGTGTGCTTTCTGGGTCACACACGCACTCAATTGTTTGCGAGATCTTCAGGTCCTCGATCCTCAAGTCATGGCTTCCAAATAGATCAACCTCTACATTTTAGCATTTAGTAAATGATTTCGAGTTTACAAGCTTCCTTATCAGTTGCATTTGTAGTGCAATAAAGTTAAATAAATTTGTGTGTTGATGAGATTCTCATTATCTGATATGTTTAATTTTCTAATTTCAAATGAAAGTCACTCTTACATGTTCCCTACGCTATCATCTCCGACAACGGCACCCAATTCGTCGCCGAGGCCATCAAGACGCTTTGCAAGAAAAAGAACATTCGCGTTTTTAATTCAACCGTGGCTTACCCTCAAGGAAATGGCCAAGCCGAGGCCTCGAACAAGTCAATCTCGGCCGGCCTCAAGCGTCGGTTGACCAACAAGCGCGGGAAGTGGGTGGAGGAGCTCCCCAAGGTCCAGGCACCGTCGACATGCATGCGCCAGGAATCGCCGGCGTAGATCGTCGCTGTTCTTGGGGGAGATCTTTTGAGGATGAAGCCCGGCTGTGCAGGAGTGGGCTCGTCAAGGGTGGGATTGTTCTCCCTTTTCTAGGCCTCGGCATAATGAAGGTCGTCTTCTCCACGTCCAATTTGTCTATGGCAATTTGATGGTACCCCCAGTACACGCGTCCATGAAGCTCTCCGTAAAGTGGATGGCTGTCAAAGAGTAACTTTTTGAAAAAAGAGGACATAAATTATAAACTCTCTTCTTAATTACTTCCACTTGTTAACTCCTTATTTTACTTTAGGAGCAGAGGTTGTCTGGGAGTTGCTAATTAGGAAGCGAGGAAGCGTGTTTAACAAGGGAGAGGGTTAACTACCCTTTAGAGACGTACACGTGTCAGATGCGGGAGGGGGCCCGACTTGGAGTGGGAATTGGAAAAAAGAAGATATCTACTTCGAATAGATTCAGTCAGAAGATTGAAGATTGAGATTGAAGATTGAGTCAGAAGATATCTAAATATATTGACTTCTACACAGATTTCAGATTTGAATATGTCATACAATACGAGTTGGGTTGCTCCTGGACTTCGGGTTTCTGTGTAGTCACTGCACACTACACTGCACCCATGCCGCGGCCAGAAAATTTTCCGATGATCCGAGATATTCACCGCGTAGAGCTCATTCAATACTACAAATTTACCAAAAAAGGTTCCTCACTTGTTTTCTCTCTTTCACACAGCTGTGGTTATAAGACAAGGCTAATCTGCTGGAGCCTGTGCCCAGAAACCGGGTTCATGAAACACGAGGGTTTGTTATGAGGGACTTCAAGGAAGTTTTCGATGATGTGGGAGGCTGGGTTTAGGTCCTCTCCCGGCTCACGGAGGAGGTGATTTCTTGGCGGTTGACTTGGCTTGATCTTCCTGACATGGTCATTAGCAACATGGGGCGCCAACGAATGGTTTTGGCAGGTCTGACCCGCTGGACTTTCTATATCCCGAATAGAATCTTCCGTCAACTTGGTGCTCGTCAAGTACTGCCACCTGTAAGTCCCGAGAACTTTGTCATACCAAATTTCAATGCTGCCACTTTCAGAGCCTATCAAAACAATTGGAGAGAGCGTGTGACCATTCCAAGAGATCCTTATCCCAGTGTTCTCCTTCCGGCACGTTACAAGAGATGGTTGACAAGAGATATTGAAGTAAGAGCAAGTGGAAACTAAGACAGACTTTAGACTCGATCTTATTGTGCTTGAAATAAGTTGTGTAACCAACGTTGTTGTATAAATTTATGGTAAAACCAAATATTTTTTGAATAAATCCGAAAATACTTGAATTATTGGATTAATTTTGACTTTATTACATAAAAATTGAGTTTTGACCATTTAGAAATAGCCCAAGACACAAGATTTAGACTGAGATACAGTTTCCACAAGCTAGGTGGATATAAAAGGAGAATACAATGGAAATTTCATTTACAACACACACAAGAAATATGAGGAAAACTCCATTGAATATATTCACATAATATACAAATTAAAAAAACTTCTCCGGGGAGCAATAACCGGCTCCCACTCCTGCAGGGAGAAGCCACAACTGGCTCCCCACTCTCAGTCTGTGCCGCTCACATTATGCTACCACGCATCAAAATAAGAGAGACTACAAGAGTATTTATAACCCTAGGGCTATTTTAAGAAAACCTTGGACAACCTCGGGCCTAAGCCCATCCGGCCCACATGGGGTGGATCCCAACAATCACCCCCTCCAACTTGAGTGGGTAAATGTTGTCCTAGCCAAGTGAAATGTCAATAGTGAGCCAAATCATTTTGTTGAATATCAGCATATTATTACTACTCATCAATCTGAATGGGTGCAGGGAATATTGATAAATGGGCAGTGGTGGTGGGGATAGGAGGTGAGAGAAGATGGAGCAGAGAGAGGGAATTTTAGTTTTTTTCCCCTTAGAAACTCAAATGGCCACTTGGCGTCCCCACGTGCCATGCACGTCAGGGGGTGTGGCTGGGGTGTGTTTTGTTGAGTGTGAGTGTAGACTTATTGAATCTATAAATAGGGTCCTCTTCTATAGTTTTTTTTTTTTTTTTTATCATCAATCAAGTCTCTCCTCTCTCATTCACCTACAAGCTCTATTGTTATCATCATCTACACATAAAACCCAAGCCACCAAATTATACTACACCCAACCTCGGGTTACACAACACAAGAGAGAGCATTCGAAACACATAACGAGTATCTGAAACTCTTCCAATCCAACTAGTTCTACGTTGTTCATTGGGTTTTCACCTTTTATCAATAAAGGCTCGGAAACCAAACGAAGTATTACAGACTTGCAACTTAGGGATCATAGCGGGATGTTCCCATAGCCCCACAGGCTAGCTTTTTATTTAGTTTGTGATTTTTCCTTTCGTTTTTCAACTACCCTTATTCTTCTGTTGTTTCTGATGGTGTAACGAGGAACAACGGCCATTACTATGGTATGTTGTATATGCATGCGGAGGCCAAATGGCTTTAAGCAGTGGCCGCCAATTAGGGAGTCTCGGTTCACAGTGTGAATATAGGCCACAAGTAGGTTCAATTGGAAAACCTGCTGTTTTTTTAATTACCATTTTATTTGTTTCATCGCATATTCCTTATTCCATGTCTCATTTTACTACTTTCAATCACTCATATTTGCTAATGGCTAATAACGGGTACATTAGAAATCAAAAGAATGATTAAGATGTTTTATGTCAAACAACTAGAGGCCAATCTTTTGGTTGGGCGAAGATGTGTTCCTAACACCTTTCCTTTTTTTACCCTCGGCTCCCGAACATGGAATCTTGATATGATTTCTTGGTTTTCTAAAATCATGTGATGACTTTCAGTCAAGGTTCTGAATCTCGTACCGGACAGGGTATCGGTTTTCTTACTAGTACGGTACGATACCGGTACCGGGCCAGTATCGGTACCGTTTTGGATTTAGCGGTATTACCTATATATATGTGTGTGTGTGTGTGTGTGTGTCAAAAAAATTCTCATATAATTTCATTTATCATAAAAAGTCATCATAAAATAAAATAATCCCTTAACAAAATACCTTCAATTAGCAAAATACAAGTATTATAATAGTACTAAAATGTAATTATAAGGCCTTAAACTTAGTTGTCAAGCTGTATGGGGTTACAATTGAAATATTATAAATTTGTAAGGTCTCAATATGTGAAATCATAGAATATATGTACACATATCATTACCAGCAGCCCTACTTTTCTAATGGATCAAAACAAGAACCTGGCGGCTGGAGATTGATTCGCTCCGGCAGGTACACCATTGAGTAGCTCCGGCAGTAGCACCACCGATTAGCTCCGGCAGGTACCCTCTCTCTCTCTCTCTCTCTCTCTCTCTCTCTCTCTCGTACTCCTGAGTTCGTCCCTTTCTCTGAATCTTCCACTCTGACTGGCAAACTCATCGTCTCTTTCTCTCAAAAGCCAGACAAGGTCGCCGGAGTTGAGTTGAGGTCGTCGGAAAGACAGATCGGGGGGTTTTCAACACTCTGCAAAATCTCGGACAAGATTCACGGTACCAGCATCTCGTCCGGTATTTCCCGGAATGACCGGTATCGACCGGTAAGCTCCGAAAAATAGAGCGAAACGGAAATAGACCTCAAAGGTACCGATTCTTCAAAAACCGGGACGTACCGGCCGGCACCGACTCCGACGGACGTGCACGAGATTAACAACCCTGCTCTTAGTACATAAGATGTGTTACAGTGGGCACCTCGACCTGAATCTGAACATAAACACCATTGGCCATCTTGTGTGCGAGTCTGCACCGCAGCGGGTGGTTATCCGTATGGCACAAAGAAACACATATAGAAGTGGACTCTATTGTGGAGTAAATTCTTGTAAATATTGGGAATTATGTCAAAATAGCACTTCCGTATTGAAGGAGAATGGGTTTTAATTTGGACCATTATGACTCCTCCATTGTCCCCTAGGAATTTCCATTTGTTAATGGCAACATTAACTTAGACATCTTGGTTTGGAGATGCAAGTCAACCGCGTTCGAATTTGACAAGGCATTCCAATGTTCTTTTAGAGACATGTGATAGTTGTTAAGCGAGTGAAGCTTCATCGAGTTCCGCATACACTGTTTCTAAGTTACCGTTTAAGGGGTGCACACTACATTATTCTTGTGGATGGCAGACCACGAGTACTCTGGTCAGGGGGTACAGGTACTCCAGTTAGGGGGTGCTGAATATTGGCCACGAAGTATGTATGAGCCAATCTAGCAGATCACGAAAAAAAATCTAGAGTTACGTATCCCGGTTTAGAGGTGCAATGAAACTCGACAGTGAATGCGATGTGTCAATGGTTCTCTGGATGGATAGGTGCTAGAGTGGTAGATGTTCAGGTTTCACACTTGGTCGAGGGGGTTAGTTATTGAATTAGTCTCTTTCCAAGTGGGAGACCATATGCGCGATGCAGTGGATCACACCCAAATGTTTTTTCATGATTGTATATTTCTGTATATATAAACGGAGTTTTTCCTCAATATGGTGTGTGTGTTGTGTGTCCTTAAAGTCCAACATCGAGTAGAACAGAGGGACAATTCTGAACTTTCACATTATGTATTATTCTAGTCAAACACTTATTATTCTCGCTGAAATTCACTAACAAGCGGTGTGGATCACCATATGCGGTCTTTTACTCCCCGACAAACTCACAAGCTCTCTCTGAATCTCCATCCATACAAAAAAAAAAAACTCATATATATACATCATAGAAAGCAAAAGATATTTATGCCTGTATTCAGTACATACCCATAGAGAGAGAAAATTCTTGGAAATTTCGCGAGAGAGAGAGAGAGAGAGATGAGAGGACTCAGAGCACTCTGTTTTTTCTTCGTAGTATCTCTGTTTTTGCTTGCTCAGAATGAGGTTAATGGTGACAGCCCTTATAGATTCTACACTTGGAAAATCACTTATGGTGATATCTACCCTCTTGGTGTCAAGCAGCAGGTACTTAAAAATCTCTCTCTCTCTCTCTCTCTCTCTCTCTCTCTCTCTCTCTCTCTCTTCCTCTCTCCTTCCTTCCTTGTGTGTATTTTGCTTTCCTTAAAAATCATTTCACAGGCCCTTTAAATCAGTAAATCGCCTCATTTTAGTCGCCCATTGTGCAAAGTTTTGTTCTTACATTTAAATTTACCTTCGAGAGCAACTCTACTCAGTAAGTTACTTAAAAAAAACTCTACTCAACTAGCCATTTAAGCCTTCAAAGGTATAATGTTATGTTGCATTTGCTCCCGCCAGTAAGGTCTCCAGTTCGATTCATCTTGGAGTTACAGTTCACTGAGGTTATGCTCAGTCATTATCTACAGGGATCCGGAATTTATACTTTGACACAATTTTTTGACAAGATTCGAGTTTATCTGTTGCTATCTTTTGGTACCAAATTTGGAACCAACTTTGGGTTTGTCAAACACTTGATTTGTATTGAAAATGGAGATGAATTTCATTTCATTTAATTGTCAAGATTAGAGATTAATGTGTGAAAAATGACACCAAACTGATGCACCAGCATTGCCACTGTGAGCGTTTTATTTTTCTTCAAGTGAAATGTCAATATTGAGCCAAATCATTCTGTTGCATTATCTCAAGCTGAATGCTTTTGTTGGAATTGTATATCAGTTATCTCATTAATCTGAATTCTCATAAATTGAATTGGTTGGGAATTGGATATTTCAGCCCATTATTAGTTCTCATAAATCTGAATTGGTGCAGGGAATATTGATAAATGGGCAGTTTCCTGGGCCCAATATCGACTGCATTACAAATGACAACCTCATTATCAGTGTCTACAATTACTTGAACGAGCCATTTCTCATCTCTTGGTAATTCTACTCCTTAAGATCATAATCACAATTCTACTTTCTTCGTTTCTGTTTTGCTTTCTTATTACTTGTTCGCTCATCGAGCGTTTTCGGTTCGGTTGATGTCCGTTAGAATGTTTACGAAAGACGATTTCACATTCGCGCTTTTGCTCACACACGCATACGCGCATTAATGTGTACTTTTTGCTGTAGAGCTTTACGAGAGAGGGTTCTGACATTATGACTTTTAAGGGTCCCCGCTTTTCTCCTAGTGGATTTTGGTACGAAATATTGCTGGCACACACTTGCGAAGACATATTCATTCATGGGTGGTCCAGGGTAGATATTAGACACACTTAACCCCAAAGACTTTCCTGGTGTGGTGGGTAAGGATGAAGGATCCTTTCGATACTGTTACACCCCGGTGCATTGGAAGGGAGGAAAACATTACATGTGTATCAGTCGATTCTTGTTTTGTATTGGTCCGTTTTCAATTCACAGACTGATTCACGGCCGTTATGATTCATACTCTACCCTTGTAGGTGATTTCGGCACTTGGAACTTGTTTTTTTCTCAAAATGAATTTTCTAAAATTCACAATTGCAACAACCAATTCCCGTTACATATTTTTTGATACTTAAACTAGCCGTTCCACCTCGACCATTGTCGTTACGTTTCTCAATACCATTATTTAAAACCTTGGTATCGATAGGGAATTCATTAGATCGGAATTGGGGAGTGTTTTTTTCTAACAAATTTCCTCTTTACCCTACCACCTAGGTTCCAACCACTACAATATTATGAAAGGAATCTAATATCGTAAATAGGAGTTGAATATACAACTTTGTAGTACTTAAATGCAGATACACAATCGTTACTGCCAGATGGTTGAAGTTGGAAAGTTAGATTGATTATCGGAATGTGATAATGTGCTTAGTTCTCGGGAATGGATCCTCTCTTGTCCAAAACAGTCCTCATCTACACCGTTTATTTGCTGCAAATCAATAGTTCGGATTTACTAATCAACTTTGAACTCTTGCCGGTAAGAATTGATTAGCAAATCCAAACTATTGATTTCATCAATGACGGTATAAATGAAGACTGACTCGTCTAATCTAAATGTTGAACCGAAGAGGATTAAGACCTTTAGTTCTCACTCCCCCACCAACAGTATACACTTTGTAGGTCGTACTTTGGGTGTTAAGTAGACAAGGTGACAGCATAATGTAGCTTACTTATGACCCAAATTGATCTCATGCATTCCCTGTCTGATATGGCACGTAGTAACGAGGGATAAGAAGCTAGCCATCCTATCGTCTCAGGATTAGAGTTTGATAATTGCAACAAAGCCAACATAATCAACTGATCCAACTAGCAAAAGTGCAAAATATAGCCAAAGTCTAGCAAATTAATGAGAGGATTAGATCGTACAGTATAGGCTGCTAGGAATGCGAACAAGCGGAGTCGATCTCGTTAACTCGAGCTTAAGCTGAGCTCGTTCAAGCAAGTCGAGCTCAATTAATTTACATAACGAGTCTCTTTAAATGTGCCAAACTTTTACAAGCCGAGCCGAGGTTTCAAGTATTGAGCTCATCTCGTTTTTGTTGAACTAGTCTAAAACTCAAGCTTGAGATCATCTCAATTACTAAACGAGATTGGGCCGACCATAGGCCCCAGTCAAAGTTGTCTCCTCATTATAAGCACCCGGTTCCCTGTATCCTGTATGTTTGCAGTGTCACACACATTTTTTACTTTAACGCAGTGAGAGGGGGAGAGATTGCCTAAACTTGGAAATTTTTGCACGATTTGGTACATCAAAGTCAGAACACTGTTGAAAATTGGGCAGAGTACCACTGTGATCTCATGGTTCACATGTAAGCCTACAGAACCCAATCTCTCTCTCTCTCTCTCTCTCTCTCTCTCTCTCTCACACACACACACACACACACACACAAAAGATGCCTTAAAGGCTGTGGGGACAGAGCTGGCAGTGTTTCTGGTTTTGTGTGTGTGGTCCAAAGGGCCCGTGACATATTGAGATTTGAGACCATGGTCCCACGACACCCACCTCCATAGTCAATAATACCAGACTTAATTGATGAGTTTCGCGATTAATGATTCAAAGTAATTGTAGAGCATTAAGAGGTATTGGAGGTGAACTCGTGCAGATGCGGCCTGCAGGCATACTCTGTGACCATCTTCATTCAATGTTTATGCCGAATATGCATGATAATAGAGAGTAGAGACGAAACTAGAATTTTATATACGAGGAGGCTACGACATCATACATGGCTGCACTATAAGTTGAGAGGGTTTAAGTGAATCCCGTAAACTCAAAAAACGCACTAAATATTTTTTTTTTTTTTTTATTGTAGTTTAATTTTTCTTTTATATTTTCGGCACTGGAATATTCATATTTAGATAATTGCGGGGGTTTCCAAATAGATGTGGCCCTGGTCCCAATGAACTGAACCCAGGGGCTCTGCTGTTCTTCAAGGACGGCAGGCTTTGCCAATCCTTCCGAGTCGCTTATCTCAACAATCAACGGTTTAGATGATAGAGTTGATAAACTATTCGTACGATTAAAAAAAAATACTACTCCTAGTATTTATAATACTACTAGCTATTGTAAGATGAATTAAACAGTTTCTTCCAAAGTGTACACATTTTACAGACGAGTTATAAAAACCAGAGGCAAGCATTTATTCCCCCCCAATCCCACTTTAATTCCCCACTTGTCGCCGATTGTAATTGATTTAGGGGTGGGGTTTCATTTATTCCGATCTCGCCCCACTTCACTCTCAATTATGACTCATGTCACCATTGTACTAACAATTAAATGCATTATAGTTTATGAGCTATGTTATCATTCACTTTTGTTGAGTAGTTAAAAGATAGTGACTGATCTACGTATAGTTTATGTAGCATGGATACGGACACGGATACGATAATTTTGAAAAAAGAGACACGGACACGGCAATATATATATTATTAAAAAAATTATAAAAAAACTTAAAATTTAAAGATTGATAATTACAGTTTGACCCCAAAATTTTAAAAAAATACAATTTGACCCCTGAAAATTTAAAAATTACAGATTGAACCCAAATTTGCCCTCTGCCGTGCCCCCTACGTGTCCCCGCCGTGTCCCCGTCAAAAAATTCAAAAATTTGGGGGACAAGTCCCATACGTATTTAAGCGTGTCCCCGCCATGTCCCCGTGTCCCATACGGCAATACGGCGCCTGCTAGTGTCGGTGCTTCATAGCGTATAGTTATGGAAGGAGATTCCAATTTTATTGTGCAGCTATGCAGCCTAAGGTTGCGGTTGGCGAAATCCGAAGTAAAATCACCATGACTTCCGGATAAATTATTACTTTTGAGCACTTCTATCTTTCATATAAACAGCTTGTTAGCCACAAAATAGGAGAAGAATTTGGGAGCGATACGGATAGGGGTGATGTGATGTCGAGCGCGCATCTTGACCATCTAAAAATGTTTTGGACTCCTCTCACATAATTATGACATGCCACTTGTACACAACTTGTTTCTCAAATTCGTGCATCTACTTCCTCTCATAATGTTGTGTGATGTACAATCGTCCGTTTATACTGTTAGACTACGTGGGGCGTTTACTCCTTTTTTAATAGTCACAAATTATGTCTTAAAAATTGCAGACTGAATCATCTCATTTGCCGATCAGGGGGAAAAAAAAAATCATCACATTATGAGAAATTCTTCCATATCAATTGTAAAAATATTTTTTCGCAATGTTTATTGTATGTGGACTAAGGGTGTGTTTCACTAATAAAAAATAATTTTAAAAAAAAATCAAGACATGTCATTCTCTCACAGTACATTACATAAAAAAAAGATTATTGTAAAAACATCCTAGAACACCCCTAAGGTAAGGTACCCTGACCCAACAAATTCACCCGACCCGTGATGTAACAGGCTGAACGGCCCTTCGTCCGTTTGGGCTCAGCAGCTGGGTTGGCAGGCCTCTTCGCCTTGGTGGGCTCTTCGTAACGAAACAAGCCTGGGGTCATCAGATCGGCCCACTATATTTTCCTTGTTTAGGCATTGGGTGCCTTCACTGCCACCCTGCTTTGTTATATAGCCACATTTTTACCCGCAAGATTGTATTTTGAGATGTGTTCCGCTATGGGAGTTTTTTAAATAAACTGATTTTTCACGATTTTTTTTTTGTGATGTATGGTGAGAACTTAATCTGTCTTAGTTTTTTGGAAAAAATTAATTTGTGTTAGTGAAACACCAGTATAAGATTCTCACGTGATCCAGTCCACATTTTTACCCGTGATTATTGTATTAAAAAAAATAGATATATCTTCAAATTATAGAGCATCGTTCCTGCAACATAGATATAGCCGTTCTCCCTACACAAAAATTCTAGCTCCGTCCCTGCTTGTAGTGGCAATGATTGATTTGAAAATTTGAAATTTTCTTCTTTCTCATTGTGGTTTTGTTTTCTGAATTTTGATTACATTGCTCACGTTTGTTCTCCAGGAACGGATTGCAGCACAGGGGTAAGTCATGGCAGGACGGAGTCTCTGGCACAAACTGTCCAATCCCGCCGCGCAAGAATTTCACTTACCTTCTTCAAGCGAAGGACCAAATTGGCAGCTTCTTCTACTTTCCCTCTCTTGATTCCAAAAGGCCGCCGGAGGTTTTGGCGGCATTAAAATCTATAGCCGCCCTCGCATTCCGGTCCCTTTCCCTCCTCCTGCCGGTGACCATACCGTACTCGCAGGAGACTGGTTCAAGAGAAGTCACAGGGTTAGTGCTCCAACTGAAGCTTCCTTTTACTACATCAACATGATTTGAGAGAGTACATTAACATAAATTCACAAGAACTTTATAAATAACCTATAAAAAAATAAATCAATACCATGAGAAATTTTTCAGTGCCGGGAGGGTACAACGTGGTGCCCCCTCGGCCCGTCTGAACTGTCCATTTCGGTTTTGCGAGCGGTCCAGATTTGAAGAGAGAAAAAGGATAGAGAAAGAGGAGATAGAGTGAGGAGAGGGTGTTTTGATTTGGGCCGTCCAATACATTTTTTGACGCCCGAATGTCCAAAGGGGTATCACGTAATCACGTTGGCACCAACCACATGACCCTCTCAGCACCCAAAATTTTTTTGTCATGAAGAGTAACTAAGACCAATTTAATCTCGTCCCCATGTTGCAATTGAACATGTTCTAACCAGACGCAAGTCCCTGGTATTTGGAAAAATTTTGAGTGCCGGGAGGGTACCACGTGCCACTGAAAATTTTCTTGGGACGGAAAATTTGTGTCCCAACAATACTACGTACTTCAGAAACTACCAGTAAACTAAAGTAACCCATTAATGTTGCAGGGTTTAAAATGGATACTGGATGGTGGTCACAATCTTCCATTCCCCGACGGCCTTCTCATCAACGGGCGCGGGTGGAACGGGTACACATTCGCAGTCGATCAAGGTGCTTTCGCAGTTTCCGTTGCCCTCTCCCTTTCAGAAACAAAAACATCGACGACAAGCTCGAAAACGCAATAATTTTCATACATAAATTTCCATTTGTTTGCAGGCAAGACATACAGGTTCAGGATATCCAATGTGGGCATCTCAACATCAATTAACTTCAGAATACAGGGACACACAATGAAATTGGTGGAGGTGGAAGGATCGCATACGCTGCAGAATACGTACTCTTCCCTGGACGTTCATCTGGGCCAATCCTTGTCTGTTTTGGTCATTGCTGATCAGCCTCCAAAGGACTATTACGTCGTCGTTTCCTCTCGGTTTACCTCTCCTGTACTCACCACCACAGCCATTCTTCATTACAGAAACTCGTATACTAGGGTTTCTGGGCCCCCTCCTGGTGGACCCACCATTGATATTGGCTCATCTCTCAGCCAGGCCAGATCTATAAGGTGATTCAATTCAATCCCAGTTTGTTTGGCAGAAAACGTTTTTTTCCTGTTTTCTAGTGTTTGGTAAGGAGAAATGTGAAAGGAAATGGAAAATATGCTACAAAATTGCGATTTCGGGTGTAAAAAGTTATCTCTTTCCAAAGGAGGGGAAAGGACGGGAAAGTTAACTTCGTTAGAGAATTTTTATATAGAAAATTCTTTTACTACTTCATGCAGGTGGAATCTTACAGCAAGTGGACCCCGCCCGAACCCCCAAGGATCCTACCACTACGGAATGATCAAAACGTCGCGCACAATCGTCCTTGCCAACTCTGCCCCTTACATCAACGGCAAGCAGAGGTACGCAGTCAACGGCGTGTCCTTCATCCCCGCAGACACTCCATTGAAACTAGCAGACTATTTCAAGATCGGCGGTGTTTTTAACCTCGGAAGCATACCAGATCATCCGAGTTATGGAAATGGGTACCTTGCAACCTCTGTGATGGGTGCTGATTTTCGGGCTTTTGTGGAGATTGTGTTCCAGAATTGGGAGGATTCTGTGCAGTCTTGGCATATCGATGGGTATTCCTTCTTTGTTGTTGGGTAAGTTTATTTGGCAGAATTCTAATACTCTAACTTATTTTAATCAAGTGCCAGGGCTGTTTAATTAGCAAAAAAGTGACAGGAAAAGTGCAACAAATTAGAAAGTGCACTTATGTTGGTCCGGACACTGAAATTTTTCATGCACAACCCACATGTTCACGCATGCGTGAATTTTTGCTTAGTACGAAAAGTTGACATTCAAAAGTTCAAATGTTTCCACGCAGGGACGACGCCAGTAAATGTGTCATGTGAAGTTTTGAACCCAGTGGGATGGGAAGAAGTGGCATATTACTATGCATAATTATTTTCTTTTTAAGAAGTACTTACATTTATGTAGCATATGTTGATAATGGAGGTGTGGCTCCATCCACTACACAAGTGGGAGATCACAGATGTTCTGTGGTCTCCCACTTGTGTAGTGGATGGAGCCACACCTCCATTATCAACAATCTCCACCTTGGCGACAATCCTCGAATCAACGCTGCCCCCCGTGAACGGTACCTAATCAGACACACAAACCAAACCACAAACGTAAACACAGAGTATTTACGTGGTTCCCCAAATTCGGGTACGTCCACGGGGGGAAGGGATTCACTATAATTGTAGGAGGATTACAATCACACTCAACTCACAATTACAGCCTCTCTATCACTCGTGTATCTCTCTGTTTCTTGCTCTTCTACTTACTACTATTACACAGCCCAAAGGGCTCCTTAAATACACAGAGCAGAGGAGGAATTCACCGGCTATCAAAGGTTGAAACCCACTGTGTTATCATTGCTCCATTATCACACCCACTAGATGAATAATGAGCCACTGAGGGTATAGTGCACCATTGATGTTTTCCACAGATGTTCTGTGGTCTCCCACTTGTGTAGTGGATGGAGCCACACCTCCATTATCAACAATCTCCACCTTGGCGGCAATCCTCGAATCAACGCTGCCCCCCGTGGACGTACCCGAATTTGGGGAACCACGTAAATACTCTGTGTTTACGTTTGTGGTTTGGTTTGTGTGTCTGATTAGGTACCGTTTGGCACTACAGCATACACAAAATGAATTGAACTCCCAATTTGTGCCCATCAATCACTTTAAAAACTTGCACTTCGTTGTACTTTCAATTATGGACTCTGTGTGGTATTTGGCAGGATGGATGGTGGGCAATGGACACCAGAAAGCAGAACAAGATACAATCTGAGAGATACGGTTGCCCGTTGCACTACTCAAGTATGTGTTTTCCATTGTCATCTTCAAAAGAGCAATGCCCCAATCACAACTTTGAAATGCAACTCCGGACAAAATTGTGTTCAGAGTAACACGCACATTAGCCACATACATTGAACGGTTCCAGAAACTACGTCTGGAGTTGTTTTCCTATACTTTTTGTCTTCGAAATGCTACGAGACTCTGAAGAAAATTTCAAATAAGTTTTCAGAATAACACTGCATTGATTATACTCGATCGTGGGTCCTATCCTAAGATGCAAAAAGAGGAAAAAGTTATGCACAGAAATATTTTATCGAAAATGACACAATTTCCCGAAAAAATATCAGAAGTTATGGAACGGAGGGAGTAAGTAGTATTTTGAAAACTTAGTTGGTGAAATTTACGAGCTTTTGTGTGCGAGAACGATGGAAGGGAAGGTCTAGTTATATTTTCTGATTTTTTGGAATGTGTATGGTTTTGTGCAGGTGTATCCCAGGTCATGGACTGCAATCTACATGGCTTTGGACAATGTTGGGATGTGGAACATTAGGTCAGAGAACTGGGCAAGGCAATACTTGGGACAACAATTCTATCTCAGGGTTTACTCCCCTGCTAATTCATGGAGAGATGAACTACCTATCCCGAAAAATGCACTACTTTGTGGCCGGGCCTCCGGTCACCACAGGTGACCGCGCTCGGCCTTTTTGACTCCGGTGAGCCTGATTTTTCGGTCACGAGAGGGTGACTACTAGAAGAGAGGGGTGTTCTGCGGGAAAAATCTTAGTTGACCAGAGCTGAAACTCGAGTTACCTGAGTAGCGTTAGTTTTTCTAAATTCTTATTCTCTCGGATTTTCAAATTTGGGATTTGCTTTTCGAATTTTGTTGTCGTTGTTGTTGTAATTTGTTTCAGTGCGATAATCCAACGATCAAGATGACTTGGTTTTCTATAACACGAAGAAAGCGAACGAGGCGTTTCTATTTATGAAGTACCGGTATTTGGTGTTTCATTCACTGTTTGTTGTGGTAAATGGGCACTGATTAATTGTATGCCGGAAAAATGTGGCTATGATGTGTTGATTGTTGTTAGCAGCATAAACTTACTAGGAAATGGTGATAGGAGATCCGAGACTTTGTTCGCTTTGGTTTTGCTGAACCACCTCTCTCTCTCTCTCAACACAATACCCAATAAATTTTATCTCCAATTATTATTCTCATTTTTCTTCCTATCTGTCTTCTCCACTTATTACCCAAAAAACCTCACTCAAAACCTAAACCAAAGGCAAGTGGTGGCTAGTTCATGCGGTAGAGCTCTTGGATGTCCCACACTGCATCCTGAGATCAAATCCCATTACCCACTCTCCATGTAGTAATAAATTAGGAATGACGGAGAAAAAAAAAACGGAAAATTTTGTCCCAATTTTGGGAGAGAGTCTTGGCAGGGTCCCCATACTTATTCTCTTCCCCGCACTTATCCGTTTGAACAATTAACACTTCTTTGTTTTAACAAACATTGCACTTTTTTCCTAATTTTGACAACAATTAATGTGCCAATTCAGAGTGCTGTTAAAACAAAAAGTGTTAATTGTTGAAATGCACCTTAGTGTTAGTGTTAATTAACAACAATTTGATATTTTGATACAACAATTAACACCGCACTTTTGAAATTAGGACTTAATTCTTGTCAAAATTCACAATTAATAGTGCATTTCCACAATTAACAGTATTGGGAGGGCTTAAAGAGCAATGGATTTCCGTGTGTAATTTTAACAGTGCATTTCCACAATTAACAGTATTGGGAGGACTTAATGAGCAATGGATTTCCGTGTGTAATTTTAACAATGGCATTTTCCGTGTGTGGACTTAATGAGCACTCCATGTAGTAATAAATTAGGAATTTTTCCGTGAGTAATTGTACCAGGACTTGGTGAAGTATGAGCCATTGCTCACAGGACCGGCCTCTAAAAGCCCCAAAAAAAAAAACCAAAGTTTTGCCTTTTTAACAGGAAATACTTAGTCTCCATAATATGGGAGTCAATAGCATAGGAAAAGATAGCCTAGAAATTCTTTTTGGCATAACGAAAATTCATATATAGAAAAGATGATACAATAGTTGAGAAACAGCCTAAAGTATGAATTGAACTGAAAATATAATCTACAGCTGTAAAGGAAAACGGTGTGTGAACTTCTTTTTTGGAACTTGAACCAAACACAATTTTTGTCCTGATAACACTTTTTTAAGGAGTAATTATTCAGTGATCTTAGGACATCGCTGACCCAATACCCTTCTTCACCACATATTTTCATGGAATTCATATGCTTTGTAGTTTGTACTCAGCGCCACGAAAATATGTGGTGAATATGTGTGTTGGGATATCACGTATTGTCCGTGACCGGAATGATTTTTCATTTTCAAGACATCTCATTTATTTGGATAATCCTACGCGTTATCACGTGATTTTCGTTGAAATTTTTTTGTGGGGGCCCTGACAAATTGTTTTTAAGAATTTTTTCATTTTCAAGACATCTCATTTATTTTTGTTGGTTTCCTAAAGTTCTGTATTTCAAACCTTTATTTCTTGTTGGTTTCACACTAGGGTATTTCAAACCTAATATTTTCTCTCTCTTGTTATAGTTTCAAAGTAATGGACCTGGACCAAAAGCCCCGGCCCAAAACTATGGGCGGGCTTTTCTTCTATAACCAGCTTCCTAACCTCCAAAGTCCAGACCCGCTATCCCAATTCGTCACCCGAAACAACCAAATACCCTAAACCCCCATCTCTCTCTCTCTTCTCTCTTTTCTCTCTCTCTCTCTCGTCGCTCACAGTCACAGCAACCAAAAATGGCGGACGTAGTCCAATACCGCCTCGAGCGCATGGTGCACGAGCTCGACGACCTCGAGCGCCGTGGCCTCTTCACCCGCCAAGAAATCGCCCAAATCGTCAAACAACGCAGAAAATTCGAGTACCGTCTCAAGCGCCCCAGCCCACTCAAACAGGACTACCTCTCCTACATAGATTACGAGAAGCGGCTCGACGAGCTCCGCCTTCTGCGGCGGAAGGCGGCGGCGAGAGAGATGAGGAAGAAAGGCAACAGGAAGATAAAGAAGTCGGTCTCGGATTTCGCCGGCGTGTCGAGGATTGTGGAGATTTATCGGTTGGCGACGAATAGGTTTAAGGGGGATGTTGAGCTTTGGTTGGGGTATTTGGAGTTTTGTAGGGAACGGAGGAATGGACGTATGAAGAAGGTATTGTTACATATATGCAAACATTAGTATTATTAGTTACTTAAACGTGTATATGTATGTTCGTTGTTAATATGATTGTTTTTCTCTTTTAGTTTAAGCTGTTGTTGGCTGATTTCTAAGCCTTTTATGCTTCTTGGATTAATTGGAACACTGGTAGTGAAGACAAGAGATGTAAAGCGGAATTTGTTAGTGTGCAGTCCACAGGGCTGCAAATGAACCAAGTGCATTTGTGAACTGTTTCAGTGAAGGCTCGTTCGAGTTCATTTTGTTTATTAAATGAACCAAACATCAGCCTCAATTTTATGTTCGTTTAATAAATGAGCGGAGGAGCCCTTAACTAGACAATATTCAGCTCAATTAGGCTGACGAACCTATATGCGATACACGATATAATACGTGTAATATAATATTAACTTATGCATGTATTTTATTTTATAGTTTTATACATGTATGAATTTATTTATGTACGTGATACAAACTTTATTTGCAGTTCTATACTTGTATGCAAGCGTAAATATACGATACTTATGACTCGTTAAGGCTTGTGAACGAGCTTGAGCTCGACTCAATCCTAGGCCAACTTGGTTCGTCAAATTTTCATTGGGCTCGAGCCTCGAGCTCAAGTTCGCCGAAAACTCAACAAACAAATCTGAATCTTTTAAAACTCGGCTCAGCTCATTTGCAGCTCTACTTGCGGTGGCAAGTAATAGGAGGTAAAGCTTTGATTGAGATTGTGGTTTTTTTGCAAGTTAAAATTTTATATGAGAAACAAAACAATACAACTAAAGAAGGGGCATAAGCCCCATGACTTGCACCCAAAACTCCACTTAAACAAACAGGGAACTAGAGAAAAGAGTGAGACTACGAATTCACTAACTAGACATCGAAGGTGGAAAAAACGGGAAAGTGAACGAACAACAGACGGTTGTGCTAACAATGGTCCACTGAGCAGTGATTATAGAGCAAATAATTCCAAAAAGTTTTGGACTGCAGGACACTAAAGCATTTGAATGCACTTTCACATAGTATTTCGATACATTTTCACATACCCAATGAACTTTTTTTTTACCTTATTGATCGCTGAGTGTGTCATGGTTAGCATTTTCCAGAAAGAAAACCAAATCTAGCTTCCCTTGTTGAGCTGCAGAAATCCTAGCGGATATGTACTAGAATGATAAATGGCAATTTTGCTTGCATGTTGTTCATAGTGGTCCAAGAACTAGTCTATCTCTGATATTTGATGGAGGGAAGCACTTCACCAAAATTTGATTTGAGTACAGCGCAATTCCGAATTGGAATCTATAGAGGTTTGGCTAAAGACACTTGAATTCCTTTCGAGGCATGTATAATAAACATCTGCTGTCATAATTTTGGAAATGGAATTCTTGAAAGAATCTATTCTGCAGTGCTGAATAGCCCAATCAAGTTCACGTGCCTGCCATTTGCACTCTGTTACGCATTTACTCCAATAACTTCTTAGTATTCTGCTCTATACTTTGAGCTTTGACATTGCAAATATTTTGGTATTACAATGGTAAAGTTATGTCAGTTGGGCCTGAAGGCATGATTGATTTGTCTAGACCACCACCCTCTGGAGAATGTCAAGTTTAACCCAACTTTTCAAATGCATCTTCCTTTTACTTTCTGTAGGTCCTTGCTGACGTGATTAGATTTCATCCAAAAGTACCAGGGATCTGGATATATTCCGCAGCTTGGGAATTTGACCAAAACTTAAATGCCGCAGCTGCTCGTGCTCTTATGCAAAGTGGTTTGAGAGCTTGCCCAACTTCGGAGGATCTTTGGGTGGAGTATCTTCGTATGGAACTCACATACCTCAATAAGCTAAAGGCGAGGAAGGTTATTCTTGGAGAAGACAAGGGAACACTTAGTCGTGATCATGGCGATACTGATGAGAAACAATGGAGAGATGAAAACAAGGAATTATTTATGACCCTTGAGGACAAAAGAGAGAACAATGAGGAGGCATTAGATGTCCAAACCAAGGAATCTGAGGAGAAATTAGATTTGTTCCGGGAGCATGGTTTGAGCATTCTTCGAACTGTGTATAGTGGTGCAGTTGAAGCCCTCCCTTGTAATTTCAACATTAGAACACGGTTTATTGAGATATTGGAAGCAACAGACTTGGCTCATTCAGAAGAGATGCGGAAAGAGATACTGGATGAGATGAACAGAGATTTTTCAAAAAAACCAGAATACTGGGAGTGGCTTGCGAGGCTCCATTCTAAAAGGACAAAAGAAGCAATTCAGGTGTAATATCATGTGTACCGGTTGGTTTATTTCTGCCTTCATCTATCTTGCGTATCAAGTAATAAAGCATGTTGTTCTTAATTTGTAGCACTTTCTGTCATTTTGGCCAATTTCAAGTTCTTGCAGTGCTAGAACATTGCATGAAAAATATTTATGTTTTTTTGCATTTAAAACATCTGCTACCAGCCTACCACCTATTTGTTTTATATGAAGATCAAGAAGGGTAGAATGAATATGGATAAGGTTCAGTTATCAGTGGCTAAAATGAATAATACAATCCTCGTGTCTTCTTTATTGCTAATATATGTGCCGCAGTTTCAAGGCCTATTGTTCATGAGGCCTATCCATTTTGCTCCTTCAACATTGGTAGTATTAGCCAGTAATATTTTAAAAGGATTTTCTTACTTCTGCTCCATTGTTTTACTCAACCAATAATTTGGGAAGCTTGATTATGATAATAAAGTTGGTGTCAAATATATTCATTTTAGTTGACTGCATGTGTCTGATGATCACCTTGCATGTTCTTCCCCCTGTAGATTTATGAAGAGGCTATAAAAGTCGTGCCTTCAGCTACGATGTTCACCCTCTATATAAGGTTTTTGAGGGACGTTATTGGTCATAGAAGTGAAGAAACACAAAGTTCCGGGCTCTTCAGCGATTCTGATTCTACTGTAGATTCTATTTCTCATGCTTTGATGGTATATGAAAGGGCAGAGAGCATGGGTTGCATTACCGAAGATCTTGCTTGCCAACATATTTCCTTTTTCATGGAACTGGGTAGATTGGAGGAAGCTAGGAAATTGGCAGAAAAGCTTTGCAGTGGAAACTTGCAGATTCGTGGATGTGTGGGTCCTGAGGCTCTCAGTAGAAATGAGATGTGTCACCAACAGATCTGGCTCTCCAAATAAATTGGACCTACTGTCTGTCTACGAACTCATAAAAACTGTTGTCACTAGAATGGCTGTTTCAAAAGCTGAGAGCTTGTGGATTTTGGTATTACAAATTACTCCCATACTTCGCTCTATGCTTATATCAGTTTTCTCTTAATTGGATTATTGGTCTATGCAAAGTCACACACAAAAAAAAAAAAAAAAAGAGAAATGACTAGATGACAGAATGTTTGTTCAAGCCCAGTGATATCAATTCGTTTTTGGGCAGGCTTTAAAGTTTTTCTCAAATCAAAGACATTATTTTGACAAGTTGGTGGAGCTTTCCCTGGTTTCATTGGCGAAAGACAGTGGCAGTGATGATGGATTTTCCCTCTCTTCTGCTATTGTTAACATTGTTCTTCAGAAGGATGGAATCAAGAGTGCAAGGGCTATGTACAAAAGGTTTTTCTCTAGATTTGAGCTACTGAACTTTGTTTGAATGGAACTTATCATCGTCATAACTGTACTTCACTGCTGGAAAGTAGCATCCATGTTTTAGTGCAATTCAAGTGTTTTTATATTGGTATTATTTGAAGTCTGATTGGCTGACAATTATTATACACAATACCCAAAACAAGACAGCCAGGCCTTCATTTTGGATATGTTACAGATGTGTATTTTGTGCTGATTTGCGAAAATTTTGGATTCGCAGATGCTTGAGATGGCCCTGAAGTTTTAACCTTTTATCCTGTTTCATTTTCAGGTTTCTTGCTTTACCCCATCCAGGTCATGCAATATATAAAAGTTGCATTGATTTGGAATCGAACCTTGCATCTGCGGGTGATAGAGATGGTCTTGTAGAAGCCCGAAAATCATACGAGTCTGCGCTTGCAACTTATGACCAAGATGTGAGCTTGTGGCAAGGCTATTACTCTTTGGAGATAAAGGTATTCTTCAATCCACTCTAATTCATGAACAATAGATGCAGATGTGAGTTTTTTTGGATGATACTTGGCAGTATAGGAAAAGTAGACCAACCATTTGGCTGGCCATAGCAAAGAATTATAACTGTGAAAGAGATAAAAAAAAAAATAAAGGAGATAATTCTCTTCGGATCTGTTGGGTGTTGTTTCTTTTCCATTTCCTATTTCTGTTTTCCATGTTTGCAGTTGCCAAAAAAAAAAATATATATATATTTGAACGTTCAATTTTCATGCTTTCAGAAACAGAAGCTATGAAAAGTTTGAGCGGACTCATTTCTTGCATATCATTTTGATTATTGTGCGAGAACAATTTAAAAAAATAATAATAAATTCATCGAAGTCTTGTGAGCTTGTTGTGTGTGTTTGCCTGCAAAATGGTATCTGACATGTGTCGTTTGACTGGTTTGAGTTGTGGTGCTCTTGTTGTACTCTACAGGCTATTCTAATTTCTTGGTGACTGATTGTCATAGGTGTACATTTTGTTTGAAATGGGTAAGCAAACTTGTATAACAAGAGAAATTTCTTGACAGCCATTCTTGGTTTAATTTTTACAGATGGGAACATCAGAAACAGCTAATGCTGTCTATTGGCGTGCACGGAAGTCGCTTAAAGACAATGTCTCACTGCTCTCTTCTCCAAATTTGTGATGAATACCCATGTAACCAATCTCTTCCAATTTTGACTTCACTTTAAGTTCTTTCTTTTTCGCAGTCTAGAGCTGCAGAGCAGTATAATGTGCTATTTTATCTTCTGTTTTTGTGTATCTTTCTTTATTTAATGGAAATTTTTGCGCATTTTTTGTGCTGGCGATTGTGATCTTTGGGACTCTTGAATTGCTATTGAGGATGATGTAGGTGTCTGTGCATCTGATTTGCCTCCCTATTGTTGTTCACAGAATTGGATTGCCTTTGAATCTCGAATTGTAGAATAGAACACGACAAAGTTACACCTGTTCCGAGGAAAAAAAATTCAATACCGAGCTGGTACCACGCAGTGCCCGCTTGCGCATATACGGCCGTCGAAAAATACAATGGACGGCCTGGATTGAAAGTGCCAGATGGATTTTATAAAAATGAAAAAAGTAAAGGAAAAGTATGTTTTAATCAAGGCTGTCCGTTGTATCTTTCTGGATGTGCGTGAGCGGGTATCACGTCATCCATACCCGCTCGGCACTGAAAAATTCCTCTGTTCCGAAACTGTTTGGATCTTGAATTTGTTGAGGGACTCGTCTTTCCCATCTAATTGCAGCCAAAATGACAAGTACATGCAGATAAGCATCGCATCTATAAATATGGACTGTAGAATAAAGGCAAAACTAGATCTTCATTTTCCCTTGATTCATATACAAATATATAGTACTAATAAACTGCATTCCATACAAGTTTCTTTCACCTGGCTTGAAGAATACAATAATTACAATTTCGCAATGGAAACAGAAAAGTAAGGGAGATTTCCAGGATTTATCATCTTCCGGCTCAATCATCTGGCCATGGTCAACTCCAAGTCGCCAAATGCGTTACACTCTTGGCCACTGTGGACTCACAACCTACGACAGATAAACAAATTGATCATCGGATCAAATCTCAAAGATACAGTAGTAGTCAGAGATACAATACTAGAATGGAATGTTCCATAATACGATTGTAGCTAGGGTTGCGAGGAAAAACCCATGGATTTCCAATTCTTGATGAATGTTCGCTTTGCTTGTGATGTTCGCGGAACTAACCTCTAATGTGCTAAACACTAGTCTCATTCGGCTGGCAACAACTGACGGCTCTTCTGCGTATCCCACCACCGCCATTTGCTCAAGTTGAAGAGTCTTCACTGGAAGCCTTCATCGAGTACAAGAAAACCTAATGTTACTGGCGTACTGATCCGAATGTCAATTTCCTTGTATGATGATATAGAAAGGACGAAATGATGACATTTTAAGTGGTTATGGAGACACAGTTTGCACAACATGAAACCATAAGTCAAATTACCTGTTATAATTGCTTGATTAACATCACAGGTGGCAAATGGGTGGGTTGTGTTGGGTTTGGGCGTGTTGATATGGGTCATGGGTTGAATATGGACGGATTGAATATGAGTCAATTCAAACCCAACCCTACCCATTTTCCCCCTTTTCTTAGGCAGTTTCATTAGTGAGGCCCAATCCCGATCATCGATCTCCCCCCTATTGTCTCGCACGCATCCCTCTTCTATTTCGTTCAATCAAGCAATTGGGGTTTGTTACAATTCAAATTCGGACAGAAGGCGACACCAATTTTCTGGGATTCTTGAAATCTATGTACCTTTAAATGTGGAGGATGACAAATAAGAAAAAAAATTGATAGTTTTAGCAAACATGTTTTATATTGTTTTTATTTTTTGCTGTTTACAAAATATATAAGTACCAAACATTTTTTATGTTTTTGTTTTTGTTAAAAATAAAATGATTCTACTTTCATAAAAATGGGTCCAACCCATTTTGAACCCATATATGACCCATATTACAATATGGGCAAGTTGGGTTTGGATTATAGGTGGGCAAGTATGGTTGGGTTGGAAATTGCCACCTCCAATTACCATCATAGCCATTAATCAGGTGCGAAAACAGTGACAAAAACGAAATACAAAAAAAATGAAACAAAGAAATAACAACTCACCATGCCATCCCTCTCATATAATATGCATTTGCTATGATGGCACAAAAGCCTTTCCACTGCAGCAATATTTCATCTGTCACCGGAGGTGTTGATGACCACCGGACAATGGTCGGTTGTGGTGTACACAGGATGGTAATAAATATAATGCTCAACCAGAAAATACACTCGTCAATCTGCACCATGAAATTGGAAATATGATGCTTCTATTCTTACCGTTCAGCATACGTTAAGGACCATGTAGGATAATGGTTGCTTTTCTGTTTGGAGAGATTCTCATAATCCTTGGTCTGAAAGAAAGCCACTAGAAACACCACATTCAATTATTTGGTCAGGTTTTGCTTTCGGTTTTTTTTGGAGGCAAGAGTTCATTTTGGCCATCGTACTAAAAAATGGAACCCTAAAATGGCACCTTATAGTATCTGGGAAAAGCCGTAAAGGTATGCATATTACAAATCTTGCTCTAACTACTCGTTTTTTATCAGAAGCTTGTAGGATGACGCAGGTTTACAACCAGTTCTTGTCTCTAGCTCTTCTGCATTTTGTCCTTATCGACGTGATTATCAACAAAATGGTTCCAGAACCAACCAGTATATCAACCCAATCCACATTACAGATTTCAGTTACTAAGGGGTTAAAATGTACAAGACTAAGCAAAAAAGGAGCCACTTACCTCATTGGAGAAAATCTTGGACTTCAGGCTGGTGCTTCCCCCGTAACTTTGCATAGCTTCAACTTCGTATCCAGATTCCTTCATATCTCTAAGTTCTTTCCTCAGTCCTTCATCGGTGCACCCCAGCGCATATGCATTCACCCCAGCACTGATGAACTCCTAATACTCATCTAAAACATGTTACTTGAAGGAAACAACAATGCAGCCTCAAAGAAAAAAGATCAAACGAACTACTGAGTATACTTTTAAGTTGTCACCTCCTCCACGCTCCACGAAGTTCCTGTATCTCTTAAACAAACTGATTGCTATATTGCGTGATGAACGATACTCATCATCTGGTGACATAGATTCACGCAAACGACACTGCAAAAAAATTACGAAAAGAAAACACAATATAATTATAAAAGTAAGGAAAATGAAGGGCAATTATTCAGAGTGTATAAACGATACTAACCAGCCATTTCTTAGAAGCTGGTTGATGTGATAGGTTATGGGTTTTAATCCTCTTACAGATTTCTGAAGAGAATGAGGAACTCTGTGATTCGGTAAAACCAGGACCTCTTCCATGTAGGGGAGATACTACTCTGCAAATCAAGGGACTGACATGCGTAACCTTGTGTGAACTAGCCTCCAGGAAAGTTTTAGCATCCAAATATGGGCTGAACTTGCTGATTGCTACAAAGGTGTGAGCCGTCAGCATGGTTGAACCATTATCCTGTTACCTTCAACATTTGAATAAATATCGACCATAAATGACAGGACATATTTTCCCATACAAAAACAAAGCTTCAAACTTTCTTATGACGCTCTAGAGGCTCACCTAAATGCATGGTCCCAAACCCTTGAGGTAGTAGAAATTAGACGTAACAATTTCATAGTGTTTCGAGTTATTGGTTCAGGTAAGTGATGCAATACTAGGAATTCTTTTCGGTGTTGAATCAGTGATGCCATGTAATTAAGGACATGTTTTCTTCTTTGAGATATGGATTGCCTAACAGATAGATGTGAGAAGGCTTGGAAGAAGCAAACATGTCACTTCCCAGTGTTGCAAGATAGCTGAGGCAAATGTACCAGACCAAACAAAAAAAGAGATACAAAACCTAGAAACAAGGCCCATGCACAACAAATAAAACTGAGACTAACGTATAAAGATGAACTTATCACTCAGCAAAATTGACTTCTCAGAAAAATCTCAATTTTGCTCCACCATCATTGATATGTAGTTCTAATTTTCCTCCACATCTAACAGATGAGGTTCAGGTGGACATAACGACTTTATAGAGATGTGAATAGTATTTTTCCCCATAAAAGAAACAACACTAACAAAAATATACCAATTTCTATTGAAAGCAAAGAAATAGCTTCAAAGAAAGATTCATAAGCTTGACATTCAAGTTTAGGCTATAATAATAGCACTCATGAGAGTTCAGGTTAGGAACACCTATCATAATTTGGCGAATACAAAATGTGAATCACAATAATCAATAAATTAGAAGCAAAGAGATCAGCAAAACTTATCTAAAATGGTACAAAAGACTAACAAGCTGCACTCAATATTCTCTACTAGCAAAACTTAGCTCCATTTTTTTGTCTTGCTTTTTTTCGTCTTTTATGAATTTTTGTTAGATTCACGATTTTTTTTTTTTTGCGTCATCAGTCTCGAAGAGAGGAGTTTAAAAGTAAAAAAAAATTATTATGACCAAAAGCAGGAAAAAAAAAATCACTAAAGACGAAAAGAAATACTAAACAGCTATCTTTTTGTCTGAAGTGTTATCGTTTTATAGGAACTTTTTTCAACTTTGGTACAAAATTTTATACTTTTCAGATTCCTTTCGCCTATACTAATGATTACTCCCAAAAACTACGACGAAAGGCTAAACAAAAAATTACGAAAAACGGAAAAAAATCAAAAAGCCATTTAGACAAAAGAATGAACAGTAAATTTGGTACAAAAGACTAACAAGCAGCACTCACTATTTTCTACTACCAAAATTTAATGGAGAAACACACAAGTTGTTTTCATAACTAGATGAATACTCCTATTTAGTAACAAAATTAGATATTTCCTTAAATAGCCAAATGATCCTTAATAGTTTCGTACGTATCATGCACACATGTTTATAACTTGCCAAAATAACATTATAACTATAAAAAAAAAGTCATACCATGAGCTAAAGAGTAAAGAGCACGTAGCAAATCGAACAATAAAAACTGCATTAACACATGAAAGGAAACGAGTCTCTGTAGTGCCCAATATGAGTTATCCGTTCGATGATCAATGGTTCAAATTGTTTTATATTAAAGGTAAGCATCTTACATGTATTATAATATTTAAAATCTAGAATATTAACAACACTTTTAGACTGCTCCGATTAGCCACTACAAGACCCCGGTTCCCAAACTTTATGGTTTATGTGGGAACCGGGGTCCATGGCACTACGAGTGTGCATAAAATATGTACCGAGTTCAATTTTCTGCGCCATAAACTCATTCATAAAGAGAACAGAAAACCCATGGAAAAATATATACGCAACATTTCTATGGTACAGAGTCTACGGACTATAAATTGGAAACACATAATTGAATTCCGCAAAGTCAAACTGTAAATCACAGCAATCAACCAAAAAAATCATAAAAGCAACACTCTTCCAATACATATCCAATATTTGTCGCAAACAATCAAAAAATTGAGTACTTACTTCACTGTGGTTTAGTCGAATCCATCAGAATTAAGCGATAGAAGTGCGGAATAAGATGCAATTAGGTCAGACCCAGCTGAGAGACTCGTGGAGAGAGAGAGAGAGAGAGAGAGAGAGAGAGAGAGAGAATCACGAAGAATCAGAAGGATGAGAGATGGATATATAGGTATAAATGGATTTGTATATGTACAGAAGAGGAAGAATCTACTGGAGGCCTGGAGGGATTCACAGGGGGCCACCAGTTTTATGAATGGCTATGGAGTTTTTGCCGTCGTATGAAAATCCTCCTGAAAAGTTTAAAATATATATATATATATATATATATATCCAAACTCCCTAACTTATTATATATTACGGATATATTTTCAATTTTCGGACCAAATTTCGACGATCCTCCTGTTTTTCATCCAACGAAGATTTGGCAAAAACAAATACCGGAAGAAGGGCTTGATCGGAGCTGTTTTCATTGTTTATATAGTGTTTTGTGAAAAACAGCTCGATCAAGCCCTTCCGGTATTTTTTTGCCAAATCTTGCGTTGTGTTTTAAACACATCTAACGGTTCAGATTTTCAAAAAACATTGGGAAGGTGGAGGTCCGTAACTTAAGAGGGTCCGGGAGTTTGGACGGAAAACCGTTATTTATATTTATAAAACCGCTTTCATCAAACTCCTTAACTTCTTAAGTTACGGACCTAGGGCATTTTCGACTTTCCGACCAAATTTCGACGATCGAACCGTTAGATGTGTTTAAAAAGGTCACCTTGACAAAAAAACATTGGAAGGGCTTGATCGGAGCTGTTTTCACAAAAACGCTATATCGGCGTTTTTGTGAAAAACAGTGGAGTCCGGAAATCTTCGGACTCTTGAAAACACCTTTTAAACACATCTAACGGTTCTGTTTTCAAAAATACATTGGGAAGGTGGAGGTATATATTTGGATGTGAATATATATATATATAAATTTTACTGAGAAAAAAATATTTCTGGCTGTTACCATTAACGTTAATTTTTTTTTTTAGAACAATATATTTCTTGTTGTTATTTAACATTGGGAATATTACACTGACCTCCCTCTTGTTCTACAAATTACCGTCACCTCTTTTAGTTTATCAATTATACACATACCTCTCTTGCCTTTAAAATGAGACTAACGATGTTAACTTTGATGACACATATTTTCTTTTAATCTTAGGATATGACAAAAATAGAATACTATTTTATTTTTTGAACGTTGTATAGTACTAAAGCAATGAATTCAAAATTTTAATTTTTTTAGACTTTACATAACTAGTGCATTATTTAAAGTTTGTCTAAATATACACTTTTATTTTGTTCCTCTAGCCTATAAAAACCAAAAAAGTAGCAAAGCTTTTCAAAAGACCAAAATAGAGTAACTTAAAGAAAAAAATCAAACTTATGATTGTTGTTATTTTTTCTACCTATAGTGTACTTCTACTAGAATTTTATTTACCTTTTATTTTAGTTTGATGATTACTTCTTGTCAAGATAAACTAAAAAAAAAAAATGTGTGTTAATATAAAGAGCATAGAGGTCAATGCAATTGTTGAGGGTATTTCATTAATTTTGTCATCAAAATTAACACTGTTAGTTCTATTTTAACAACAAGGGAGGTATGTGTAGAATAGTTTTGAAACTGAGTGGAGGTGATTGTAATTTTTTAGAACCAAAGGGGATGTCAATATATTTGTTAAAAACCTTAAGGGCGGTTAGTGTAATTTACCCTTTAAAGTTTAGAGGAGCATTTGTTATGTTTGATTGAGAGTTTTAAAGTTTAAATTTTTGAGTATTTTTTGTCAGTATACAGGATGAGTTTTTGGAAAAAGTAATAATTAGAGAGATGTGAATGTCGATTCGTAGGCAAAATAATGATTTTTCGAAAGGAAATGACAAAAATCAAACACAGCTTGGAACGTTTACACCTTTTTGGAATTTTTTTGGATTCAATGGGGATACAAACAAACCTTTTTTTACAAAAATCACACAGCTCTCAACGTTTACACCTCACATTCATATGGGGATACAAACAAACCGATCCACTCGCGAGCAGCTCAAGACTCAACTCATTAAAGACTCAGATTTGTATCGAGCTAAGCTGGAGCTCAAGTTCTAGGATCGTATAGTTAACAAGCCAAACTCAACAATATAAAAGCTCGGCTTAAAAAGGGTTTGGTTGTTTATAACAGTCACAATTCATTTATAGTGGATTATTTGGTAAATAAATCAAGTTCGGTTTGTTAAGGTTCGGCTCGAGCTCGAATTTATGCTCTTTTATTGAACTAACCAAACTTGAACACTAAAAAACTCGGCTCGACTAGACCGCTAGCTATGTCACTCTTACCTCACAAATGCTAATGGATATAAAGCAATTCCAATGGTTCTCCTCATTTTTTAGCTATTGGCTATCAAAGACTATCTTTTACTTGTGGTAGTTCTTTTGGATCATTTTTACCCGAACTTTTCTAATGGGGTCAAAGCCAACTTTTGGGCAGTTATCTTTCAATCACTATTTTGAACCTAATTTTGTGTCCACCAAAATGGGGAACCGGGGGCCTTGTAGTGAATGAGCTCACTACATGCGTGTAGTGAGCTCTCTCGGTCTTTCGATCCGAGATCAACGGTTCAGATAACTTGGAGTTAAAATAAATGTAAAAGTGTTTTTTTAAGTGTAAGACGATCCGGACCGTTGATCTCGAATCGAACGGTCGAGAGCTCACTAGACGCATGTAATGAGCTCACTCACTACAGGTCCCCCGGATCCCACCAATGGTATGGGTACGAGTTAGAGAGAGAGAAGGGAGATGAAGATCTGCTGAATATGGAGGATTTCATTGTTTATTTTGTAATATAAATTTTCTTTTTCCGAATTATCTATTGGTTCTAATCATCAATCATATTGTAGTGGGCCAAACCTACATGCCCCATTGGGCCTAACGGATCGGATGGGTCTGATAGTCTGGGTAAGTGTAACAGACTTACTTGAATTAGTGGCCCGTTACGACCACACAGTAGCATGATGAATGAGAAAAAAATATGTATAGTGTATTATTATAATAAATGGAAGTGTTAGGAACATGTGTGAAGGATGAGTCCCATTGGATAAATAGAAAAAAGTTGGACCTTAATATACAATTTGATGAATCCACCACTTAAAGCCTTGTAAGTGGATATATGTTATTCAATGTATATTGGGTCCATGTGATGTGGTGGACTTTGTGGACACTTTCCCAATGGATTGGGCTTATGCGCACCCGGGAAAAACCTCAGGTAGATTAGACTCCGAACAAGTGGTATCAAAGCCGTTGGCTGACGATCGATGAGCAGACTCTCCTGGAAGCATCAGTGGTTGTGGGCTTGCACGAAGACTCTCGGAGGAGCAGGAAAATCCATTGTTAAAGTGTTGAAAGAGATGTGAGTAGATTAATAAAAAAAATTATACTGTTCTCTCTCATTTTTTGGCTTGAGGGCACATGCTTTAAGATTTCGTATTGTAGGACAAAAAAATATAAGAGAAGTGAAAGGAAATAATATCTTGTCACAAATCTTATAAAATGACAAAAAGAAAAAGAAAAGAAAAGAAAAGCTAACAGTAATACCAAAAGGTTGGTCTAAACAGACTAAACTCCAAAGACTAAAAAATTTCCTAATTCTGTGTGAGTTCAATTTTCACCTGTTTTTGCTATAGAGGACTTATTTTCAAATTGTATTCCATTCTTTAGTCATGAAAAATAAATTCTCTCTTCATTTGGTTTATGCTTATTTTATTTTTTCTTGCTTAACGATTTCCAATTTTTTTATATCTTTGTTATGGTCGCACATTGAAAACATTTAATCAAGGATTTTAAAGGCCAAAGCTACAGAAAACGGTACATACTGCTTTCTTTCACAATAGCGAATAGGTTCATACTATACAGAGCCAATAACACTCGATTCACATTATTAGAATGGGATCACGTGGGCTTTCTCTTTGCCTAAGTAAAAATAAGAACGCCATTTTTTTTTTTGTGGAACGGAAGCCAATTGCATTCTGAAAAGCCAAGCGGCACTTACAAGGATTATAACCAAAATACACTGAAAATAATCTAGAAAACAACCCAAACAACATATGATAAAAAAACAGCGAAGCCCAAAGTAAGGATGCCGTCTCAGACACCTAAGTGTGAACACAAAGCTCGCTAACTCATACTGTGCAACGCAAATCTACATTGCGTGGGCAAACCATAGATGAAAGAGACTAAAACTCCTTACAGATTGTGAAGATTACGATCAGATTAGAACAACAGCAAACATGGAAGCAATCCGGACCCACACACACAAAAACCAAACAAAGGAAAAGAAAAATGAACAAGTCTACTCCACGAAACTGAGTCACCCCGAGCCACTCTGAGTTCCACTGAGTTGTGACGAGTCGCTTATTGCCCACCACCAAACCCACCGGATCTGGGGAAACCAAGATCGGTATTAAAACCGAGCGAGTAACGCCGGCATCAACCCACTTGAGCTCGAAACCCTCCTTATTGCTCCACAAAAGCCGTTGCGCCAGTCCATCCCTTGTCACATCCACCACTCCGAGACAGTATCAAATGCGCCGGATCGACACTACCGATAGACGATGGCAAGGGGACTGGACCACACCAGTGCAAGGAAAGGAGCCATGAAGAAGACCCGAGATGGGTGGCGTGAACACACTAAAGAGAAGGAGTTGAAGGGAACAGAGAGCAAAAGGGGTCAAAGGAGAGGGAGGGGGGAGGAGGAGGAGGAGGAGGAGAGAGAGGCGGAGGCCTCCTCCCCCCAGGAAAAACCAGATCTGGAAACCAAGGGCAAGAAAGTTACTATTTGATTAGAGTTGTTGGAGCTACTCCTATTGGGGATAACTTTGCGATAAATAAGAACGCCATTACTTTGCTAATTTCGTATTCTAAAATTTTGTTGAGTAGAAACTGAACCCCTATTCAATGAGAGAAATCATCATTCGTTATGAGTACTACTATATGTTCGACAATGTGTGTGACTTTAGGATTATAACAGTAATTTGGATTCCTTATCTGCGATTGTGTGGTTGTAGAATTATTTGATATGATGATTTAGATTTTGGAGATGTTCTAGTTTTTCACAAAATGGGGGTGCTTGAGAGGCGAGGACCAGTGGCTGGAGACACATACCAGTGCCCGCAGCACACTCCCTTCAAGCACTCTCAAGGGTGTCATCAACGCTGGAGATTTACACACGCAGGCATCGGTGTTTCTTTTTCGGTGGGAGGGGAAACACCGGAGAAAGACCCTCCATCACAAACTCGATCTCTGATAATCAGAGCGGTTTAGGGTTATGACGAGCGTGTGCAATCACCAACCCACACCCCCACGTTATGAATTATGAGTCTTCATCTTGGTTATAATAAGTCAAATATTTCACCTGTGAAGAATCGATGTGGGATTGATTCAATACTGTAAAATGCTGCAGTGGTGAAAAGTCCCCAGGGAACCAAATGTGGACAGACAACATATCCAGTGGGACCCCTTCTAAAATGTGGTCCATTCTATTTTCTGTCCATTTCTATGATTGGATTCGTTTCCATTACAGACCTTGTTTGGTACAATAGTCATGTAAAAAAATGAAGTTGATCGAAAATTGAATAATGTATGACTGAAGCTTGTACCAAAAAAAAAATGGGCTCTTCAAGTTGTAATCAAGTGTGCCCAACTCATTTTGTTTCCGTATAGATCCTTTTGGAACCTATTGGTATCAAGTTAAGTTTAAGCTCGAGTTTTAGGCTCGTGTAGTTAACGAGTTGAAAAGGCTTCGCTTGTTTATAATAGGCTCAGCTCATTTATAGAGGCTTATTTGGTAAATAAATCAAGTCCAGCTTGTTGAGATTTATTAAACTAATCAAGCTTAAAGACTAAAAAACTCGATTCGACTACACCCCTAGCAATGTCACTCGTACCTCACGAATGCCAATTCCAATGGTTATCAAAGTCTATCTTTTACTTGTTGCAGTTTTTTAGCTATAGGCTATCAAAGTCTATCTTTTACTTGTTGCAGTTTTTTTTTTATCAATTTTACCCAACTTTTCTAATGGGGTCTATCTTTTTTTTTTTTTGCGGTGATTTAATAAGCACATGCTTCACGATGATTTAATAAGCACCTGTGACGTGTTTGTTTCAATCACCTGGGGTACACTTGTTTTGCTCTCAAATTTCAAGGCATCAAGCTGCCATAGTCGGTCATTGTACATCAAGGCCTTCATGTGACAAGGTATTGTCATTTGATGTCAGACCAACCCATCACCAAACCCTTCAAAAAAAATAGTGACATTTTACTAGAAGTGGTTGGCTTGAGGTGGGGTGGTGGAGTAGTCGGCGTGAGCTGGGGTGGTGGTTGGCCCGAGGTGGGGTGGTGATTTTTTTTAATTTTATGTTCGAAATTAAAATTTTTAAAAATTAGTGACATTTCACTAATTTTTTTGGTCGCCAAAAGTGGTCGGCTTAGGTGGGGTGTGGTTGGCTTAAGGTGGGGTGGTGATTTTTTTTTAATTTTATGTTCGAAATTAGAATTTTTGGAAATTAGTGGCATTTCACTAATTTTTTTCTTCACCGGAAGTGGTTGGCTAGAGGTGGGGTGATGTACGGTAGGAGGTGGGGTGATGATTTTTTTTGAATTTTATGTTTGAAATTATAATTTTAAAAAATTAGTAAGATTTCACTAATTTTTATGGTCGCCGGAAATAGTCGGCTAGATGTGGGGTAGTGGTCGACCGAAGGTGGGGTGGTGATTTTTTTGAATTTTATGTTCGAAATTATATATTTTTTAAATTAGCAAAATGTCACTAATTCTTTTGGTCGCCAGAACTGGTCAGCACAAGTGGGGTGATGGTCGGCCGGAGATGGGGTTGTGATATTTTTTAATTTATGTTCGAATTTATAATTTTTAAAAATTAGTAACATTTCACTAAATTTTGGTCGGCAGAGGTGGGTTTTTCTATTGTACTTTTTTCACTTTCCTATACACTTTCACACATTCCTATACAAGTTTCAATGTACAAGAAAAAAAAAACACAAGTTTCAATGTACTTTTTTCACTTTCCTATACACTTTCACACAATTCTATTTCTATACATTTTTTACACATCTCAATACACTTTTAAAGTCTTAATGTCAGCCTAATAATCTGATTTTAGAATTTTTCAAAAAATAATCGTAAAAGAGAAGCGGAAGGAAAAATCTAAGAATCAGGAATGTAATGCACGCGCATCACATTGACAGTCAATTATGGGGAGTTTCAAAGCAATGTCAGGTCGTACTGCCATGGCTACAGATTTCGGACGAAATGACGCAGCTATCCTTCTTTTAACATTTTTGCTTTTAGGTAACTAATTTCAACATCCCAAAAATTGATATATGCATCTTTTTTACATGGGTCTTGTTAACGTATACCCATAATAGGCACACAATAAGAATACACAAAAACAAAAAAACACGCACTTCAATATACTTTTTACATTTTTTAATATATTTTCACATATTTTTTTACATTTTTCAAACATTCAATACATTTTTTCAACCTTTCAATACATTTTTTCAACCTTAACGTGTGTCCACCACATGTGCCAATAGGCTTATTAAGGGGGTGTTTGACCTACTTTTTGCATTTTGGTTTTTGCATTTTCTACTTCTAGGTGTTTGGCAGACCGCAATGAAAACACATTCTGTGAAAATGAGTTTTTGGTTTTTAAGTTTAGAGAAGGCAAGTCAAAAATAGGTAGAGAAGAGCTTTTTGATTTCTCGTTTTTCACTTTTCCCATTTTGATTAACAAAAAGACCTACATAATGTATTCTGCACATATCTCCCAAACATTACTCCTGTTTTTAAAATTCATTCTCCATATTTCTCCCAAACACTCCTACCAAATTCAAAATACATTTTGACCATAATTCAAAAAGCCAAAAACCCAAAAAGTTGAAAATGAAAAACTAAAAATGAGGCTCCCAAACACCCTCTAACAGGGGTACAAAAAAGGTACACTTGTTGGTTCCTACAAAAAAAATACATTTTGTTGGGTCCCACTTAAGTATCCTTGTTGAAGTAAAATGTACTTCAACAAAGATACATAAGTGGGATTCAACAAGTATACTTTTTTGTGCTGTGTGCTGTAACGGATGCAATGTTGCACCCGTTACACTTGTTGGGTCACACAAAAAGTACACTTTTTGTGTCCCACTTAAGTGTCCTTTTTGAAGCCCGTAACGGATGCAATATTGCAGCCGTTAGCATTTATCATCTTTCAATAAAGGTTAAAGATTTTTTTTCTTCTCGATTTTTCTTTCCGAGACGAAAGTTTGGCAAAAAAAAAAAACAAAAAGGAAGAAAAACAACAGCAAAATATTGAATTAGTACTAGTTTGAAAGAAATGGTAAAAAAAATTACAAAAGGACAGTAAGAGCAACTGCAGCCCAGAACCAAACTCAGAACCAAATTTAAATTTGAGTAAAAAACCCTCAAAATCTTGCTCCAGTCATGGAACCATACCCATACCAAATCAAGCTTTACTCAGATTTTCCCCCAAATTTGGGGAGATTCAGACCTTGAACCAAATTTCCAACGGCTATATCACGGTGGGAGGCGGTGGTGGTTTCGACTTTGGCTTTGTTTTCAGACGTTGGTGGTGGTAGGCGGTGGTGGTTTTGACGTTGGTGGTGGTTTCGGATCTGGTGGCGATTGACGTTGGTGGTGGTTTCGACTTCGGCAGTGGGTTCAAACGTTGGTGGTGGTAGGCGGTGGTGGTGGTTTCGACGTTCGTGGTGGTAGGCGGTGGTGGTTTCGACGTTCGTGGTGGTAGGCGGTGGTTTCAGAGCTCGACGGCGGCGATCTTGGTGATGGAGGCGATTGGGATTCTGGTGGTGGAAGGCGGCATACGGTGGCTAGGGCTAGAAATCTGAGTAAACCACTGGAGAGAGTGATATCAAATTAAACTTTTACCCAAATTTGAGGGGAAAAAAGGGTTAACGCTAGAGATGCTCTAACACTGACACATAATGGAGAAAATACATACAAAGTACGGCATCTTAACCTTTTTGAACTGCACCCTAGTTGATAAAGGAAAAAGGTTTACCACCCATTGGGTGGTCAGCAGCAGGACCCGCGATATAATGACTTGATAAGAAATTAGGTAGACTTGTGAGTAGAGCTGTAAACGAGCCGAATCGAGCCAAGCTTTGGAATGTTCAAGTTCGTTCATTAAGTTTTTAAACGAACTCGAGCCGAGCTCGAACTCAATAAAAATTTGATGAGCCGAACTTGAGCCGAGCTTGCCGAGGTTTGGATCGAACTCGAACTTTTTCACAAGCCTTAACGAATGGAAATATTAGATATATATGCTCTCATACAAGTCTAGAACTTCAAATAAATTTTTTATTTTGTTCATAAAGAAGTCTATACATATAGAAAATTATAAACACATGTTAAAATTTAAGTTTATAATACTTTTTTTAAGTTCATACATGTACAAATTATAAAATTTTCATTATGTATATGAAAGTTTATACATGTTCAAGGGTATATATGAAATTCTTATTAGATATTCATATATATTCCAAGTTCGCGAGCCTAATCGAGCCGAATATTGTCAAGTTCAGGTTCGGCTTGTTTATTAAACGAGCCTAAAATTGAGATTCAGGTTCAGTTCGTTTAGTATTTGAACCGAACTCGAACGAGTCTTTACCGAGTCGAGTCTCGAATAGTTCACGAACGACTCTGTTCATTTACAGCCCTACTTGTGAGTGTGAGTATTTAAGGAGACAGTAAAGTTGGGTGACTTGTGATGGAAGAGGGTCGGGTTCAGGTCAACCCATTTTGGAGAATTCCTTAACCCAAGGCCCGCCCCGATCGGCAAGGGACAAAAGGAACAGAGAATATGCGAGCTAGGGCGTATTTGATTGAAACTTATCTCTTAAACATTAATGTGTATTGTTGATGGTTATAAATTGTTTTGTTTAGCTTTTATTAAAAAAAAACTTAGGATCAATCATCCATTTCGGGGAGAGAGATTCCAAAAGTAAAAACTATGAATTGAAGTCGAAAAAGTTCATAGAAATGGAAAACTGTCTTCTTTAATTTTTTTTTGTTTTTTTTTTGTTTTAGTGATTATTTTTTAGGTTTTTGACTTCAATCTTATGTTTTCGATTTCTCTCGTCGAAAGAACGAAAAATAAACTGAGCCAATAACACTCAATTTACATTATTAGAATGGGTTCACGTGGGCTTTCTCTTTGCCTAAGTAAAAATAAGAACGCCATTACTTGCTAATTTCGTATTCGTATTCTAAAATTTTGTTGAGTAGAAACTGAATCCCTATTATTCAATGAGGGAAATCATCATTAGTGATGAGTTATATCGTCAAAAACCCTATAGTGTTCTACTGATAAAAAAAATAAAAATAACAAAAAACCTCCAATAGTGTTCTAGAGTGGCTAGATTAAAGATTGATTTTTGGCTTAACTACTTAAATTAGCTCCGTATGATTGTCATTTAAAAGTACTGTCATCCCAATTAGAATTCAATTGTGAAACTGAAAATATATATCATGAGTTGTTTTTACAGATAATTACTGTCCAGTACAGAAAACTGATATGCATTTACCACTAAGGTAGATGCACTTTTTAAATTACCGTGAGGTCTAACTCAAAGATAAGATGACCTTTTTGTCCTTCCTATTTAAAACAAAAACAAAACTCTCACACTCACGTTTAACACTTCGTTCTGACGAGCCAACCTCCAGCGAGTGCCGACCAACCTTCTCCGACCGTCACCAACCTCCGGCGACCACCACACTAAGCTCGCCGACCACCGGAGATTAGTTTCCGGAGACCCGCCGTTTTCTCGCTCATGGAGAGATGAGTCCAAAGAACAAAGAACCTGCCGATTTTTTTGTATAAAAAAATGCGAATTTGTATAACCTCGGACCAAGTAACAAGATCTGGAAGTAAAGATTTAGAAGTGAATATCTGGAAGTAACAAGATCTGGCGTAGGTAGTCTACCTGAGACGTGTTCACCTTGCACTCATGGCCACTGGTTCAGACGATGAAAAATTGCGAATTTGTAAAAGAAATGCGAATTTGTAAAAAATGAATCTGACCTTCATGTTGGACTGCAAGATCTTGACATCAAGCGAAAAATGTGAATTTGTAAAAAATGCGAATTTGAAAAATGCGAATTTGTAAAAAATGCGAATTTGAAAAATGCGAATTTGTAAAAAATGCGAAAAATGCGAATTTGCTCACGCCATAGTTGCGACTGGCCTTCATGTTGGACTGCAAGATCTTGACATCAAGCGAAGCAAAAGCACCGACGCCTGACAATTTGGACCATAGGTTCTTTGGTGATGAAGACGATGGACTGAAACACTGTTTTCTAGCTTTTTTGGTAAAGATTTAGTAGTGAGCCACTTCGAGACTCTGCTGGGCTCCGACGCCGAGAAAACGTACGACGACAACATCGACGGCGGTTTGACGGCGTTCTGCCTCGACGACGACTCCTTCAAGAACTTCTTGCCCAACGTGGATCCAGCCAGTGGTGGAGGAAGGTAGCGGCGCGGCACAGTTGAATCCACGCATGGTAAAGGCGGCGTGGATTGGGACGCTTGGGGTAATTTGGGAAGAAATTGGTGTAGTTACCTTGCTGGGAAATTTTAGGAAAGGGGCTGGACCCGGAGGGAACTCACTCCTGTCTTTGGTACCGGCTTGTCAATCGCTCTTGTTTTTATGGTTTGTAGGCTAAGAAATATTTCAAAAGGCCCCTTAATTTCATCACATTCATGCATAATTTTATGACGGGCCCAAGTTTGCGCGCTTTGCTCTCAACCAACGGTCATATAAATAGGGATGTTTTGGCTAAATAATGAAGTCTGGATTATGGTTTTGTCCTTATTAAAAAAATTCATACTTTGTTAGTTTGGTATCGATATTTGTGGATTATTAGTTCGTCTCGATGAGATAAAATAAAATTTATTAGCTGAGATTAAATCTCTGTATACTCGAACCTCTCTCTAATGAGTACTACTATATGTTCGATAATGTGTGTGACTTTAGGATTATACGATACAGTAATTAGTGTGCGGTTGTAGAATTATTCGATATGATAATTTGAATGTTGGAGATGTTCTAGTTTTTCACAAAACGGGGGTGCTTGAGAGGCGAGGATCAGTGGCCGCAGGCACATCCAGTACCCAGCGGCGCACTCCCTTCAAGCACTCTCAAGGGTGTCATCAACGCTGGAGATTTACACACGCGGGCATCGGTGTTTCTTTTTCGGTGGGAGGGGAAACACCGGAGAAAGACCCTCCTTCTCAAACTCGATCTCTGATAATCAGAGCGGTTTAGGGTTATGACGAGCGTGTGCAATCACCAACCCACACCCCCACGGTATGACCGGTGAGTCTTCATCTTGGTTATAATAAGTCAATATTTCATCTGTGAATAACCGATGTGGGACAACACAGTAAATTGCTGCAGCGGTGAAAAGTCCCAAGGGAACCAAATGTGGACTGACAACATATGCAGTGGGACCCCTTCTAAAATGTGGTCCACGGTCTACTCTATTTTCCGTCCATTTCAATGATTGGATTCGTTCACGTAAAAATGAAGTTTATCGCAAACCGAATAATATATGACTGAAGCACTCTTGTACCGAAAAAAATGGGTTCTTCAAGTTGTAATTAAGTGTGCCCAACTCATTTTGTTTCCGTAAAGATCCTTTTGGAATCTATTGGTCATCTTTTGCTTATATTGCTCATAGATTTAGAATTTAAGTGTTGATCTACTATCAAAACTTTGAATCTGGCTTCGATATTTCCGCCGCAATAGATTATTTTCAGTTGCTATGTAACAACAAAATAGCATGTGCAAAAAGCCATTCAGAGCCAAAAATCACATACTGATAGTGTGTCAAGGATGGCAACGGGGCTGGTCGAGGCGGGTTTTGATAATCCCTGCCTTGACCCTAAAATTCCCTAACATGCCCCTAACCCGACCGGGTAATTTATAGGTACCCCGCCCCCGCCCCTATTGGGTATCGGGTTTACACGCTCCGCCCCTATTTTTTTCACATATTAGTTAAGTATATTTTAAACTCCAATTAATGAGTACAAATGATAAAAGTTCACAAAATAACTTTTACAACTTAACCAAAATCTACTATCTAATGTTGTATTTTAGTTGTACAAGTAAAATTATAAGAATAAAAATAAAATTTAATGCATATAAGTGAGAAAATATAATTTAATATATACATATAAGAGTAAATAAATATAGTTATACATATATATGTATGTCGGGGCGGGGTGACCATACCCCTACCCCTACCCTAACCCTGACGGGTTTTTCGAAATCACCCCCTGCCCCTACCCGTTACCCAAAAAAATCGTAAAAAACCCTACCCTATCCGGGGCAGAGTAGATCGGGTTCGGAGCAGGGCGGGTTGAATTGCCATCCCTACTTTGTGTCCATAGCCCTCTGTTTAGGGTCCTTTGCCTTCAACTATTCAACGGTCTTTAACAAAAGACACTTCTCATTGTCCCGCAAATTGTTCCTTCAAAACTACATTTAGGCATCCATTTTCCTTCCTTCCTTCCAAACCCCTCTGGAAAGAAATACAAACTTCGTTCAATGCACAACTTGCAAGTCAATCATTTACAGTCATTTGCCCAAAACTATTGAAGCTAGCATTTTGGCATCCATTCCTCTTTTCTTTTACTTTTTTTCCTTCCTTCCAACCAAACACCTATAGAAAGGAATACAAACTTTGTTCAAGGCACTAAGTTTAGAGAAGGGATTCCCCTTTTTAGTTAAAGAACTAATTAATTGTGAAACTATCGTCCGAAATTATGGAATATCGCACGAATTACTGTCGGGCGTAGGCGTACAATAACTAGGTAATACATATCCACCAAATTTATGAATTTTTAGACTATGTATAATTTATAAAACCTTTTGCAAGTGAATAGCACTGACGGACATTTTCCAAGCCAGGTTGAGATTACAAGTTAATCATTTACAATTATTTTCCCAAAGCTATTGAAACTACTTGCATTTTGGCACCCATTTCCCTTATTATTATTATTTTTTCCTTCCTTCCAAACACCTCTAGAAAGGAATACGGTCAAGGCACAAAGTTTAGAGAAGGAATTCCCCTTTCTTTGTTAAAGAATTACTAATTAGTTAAGAAACCATCAATCGAAAATTATGTAATGTCACATGTAGTACTGTATAAGGCGTACAGTAGCTAGGTAGTATGTATCTACCAAATTTTCTGAGGCTGAGTTTCTTGTTCAATATTTGATAAAATCACCCTTGATTTTATTAAATGAGGTGGAAGGTTGATAAAATATCAGCTTTTTTGCATTAAAAAAGGCTGAGATTTTATCAACCCTCCTCCTCATTTGATAAAATCAAGGGGTGATTTTATCAAATTTTGATAATTTTTTTTTGGGAAACTAGGCCTGAGTAAGTATAAAACCTTTGCAAGTGGCAGGATTTTCTGAGTCAAGTTGAGAGTAAAACTCGATAATTTACAATCTATTTTTTTTGGATGCTTTTAAGCCTTGTTTCTCATTTACTAAAATGAGAATCCCATAAAATTAATGGATCATTTGGCAAATGATTTCCTCATTTGCTAAAATCCGCACTTAATTTTTGGAGAAAGTCAAGAATACAAGTTTTAGAGTCGTGAATCTCTATGGATTCGGGTATCCATGGGTTCAAACTAGACCCACACCCGACCCATATTCCTTTGCAGATATTTTAATGGCATTTATAGTCTTGCAGAAGTCTACCAAACACGCGCACGTAGAGACAGGGAGGGAGATCTGCCGTTCGTCTCTCTTGCTCTCTGAAGTAAAATTCTCTCTCTCTTTTCTCTCTGAAGTGAAATTCTGTGTGTAAAGGAGATGGGTTCCATTGCAAAGAAGGGTTTGCAACAGTACTTGTTACAGCTTCAGCTTCATCCCCTCAGAACAAAGGTCTCTCTCTCTCTCTCTCTCTCTCTCTCTCTCTCTCTCTCGCTTCTGGGTGTTTTTTTTTTTAAATTTAATGGCCCTGTGTAGCATCAATTGTAAGTTATTCTTCTGAAGTTTTAGTTTTGAAAGATTCGAAATAAGTCAGAGATCTGTTTTAGTGCATGTTTTAATCAACTTCTTTGGTAATATAAGCTGTAAAATGGTTTTTATTTTGAAAAAAATACATTTTAGGGTCAAATAAGCTGAGAAGGCCAATTAATTTAATGATACCAAAACTGGTAGTTTTTAGTTTGAGCAAATGACTAACTAAATTAGCTCATAGTAAATGCTAACAAACAGGCTGGATGAATTGGGTTTGCTTTTAACTCTATTTGTTTTCTGAGTAGATTGTATTTTTTACCTTATTGGTTCTTCTGCTTTATGGAATTCACCCATTTGGGATAGGCGATTACGGCAGGAGTGTTGTCGGCAGTCAGTGATATAGTGGCTCAGAAGCTCTCCGGGATACAGAAACTTCAGCTAAGACGTCTTCTTCTCAAAGTGGTAAGGGAATAAAATTATAAGTCATTGAGAATGTAGATATTGACACATTTGTGGTATGTTTGTTAAATTTTCCTGGTTATGGAAATTCTTGATGTGGTGGTAGTTAAGCGTCTACCGTATTGAAGTAAAGTAAAAAAAATGTTGAAACAATTTCTTTGGACATATATATGTATGCATCTATATATCCATATTTATCGTGGTATTTCTTGAAATAATTTTAGTCAAACTTTAACAGGAAATTTATGTAAAATCGGTCCTGAAACATCTGCATGCTTAATAGTTAATAGGGTGTGCTTGTTAAAGGTTTCTAGGATATTGTCCTCCGGTGTCCTCCGCCTGATGTAATTTTTCCGGTTACCAAACATGATGCTTTTATGTGCTATTTAGTTTTTATAGTGTGGTTAGTAAATTGATAGGATTTCTGCGGCTCTGTGCATATCGGGACTTTTCTCCGTTCTTTACATATTTCTAATTAAGATTTATTCATCATAGAATATTACGGACTGAGTAGCACCCTATTGGTTCATTTAACTTTTGGTCATACACTTAGTTTCATCAGCAGTTTCACCTTAACCAAAACGATGCACTTTATATTTCGCCAAATTATTGAAGTGCATTTTTTAATAAGAGTATCTATTTCCTCATGATGTATTTACAGTGCTTAGATGAAATAGAATCAACATATGCTATTCACAAGTTACTCCTTTCTTCAGTGATGTGAAAGCAAGTTGCAATAAGAAATGAAATTGTATGGTCTACTGTTTTTCCTCCTCTTTAGAGATTGCAGATTCAACCCTAACGAGAACAAAAGTTATTGTTTCTTTATTGAACGATGCAGATTTAATCATTACTGTTATGTTGTGCTCAAATCATATGAAAAAAAGTGGCTTGGATTTGTTGATTATGGACTTATGGTTCTGTAGTTTATTTGTATTTTCAGTGCGATCAATGCTAAGACTGATAAATGCAGGTTATTTTTTGTATGTCATAAATGCAGGTTTTTGGATTCGCATATCTTGGCCCATTTGGGCATTTTCTTCATATACTGCTGGATAAACTTTTCCAGGGGAAGAAGGATAGAAAAACAGTAGCTAAGAAGGTACCTCTCGGAATTCTTTTGCTCGTGGTTTTAAACCATTGCCTACCAAGCTCACTCTCTGAGATATAGAATTCTCATTTCATCTCTTGGCAGCCGATAACTATCAATACTCCTCGTTTTTTTGTTTTCTTTATGCAAATAAGCACTTTCCATTTAGTTATGGCTTTCTGAAGAGGTTAGTAGAGTACATGTCAACCTTTAATAAGTTGTCTCATCAGTATAGCAGGTTATTTAAGTAATAGCAGGCTTGCGCATGCACGCATGACGCATGCACATACACGGACACGGACACACAGAGATACTGAATCGCATGTCTAATTATTTCAGGTGGTTCTGGAGCAGTTGACCTCTTCCCCTTGGAACAACTTTCTTTTCATGGTTTACTATGGGTTGGTTGTTGAGGGTAAGTTCACATCGAAACTTGTAAATAATTTGTATGAAGTGCTTCATATCTGCAAAATACACACACAGAGGGATCGAATTCCTCTCTTCCCCGGAAAACCCTGAATCTGATGCACAAAACTTTGGTGGTTGGTTTTCGTACACAATTTTGCAGCCAATAGTTTTGGCATTCTAAGGGTAAATGATTTCAAGATCACTGGATGGTTCTTTATCTTCCCTTGAATATCTGTTCGTCAAAACGTTAGACGTGTACGCAAAATGTTTCTTACAGTGTTTAAGAGATGACCATGTTGCATTGTTATTTCTAAATTTCAACGATCACGATCTTTGGTTACATAATTCTATTAAATTTACAGCAAGGCCATGGATCCATGTCAAGACTAAAATAAAAAAGGATTATCCAGCAGTGCAGTATGCAGCATGGACGGTATTGCATTCTTTTCCTCTTGCAATTATTTTTTTATGTTATCGCTATCACGAGGTGGTTATGCTAATGAATCATATCCTATGAACGAATATTCAGTTCTGGCCGGTCGTGGGATGGGTAAACCACCAGTACGTACCACTGCAGTTCCGTGTCATCTTCCACAGCGTTATAGCATGTTGCTGGTACGTAGTTTTACCTCTGATGTTGTTGTTTGTTTCATGGCTCTTTTGTACCATATTCCCATATATATTTCGTCTATTGAGTTCGATTGCCATCATTTACTAATGAAAATTTGGGTTTTTGAATGTTCTTTAATTTTTGTCGTTCAATTTTGTAGGGGAATATTTTTGAATCTGAAAGCAAAGACCGCATTGACCAAAGGTTAAGCGACTGAAAAAGGATTTTTAGCAATGAATCTGTGCTTGGGATGATTTATGCTCACAGATGTGATCTCTCTCTCTCTCTCTCTCTCTCTCTCTCTCTCTCTCTCTCTCTCTCTCTCTCTCTCTCTCTCTCTCTCTCTCGTGTTTGAAAAATAAATGTATCTCTGATCTGTGCCCTGATTAAGCTATTCATGCAAACTTAGTGTATTTTTTGATTAGTTATATTTGGATGGTTTGAGTATTTTGTAGGAAGGGAGAATGAGGGATATGAGTAGATAAAATGACATTTTCAGAATTAATAGCCGGATATGGAACGGGGATAAATTTCGAATCGGTTAGGGGTGGGAAAAATCCCCATCCAATGGGACAAAATAATTTGGGAGATGCTTACATCTGGTGCTTAAAAAGTATTGCAAATAACTACCGGAGATGGTTGAACTGAGTCCAACCGTCTCCGGATCATTTCCACGATAAAACGAAAGAAAGCCAGAAAATGAGGAGGAGAAAAATGTAACGTTGCGATGAATTTTCTTCCTTCAGCCGAATTGGATTTCTTTAGAATTTGCTTCTCTAAATGTAAAGTTGTGAGAAATACCCCTCACAGATGTGCAGGGAAAGAGAAAGAACATGTCGAATTGGAAAGCTCGTGAATTATAAGCGCTCTAATCGAATATTTAGTCACCTTAGAGCCTCTCCAGTCTTAGGAAAAAATTTCAATGCCGAGCGGGTACCACATGGTGCCCGCTCGCGCATATCTGGATGTCCAAAAAAAGCAACGGATAGTCCAGATTTAAAGTGCCTAGCGGATTTTTAAAAGAACAATGATATATACACAAACTCTCAGCCACAACCCACCATAACCTCTCTCACATGTGGGGTGGAGCCCGCTCAGGATGGGTCCACCACATGTGAGAGGGGTTGTGGTGGGTTGTGACTGAGAGTTTGTGTTTGTATCATTTTTGTTTTTAAAAATAATGAAAAAAAAGAAAAGAAAAATTTGTTTCAATCCAGGCCATCCGTTGCATTTTTGGATGGCCGGATGTGCGCGAGCGGGCACGACGGGCACCACGTCACTTGTGCCTGCTCGGTACTAGAAAATTCCCCCAGTCTTGACCCAAATTTTTACTCATATTTGGGTACAAGTTTGGGTAAAACGCAATTTGGGTTTGTCCCACTCCAATGTCAAAATGAACTTTTATTCAAATATGTTGTTTTTTTCTTTTTATGTGTGAGAAGATTGGTCAGGATATTACCGCCGACACCCACGCCAACGCCCACCTCTCCACCATTGACGCCCTCTCACACATTACCGCCGACACCCACCGCCAACGCCCACCTCTCCACCATTGCCGCCCTCTCACACATTACCGCCAGTTGAAACAACCATTGCCACCGATCTCTTGCCGTCCCACCATCGCCACCTTCTCTTCCCATCTCACCGTAGCCACCTGAGCTTTGGTGAGTTCCCCAACCCAATTTGCCCTGATTTTTTTTTTTTTTATATAAACCCCCAAAATCTCATTTTTAGGTCTTCTGATTCCAAATGGCAGAAGAGTAATTTATGAATGGAGTGGATATAACCGTTGGAGAAATGGGGAAAGGTTTGGCATGTCCTGGCCCCGGTCCGTCCTTTCTATTCCTCGGTAAGCGGACCGTGGGAGCATGGGTGGCCGGCAACTAAAGAGGGAGAGACTTAACCATTTAAATTTGAGTCTTAAATGGGTCAAGGCCAAAGATGCTCTAAGATATACAGTCCAATCTAATGCTCATATCCGATCGGTCCCCATAAAAGGTGCTAACGCCGCATGGCTGTAAAGACTGAACTCTGGTGAACTCTGATCACATTGGTACGTTTCCATTTTTAGGAACAACTTTTCAAAAGAACTCAACAAAACCAACATGCTTTGTGTTTGACACACTGCAGTGGGCTATGTTGCTCACAAACCAGAATTGTCAATTCGGACTGTTTTCTGCGCGCGACTGTGTTCGTGCATGGAAAATCATGGTGCTGGAATTATACTATTAATGAAAAGGAAAATCCTAAGATTCATAAAAAAAGAATTATACTATTACAAGAATCCGGTGACCGGGCTAACTGATACACTAATCCCTCTTCCAAGCTACTAAACCCAGAACAACTTTCAAATAGCCGCAGTTACAAATTTTTTGGATTGTGTTGTATCAAAACTTTCCTGAGCATTTCTATTAACAAACTCCCTTTTCTAAGTTGATGGTTAGATATGGCTGTGAAAACACAGATGTGGTCAGAGGCATAGATGAAAATCATGGTGCTGTATCTGACAAAACAGAGGCATCAAAAGGGCCGACAACTCCGTTCCCCAGAAGACGTACGGCAGCGCCGCGTGAGAACTTCCTTGCGAATAAAAAACATGGAACGCATGTAGAGTTATTGCTACACCACTCCATCCGGTGCTCGTTCGCGTAGTGTACAAAATTGATGTCCTGTGAGATAAAGCACAGCACGTCATAAGGGGCAAGACAACACAGGCAAGAAAATTCAAATAGAAATTGCACCATCACTGAATCAAGCAAATTGACGATCTAAATCTTGAGAGAGTCCATAGTGCCACATGCCCGCAACAAGAAGAATATGAAAATCTAGATGGCCGGCGAAACTACAGGTTGTGGAAATGAAATATGTATATAACAAGAAGATTGAGTGAATGTGCAAAACAGAATATTTCCACAATATTTCCAAGGGAATACTTAAATCCACAATATTTCCTTTCACAAGAACATAGGTCCAACCAGCATCTATCATTTACCGAATGTGCAAAGCAAAATTTCAAAATGAAACAAGGACGATAGCTTGAAAATTGGGATAGATATATAAAATTTTCGAGTAGTAAATTGAAAATCTTATCCATCCAGCATAGGTCCAACCAGCATCTATCATTTACCGAATGTGCAAAGCAAAATTTCAAAATGAAACAAGGACGATAGCTTGAAAATTGGGATAGATATATAAAATTTTCGAGTAGTACATTGAAAATCTTATCCATCCATGACACATCTTATTTGTTAATTGGCAAGAAACAGGAGATGCAAGAAACAATCACCTTTATTTCTTTGATTTGTTGAGGGCCTGCATTTGCATAGCTAAATGTCATAGGGTGCCAACCTTTTTCCATATTTGACGAAGATTCATTCCATAAGCTGTAGGTCACCGTTCTTTTTTCAAGTTCACCATCAAGATCATTCATCTAACAAAGGATACAGTAGAAAACACCATTATGATTCCCTATTGGAGCTACTAATCCTAGAAGCAAACCAGAGTCAGAAAAGAAAATGAATAGAACTTGAGCTATTAATAACTGGAACAAGAAAGAGGATCATAAATTAAGCTTGTCGAGAAGACCAGGACTACGACTAATCAGGGAGGTGTTCAGTAAAGGTTAATGGCCAAATGAGTGTAATCATCATACATCCATATTCACCCCGAAGGAGGACGAAGGGTCCATAGATCATAAACAAACAGACTAAGCAAAAATGAATCTATTTCTTACTGCAAATAAGGTCTGAACATAGTGTTCATCTGGGATACAGTTGTGCTGCTTCTGAAGTTTCTGCATTTTAGCAAAAAAGCTAAAATCAGAATCTCAAAGACAAAAGGAAGGTTCACGTGAACTAACTGATACCATCATTCACTGATCATCGATGAACAAATTAGATTCTAAAACAAGGATAAAGTATAAATAGCTAAGCCCAAGAGCTGCTAAAGATTAGAACCCTGGAAACAGAAAGCACTTACTACAATATTCTTCGTTTCCTTGCTGGCATCTATTGGTGGACGTCGCTGCAGAGTTGAATACAATTGTTCAATGTTCTATATACAATATCAAAATCATCTGAACAATGATTATTCGTCAAAACTAACAGTGAGGTGGCTGTTAATCTTTTGTTATCAGAGGTAAGTTTTACAATCAAAAGGTCACAGTTTAAATTTAAAGTGATTCACATGTTCCGGTCAAACTTTCAGAATGTAATAGAAACTACCGTATTTAAAGTTTGCAGGAGTCACATTCGAAAAAAGGTCTCCTTGGAATAGCAGTGCAAATGCTGTTGATGGAAAAATGTCCAGATATACTACTACTGGGTCGTATGTCAATTGTTTATAACAGCCACTTAGCCACTAAATTAGAAGAATCGTGATTAAAGGAGCAGGATTATTAGATGACTGTGCATGAAAATATGGTTGAGAGTGAAAAGCAAAATGCCCCAGTCATGTACCTTGCAAAACTTCTTGAAGACAGGAAAGATAACCTCATCATCTACAACAACTTCCGCATGGCTCCGAACTAAAGAAATCCACTGAATGTACACAATAGACTTCAAGTTGAGGATGTTTTCAAATTGCTAACTAATATGGAGTGAATTGAATCAAGGGCTAAGATGTACCTGGGAACCTTTTCGCCACAAATTCTTCGGTATCACAGGAGACATCTTAGTGGTGTAGCGGCCTTCCTTTTTGTCAGGATCGCCTTCCTTTTTGTCAAGATCAAGAAAGCTAAAACAAAAGAAGTCTACATAAATAGGTCAAACTGCTGAACTACAGCGTAACATATAGAAAAATTGGCAACTGCAATGTCAGCTTATGTCGTCGATATACCTGTCAACGAAACTCCTAGGAGAAGCCATCAGATAGCTGTATATATAGCTAAAGTTGTGCAAAGGAACACAGCTGCATAATATGAAGGAGAAACTATTGTAAAACAAATAATAGATTACAGATGTGAGACCATTTGTGATGCACGGTGTTTTAACTCTAAGGTATGGCCTACAATCATACACGAGGAAAAAGAAGGACAAGTTAGCCTTGCTTATAGAAGTTGGAATATAGCTACTTGAGTCAAGACAACTTAAATTTGGAAAGCCAGCTTGCTTTAAATAATTTGGGAACCGAAAACATTCACAAGAACATTTACGGAATATAACAGCAACAATCAACTAAGCACTGACAAGAAAACATCATAAAGGCATTGCTTGGAGTAAAAAAGGGAAAGGACCAATGAGTTCACCGATAAATTAATCGGCAATCAGAAATCAAATAGGGAAAAGTTTACTACTAGTATATGATACTATGAATCAAGTTTGTCAGCTGAAACCATAACAATATCCTCATACTCTGTCTGCTGCATTTGTAAATGATACTATGAATCAAATTTGTCAGCTGAAACCATAACAATATCATCATACTCTGTCTGCTGCATTTGTACCTAAACATGCAAAATTATGAAATGGTTCACCAAAGGGTAATCACTAATCAGTGTCACAGCTAACACGATCCTAGAGCAAGCCATGACAATGAACAGAGGGGTAACTTCTACCCTTTTTTTTCCAAGGGTTTCACTCTAGAACTGAAAGAGAATATTGCTCCCTCCATTCATAGCAGTTTGCGGAAGCTTGCGTGCAATTATCAACAAATTTAAAAATACCTGCTTTAGCTTCGATTTTGTATTACTATATGTATCGTCCATCTCCACACTTCGCTCCACTTGTTAAGCCTACTTCCCACCACCAGCAGGTGATCTGATCTGATCTGGAACTGATTATCAGCTTGCACCTCTTCAATTTTTTGAATTGGTTATGGGAGTGAGATTCCCTTCTCAAAGACTACTAAACTAACCTTCAGGACATAACTGTCAGCAAAAACTGCTGATTTGTGGTCTCCTAGGTTGTCGTACGTATGAGACAGCATACGTAGAATAGGATTTACTCCAATTTGTTCAAATGCCACACATCTTAAAGCTATTCAAATTAAAACTGCTGATCTACGGTTTCCTTGGTCTTCATAGGTATGAGACGGCACATTTAGTATAGGATTAACTCACATATGTTCAAATGAAACCCATCTTAAAGTTATTCAATTGCCAATGCTCTACATTGGATTACCATGTGATGCATTCAATGGAGCAAGATTATCTGTCAAATCATATTACCAGCAAAAAAAACCTACGACAAATTAACAATTTTCAGCTGTTTCAGCTATGATTATACCAACCTATCTGACAAGAGGACAAATCTCTGGTTCGCTGGATCCTCAAGAGCCGCTTCTAGTAATAGCCTCTCAGCTTGAATCATACTCACTTCTCCCCATCCCACCTGCAACACAACCAGCCACATAAAGTCTACTCACAAACAGCTTAATTCTTAGTACATAAAATGCAAACAAAACAAACAGGCAAGGCTCAGTTTTATGTAAAATAGTCACACAAAAAAAAACACAAGGGAATCAAAAATTCAATTTGCAAAGCACTCATTTGATCTGCAGGTTTCACATTTGTTCTCTCTCTTCATTTTCAAAAGCTCAAGAAACTTGCGTTTGACGATTTTTGAAACTCATTTTCCAGGATTGACTTTCAAAAGAACCTACTTTTAGAGAACATAAGTACATCTTTTCACATTCCTGCACATCAATTAATGTTCGGAGAAAGAATATGTTATGAAAATGACCAGTGCTTTTTTTCTTTTAGAAAATGTTATTGAAAAGTCTTCTGCTGCACAAAATCTGAAAACTGGAACCAAACATCAATATCTTAACATATGAAATCAAATTAAGACAAACCATCGATTTGATACAGAGCACTTACTTTACTTTACTGACCAAATCTCTTTATTTGAAAAATGGCAACAGAAACTACATTTTGAAAAATAAAACTCCTATGATCCTTCCTTTTCCTTTCATCATTTTTCCCTCAGCAACAAAAAAAAAGCGTATTTCTATACAGAAAATTCAATTTTTAACCTGTCTTCCCTAATTCCAATAGATTCCAAATTGGAACTTTAAAAATTACCTCAATGCTATCAGTTAATTGCCAATATACCGAGCACGACTAATTTTACTGAATAAAGCTCTTCATTTTATGTATGGCAACAGAAAATACATTATGTAAAAAAAAAATTCCTACCCTTACTCTATTCATTTTTCCCCCTCAGCTACCAAACAACAAGCATAATTGAATACATAAAGTAACATTTTCAAATCTATCTTCTCTAATTTCCTTTTTTTTTTAATCAAAAAAACGAATCCGCCCAGGGAGCCCTGCCAATCCCCAATCCGAATTGTCCATTGATTGCCCTGCCAAACCTTAATCCTACCCTATGTGTTAACAAAGATATCTAAACCATTAATTGCCGAGATGAACTGCCCAGAATGGGGGTTGGCACTTGTTGACAGGCCTGTCATCCCTCAAGGAGGGCAGAGTCCCCGGTTTCTTCTATTTATTTAGAAAGAAAAAAAAAACGAATCTTCCCCATTTCCAATACATTAGAAAAACTTTAAAAATTACCTTGATGCTATTAGTTAATTGCCGGTTATAGAAGAAAGCAGACCTCGTCGTCGATTCATCAAACACAAAACCAGGCTCCGAATGTACATATACCGAGAAATTACCCACGTCAGCATTCTGCAAAAACCCTAGAAAAACATCACCAAAACCTCCAAAACAATCTACAGAAAAATTCACTGTGATGATGAGAACAATAAAGACGAGACCTCCAAAAAACACCCCCAGAGGAAATCGAGAGGCAGATTGCGACGGGCGAGGAAGAGAAACGCCACCTTCGGAGGTCCTTCGAAATGGGTATGCGAAATTCGAGATCTACGAGGGGTAAAAGGGGAAGAAGAAGAAGGAAAGGACAAGGAGGAGTGAGAGATGAAATCGGATTGAGAAGAAGGGTAGGAGAATTGGATACGGAGAAAGGCGAAGAGGCAGAGAGAGATAGAGAGGGCGATCACGAGCCTCCAGCTCAACCAGAACACGTGGCGAGCGGATAGTGGTTGAAAAAGTGATGACGATGATGGTGTCTTCTTCTTCATGATGATGTTGGCCCCTCTCTCTCTCTCTTCCCCCTGTCACTCCTGCAATTCAGAACAAGAAGATCGTATATACATAGATAGACACAAATCTATAGAGAGAGAGAGAGAGGGAGAAAGTTTTGGAGAGAGAGAGAGAGGGAGAAAGTTTTGGAGAGAGAGAGAGAGAGAGTGAAGATTGAAGGATTAGCGGCAGGTTTTGGAGATGATCGGAGGAGGGCGAGTGGTGCAGAGAAGGAAAGTTAGTAAAACGGAACTTTATTTTGGAGGCACTGTTTGTTTGCTTTTTATTTAAAAAAAAAAAACCTTTTACTGTATTAATGGAGTGGCATGCAAGCGTGTTGTGTTGAAAGCTGGAGAGGGCGGGGGGAGTGATAGGCGCAAATGTTCATGGCGGTGACCGCGGGGCAAAGGGACACCGTGGTCGAACGGCGTCGTGTAGCGTGGACAGCCTGACTTCAATGCTGATTTTTTATTATTATTTTTGTCTGGCAAGTACTACTTTTTTTTTGTCCTGGCAAGTACTACTACTTTTTTTTTTTTAAAAGGAAACAAAAAATACCCGTATATTCATGGAAAACGGGTTGTGTTATCTGCTGTGCGGTATCCGAGCCGACGGATGTGTTTTCAATAGTCCTGACTTCATCTTGACATTTTACAGATTCGAACGTCCATTGTCAAAATGAAATCCGAGCCGTTGATCGGCAATCAACGGCTCGGATACGTACGCAAGGAAAAATTATTTGTTCTTTTGTCAAGTAGAAGGAGAATTGCATTTTTGTATTACCTTCGTTTCAATTTTTTGTGTAGTGTTTGTATTTTCAAATGTAGTACGTTTTTAATATGCAGTATAGATATTATTTGATAGATCTTGATTATTTATATTAAATAATTTTTTTTTTAAATTAGATGTTGAATATAAGTGATTTAAAAATGACAAGCATGTAAAAAACTAGTCAAGAAATTTGGGATTGAGAAAGTATTACAAGAATGATAACAGAAAGAGATCCCTCGTTTTATTTTAATTGAATATTTATACATTCATATGTTTTGATTGACAATATTTTTAGAGTTAATTAAATAATCATCATTTTTTTGGACACCACATAAATTTTCATCCCGGTCAATTTGAAAGGTTATGTTTTCATCCTTTTTTAGTGTAAAATACCTTTTGTACCCTTTTTTATTATTACCCATTAATATATGTAGATATGGTTTCCTAATTAAGGGGGATTTGATTAGAATTGAGGTAAATGTGCTTTCCTAATTAAGTGAGATTTGTTTGATATTTCAAATCGGAAATAAGGGGAAGTTCAAAATGAATATCTAATAAACAAAATTCACGGAAAAAAATCCTATCACGTTTTTTTTTCTTTTGAAAACATACCATGCATCCTGAAAAGCATGGTAAAAAAATTTGTCACTTTCAATAAACATGGTAAATTCAAGTAAACATGGTTAAAAAAAAAGTCCCTACCAATGAACATGGTGAATTTGAGTACTATGAATACCCCCTATCAAATTTCATGGTAAATAATTTTTTACTTTGAAAACAAACAGATCATGCATTCATAAATCATGGTAAAAAATTTCATGGTAAATTCAAGTAAACCTGATTAAAAAAAATGTTCCTACCAGTAAACATAGTAAATTTGAATACCAGTAATAAACTTTAAATTGAATTGAACCAAAACAATATATTTTATGGTAAATTTCATCGATCAACCAAATAGTAGATTTCATGGTAAATTTGAATGCAAACCCATCATCATCAAGGTTCCAAGAGCATTTACATGTCAAATTGATGGGTTATACTCAAATACTCTATCATTATGTTCCATTACAATTAGTAAACATGAATCATCAAATGGAACACATCAAGTTTATGTTTGCATGAACCGATCAAGGGAAGACAAAGCCAAACTAGATTGTAAAAAAAAAAATGAAATCGAAAAACAAAGATACGAACTCGAGCCGCATCATAGCACAGTCGAGCCTTTGTACTCTATCGTTTTGTAGCAGATGATGACTTTTTTGGTAAATAAACGAAGTCAATGGCGAAGAAGGATGGTGGTGAGGTGGTTGACGGGTTTCGAGAAAGAGGATTGTCGACGGTGACGTTGGACCGCCATGGGTGAAGGTTTTGATCGGCGATCTGGGACTGCGTGAAGTTTTCTGACGTTACTTTTATCTTTTCTTCTAGGGTTTAAAATATGAGGCAAAATGATCAATAATCTGGGGGATTTTTATTTATCCAAATTCCAAAATACATTAATTATACTGCTCAAGTCCTCTGGAGTTTGAATTCAGTCCTAATTACCCGTTATATATAGTATATCCATAATTTAATCCTAAAAAATTTGTATTTAGTCCCAGAGCTCCTCACATATATATAGTAAAGGGCAATATTGGGTTTATTTGAATTTTGGGATGGAAACATAACTCCAAAGAGAGCAAATGATACTGTTCAAAAAAAAAAAAGAAAGAGCAAAGGATGAAACCATAATGTCAAGGTAGTTGGAGGATGATTATTTAATATACATTTTGTTTAATAAATGAATTAATTGTATAAAATAAAGTCTTCAAATCACATAAAACTTTATAAATTAAATAACATAAGCAATTTAAAAAATGACATGAACGCTAAAAAAAGACTGAAAAGTTGGGGCCAATGGAGTATGTAAAAGCTTCTAAAATAAAATTAAAATCACACCCCGTATACAATAACTCAAAAAAACCTAATCATATCATTAAAAAAAAAATAAGGACACTACATAAAAGTTAGAAATTCAGTAATTTAATCTTCTAACTTCTCACTTTTGCTTCCTAGCCATTGGTTGATTAAGTAAATTATTCAAAAGTTGAAAGTGATGATTGATGAGTAGACTTAGGGGGTGTTCCACTAATAAAAAATTGTTTTTTCCAAACACCGAGACGGATCATCTCTCACAATAGATCACATAAAAAACCGTGAAAAACCAATTTTTTCAAAAAAAACATCTTAAAGGATCACCCCCTTACTCTCAAGCAAAGTTGATTTCATCATAAAAAAAAAAACAAAAACAAAAACAAAGTTAGGTGGACCGTCCCAAATGGTTTGGCCCCTGTCCAACCGGGCAGGTCCTAACTCCTAATCCATGAAAGCCCGGGAAGTCCAAATCTCCTCTTCGTCATGTCATCCATTATCACTTGGTTGATTATGAAGGTTTTACTGGTAATAGGTGGTTGGCCTCGTGTTATGCGCGAGTGACATCGTACCCGTGGTTTTGAATATAAATTAAGGGGTGTTTTATTAACAAAAAAATTATTATTTTTAGAAAATAAGACAGATTATTCTCTCACAATATATCACATAAAAAAATTATGAAAAACCAGTTTATTCTTAAAACACCTTTAGTAAAACACCCCCCAAATTTTTGTCAGTACATGGTTTTTGTGATTTACATATATCTCTCCTTTCAGTTTGGGTGTTAGCATTTTGGGCCCTATTGGGAGTCGCATTCGGAGAATGCATTCAAAAACATAAAATGGAGGCTACAATTTGATAATCAGCTTTTGAAATATTTTTGAATTCTCATTTTGTGTTATGGGTTTACCCTGCGGATAAAATGACCATACTACCCCTGCACTTATTCGATATTTTTTATTAATAAATAATATATTAATTAATAACGACAAAAGCTATTCGAAACGATATAGCAAAATCTATTCGAAATATTTTAATTAACAATATTACAAACGATATTTTAATAATCATTATTTTAATTAATAATAGTACAAACGATATTTTAATTAATCATATTTCAAACGGTCTTGCAAAATCTATTCGAAACTATATTTAATTAATCACATCAAAAAATAATTATGAATATTAAAAGATACTGTAATTCATACACATATTAGGATATCATAATAAAAATCAAGGGTAACATGGTAAAAAAATCAAATCATAATCTATTTTGACAATTATACTCTCAAACACTATTCTGTTGCAAAATTTATTATGTACACATCTCTCAAATACTCTAAAGATTCATAGTCTATTTTAACCATAATTTAAAAGGCCATAATACACAATCCAAAAAAAGAAAGAAAAAAACTAAACTCCTGGCCCTTGATATACTCGTTGATGTGAGAGCATCTCTAACAGAATCAACGAGATCCTCATCAAATTTACCTTGAAAATTGTTTTAGCTACCCTCTAAATGTATCATAACTCCAATAGCCCATACATATGAAAAGTTAGTGTTTCAAATTGGATGGAACGATGAAATAACATAGTATTTCCATGATGAAGATGACGAGGACGTCACCGACAGCCCTTGCTGTCGCTTTGTCTCTCTCCAACAGCCTTCGTTGGAGCTTTATTAGCATTCGACAAAGTTCTTGGACCATCACCGGAGACCACTAACCCTTCGTGGGAGCTTTATTAAGTCGACGATGGCGATGATACAGACGAGCCAACGATGACGATGATCGCCGAGAGGGAAGGGGAGGCAATGTAGCAAATGTTAGGATGGCTAGGGAAGAAGAGAGGATGTTGGGTGTTGATTTGGGGGATTTCCTCGTCAGAAATGGCAAGGCCGGAGAAGTAGAGAGATTGCTGGAAATGCTCTAAGCCATAACAGTAGCCTACAAGTCTCTCCCTCGGCAATACCCTTACCTGCCAAACCAAACACTGTCTTATAAATAAATAAATACTCCCTCCGTCCCAAATTGCTTGCCCCTTTGGGAATGCATGCATTTTGCACGCAAAAAATAACGTGTTTATGAGAACTTTTTTTGAAAAAAAAATTACACCAATTTTTTTGTCTCAATGAGATCTTTAAATTGGTGTAAAGTTTGTTGAAAAAAATTAATGCCTATACGTTATTTTTTGCGTGCAAAATGCACGCACTCCCAAAAGGGGCAAGCAATTTGGGACAGAGAGGGAGTATTACACGAAATTCTATATCAAAAACCCATGTTTCATTTTCTTTTTTTCTTTTAAAGAAAAATATG